>JAJGOT010000017.1:2082500-2812500 GCA_022457155.1 Cladopsammia gracilis | reverse complement strand
ATCAAGGCGCATGTGCATAAACAGCCACAGGGGGATTGTGGGAGATAAATTCTAAAAAAATTGTGAAACAAGTTGCAAAAGGGGTGTTACACACCGCAACACCGTGCAACGCCGAGACAAGTTGCATGAAACCGTTGCGGAAAGTAGAATCAAGTTCTACTTTTTGCAACGGTTTCAGCAACTTGTCTCGCAACGATTTCGCGTGTTGCGGAGTATGTTACACGGTGCAATGGTCCGTGCAACTTGTTTCGCAACGCCGTTGCGAGACAAGTTGCAGAAAAAATTGCACCGTGTAACAGCGCCTTAAGCCTTCAGTGTTCGGGAACTGCGGTTGTGGAATAGTCAGCCCATACCTGCGTGTTAAGCATAAAGAGCTATAGAGTACAAAAAAAGGAAAATCTCTGAGTGAAACGTATAAAATTTAAACCTTTGCCCCGTCGAATACATAAATCAGCAAAAAACACATTCGTATCAATACGATGAAAATTGTAGATAAATCCAATTAGGCTTCGCGAGGTTATTGAGAGCCACGTATTTTTAGTGATTATGATTAGTTGTTCTTCGGAGGAATCATTTGCATTGGATATTTTGCACTCGTCGTGTAAGTATTTATAATATTTAAGTAATGCTCCACATAAGAACTATAGTAAACTTTATTGTTCTGCGGCATTGGCTCTTCCCACATAGAATACCTATGATTTCAAGAATAGAGGAGGGGCTGATGGTTCATAATTATATTTCAGAAAATCCATTTGCGTCAATTAAATTTTATGAAACGTTTGTGCTTAACCAATCAGAATAGCAGAAGACAATAGCTAATAATGTTGCTTCTTTCATGAAGTTCTCCAAATACAGTATCTTTTAAAACATTAAAAAAATTGGACAAAATGCACCTTGAACTTTGACCTTTTAGCAGTTTTTGAGTCTAAGCCAATGAGATCACTAGTTGTAACAATGAAAAATATTGACATTCCATCGTGCATTGCCGTTCAGTGCTATCCTTCTTATGCGGATCGTTACTTAATACTCTTGTCTGAGGGCCTGGTCGCACTACAGTCAAAAACAAAAATAAGCCCGTGCAAAATGACATAAAAACAAAAACATTCCACAAAAAGCGTGTCCCACAAGAGCGGTTTGTTTTGTTTTCCTCGATTTTTGCACGGGCTAATTTTTGTTTTTGACTGTAGTGTGACCAGACCCTAATTTAGTTTTTTTTTTTTTTTTTTTGCTTCCAGAGTACCACGTGAGAGTGTCCACCTCCTCTTCTTCGCGTGCGGGAATGAGCGGAGATGTGTATATTAAAGTACATGGCGACAGAGGAGTCACACAGCAAATATTCCTGGATAACCCAGACCTTGATGACTTTGAGCCAGGAAAGTACGTTACGTAACTCTTGGGGCAATAAACTCCAAAAGACTGTGGGGTGTAATAGAATATGGAATAAGCATAAATATAAAATACCGATTTGAAATTCAATCCAAATTATATCCAATTAATGTTTAGTTTATGTACAATTTCAGTTCCGTACAAGCAGAAGGAAAATTGCAATTTAAACACTATGTCTTCGTTTTTATCAATGGTTTTTATAAACCAATCCGTACTATGATCGAGTCTCTCTTTGATCGTAAATAATCGATTCTCCCAACAAACGCAACATGAGTTAAAAACGAAGACCTTAATAATTCGCGAGAATCATTCAGTCATTAATATGGTTGTTGTCTGTTTCTGAAAAAAAAAGCTTAATATGATAATCGAGTGTAAATAGAAGATAATACATGACTGCTTGGATATTTCGTAACTTTTTATTATACAAACGACAATAATAACAAGTTTTAAGCAAGTTTTCTAACATTGTCCTTATAGACTTTTGTTCTTGGGCCATCGTAGCTTGATGAGAAATAGAATACAAACCGCTGTTATAAACACAAAAATGAATAAGTTTAATATGTTTATCACCGCGGTTTGTATTCTATTGGCCTTATATTTCCGAAAATTCTCCAAATACTGTCCAAAGGTTGTACGATCATCTTTTTTTAAATTTTCCAAGATTGCAAGGACTTAATAGAAGATGTTCAAAGATTTCCGAGGGAAATCCGAATATGTTTTTATTTTAGGCCAATAAGTTTAGATTCGTTTGACGTTTTATGAGTTTAAACACATTGTTTTTACATAAAAGCAATCCGTTAAGACAATATTGATGTGTTAGAATGTGGGAAAGTCCTTATATTTCACTGAAGTTTATATAAGAAATGGTTTCTGAGGAGGGAGACCCGGAAAATTTGGAGAAAGGGACGTATAGTTGGGAAATCCCACCATTCCTTACAATAAAACTCACACAGATGTCAGGAGAATAGACAGAATAATTAACTATGGGATTTCGTTATGATGCAGCACCAGATTTGACATTTTGAGGTAACGGTATTTTGATATTTGTATATAATTGTTTGTTGTAGTAATGACAACTTCACAGTGGAAGCAAAAGACGTAGGACGCGTGAGAGGAGTCGAAATTCGTCATGATTATGGGGATTATTACTGGTATCTTGATAAAGTGAGCTTCTTAAATATTACAGATTTCTTGCTAAACATCTCATTAAAATATACACCTATACTAATCACTAGAGCACCTAACGAAACGTATACATGTATGTTCATTTAAAATTCGGCAAACTTCGGAAAATAAACAAGCAAGGCTGACCAAGAGCCTTTTTCTCAATTATGCTACAACATAAAAGCTACTCAACATAAGTAATGCTTAATCATCTAAGAACGTCACCCGTGGCTTAGATTATTTTTATATTGGGAGCATTTACGTGTTCTTAAAAGACCATATTATAGCTCGATATGCATGTTGGGTTTTAAAAGGTGACATGCCTAGCCCAAATCCGACTCAGGTTAGCCCTTCTTTTGAATAGGGTTACCCCAAGTAAGATTTCTCCTTTTAGTTCAAAATTAAGATATAACAGGCCTGTTGTTCTGAATGTTGTCGATTCTTTGTTCGTAGAAAAAAATCCTACTGTGATACTGACATTAGTGATTTACGTTTTCCAGAGCCGTTTAAAATATTTAGTTATGCTGACGTTTGTTTGCTAGTGCAATACAATACAATACAATTTTATTTTACTCATAACAATAGATATATAAATTTTAGAAGAACACACTGAACAAGAAAAACTACGGATAATATAATACTTTTATCTACTTATACATGTAGCCCTTGGCATAACCATGGAGTTTCTTTGACTCTCTTTAAGATTATAATTAGGTTCTTGTTTCATTATAGATTGGTATAAAGAAAGGCAATGAACTGGGTTATACAGAATTTACTTACAACACCTGGGTACCTGGAAATGAGTGGATTACATTACTCCGTAAGTGATCATAAGAGAATATTTACAACCTTATAGATAAATATATTAATTCAAACCTCTCGTAAGCAACCAGTCAAAATGCAGGAAAATGACATTTATGAACTGATTCTGGAATACCATATCTTCTTAGATTTGATCATTTTGTCTTTGTTAGAACCAGCCTGTTACGTGACTCGAACGGCTGTAGTCGCAAAAAAGACAGAAGTCAAAACTTTTATTCTCGATTTTATCAGGTTAAGGAAGGCTCAGAACATTGATAAAAACAGTTTCAAAAAAAGGTTGCACTTTGGCGATGTTTAGATCAGAAATTGAGCTAATTTGCATAATTGGGCAATCTTTCGTGTCATGGGTAGGCATTGAAAGCTCTCGACTATGGATGTGACCTAATACAGGTCCTGAAATATAAATAACATCCGTTGTATTGTGTAAACTGAAGAGGCCGCCAGGTGAATCAAAGGCTCCTTAGAGCCAACCCGTGAATTTGAAATGCCAACATTTAACGCAATATTTCAGTAAGCTTATGTTTTCACTCTGTCAAGGTTTAATATCTTTTTACAAATTAAACGTAAGGATTTTTGACTTCTGCAAAAAATAAAAATACCGTACATCACTTTCATAATGTTCAGTCCGAAGAAAGAAAAAAAAAAAAAAAAAAAAAAAAAAAAAAAAAAAAAAAAAACGGCCCGAGCGAGATTCGAACCCGGGTCTTTCAGCTGTAAGTCCACGCTTTACACCACGCTTTACACCACTCGACCACCGTGACCACTGATGTAAAACGGGATAAATTTTATTACTTGAAGGTAGATAACCATCAAAACGCGTGTCTCAGTTGAAAATTCCTTTTAGATCGATTTTAACGTTGCATTAAAGACTCCAAATGCGAAACATCTTTAAGCTTATTGTTGTTTGTATTCGTTTACATCAATTTAGTTATTGTTACGCTGGATTCACGCTGTTCTTGTTACAAAACGCATTCGTAACAAAGCATTACGTCACTAAGTTTACAGCTGATGGAAGGAGTGAGCGAGTGAGTGACTCATTTGCATATCTGTCGCCGTTACCGATAACCCGTTCATTACGCATGCGCGTATATTCACGGGTTAAAAAGGGCACCAGCGACCTACTGTCTTTTGGAGTTGTTGAGTGGTTTCTTCTATCTATTCTACTATCCAAACTGGAGAGATTGCATGTATCACCCCTGCTAAGCACCAATTAAGAAATGACACTAAGAAACTGCCCGACCATTATTTATTAATTCTTATTGTTTCTTTATAGATTCTCTCTTAATGGAACCGAAAACAAATAGTTTTATTTTATGTTATCTAAAATCTTAACAAAAAACAAACAAACAAAAAAAACAAAAACAAAAACAAAGATAGAGTCACAGTTCAGAGCATACATGTAGCTACACAATACATCGTCTGTTATGGTTATGTTTTTTAAATAACATAATACCAACACGGAAGAACAAAAGGGGTGGATCGGAGTTATTACCTGCTGAAGGTAGGAGATAGAAGATGGAACATACCTTGAACGAGAAGAATGTGGAGTGAAGCATATAACTAGATAAAAAAAAAACAGTCAGTGATACTGCCATGGTTTCATTTATGGGCTCTCATTTGTCTTGAATGGCGATAGTACGGAATTTTCAAACCATTCCTATTTGCTAAGCATAAAGAACTACAGCAATTGCAAAGCAAAGCAAAAGCTTTGAGGAAAACGTACGCAAATGAAAACCTTTTTTTCCGTCGAATACGTAAATCAGATTTGTAAGTACTAGTCTAAAGGTTCGGCAAACTTTGGTTTTTTAAAAGTTCTAGGTAAACACAATACGGCTTCCCGAGGTTATTTTAGTAATTATGAGTGGTTGTTCTTCGGAGGAATAATATGATATTTTGTTCTTGGTGTTGTAAGAACATTTCAAATAGTCAGCACACTAGTTCAATTTATTTTTTTTCTTCCAGAGTATCATGTGATAGTATCAACCTCCATTCATTCACGTGTTGGAATAAAAGCAACTGTGTCGATCAAAATACATGGCGATGAAGGAGTCACTCGGCAAATCAACCTAGATAACCCAGACCTCGATTACCTTCAACCTGGAAAGTACGTTAAAAAGCGTTTGTTTAGTAGGACAATAAAATCCAAAAGTCTTTACGGTATAATGCAATGTCATATAAGGAAAAATATGAAATACCGCTTTAAAATTCAATCCAAATTCAATACAATTTCTGTTCAGTTAAGGTACAATCTCAGTTCCGTATAAGCAGAAAGAGAATCGCAATTAAATCACTACTAATGAATTTTCATCACTGGTTGTTCATGGGATATAATTTGTCAATTTGTCATAGGCGTTTTTCTTTAGTCGTGCAAAATCAATTCTCCCGAAAAGCACAACCAGAGCTAATTTATTTTGGCGGGGCATTTTGTGAGTTTCCGAACCTTGGAAGGGAAGGAGGGGGGGGGGGGGGGGTGTGCTCCCACTCATAACTTCAAGAGCATTAAAACTATGACATTGGAAGCAACGCGGTACAAGGAACGTCCAAAACTGTTTCATTTGCGGTCGACAAAATGGAATGATGACGTCATGTGACGTGGCAATTACGTAATAAGTTCTGCACAGCCGCCATCTTAGAGCCCCCTCTTGGATTCACTAAAATCTTATAAAACCGTTCAAATTCACTCAAAAGTGATCAAAACCCATAACGAAATTTTCGTCAGAGGACGATCCAAAAATATTTCGATTTAAGACCAACAAGTTTTGATTCGTTTGACGTTTAATGAGGGGAAACATGGCAGCTATCGTGAATATTTAAGTGGATGTCTCCCTAAGATCCTCATAATTAAAATTAGTCATGAAACATAATTTGTTCAAATCTTGCATGTGAATTACACTTTGTCTAGTAATTTTAAAAACTTATTTCGTTTGGTCTCAAAACGTTTTCTTCAACAATTCACAGGGATCCCTTGGGGACCAAATTTGATATTTTTTTAGTATGAAAAATCCAAAATTTCCGGAAACTTCTCACAATATTTAAAATTTGACGCAGAGCTAAATTATACTGTTGTTTGACAGATACAAGTCCAGTTATTATTACAATTTTATAAAAGTTTCCATATCATTGTTCCAAGTAGTTAAACTCCTGCTGTAAAAACGTTTTTAAAACGCAAAAGGGCATTTATTGCTCAAAATAATTCTAAAAAGAGAATTATGGGAATCTGGAAAGTAGTAAGATTTTGCTCGAATATAGATAATAATATAATAATAATTTGCCGACAATCATCTTATCTTACCTCTCATGAAACAGATCTCCACTTCAAAGAGTTCAAAAGGTCACGTCCGTACATAATAATTGGTAGATTTCGATCCACTTTGTTTGCTTCTTTTTTACATGGTCGTTCTCAAGCATGTTAAGGCATGGCTCGTCCCTTGGTGTAGACCCCCCGCGAAGTAAATTCTTTTTTCCTTTGGAAGTAATGTATTTTAACCCTAAGAGTCACCAAAAGTATACAACAAACTGGATTTAGCGTCCTTAAATAACTTAAGGTTTGATTATTGTGGTCACGTGTCTGATGACGTCATAATTTGGACAAAAAGGAAACTTCAAATGGGGTAAGGATGGTTAACTATAGCCAAGAGAAAATCATAAGCAATTGTTTGCCTCAATGCATAAATACTATCCCTGCCCGGAATGGACAATTTTTGTATTTTATTAGCAAGATATTAAGAGACAAAATATGTCACGTGACCTGTTTTACGAAATAACCCTTTAACTGTAAATCATAGTCAACCATTCCGGCCAGATTCATATAGGGGAGAAGCATATAAATACATTAACGGTTCAATTTATATCCATTATATGTCATCTCGGCACCCCATTTTCAATTTTCTGTTTGTGTAGGAAAACAATCATAACAGGTCACGTGATGCAAATATGCGACATTTAAAGTAAACAATGGTTCAAGGTTAACAAGTTTTATCCTGCTGCTAAGTTTGAGCCTGTTCAGGTGAATCACTTTAAAGTTGTGATCGTTTTCAGGTTTTATGCAAATTAGGCTCTGAGCCATGCCTTAACATGCTTGAGGTTGGCTTTCGTATTAAAGGCCCATCTTCACTTACCGTGAATCATTGCGGGCGTTCTAGAATTTCTGAGGCCACCAAGTTCGGTTTTGTGTCAGGAAAGTTTGATTCCTAAAAAGATCCGTTTACATCGGGGAATCTGTATCGTCTATTAACTTTAAGATCATTTCTTTCAAATATTTTGTTCATATTTAAGGCATTGCGTCTTGTTTTTGTCTGTTTTCTTTTATTTTCCATCGTTAACGATACGTTTTCTTAGCAACGCCACCGAAGGCTCGAAGACGGCTGTCAAGAAACGAGAACCTCCAGAATGTTTGGCTCAGAAATTCGGTCGTCCGTGGAAACGAAATAGGTATCTTAGATTGCCTACTAATTAGGATTCTTCAAATCTATACACTGTTATTTTTTAGTACATTCGTTTTCCAGATACCGTGAGTTGACATTTGAGGACCCGACCACACAAATGCGTTTTCAAAATTCTCCATTTTCCTCTCGAAGAAAACGAAGCAAAATATTTTCGCCCACACTAGCGATTCGCCGAAAATGCGGCGACATATACGGGACCTTCTTACGGTCGAGAGCGCTAAATTTGAAAAGCTTCCGTCTGAAAAAAGAGCCAAATTACAAAGAAAATGGGGGAAAATGGCGAAACAAGGTGCGTGTTTTACTCCATAACAAAAAACTAAGTACTTTGGCAATTAGGTTCACCCTGGCTCTTTCTGAAGAGATGTAAAGCAATCATTTAAGATCCTTTTTATTTCCCTGAGATTTGGACAACTGCTATCGAATCCCGTTGTAAAATTCGTTTTTTTTCCTCTGATTTCAGCATGGAAAAAACATCGAATTGATATTCAGGATGGTCTTTCTCTTCAAGAATGGACTTGCTAACTAAGGCTCACCCTGGAAATGTTAGCCTCATGTCTAAAGAAAGATTGGCGAAGTTTGGATTTAATACGATGCGTGGAAATAGTATCAAAGCGCTATTTTCTAGAAGGTGTTCCGTAAACTAAAAATGACGCTCCAAAATGTCTTCCTACGAACTCTCACGAGACCGGCAAACGGATTCAAATTTTAATAATTATCTCCACACAAACAATGTTCCGTCAGTCGTGAGAGGCGGGCGCTTGCTGTTAGCTTGTTCAAGTTAGGATTTCGAAGAGAAGCCATCATTTATTTTCTCATTGTCCGGCGAATAGAAAGGCCTATACTATTTTTAAAACCTCAGTTAATGTACTCTAGCTCTGAACTAAGTTAACCGATCGAGTAAAAGAGCGCGTCTAGATATGGACTGCAGAACGCTTTGTAAAGAGCACGAGAAACAAAGGGCAAGGTACAGGTGACTGACCCGTGATTCACGCTCGCTATTTGGCAAAGCTTTCGGTTTTGGCATCGTTTTCACCTGTCCACACTAAAACGCTCGAAAACGATGAAAACGACTGGGACCGGGGATTGCGCATGTGTTAAAGGTGATAGATGCTCCGATTTGGACTGGAACCGATGGCATGTGACGTCATCGTTTTCAAAAGTCTCCATTTTCACCTGTCCACACTAGAAACGAAGCGTTTTCAAAACGATGCGTTTTCGAAAGTCTCCGTTTTCGTCAGCGTTTCCGGGCGTTTTAGTGTGGACGATAAGCGAAAACGCATAAAAACGTATGCATTTTCAAACGAAAACGCATTAGAAAACGCATTAGAAAAAGCTCAAACTTCTCGGCTCGCCGGCGGAGTCGTTTTTACCAGCAACAATGTGAAATATTCCATGGAAGTTGAAGTAATATATCAACAACGAGTGCGAGGGTTTCATCAGGGGTTCCAAACTCCGAGAAACAGATGAAAGCACGAGGCCGCTTCGGCCGAGTGCTTTTATTGTTTCGAGTCAATACTTGATGAGTCAAGTTCAAGGTTTCGGATTCCCGAAACTTGAGTTTGGAAAAGGCGTGTGTTATCAATTCTGTTCCGAAATCCACGGTTTACAAGAACAAACGGGCGATACAGATTTTTCGAGAATGGCAAGGCCAAAGAGCGAACAAGATTTGCACGATTGAGCCAGGCGGAGTGTTCAAAGGTGAAGACATTGGTTTGGATGTGCAAGAGTTGACTGAAAGCATTGAAAACATGAATGCCAAAGTCTAAACTACTGGCTATGCAAGTTCGTTCAGGAGGTTGCAAATAAGTCGGGTGGACGATATCCCTCTCGGACGCTTTACAATATTGTCTGCGGCTTAAAACGTTTCTTGGTGGAGAAAAATGGCGAGGGCGCATTAAATCCATTGGCTGTCAGCGATAGAAGGTATCATTGAAAGAGTTAATTTGTTGTTTACAATTAAAGTTTTTGTAACTCGTGCTGTTCCTTCCTATAGGTTTGGGACATTCCGCCGAGTTTTGGATGTTAAAGTCGTCATTAATCCTACGAACTGCGATAACATGTGAAACACCCAACTGTTCTGTTACATTCTTTGAAGGAAATAAAATTTTGTTGTTTGCTTGAGATGTCATTTACTTCAAATTAATTTATTGATGCCATATGATTTTTCCGAGAATCAGTGGACATTTGGATATTGTATCCAAATCTCTAAAGATTTGGATACAATATCCAAATCTTTAAAGATTTTCATCCAGTTTTTATTGGGTATCCAAACATATTCATATCTAGTGATTTGTAGTTGACTTGATGAATTATTAATGAGTTTGAGAAGGAGGTTTTCCCTGTCCCTAGACGTCGATTTTTTTTCGATGCAAACTTCTGAAGCCGATAAAACGTCCTCCTCCAGCGGAGCTCACTATTTATGCCCGATGCAAATCCGATACGCCGACTGGAGAACAGCCCACAAAATACAAACACTTCTCGGCTCGCGGGAGGTTTCGTTTTAAGCGGCATCGACATTAAACTTTCGGTAAAAATAGCAGGATGTTTACCGTGTCGCACAACGAGAAAATGTTTTCGATGCGAACTTTCGAGGCGGAGGAAACTGCCTCGGCGACTGGAGTTGCTTGGAGCTACACTATTAAAGGCGAGACATGTTATACGGGCTTTTGATATATAACAGGACCGCTTCTTGGGACTAATAAATTTTAAAATTAATGTAGCACGAAATTTCAAGTGTTCATTTCTTCCTGGAGATGAGAGGCAAAAATTTCACTTCGCGAGAGATCGCATTTATCTGTGTCCAAATCAAAATAACTGACAATGCGCGGTGCATCACGGTAAGTGACGATGGGCCTTTAATTCTGATTGACGGCAGGGAATAACGCAACTGTTGGTGGAGATTTGAATTTCATATTCCGCATGTTATTGAAAGGCGCAGTAAATACTTCAAGCATTTTTTCTCTCAAAAAAGGGCACGGAATCGCGGGCAGCGGTTATTTTCATTGAATTTTGAACGTCTTGCGTTGTTGATGCATAACGTTTATCACCAAGCTGTTCCAAGTAATCTGAGAAGCATATTCAGACTAACGACCGATGTACATAACTATAGAACCAGGTCTGCATCAAACCAACATTTTTATGTTGAGTACTCTCGAACGAAAAAAAAAAATGAAAAAAAAAAACATTTGCGAGAACTGGTGCCATGATATGGAACGGATTACCTAAATCTCTTAAATCGTTGAGGAAATCTCAATTCAAATCGAAAATCAAACAAATTCTTCTGTGTGACGATAAGTTTTTCCTGCGCTCGGGTGTAGAATGACAATAACACTGAAAGGCTACTTAACTCGACTTTACAACTTACGCGGGGGAAACTTTGCTCAGAGCGACTACGCTTGCAGCGGGAAAAAGGCCGTCACCACCTTTGAGTACCGGGAACTGCTAGCAGGACTTCAGGACTTCAGAAAATCAAACGGAGTTTCAGCCAACATAGGTTTATTCTGCCTCAGGATCTAACCTTGATCTTAACCTCGATGTTGACCCTGATAGTAACCTTGATGCTAACCTTGATGTAACCGACTAATGTTTACAAAATGACTTACTTATATTGTGCCGAGGGCACAAAGGCACATGTTCCTCTATTGTTAAAGTACCTCAACGTGTACACGTTTCTGCTCACGAGGACAAAAGATCACTGTAAAGATCTATTTAAAATTCTAGGACACGTAGCGTTCTACATTGTTACCAAAGCTGAGTGACAACCTAGAACACTCCCCTTGAAAGGAACTACATTAAAAATTTACGAGAGCAGAAGGACTTTGCTTCCGTAAGCAACTCTAACAAAGGACAAAGAAACGTATGGACACTTTCCGATGAGTGAAAGGACTTAACTACTTAAATATTCTTTTCATAAAACTTAAGCTATTGAAAACGCACGTGGCGAGAGCTAGGCAGATGTACAACTTGTACACGTTACTGCTTGAATACATTATTTGATACTATTGTTTACTAGACTATGCTTTGGCTTATGTAATATTTTAAAACGAATTTACTTTCGACTATTTTAAGAACTTTGGAAAAGTCTCTCGTAACATCTGGAAATTCTTCAGAAAACAAATGCCTATATTGATGTTCCCCAAATACTTTGTGATATTAAGGAAATGAAAATGTTATAATTTGCATACTTCATTCATTTATTTCCCGTGTCTGCCACCAATATCATGATTTCATCTGAAGCTTTAATATAGTCTGTAACTCTACAGATCAGCTTCTGTATTGTTATATTGTCTTACTTTGATTATTTTCAATTACATTACTTTTCCCTGCCTCGAATAGCGTTTTTGCTAATTTGCAGAGCAACTGTATTTAAGTTTAATATGTCTAATAAATTTTTGTTTGTTGTATTTTCACTTTCCTACAAAATGCAAACTTTACCTCCATCGCTGGACATACAACATGTATACCTAACGTATGTCGAGAGCTTTATGACCATATTTGGGCAGTGTATCAATGTTTTGAATTGTAAATGATATATCTTCACTTATCACCTATCAATCACTTAACAGTGATACCATTGATATTTTAGAATGTGGTAAAATCCATATATTTCATTGAAGTTTATACAATAAGTGATAGTTATCGAGGAGGGAGAATCGGTGAATTAGGACAAAAACTTTTGGAGGTGATCGTGAACGAATGACAAGCGAAACCAGCTTAGAATGGGACGTATGGTTGGGAAATTCCAGCTTTCTTTATAATAGAACTCACGCAGATGTCACGAGAATAGAGAGAATCATAAACCATGTGAGTTTGTCATGATGCACCACCAGATTGTCAAACCTCGGCACAATTCCAAAGCTTAATAAAATAATATAATCAGGTTAGAAAATTCGGATTTTTATATAATTTTATACGGTTATTGTTTGTTTTAGTGAGGGCAACTTTACAGTCGGAGCAAATGACGTAGGACTTGTGAGAGGAGTCGAAATTCGTCACAATGGAGGGAATACAGATTGGTACCTGCAAAAAGTAAGATTTTCATATTACAGATTACTTGCTGAACGTCTCAAAAATGTGTACAGTTATACTTCTCACCGGAAAACCTATTAATGAAACAATGTGAAACTATGAAAAACAAACAATTTTTAATGCGTTAATTGTTAAAAGTGGTCTCTGGCTGCATATTGAACAGTAGTCAACATAAATAATGCTTAATTATCAATCAATGTCATTCCTGGTTTATGTTATTATTATCATTATTATTATTTTTATTATTATTATTATTATTATTATTATTATTATTATTATTATTTTTACAAGTGAAACCGGAAATAATATATTATAATTAAATAATTTTAACATATTCCCTAGACTATAGTCCAGAAAAGAACTTCAATAACGTTGAAGAAAAATCTGCGCCGTTCAAGTAAATCCTGTAAATAAACATGTGTGTACACCATATGGCCTGCTTTTCAAAGGCGCTACGTGTAATTGTGGTGTTGGTAGGGTTCATACTAACTATATAGAGATTGAGGGGGCAGCAAAAAAAAAATGCGCTGACCTTTAAGAGTAAATAGAGGTTATTCAGCGTGAAGTTGTGTTATACGGCTGAGTATTTACTGACGAGTAAAAATGCCCAGCCGTATTGCACAACTTTTCACTGGATAATAATAATTATTGTTTATTATACCAATTACGACAGAAATCTCCTAAAACTAAGTTTTTGAAGCTGTTTTTGCTAGTGCACGGTCAGAAGAATGTCATATTTGCACTCGTTTTGATGCATATTTGCACTCTAGAATGCTGTCAAATAATAATGTATCATACATTGTATTTGCATTGTTTTGGTGCATATTTGCAATGTCAAATGCTACATGTATGTTGCATAATAACACCATTTACATTGATTTATAATACAGCAGTATTTGAAAAATTATATATTTATTTAAATTTAAATAATACATTAAAAAGACTTTCTGATACACATAAAAGGTTATTGATTTGACAAAATGTACTGGTCATTATTATAAAAAACTATTGTCACTTTCCATATCTTCCCCATATCAACCAGTGTATATTCACTTGGAAGATGACAAAGCTTTTGAAAAAAGTAAGAACGTTGTCATGATGCTTAAATTCTCTATTCTGTATGATCTGGGGATGATGAAACAGTACATGTACATGTATATAACCAATTCGCTAAAAAGAATATCCTATCCATCAAATGGTCTAAATCACTTTGACAGATCCTCAAATTTTTTTTTGTTTATAATTACGTTAATTTACTATTTTGTTTTCATGTTTTTAAGAAGGAAAGGAATCCAGTTTGCCAATGTTTCAATGTACACTGTACATGTACCTCAATACAACCTAAAATTTTTGCAATAATCGCTGGGTGGCCATTTTCCCAGCACCCAAAAATGGCCACAAACAGAACTTCAGAAAGCAATGTACCCTGGTTGAGAATGACCCTTTAATGATTTAAAGGGAAGGTCAGATAATTACATTACAACGCTTTTTACAAACAGTCATGAAAATATGAAAATATTCCATTCACTGTTTCAGTCGTTGTAGAAAATCCACCTTATGCATATTATACTGAATATACCAAGGGATGCCTCTTCAGCAGTCTGATGAAAATAATAGAAAACTTAATTTAAGCATGTTCGCACTTATTGTTTGTGTGCATCCTTACTACACATACAGTTTATGTCACAATGCCATGATACATCATGCAACTCAGCCCGCGCACAGAGGAAGAAAACTAACCACATGAACAGCTGTGAGCCACTGCATTCACTTTGCTAAATAAAAGTTGGTGTCACCTCCATTTTTTTGCATTCATTTTTGTTTAAGTAATTTAAATCCGGGGACATCTGATTAGCATAAATACACTGTGACTAGTTTAAACACTACCCTAGCCCTGATATGAGTTACTTATTACCAAGCTATAGCAAAAGCATTATATGGGAGGACAGAGGGAATCCCCTAATGCACAGTCCAATGAAAGGGCTCTAAGAGCCATGCATCTCCTGAATACAAAACAATGTAAGTATAATTTTAGTTGTTCTTGACGTTTTGTAATTTAGCAACGTCACTGTGGTAATTAACACATCTTAGGATGACAGAAATATTCATTGTGTGAACAACAAAACTGGATGAGCCGAGTAGGCAAGCAATGACAGCAATACAGTGACATTTCCCCTAAATGCTACAAATCCATTATTTTGAAATCCTCAGATCAGTTATACATGTAATTTTCCATCACACTAAGTTTGAAGTCCAAGAATTGAAGAGCAAACAGATTTTATAATATTTTAAACATTTTTGCATGACATAAATATGCACCAAATCATATGAACTCACAAGTAACATACGTTATAACATCCGCTCACATGTACACTCTGCTATAAAATTATTTACCAGGTAACTCACGTGCAGCATGTGTTATACTCAAAGTCACACCATTTATTCAATAACAGCAATTATCTTTTAACACATAATACACTGGCCAGTGGAAGTGAAAAGTTTACGACTGAGGGACATCTGTACCCATATATTAAATCTTGTATATTAAAGCTGAATCCGGTACGTGTATGTTGAGCATTTCACAAACCCCGCAATGGGAGCCATATTATTCTGCAAGACAAAAACATAACTATAACAAAAATTTAGACAACATTGTAAGTTAAGCTTGGTTTTGTTTAATTTATACAAGTTTTATAATTGTCTAAACCATCTTGAAATACACTGTTTATGAAGTCAGCAATCAGTGTCACCATTTTTATTTACCTTGAGTCAATATTAATTTTTTGGCCCATTCTCCAAAGGGTTCATGATGTTATAACAAATTTCAGTCCATGAAGACACTTCAAGACAGCGTAATACTTTTTACTAGCAGCCTGCCAGAATCTTCACAAAAAATGCACTTCCTAAAATGTATATTAGAGTACTGGCAAGTTAAACAACTACATGTACATGTACAACAGACCTTACTATACCATGTGATATTTGATTATTGCATCTGCTAAGTGGTGCTGTTCAATTATTGATAAACATTGTGTCCACTGACCGGGGTTCACCAGGGTAGTCCAAATTGGACAGCTTTTTCAGGTCACATGTCCAAAATGACAAAAAAAGCAGACTTGACATGTACATGTACCTTTAATATCCAATTTGATTTGTCCTTGAAGTCTTTAGTGGACATGTCTTAGGAGACAAATTTAGGAATAAAACTCATTATTAGGAAATAATTGTCTGGAGTTTAAATAGTGCATCAAATTAAATTACAATGTATACAGGCAAACCTCCTGCAAGCGGACACCCTCGGGAGTAAGGGAAAGTGTCCGGTTACGGGAGGTGTCCGCTTACAGGAGGTTGAATACAAAATAGTACACTAGAGGGCTTATCATGCACCAGTACATGTCTTTTGAAGCTTTTAAGACCACTTGTAATTGTGTTAAACATCACAGGGGAAAAAAAAAACATTAAAAGACTTGTGGCTAAATAAATGTACATAATCTGTAAAGCTCTCACATTGCTGTCACATGAACTGATGTAAGCTATATAAAAACAGTAACATACTCAATCCCCCATGTTTCGGGGGTGAACAGAACAGAAAAAGTACATATTTTATGTGTAGTGCATGCAGTTATTTTCTAAAACACAATGCCCTTAGGTATGAAAAAAGAAACTATTGATGAGTGTCTGTTTTCGCATTTTCCTGATCATAAGGTGACTCCCAACAGTTTCCAGCACTTTTCAAGACTTACAATTTGATGGGTCATTATAACCACTCTTTGTCAGTTGATGCTACAATCATGATATCAAACGAATCCCAATGATTGGTGAACACGTTGTTGTCATTTTTGGTGGCTCTGAACCCCACCTACAAACAAAGCTGTCACGCTGTTTCTTCCGAATCACAACAATAACACTAAAGCAAAATGTTTGTGAGTTGATTGCACTCTCAAGTGGCGGCTAAATGTAAACAAAAACATTTAGCAGGGCAAAAATCGACATCAATACTACACTGTACTTCTTTCAGCTGTTAACAAACAAACGAATGCACTCTTTTAATCCATGATTACTACTAGTTTAATTTAATTTTTTTACTTTTGTCACACAAGTAATAACAAAAGAGAATGAACAAAGGTGATGATCACATTCTCTCAGATGATATTAATTCATTCATTGTACACATTATCATAAGGGTGAAAATGTTTAGCACAAACTTCCTATCACATATGCTTACATCTGGCTGTAAACTGTACAGAAAACTAGTGAGCATAATGCTCAATTTGTCGACACTACTGGTGCTTGTAGCATTATAGTACCATTAGGAAAAGTACCATTAGGAAAATACAAGATGGAGCGAAACGACTGCATGGAACATTGTGAAATATGGCATGCAGTGAATTATTATCGACGCTACTGGTGCTATCATTATATTACCATTAGGAAAAGTTACAGCACAACACAAGATGTAGCGAAACGACTGCATGAAATATGGCATGCAGTGAATTAACGTGCAGCGAAACCACTTTGTAAAACCGGTAAACGAATAAACATGTTGGCGGCAAGCTTATTAGCTTACTACTATCTAGGGGTCTATTTATGGATTAACTTCGGAAATTGCCACTAAATTATAAAGCGACTATAAACCGCTCGTTAATCTTAAATATTAACCGTTTTAAATGCTTTAATTAACATAAGCTCAAGCTTAAAGACGTCCTTAAACTTACCGAGCTGATAATTTAGTCCACCGCTCTACGTCCGCTTGAGTTTTAATTCAATAACTTCTGTAAAAATGCAAGGACCACTTGAACAAACAGTAGTAAAATATAGCTGGATCTTTGTTCAGATCAGGATCAGCAATGAACTAAGTTTTGTCTAACCGAAATATCGGGCAAATCTTATTAAAAGAAATCGAACGAATTTGCTGTCTGATCAGCCTTGCATGTTAAAGTTTTTTTTTTTTTTTTTGAGTTTTAATTGATGGTCCTCACCGCTTGCTCGCTCTGTTTGTAAACAAATATAAGCTCACCTAATTACGTTTAAAATTACGCTTAATTGTAAATCGGTTCAAATTGTAAATCAGTTCTGCACACGTACTACACAGTTTTAAATACAAAATGTTAATCAATCGCCTAGAAGGCAAAAGCCACTCGTGAACTTAACGCTAAAGTACAATAACAAATCACTTAGCTTTTGTTGTTGGCTTTCTCCGGAACAGGAGTTGCGGACTACGGAGTTTCGAGGCCACAAATGTGACCTAATGTTAACTCTGAGACCTTCTTTCCGCTATTCCATATGTTGACAACGATAAGAGCAGTTTGCAAGACAATTTCGCAAACCACGTACTTTCCGCTAAACACGAAGCTGACGCGGGCTGACGTGACTGACGTGACCACGCTTTCAAACTCGAACCAGTCTTCCCGTCGACCATGTCCTGCAAACCCGAGCGGGAGACTGGGGAGGGCGGGGAAGAAAAAATCTAACCCCTGATCGGTATGAAAGAAAAATGCTACAGAAAAACTGCCAACGCCATTGGTAAGAAGTAAGATAAAAACCACTTATGCAGATTTGTTTATAGTTTTAAACTGAAAAGTCGCTGAACAGGATCAGGAAACGATGGATTTCCAAGGTCTTCCTACGTGTACAACATTTTTTCGTCACCTTCATTTTTACTAGAGGAGTAATAATCGCCTTTTTTATACACAAAAATAACATAATTTTAACCTGGGCGGAAAAACGGAGATTTATTTAAGTTAATAAAAAAGTTTGATGGTTCCAAAAAGTTCCAAAAATCAGTCAACTTCCGTGCGTTCTGGTCACGTGTTTCATGACGTCATACTGATGACGTTTACAAAGAACTTATTTTTAGACTTATATCTACCAACATACGAAATAATTTAACTTTGCATTTCACCCTTACAAAGATACATGTATTCAAAGATACTTGTCCCCAGACCCCAATTTGCTCTTGTGTATAGCCCCCTTAATTTTAAAAATCCAGAGTAATAATGGGCATGCGGAAATGTTGCAAGCGAATGCCTTCCTTACCACGTTGGCTGTATTTGCATTCATCAAAGCATGTTCCTAAAAAACGTTGAAAGGCATTTGGGGGCATAGTCACGTGACTGATGACGTTATCGCACATAGTCAAATAAAATAGGTATTTTATGGTAGCTGCAAATAGCATGTGGTGTAGTATCCTCATACACTCAAAATTGACAGAGTTATTTGGCATCGAAAATTTTTCTGGTGCAAAGGGTGCTGGGAAGGTTTTTATTATAATTATAATATATTATTTAATTATTATATTGTGAGCGTTAAAGTGTTGTTTAAGGTCGCGGGGGACAGGTCACGCTCATCAGTATGCATTTATGGAAAGAGTATGCACGAAGTGTGACGGCTTATACAAATGACAAATGACAAATGACAAATGGCAAATGACTTGGGAACGAGAACCTCAGCGGAAGTTTTGATATCTGATCTTACGGTTTTGATCACAGAAGCTTCCACTAAATTTCCCACTAGTAAAATTATCTACTCTACTCTACTTCCACAAGCAGACATTCCAATCCCAATCATTACTAAAATTAATGAGCAATTAACTGTTGAATGCTCCAGGTTACCAAATGTACATCTCGTTACTCATGACAATGTTTTTGCAAAGGGTCCTGACGTCTTGCATGATAGTAAACATATCCGAAAGCGTGATATTGGATTATTTGCTGCTAATTTGGTAGAAGTGATTCGGGGTAGAATGAAACTAGCACGACTCCCCCATAACGAAACAAGATCACCGCGTCGTCAGCAATCTGAATCAACTCCCGCAGGAAGATATGCACCCTATAACGGTGCAGTCCAGGGCATTCCCGCTGAAGTCTTTCATCAAGCACCATACCGCCAACAGTCTGAATCAACTCCTGGAGGAGGATATGCATCCTATAGCAGTGCAGTCCAGGGCGTTCCCGCTGAAGTTTTTCATCAAGCACCATACACCCAGCAGTCCCAACAACAAGTAAATCAGCCATTCACCCGATCCCGCTTGTATGGGCCTGACTTATCCAACAATTCAGCTGGTCAAAGTAAAGACACAACTATAGAAATCCCAAAGGAACTAATATCTTTTTTAAGATTTGTTAAATCATTTATTTAGCACTAAATTATCTACCAGAATGCGAATAGAAAACAAATAGATAGATCTGCAAAGATGGCGAATTGCTTGTTTCACGCAAGAAAATTGTCTTTCCTTGCTTGGAATATAAATGGACTATCATCGAAATCCCTTGGGGCCAAATGGCAGAACATAGATTTTTTAAATATGATTAATAATTTTGATTTTATAATTCTCTCCGAGACTTGGAAATGTACGGATGTCCCAATATCAGGATATAGATCAGTGATTCAAAATGCTACTGAATCGAAAAAAGGTGGCCGTAACTCCGGCGGAATAGTTTTACTTTACAAAAATGTATTCCATGATTGGATCTCAATTGTGAAAAAGTCCCATAATTTTGTATGGTTCAAAATAAGCAAACATTATGCCAAAACCGATAAAGACATATACACATGTGGTCTATACATTCCTCCATACAACTCGCAGTATTTTAACGATGAATTGTTTGAAGAACTTGAAAAGGACGTTGAACTTTTTTCCACTCATGGATCAATACTCCTCATGGGTGACTTCAATTCTAGAACGGGGAAATATGCGGATAATATTTGTCAAGAAGGGCTGAACGTTATTCCAAATGATCGATCTGAATTCTCGTTACTCCCTACTCAGCGAAATAGTTTTGACAACGAAGTTAACAATCACGGTAAAAGGCTCCTTGATATTTGTAAAAGTGCCGATCTCAGAATCTTAAATGGCAGAGTTAGCGGCGATTCTCTAGGGAGAGCTACCTTTCATGGGAGAAATGGTATAAGTGTTATTGATTACGCAATTTGTGATCAAGATCTATTTTTAAATGTTTCAAATTTCATAGTAAAACAGCCCACTCCTTTATCAGATCATAGTCCTATCATAACTTGGCTAAATATTAATACAGACAATTCTGGTATTCTTAAAGGATCACAAAATAATTGTTCAAGGCGTGTAACAAAACAGTTTGTTTGGGAAAATGATTCTACACAGAAATTCAAAGATGTTTTGCGTTCTCCAGTTCTCCAAACACTAATACAAGAGTATATAGACGAGGGAACACAAATTCTCGATGTTAACACTTCTCTTGAAAAAGTAGAAAATATTCTTACTACAACTGCTAGACAATGTTTAAAGATTAAAACCACAAAAAAGCATAAGCGTATCAAGTCATCATCAAACAAAAAATGGTTTGACCGGGAATGTCGATTAAAAAGACATGAATTGAGGAAAATGGGCGAACCAAAAACATAGAGATCCGTTGAACCCCATTTTACGTGAGAAATACCATGTCATTTTAATGCAATACAAAAGATTATTGAACTCTAAAAAGAACGAATACTACAATAGCAAGCTTCATAGATTGGAGGAAACTATTGAAAACTCAGATGCGACAAATTTTTGGAAATGTCTAAAATCAATGGATGACACCATTAAAGCGGAAGATATTCCTTTAGTGTCGGAAGAAAATTGGCTGCAGCACTTTCAATCTCTTCACTCTAATGAACCGCTTAATCCCACCCAGCAGATAATCCATGATGAACTAAAAGTAGAAGAAGATCGTAAACAACAATTTCGTCCGTTAGATTACTTGATTACCGAAAATGAAATACGAAAATCTGCCAAAAAGTTAAAGAACAACAAATCTTCTTATTCAGATAAAATTAGAAATGAAATGATCAAAGCTAGTCTCAATGACCTAATGCCTGTTTACTACAAATTGTTTAATGCAGTTCTAAGTTCAGGTACCATGCCCCAGACATGGTGTGGTGGTCTCATTACACCAATTTATAAATCAGGCGGAAGAAGCGATCCGTCAAACTACCGTGGTATCTGTGTTTCAAGCTGTCTGGGAAAACTATTTTGTTCCATTTTAAACCAAAGGCTTCTCGAATATGTTGCCTCAAATAATATACTTCACAAATCACAGATTGGCTTCTTGCCAAATAATCGTACAGCAGACCATGTCTTTACACTTCGAACCTTGATAGACAAATACGTTCATAATCACAATGAAAAAATTTATGCTTGTTTTATAGATTTTATAAATAAGTTATTGCAAATTAATGTGGGAGGCTGCTTTTACAATTTAAATAAAAGCCTTTATTCCAAGTCTTCTTGTTCAATAAAAATTGGCCAAAGCCAAACACGACCCTTTCAATACGTGAGGGGTGTACGACAAGGTTGTATTTTAAGTCCACTACTTTTCAACCTTTACATTAACGATTTACCTTTTTCATTTGAAAATATCCTGTCTGATCCTTTTGTTTTACCAAACGGCACAAAATTAAATTCTCTTTTATATGCGGACGATTTAATCATTTTATCACGTTCTAAAACAGGTCTACAAAATTGTCTTAATGCATTATCATCATACTGCAACACGTGGATGTTAAGCATAAATCCAAAAAAACCAAGATTATGGTTTTCCAAAAACGCCCAAGAAAATGCTCTGAATATAGATTTTATATGAATAATCAAATTATTGATGTTGTACAAGATTATACTTATTTAGGAACTAAAATTTCCTCTTCAGGAAATTTTAAAGTCTCACTTGATCATCTAAAAGAGAAAGCACTTCACGCTCTTATCAGTCTGAGGCGACACACAGATTTTAGTAAGCTAAATCCGTCCCTTGCCTGTAAAATTTTTGATACAATGATATCCCCAATTTTGCTCTATAATAGTGAAATTTGGGGTGGATATACCAAATCTGATTTTAAGGCTTGGGATAGCTCACAAATTGAAAGAACGCATCTTCAGTTTTGTAAACGCTACCTTCAAGTGAGTAATAAGGCTTCTAATATTGCGTGCAGAGCTGAACTTGGTCGATTTCCTCTAAATATTGCCATTAATCTAAGAATCCTCAACTACTTGTTATACCTTCAAAATAAACCCCAAGACTCTTTTGTTAAACAATCTTTCTTAATATCATTAGATCTTCACTCGAATGGTAAAATTAGCTTTCACTCTAATCTTATGAAGATATCCGAATACTTTAATTTCAGAAATTTTAACCTCGATTTATTAAACACCGCTGAAGTCAAACACTGTACAAATTTAATGAAACAGAAATATATTTCTTATTGGCAACATATACTTCAGCATTCTCAAAAACTAGAATTTTATAAGACCTTCAAGAACGAATACACCCCCTCAAATTATCTAGGCCTGACTAGACGAGCATCTGATAGGAGGACATTAACTAAATTACGTATAAGTAATCATAAACTTATGATCGAACTGGGCAGATACAACAAAATTCCAAAAGACAAAAGGCTTTGCCCAGTTTGTGGTTCAAATGAAATCGAAGACGAAATCCATTTTCTTTTCTATTGCTCAAAATACGCAACAATAAGAGATAATTTTTACAATAAAATACAGACTTTTATACCAAATATTAGCCATTTACCTGTTACTGAATTGATCATAGAATTAATGAATTCTTCCATTTACTTTCTAAATATGCAATTAATTAAATTTATTTCATCTTGTTTTGATTCTCGAGATAAAATTGTCACCAATGTAATTTAATTATTCATTTTTGTTTTTCTTTCCTTTTGTTAGTTAGTTGTAAGCTTTTGCAATATTGTAAAATCTACAGTCATGCAAATAAAGCTAAATGTTGTTGTTGTTGTTGTATACCGAAAATGCGCGAAATATTCGCGAACAGGCTCAGTAATGTTTCTGAATGTGATATGCATGTGATATGCATGTTGAATTTGAATTAATCATTGGGTTGTTGTATCATTGTAGATTGGTATAAAGAAGGGCAATGAACTGGGTTATACAGAATTTACGTACAACACCTGGGTACCTGGAAATGTGTGGCTTGGAATACCTCGTGAGTGAATATAAGAAAATATTAAAGACATTAAATATAAACAGATTAAGTCCAACTTCTCGTTAGCGACCAATCAAAATACTGGGAAAGGCGGTTGTCAAGTAGAAATGGTCGCCTAGCATAGATATCTGATAAATATGTGTGTAACTGAAACAAAGTATTGTAAAGCTAGATGCGAGAACACGATGACCTACAGGATAAAAAAAAATCGTTGACTGCGTGGTAACCGCTGGTAAAGTCCACATTCTTGACTTTTTCCCTGGCTATACTTCACAAAGCAGTTTCGTACCGTTCATATGGCACCACAAGAAGGTAGCCTGGGTCCTTTGTACAAAAAATAAAACATCAAGACAGTTTTCTTCATGGCATTCCATTCACATTCCCAATTCCCAAAATTCACTTTTCGTTCATAATCGGGCTGTACATGAACGTCTTTTTTTCTAAACTGATGTGTCAGATTCCACCTGGTAGTCCATCTGAGTACAACAGCCTTAAATCGGTTTAATATGCAGAAGACGCATAGTGTGGAACTCTGACTCTGATGAATTCCATTTATAGGTAGGTAGGTAGGTAGGTAGGTGGGTAGGTAGGTCGGTAGGTAGGTCGGTAGGTAAAGTCGCACACGAGCCACGGATGGTCCACACGGCCGGAGCTTAACCCGGTTTAAAACAAAATGTCGCCGGTACCCATTTATACACCTGGATGGAGAGAGACAATGCGGAGTAAAGTTTCTTGTCTAAGAAAACAACACGACTGCCGAGACCAGGCTTAAACCACCGACCTTCAGGTAGAAAGTTCGACGCGCTAACCACTAGACCACCGCGCCTCCACGCCTCCACGCCTGCCAGTTAAAGAGCTTTTACAATGTAAATACTACACTATAGCAAACGTCAACCTTGTAATAACCGTTGATCTGTACAGGAACTACCAATCCCCAATCGCCACCAAGCATCATGAAGTCAAATCGATTGTTTTCTTGATTACCAACACCTGAAGTCCCTTGCAGTTTAAATATGATTCTGACCAAAGCACGTAAGCGTCGTAAAGATGCATTCGTTGATATACCTGTCTACATCATCATCATCATCATCAATCGATATCTTTATTTACACGAAATCGTATCATATTTACATGGTCTTGCTGGGAGTCGTGCGAATTTAGACAAGTAAGAGTAAATTAATTATAGAACTACTTAACTGAGAAAGATAAAGTACAATAAAAACTTATACGATCAAGGTTTCTTTAATTTATAATGTGTTAAAAAATCTTTCCCATGCAATGAAGTTTTAATATCATTCAAATTAGGAAGCTGTTTGATCTCTGAGGGGATCTTGTTCCACAGAACAGATTCCCTGTAGCATTGGCTCCCTTTTGCAGACTCAGTTCTTGTCCAGCGGATATAACTATTTGCGTGTGTGTACACTTGAAATGTTGGTAAAAATCCGCCTCAGGTACGATGGGAAAGATCTTGTTTTAAAGATCTTTCCCATCACAAGATCACGAGATCACGAGATCACGAGATCACGAGATCACGAGTTCACAAGAGACCACAAGACCACAAGATCACAAGACCACAAGACCGCAAGACCACAAGATCACAAGACCACAGATTAAAATCTCTGATCTTGTGTTGATCTGTATGATGAGAGAAGCTACAATGAGTATCAAAATATTTCACTTTTTTCTCCCCCCCCCCCCCCCCCCCAAATAAAAAAAAAACATTTGTGTTACATCATGTTTTGCCGTCATGTTAACACTTATTTTTTGTCACCTCAGATTGCAGTTCGGGTCAGTTTACATGTGAAAATCGCCACTGCATACCAGCCTCAAATAAATGTGACTACAACAACAATTGCGTTGATAATTCTGACGAGAGAAACTGCAGTAAGTAAAGAAGGAGAACACTATTGCAGTTCTTTTTGTTTTCTTTCTTCGGAGACTACAATAGTATTAGAGGAGTTCCCTTGTAGCCTAAGGCCGCGAAAGCAAAACACTCTACCGATTAAACTTATATAAATCTATCCCAGTTTTTTTTTGTCCCTTGGCAACTCGCGAACATGTGGGTACGAGCCCTGGTCGATCCCTCAGTCATTCACGGACATGTCAAGACAAAGCTTCACAATTGTCAATATTTCTCTGAGTGAAAACATTCTAGAGTTCAAAATGAAAATAATACTAGGAATAGTTCGAAAGAATACCCGATATAAATTAAAGTGGACACTGTGGCAACTAAAAGGGACGAAATCGTCTTCCAAGTACGGTTTTTACCTCTGGGCCGTGGGAACTGTCTCCCCATAATGGGCTATACGGGGATGCTCTGCCCGAATGGGGTACCTTTTTGGGGCTGCAGGTATATATAAAGGTATGGATTTCACGAGTTGAAGAATAGAAAAAGGGTAGGGAAAACTGCCATTTAGGTATATAAAAGGGACCTTTCAAAATATTTCAAACAGAAGCACGTAATGGCTAATTCATCTATTAAAGTATTTTAATGTTTATACTGAAGTGAATAAAGATTTTATTGTTTGGCTAACATTAATAGTGGTAACGCTTGATGTTTTTTCCGTGGACATCGTTGCATACGGTTTATTTCAAGGGTATAGCATAGAGATGCAGTGTTTCGTCTCTAGGTATATGAAGGGGGTACCATTTTATATGGAAGGTATATGAAAGGATTACCTTTTCTGTCAAAAAAGCGGTATATAAAAGGGTAAGGGTTTCGACCTTGGGAGGAGTATTCCCGTACAAAAGGTTGTTGAGTACCCCCTCCCCCGGGGTTTAACGAAGACCAAAACTGTCTCAAGAGCCACAAACATCATTCTGATTAGAAAAACTGCAATGAGTATCGAAATATTTAGCATTTATACCTCAGAGAAATAAATAAACAGTTGTTACATGGAGGTACGTCGTTATTACTCGTGGCGAAGCACACGAGTTGTAAATCCGGCGTTGACTTTTCTTGTTTTTTTTCGTGTCACATTAGCGCATGCAAATTTATGCACGCATATTTAAGTTGATATCGACGACTATATGGCTTTCGGCCATGAAATACATACCGTAAAATCTCTCCGTGTGTGTACTCGAGAAGCAAGATAAAGAACTATTGCGTACAACTGCACACTTTCAAGACAATTCAAGGCGTTCATGGATGGATAGGACCGTTTGATATTGTGTTCGCCGCTTATTCCTGTGGGATTTCTGCTTTAACAAGTTCTGTGTTTTATAAGTTATATTAAACTTGCCATTTGCTTAGCGATCGAGCTCCGGGTCGAGCTTAAGTGTCAGCTACTGAATCTAGTGAATGCAGTGTAGTCTTACTTTTAAACCCGTGTATACGTGAAAGCATGATGAACAGGTTATCGGCAAGGGTGTTTAAATAAAATTCACTCTCTCAATCACTCACTCACTCACTCGCTCCTTCCATCAGCTGTAAACTTAGTGAGGAAATGCTTTGTTACGAACACGTTTCGTAACAGGAATTCAACGTGAATCCAACGATAACAATAATTAATTTGATGTAAACGAATATAGACAACAATAAGCTTACAGATGTTTCGCATTTGGAGTTTTTAGTGCAACATTAAAATCGATCTAAAAGGATTTTGCAATCTAAACACGCGTTCTGATGCGTATCTAGCTTAAAATAATAAAATTTATTTCGTAGGTAGTATGTGCTCTTGGACAGCGCAGTGTTTGAGTTTGTGGCTTTACCTGGACGGCCCGAGTTCGAATCTCCATAAAGTCCCCCTTTTTTTCTTTTTTTTTTTTTCCTTTTTTTTTCTTTTTTCGAACTGGACATTATGAAACTGATGTACTTTTTTTTTTCGTTTGTCAAAAATCCTTACGTTTAATTTAAAATCAAAGGCTCCTTGCGAGCCAAGTCGTGAATATGAAACAACCATCGGGGACCTTTTCCTACACTACACAAGGTGGGTACTCTTAAATTGTACATGTTATGACTACTTCCCTTATGTTGCAGATTCACGTATCAATATATTTTACCAAAGAGGATCTCTTAAACCTTAAAATCTTCCTCTATGCGTAGCTAGTATTAACACGAAGGAATGTGTTTACTAGCGAAAATGAAAATTACGGACAAACTTCGTCGCCCATTTGTTGTCGTTGGAATATCGTCGAAGGTATGCTATGTTTTCATGACCGTTTGGCTTCAGTTTGCCCTCCTCAGGACGAGTGGCTCCTTGACGGAACCAAAAAAATGAAAGGGAGTGAAGGAAAGAAAAATGGAGGAAAATGATAAGCCTACGACACGAGGTATTCCCAAGCGGTCACCCATCCAAGTACTAACCTCGCCCAACAGGGCTTAACATCGGTGATCAGACGAGAACCGACGCATGTCAACCAGTGACAGTGTTCCTAAAGTTTACGATGAGCGAGTGACTTTTCTCCAGTAATCGCAATAAGTCGTATTCACGACTTAAAAATATATATATCGAACTGTGTCAGTGTGAAAATGTCAGCTTACGGCAATATTGCGTTACGCGTTACGCGTTACGCGTTAGCATTTCTTCTTCTCGGGTTGGCTCTTAGGAGCCTTTGATTAGACATAATTTTAAGCTTATGTTTCTCTGTAAAAGCACTCAAATCACTTGGGAATCAATGCTGCAATGAGTAAAAGGCGCCACGAGTTCAAGCTGTGTACAGCTTCTTGTTAAATATATGTTTTCTATTTTGTCAACTCAGGTTTTCCTACATGCAGTTCAGATCAATTTACATGTGACAGCAGTCGCTGTATCATAACGAGCCAGACGCTCTTAGCAACCAAAAAAATAGCTAGACCTCCCTTTGAGATATAGGGCAATTTGCCCTATATCTCAGAGGGAGTAACTTCCAGCATGCCAATGTAATCAAATCCCTTCTGAACACTATTTCTGTTCCAGGTAAAGCGTGAACTTTTGCACCAAGGCGTTATAATCTTTAGGCGTGAAAATTCATTACATGCACGTTTTTAATTATCTTTATGAGGGTTTTAGAGATCTTGCTGCGGTTTGACAATAAATTGCTTGTGAGATGTAGCTTTGAAACAAAAACTCTTTATGGTTTTTATGAAGTATCTTCATGATAGGCACAATAAATTTAATGAAGGGTCCTGGCATTAGAAATAGCACAATAACAGAAAAAGTCAGCCGCTTAGATATCTGCAAAACAATAAATTTAGATTTTCGTTGGTTTTCAGGTACGACTGAATATTAAACAGCGCGGACGAGTATGAAAGTCAACTCTGTCCGGAAATTTTCACGGTATATTCAAGCTAAGCGAAATGTAGCGATTCGGTAATTATGATTGTAACGTATTGTAGTCGCAACATTCATAAGTAGCTCAGAACGGAAACACCGCGACCTGGGTACAAATATAAACATTGTTTTGCGGTAAACAAGACAACTATGTCGGGATAAACTACGGCTCGAGTTAGGATCCGAGTTAGGATCCGAGTTAGGATTCGAGTTAGGATCCGAGTTAGGATCCGAGTTAGGATCCGAGTTAGGATCACAGTTAGGATCCCTCAAAAAAAACTCAAAAAAGAAAAAAAAATCCCTAAAAAAAAAACTCAAAAAAGAAAGGAAAAAAATGCCCCCTCCCTCAGAATCCCCCAGTTAGGTGGTATAAAAAAAGACTGGCTAAGCACGACTCCCACTCGTTGCAAAAAAGTGTTTTAAAAGCCTAAAGTATAAAGCTTTCCCAGCAAGACTTCAGAGAGGATCGCGCCTTTAGATCACAGTTAAGAATTTGTTCTCTTCGATGATATAAACCTTTTGATCTCGGCGGATTATTTCTCAGATTAATAGGAGGATATCATGCTGTCCAGAGCCGTTAGAATTATTTTATTTCTTTATTTTTATTTCTTTAAAGACATTAAGTTGTGTTCATTCCTTGCTTATGGAAAGGACTCAAGAATTTACTAGCATCCGTGAGATTTACAAAACAGCAACTATGCCTCAGATTATCTGTTGGATGCCAAATCAAACGCTATTACAAAGCAACGGAGGTTTATCCTAGCTCCACTGAGACACACTACTCGACTACAGAACTAAAAATTATTGCAAGAATTCCTAATTTCACTGCAGTGGAATTATAGACTACGGCTTTTTGAGAGTCGGATCCAAGACGCCTACATCCGTGATGCCGGAAACACTTTCTCTCAAGTCTCGCGCACCGCAGACTTTAGACACTACTGATATCACGGCCTTAGAAATTTAACGATCCTCGCATTTTCAAAGCGATAACAAACTTTAGCCGATTAGTATTTATCTTGCTACAAAAGTGAGCACAAAGAAACTACAATGTATGCCAATAGAGCTAGCATCAACAGGCATAAAGAAATATAATAATTCTAACGGCTCTATAAAGCATTAAATCTCCTATCAATTTGAGAGATAATCCGCCGAGATCAAAGGGTCAATATCTACAAAGAGAACAAATTCATAACTGATCTAAGGGCGCATTTCTCTCTTAAGTTTTACTGGGAAAGCTTTATGCTTTCTTTATACCTTTTAGCGAAGAGTGATACTAGTGTTTAGCCAGTCTTATTTTTACAGAGAGTCGCTTATAAGACGTGCTTGAAGGTTTAAAACAATACAATGGACACACAACAGGAGTCGTGTAGGTCTGTCAACCCCATTTATAACCATGCTTGACATTTTTAGACATGACCCCGTCCTGTGACGTGCTAGACAATCATAAGTTGAACGCGTACAATTGTACTAAAGAGGAGAATTTATTATGTCCATACGCATATCCAGGTCTCCATTTTTTGGAGACACTGAAAAGTTATATTACTCATGAAGTCTATGCACTTTTCAGAAAGGACAAAATCCTACATTGTTCATATACTTACGACAAAGCCTTCTAAAGAAACTTAACTACGCCGGATCGAAATATGCACAAGATTAACCTCATTGGCCAGAATCTCTGGACCAATAGAAATACAGGCGCGCATTTTCGATCCGCTAAGCGATTTTATAAACGGCTAAAACCTTTGAACGTTACCAATATCCATGAGATATACCTCTAGCAACTGACGAGATTCACGAGTAGAATCGAAACTGCAGTCTTGCTTTAGCTTAAACATCTACGCATGGAGAGAAGAATATACTAGCATCCGTGAGATTTACAAAACAGCAACCATGCTGTAGATTATCTGTTGGATGCCAAATCAAACGCTGTTACAAAACAACGGAGGTTTATCCTAGCTCCATTGAGACACACTACTCAACTACAGAACTAACTAAGGAGCTGAAAATTATTGCAAGAATTCATTATTCCATTGCAGTGGAATTGTAGACTACGGCTTTTTTAGACTTGGATCTAAGATGCCTAACTCCGAGATGGGAAACACTTTCTCACAAGTCTCGCGCACCGCAGACTTTAGACACTACTGATATCACGGCCTTAGAAATTTAACGATCCTCGCATTTTCAAAGCGATAACAAACTTTAGCCGATTAGTATTTATCTTGCTACAAAAGTTAGCACAAAGAAACCACAATGTATGCCAATAGAGCTAGCATCAAACAGGCATAAAGAAATATAACAATTTTAACGTCTCTATAAAGCATTAAATCTCCTATCAATTTGAGAGATAATCCGCCGAGATCAAAAGGTCAATATCTACAAAGAGAACAAATTCATAACTGATCTAAGGGCGCATTTCCCTCTTAAGTTTTACTGGGAAAGCTTTATGCTTCCTTTATACCTTTTAGCAAAGAGTGATACTAGTGTTTAGCCAGTCTTATTTTTACAGAGAGTCGCTTATAAGACGTGCTTGAAGGTTTAAAACAATACAATGGACACACAACAGGAGTCGTGTAGGTCTGTCAACCCCATTTATAATCACACGGTCGTCTACGCTTGTTCCAATACCTGAAGATTTACAATTTGACTATTAAAGCCAAAGTGAAAATTCTTGGTTAGCAGAATTGTAGAGATCACGAGTGAAAAGAACCGCGGCGAATTATTTTATTTCTTTATGCCGTTATTCGGTGCTAGCTCTATTGGCATACATTGTGGTTTCTTTGGCTCACTTTTGTTGCAAGATAATACTTATTGGCGATAACAAACCTATCGTTTGTTATCGCTTTGAGAGTGATAGGAACGTTAAATTTCTCAGGCCGTGATTTAATGTCTAAAGCCTGCGGCGTGCAAGACTTGAGAGAAAGTGTTTCCGGCATTACGGATACAGGCGTCTTGGATCCGACTCTCAAAAAGCCGTAGACTACAATTCCACTGCAGTGAAATTAGGAATTCTTGCAATAATTTTTAGCTCCTAAGTTAGTTCTGTAGTTGAGTAGTGTGTCTCAGTGGAGCTAGGATAAACCTCCGTTGCTCCGTTTAATTTGGCATCCAACAGATAATCTGCAGCATAGTTGCTGTTTTGTAAATCTCACGGATGCTAGTAAATTCTTGAGTCCTTTCCTTAAGCAAGGAATGAACATAACTTAATGTCTTTAAAGAAATAAAAATAAAGAAATAAAATAATTCTAACGGCTCTGGACAGCATGATATCCTCCTATCAATCTGAGAGATAATCCGCCGAGATCAAAAGGTTTATACCTTATATCATCGAAGAGAACAAATTCTTAACTGTGATCTAAAGGCGCGATCCTCTTTGAACTCTTACTGGGAAAGATTTATACTTTAGGCTTTTAAAACACTTTTTTTGCAACGAGTGGGAGTCGTGTTTAGCCTGTCCTTTTTTATACCACCTAACTGGGGGATTCTGAGGGAGGGAGGGGGCATTTTTTTCCTTTCTTTTTTGAGTTTTTTTGAGGGATCCTAACTGTGATCCTAACTCGGATCCTAACTCGGATCCTAACTCGAATCCTAACTCGGATCCTAACTCGGATCCTAACTCGGATCCTAACTCGAGAAATAGCTAACCTCAACTATGTCGGCGTTCTATAATTATTGAACTTGAAGTTCGGAGTAACACGTAGTTCGTATTAAAGACGGCTATTGCTAAATGTGGATTTCCTCTAATTACCTGTCTGTTACGGCTCACACAAAGAAAATAGGAAGCGAAATTATTGTTGACAGCATTTTTGGGATAACAGCTGTAATAATTCTATTGTAATGCTTGCTTTGTTGCACACAACAAATACTCCAACCTGGGTGAACCAGAGAGAATATATAACAATTTGCCTAGATTTTACGTGCGTCCCAAAATATTGATTAATGTTATATTTCCTTTAAGCGCTCAGGCATACGGCGATGCCAGGACTAAAACCTGGGTGAACCAGAGAGGATATATAATATTTGCCTAGCTTTCACGTACGTCACAAAATATTGATTAATGTTATATATCCCTTGAGCGTTCAGGCATACGGCGATGCCAGGACTCAAACCTGGGTGAACCAGAGAGGATATATAACATTTGCCTAGATTTCACGTAAGTCACAAAATATTGATTAATGTTATATATCCCTTGAGCGCTCAGGCATACGGCGATGCCAGGACTCAAAACTGGGTGAACCAGAGAGGATATATAACATTTGCCTAGATTTCATGTGCGTCTCAAAAAAATTATTAATGTTATATATCCCTTGAGCGCTCAGGCATACGGCGATGCCAGGACTCAAACCTGGGTGAACCAGAGAGGATATATAACATTTGCCTAGATTTCACGTGCGCCACAAAATATTGATTAATGTTGTATATCCCTTGAGCGCTCAGACATACGGCGATGCCAGGACTCAAACCTGGGTGAACCAGAGAGGATATATAACATTTGCCTAGCTTTCATGTGCGTCTCAAAATATTGGTTATTTAATATCCAAAATTAACTTTCATCATATTCCTGAGTGACACAGAAAGGATATAGAACGTTACCTGAATGACGAATTAAGCCGAGCAACAGCAACATCCAGATCGTCCTTGTAAACTCTCCGATCAAAAACCCGCCATTGTTTTACGCTGCAAGCTGAACCGTGGTAGAAACGCCGCATATCTTCGAATTTAGAACAAACCAGTCCCTCAAATCTCTTACCGTAGGCAGCTCAAATAGTCGAATGTCAAAGACATCCATCGATGCACTCGCGGGAAGGATGACCCAATTTTCCCGCTCTTCTCATATATTTTTTTTATTGAAATCCAACCTCCTAAAATGTCAAAAAGCAATCGAACCCCTCAAAAATGACAGGCTGACCTCCACAGGAGTTTGTGCACAATCTGATAACGTACAAGGATTAATTGTCAAACGCTGCAGCTATCCGGAAACCGCAAATAATGTACGATGACGGCTGCTAAGCAGGCCTATGATGTCACTTCATAGCAACCAGACCTTACGTTTTTTTTAACTTCCGGATCACTCTGGCTCGTCATGTCAGTTTCGTGGAGGTGTGATAAAGACAATGACTGTGGTGATAATTCTGACGAGAGAAACTGCAGTAAGTAAAGGAATAGCACACTATTGCCGTTTACTTTGTTTTTAACCCGTGAATACGCGCAAGCGTAACGAACGGGTTATCGGTAACGGTGGCTAATTCACGCACTCACTCACTCGCTCGCTCCTTCCATCAGCTGTAAACTTTGTGACATAATGCTTTGTTACGAATACGTTTCGCAGCAAGAACGTGAATACAGCGATAACAATAACTAATTTGTTGTAAACGAATATACATGTAAACAACAATAAGCTTAAAGTTGTTTCGCATTTGTAGTCTTTAAAGGTCAAATGAACCAAAAATTTGAATTTTTTTCTTTATCCATTTAAAGCTATTTAAACGTTAAAGGAAACCATAATCAAAGTATACTCGCGCAACAATTTTTCCTTCCTGAGCCATTAAGTAAGTCACATAGCTAAAAGTACGAAGATTTCCGAAGACTTCACGAAAACGTTTCTGAAATGGTTGCGCGCTTCAAGTTGTAGGATCGGTAAGGATTATGACGTCACTATTGGCGAGCCAAACTTGTTCCCAGTGTCCTCTCTTCTGACGAATACTGAGTATTCTAACTTGTGTGTAAGAACTCGCGTTTTTGTGTTTTAACGTTTTACCTGGAGGCAAAAAAATCCCTTTATTCAGAGAAGGTTAGACTACTGGTTAACTAGCGATGTCTGTCAAGAAGATATAGAAAAACCTGACATTATTCCGTCAATTAATTCTGACCAATTAATTCTGCGATTTCTCTTCATATCAATAACATAGAGAAGCAAAAATATGGCCCTTCGTTTTGGAAATTTAATGCTAGCTTACTTGATGAAGAGAATTTTGTAGTTTTAATCAACCGAAGTGTACCGGTTTGGCTAGATGAATTTAAAGAGGTGATCGATAAAAGAGTTCTATGGGATTTAATTAAGTATAAGATAAGACAGGTGACGATAAAATATAGCAAAGAAAAGGCTCGACAAAGAAGGAAAAAAATATTTGATATTGAAAACTCTCTTAAAGACATGGAAGAAAAATGCAGTAATGGCCCTATTTCTGAGAATATAGAACAACTGAAAATCCTTAAAATGAAATATGACATTGTTTATGAAGAAGTAGCAATGGGGGCAATTATTCGATCGAAGGCAACTTGGTATGAAAAGGGAGAAAAAAGCAATAAATATTTTTTTTTAAATCTCGAATCTCATCAGAAGGCTAAATCTTCAATTCCTAAGGTCTTTAATAATGAAGGTGTTGCAGTCACAGATCCCAAAAAGATTTTGGGGGTTATTGAGGGCTTTTATTCTAATCTTTACAAAAAGGATGATCTTGAGCCGTCTGAAATCTTGATAAATTATTTTTTGGAAAATCCGCTTACGCCTAGACTCTCTCCTGATAATGTTAAAGTATGCGAAGGTAAATTAACAATGGATGAATGTGTTAGGAGTCTCAAATCTTTTGAATCCAACAAATCTCCAGTTAATGATGGATTAACTGCGGAATTTTATAAGTGTTTTTGGAATACTGTTGGGGAACTACTAGTAGCCAGCCTCAATGATTCCTATGACTTCGGTGAATTATCAAATACACAAAAGCAGGCCATCATAACATTATTAGAGAAAAAAGATAAGGATAAAAGAGATATTTCTAACTGGAGACCAATTTCTCTGATTAATGTTGATGTTAAAATAGGATCAAAGGCGATCGCTAAAAGACTCGAATCTGTCCTTCCTAGTAGTATTATACATTTCAACCAATGTGCCTATGTTAAATGTAGGACTATTTTTGATGCGGTTAGAACAATAGAAGATATCTTAGAGTATACTGAGAGATACAAAATCAACGGAAGATTGATTGCCATAGATTTGAAAAAGGCATTTGATTCAGTTAGTAGAGAATTTCTATTCCGCACTCTAGCGGCCGTTCGCTTCGGCCCTTCATTTATTCGATGGATTCATACCTTTTATAATAATATTTCTAGTTGTGTTTTAAATAATGGCTTCGCCACTGCACATTTTAATATCCAGCGTGGTGTTAGGCAGGGAGATCCTCTTTCTCCGTATCTCTTTATTATTGTGTTAGAGACTTTGGCTTCAACGATACGGTCCAACAATAACATTCGGGGTATTATGGTTGGAGACGAAGAAATCAAATTAGGGCTGTTCGCTGATGATTTGACTGCTTTTTGAAGAAGAATGATAAATCTCTCATAAAGTTCCTCGAACTTGTGTTGTATATATTTCGGTGAATGTTCTGGCCTTGAAATAAATCATGATAAATCAGAAATATTATTGCTAGGGAATTCTACTTCTGTGCCGCCAAATCTTTACCACACTCCGTTTAGGGACATAAAGATTGAGAAATTCGTAAGGATTTCATAGGCGTGTATTTCACCTATGATCGTCGTCTTAGACGCAAACTTAATTTTGAAGAAATCACCAAATCCATTGAAGACAAGTTAAAGATCTGGAGATGGAGAGATCTTACTATTATTGGTAAAATTCAAATAGTTAAAACATTCATTATTCCTATTTTCTTATACCGTGCTAGTCTGATCTGTATAGATAAGGAATTTGTAAACGATGTAAACAAAATTAAAGTGAAACGTCATGTACTCATTGGCGATATTGAAAATGGCGGACTAAAAGCTCCGCATCTGGATTCCATTATTAAAACTCAGAGAAAACTTTGCTGCAAAAAGCTTGTGAGTGATGATCAAAGTATTTGGAAAACCATTCTTCTCTTACCTCAAGCCGGTTGGTGGTAAATTTATCCTCTGTTGCAACTTTGACGTAAAAATGCTGCCCATTAAGCTTCCATCCTTTTATGAAGAATGTTTACACGATTTCTCGAAATGTTCGATGGCCAATAAAGCTAGTCCAGGCAATGTCGATGCGGTGGACATTTCAAAAATTGTTTTATGGAATAATACATTTATTTCTATTTGTGGTAAATCTGTTTATAACAAAGGAATCATAGACAAACAAATTATAAGGATTGGGGATCTTATTTCTAAAAACAATGAAATCATAACGAAGAGAATGCTAGACTTAGGCCTACGGCAAACGTCGAACTTAACATGTGCCGAATCTAATTCAAATGAGCAAGAACAATAGATTTTGCTCATTTGCATTAGATTCGGCACATGTTAAGTTCGACGTTTGCCGTAGGCCTAAAATGTATCGCCTTTGGATGCATTTCAGCTTATTTCATTAATTGATGCGTTAAAGAGGAGTGTATTTACTTCTCTTGTTCCTTTCAATCTAAATGAGCAGACGCAGTTGTCCTTGTCTGGAAAAAATGTTTTACTAAGCAATGTTGATTCGAAAAGTATTTACAAAGAAATGCGGGACAGGGTCATCGTCCAACCTACCGCTCAAAAGAAATACATCGAACAATTTGAAAATGACAGGCTTTCGATACAAAATCGCGCGAGTTTCAATATAAGCTGTTAAACAGATTGCTGGCCACAAATGCCTTTTTATATAAAATTGGTATAGTTTCGTCACCTTTATGTTCTTTGTGTGATATGGCGAATGAATCCCCCGAACATATTTTTGCATGTTGCCAAAAAACCGTGAAATTTTGGGCTGAAGTTATTAAATGGTGTAGCGATCTGGGTGTAGTAGTAAACAACCTTTCAGATAAGGATATATTATTTGGTATACAGGAATGTGAAGACAAGCTTTTCTTGAATCGTATTTTATTGGTTGGTAAACAGTATATGGACGCACCAAAACAAACCCTGGTCTTAGAGTTTTCCTGGCAAGATTTAATAAGGTTTATCAAATAGAAACTATCATTGCCAAATCGCGAAACAAAATGTTCATTCACTTACGGAAATGGCGTAAATATTGCAACAAAAAAAAAAAATGATCATGAATGTCCACTGGTCGGCACTTGACATGCAATTGCTGATATTGTTAAATGGATTACTTTATATCGGTAGTGTCTTTGTGAATGTAATGTGTGTATTGTGTGTGTGTGTGTGTGTGTGTGTGTGTGTGTGTGTGTGTGTGTGTGTGTTAATTGTAATCGAACTTGTGTGAGTGTGTTAATTGTAATCGAACTTTAATGAAATGGAATGAAATAAAAAGTTATTAAAATACAAAAAAAAAAATCAAGTTAGTAAGTAATGTTGTATTAATTTGTAACTTATTTTAATATTTTAAGTAAAGTTAGTTTTTGTAAATAATGTTATGATATTGTAACTATTGTGTGAATTAATTAATTAATTAATTAGTAAGGTAAAAAGTAAAGTCGCACTCGGGCCACGAATGGCCCACACGGCCGGAGCTTAACCCGTTTTCTGTTAGCATGAAGCAACAAGGAATATTGCTACTCCCCCTGGATGGGATGCTAGTTACATTTGTGCAGTATAATGGTTATACCTACTCATCATTAGGCCCGTTATACCTACTCATCATTAGGCCCTTTGTTATTCTTGGTATTTAACAATCATCTATGCCTGATGATGTGTCAATGGACTCTTGGAGTTGATATTATTTGCCGACGACACTAATATCTTCTCTTTGCATACTGACGCATCTTATCTTTTGGAAGTTGTGAATTTAGAACTGAAAAAGATAACATGTTGGTTTTACACTAATAAACTATCAATAAAAGGTAAAGAAATCTAATTTTATCATATTCAAGCCGAGACAAAACAGGCAAACAATTGATCTAGCTTTTATTATTAGTAATTACTCAATTGATCGTGTTAAGGAAGCTGCTTTTCTAGAAGAAATTTTGGAAGTACATCTACCTTGGAAATCACATATCAATAATTTCGCAAGGAAAGTGTCTAAAGCCATAGGTATAATATACAAATCAAGTTTTTGCCTAAACAAATCTTCTTTACTAACACTTTAATATTGCCTTGTCTACCCATACTTATTCTACTGCGTGAGCGTCTGGGCATCAACCTAGCTACCCATCAAACCTCAAAATATTAATTACTCTATAAAAACGGGTTATACGAATAATGTCGATGAGTGCTTTTGATGCTCACACTGACCCTTTATTTTAAAACTTAGGAATTATGAATCTTGAGAGTATTTTTAAACTTCAGATAGGAAAATTCATGTATCTTCATAAAGCCGGCTTACGTCCTAAAAGTTTTAATAAATATTTTTTAATGACAAACCATGTGCATTCTTATGACACTAGAAGTTCGGGGCTCTTTTACTTACCTTATTGCAGAACAAATATCAGAAAGTTTTCGATCTGTTTCCAAGGTCCCAAATTCTTTAATTCTCTTATTTTGAAATTATTCTACTTCTAAACTGAAAGCTCTCCTCTTATCGTAAACATTGTTTTGTTTACTTTTTCTTTCCACTTTCCGTTTTTAGCCTGACTATGCTTAATCTATTCAGCCTGGGCGTTTTTTGATTTTCTGAGATGGGGGGGGGGACATTGTGCCCCCCCCCCCCTCGTAACTTCAAGAACATTAAGGGTATGACAATGAAACCTAGAGGTACATAGTACGTCCAAAACTATATCCTATGCGGTCCGCACAATGGAACGATGACGTCATATGACGTAGTTATTAGGTAATTAGTTAGCGGCCGCCATCTTGGATCCGCCATCTTGGATTTCTGAATTTTTTAAATCTCTTAAAAACCGTCTAAATTCACCCAAAATTAATGAAAACCGATAAATACACGCTAAATGACGTAAAATATAAAAGTTATACCAATAAAAATTGTTTGTCTTCATTCAAAGGTATAAATACTCGAATTTGAAACTTAGAGGGTACATAGTACGTCCAAAAGCTGTCTCCTTTGCGGTCCGCACAATGTAAATTGACGTCATATGACGTAGTTATTAGGTAATTAGTTAGCGGCCGCTATCTTGGATCCGCCATCTTGGATTTCTGAATTTTTTTAAATCTCTTAAAAACCGTCTAAATTCACCCAAAATTAATGAAAACCAATAAATACACGCTAAATGACGTAAAATATAAAAGTTATACCAATAAAAATTGTTTGTCTTCATTCAAAGGTATAAATATTCGAATTTGAAACTTAGAGGGTACATAGTACGTCCAAAAGCTGTCTCCTTTGCGGTCCGCACAATGTAAATTGACGTCATATGACGTAGTTATTAGGTAATTAGTTTTACGGCCGCCATCTTGGATCCGCCATCTTGACCTGCCACACCCAATTATGACGTCACAATGACGTCATTTTGTTTTCCGACGTTTCTTTGATATTTTTCCATCCAGATACTTAAAATATCAAATATAACTGTAAAACCATCTCTTTAATATTAAAACATAATAAATACAAACAAGGACACACTTCTAAAGCGAGAAAAAGCAAAAAAAGGCGATAAAACTATAATTTTGAAATTATTGTCCGCCATCTTGGATCCGCCATCTTGGATCCGCCATCTTGGATTTCCTTTTTTTTGTTTAAATTAAAATTTAAAAAATATCTAAAAGAGAAAAGGATCAGAATGTATAAAACACGTATCAAACTAATGTTTATTATCCAAACAATGGACTTAGAAGCGTTATTTAATAAATAGTACAAAATGTTTGTCTATAAGTAAAAGAGAGCAAAAATTTACTTACCCCTTCCCCCCAAATATTTGATGTTAAAAATTTTTGATGTCTTTCAAGAACTAGTCCCAATAAAAAAACTATCCTCACAAGAAAATGCACTATAAGTCAAAGAACAAGATCTTAAAATAAAAAAAATACCATATTTTAATATTTTGAAAACCTATGTGTCAAAAACCGATTGCCATGGCAACATGATTAATTACACTGACATGTTATGGATACCAAAATGTCCCTAGATAAATTCTAGGAAAAGTCAGAAAATTTCAGCCTCATAGCTATTTCGGTGTAAGAGTTATCACAATTTTACTGGAGGGGGGGGGGGTCGAAAAGCCCCCCCCCCCCCCCCAGTCTGAATAGGGTTAAAAACCGTTGAAATTAGCTCAAAATTATTCAAAATCAATAAATAAACGCTAAATGACGAAAAATATAAAAGTTATACCAATAAACATTGTTTTCACTCATTCAAAGGTACAAATATGCAAATTCCAAAAAAACATGGTGTCAAAATCTTGTTGCCATGGAAACATCAAGTCACGAGATCAAAAATTGTCAAAAATTGACCAATTTTAGGAAAAGCCACATAGTTTGATGGCGTTTGAGTAAATATTAAGGAAGTTAGGAATGTTGAAAGTTAGCGCGGGCACTTTGCCCCCCCCCCCCCCCCCCCCCCAGGCTGAATAGAGTTAAATAAAACTACTGGGATCTCTTTTCGTGATAAAAGTGCAAATAATATCGCTGAGTTCAAAGATAGGCTTGTAAACATTAATTGGAATGACTTGACTGAATATAGTAATCCTAATAATGTGCCCCCCCCCCCCCCCAGGTCGAATAGGGTTAAAACAAATATATAATATGTAATAAATGTTTATTGTTAGTAGTTTTGCCATTGCTCTGACTTTATATTCTTTTAACCCTCGGTTTTTCTCCGATATTTTCAAGACATTTTAATATTAGCACATGCTGTTTTCAGTAGCTGCTCGTTTATCCTTGAGACACATTTTGGTGAAGTTTGGCGACAATCGGTTGCTATGGTAACGAGATGACGTCATAAGTAACATGTGGCCATTTTTGAAGACAAATTCGTGTTTTTCACCTTTTTTCAGCGAAAAAAAAAACTTATAAAATGCTACCAAAAGCATCAAGATGTTTAATTGTATGATATTATACAATTATAGCGGAGCACTTGCCAAGACAGGGATACTAATTAAGGTATATTCAGAAGCCGCTTTAGTGGAAAAAGACGAGCTTTCAGGGATAAAATCTTGCTTCGAGGAACTTCATGTATTACGTTTTTATCAATGCGGGAGATGTTTGTTTTCTACGGATTTCAGAACCGGAAGCGAAGATTTGAATTTCCAAGCAAGCGAGGGACTTAAAGGTAAAACAGCTTACAGTTTTCGATGAGAATTTATGTTGATATCAATCTGTGAGTGACTTTTTTTTAGTGTTATTGTTAATTTTGGAGAATTGATTTTAAAACGTGCTTAAATTCAGTTGTATCGATCTATTGAATTTCATCGAAGAAAGCTTGAACTCTATAAGCTATAATTAAATGGTACGCGTTTTGCTTTTAAACGTAAAGTTATAATGGAGATTTGAATAATTTTTTTCGAAAGAAGATTGTGTTGTCCATTTTTATGTGTTTGTTCATTCATTAGATCTGATTAGATAGATTGAAAAGCGATTTTATGTAACAAAACAAGACTTTGATTTTATAGTACAGTTCTATCTTCACTCGCATCGACTTATGCAAATATGTCTGTGTATTTTTGCAATTTTTGATTTTCAAATCAGTTTCTCGGGCAATTTTTGACAAACATAAACTGTATTTTATTCGGAAACTAGTGGTACTAGTTATTCTAGACAGAGAAAAGTTGTTTTTGTGAACTTTTGTACGGTCTATAAAAATGTACTGTGCAGAAGGTCGCGCAATACTGTTTTTGAGAATTGCTAAAATTGAAAACAGCCCGTTCGTCAATCTTAATTCTTGTGCTTCCAACCTTTCACCTTAGTTAAGTTTCACCTTAGCTAAGCTTGTTCAAAATACGACGCTGTTAGGCTTGGGCTATGTATATATATTAGCAAACAATATTTGCAATTTACGCATTTTTCCGATAAATTTGAGTTTTTAGTAAAATCCAAGATAACGGCCACTTTGGCGGCCATTTTGGATGACGTCACGAACCGCCAGCAACGCCACAACCCATAATATTTATCTTATCTTGTAGAGCACATCACGGGCTCTATCTTAGATGTAAAATATTTCCGAAATATTGCAACATCGCAAAAACCCAAGGTGAGGGTTGCAACACCCCCGCCCCCCTTGTACCACGGTTAGGGTTACAATATTATACAAAACAATAGTATAACAGTTAAACTAAGGCAATTAAGTACTATACTTAACTTTACAAAAGAGCTTAATTGCACACTAAAAAGGCTTATTGATATAATAAACTAGCTCAAGGGTCAAATTACGGAGTCTAAATAATGATTAAATAAGTTTACTAATTACGCCTAAGCCTAGCTTTTTTACTCTGAAAGTGGTGTAAAAGCTAACGCATTGCTTATGCAGAGAGTGGTCCACTTCGCTTCATACTTTTTGTTGTTTGAGTTTTTAATAGCAATTTGTCTTTCGCATTTGATTTTACTTTCTAATAAGGCAAGAAAAACCTTCATGCTAGGGGTCTCTGATTGGTTTCTTGCGAGATATAGATGATATTTAGCTATAAGAAGATAGTGATTAAATGCGTGAAACTTGGTATTTTCAGGTTTGTATCCATAAAGGATTTCGCAAGAGTTAGGCTTTAAGTTGTCCGAGCGCCTTATATTCCACCATTTTATAACGTCTTCCCAAAAAGACTTAACTTTGGGGCACTCACAAAACCTATGAAGGAGTGTTTCGTTTTGGCCATGGCAGTGGTCGCAAAATGGTGACTCTCTTATTTTCATTCTATGGAGTGATAGATTGGTAGGTGTGATGTTGTGTATGAGTTTATATTGGAAGCTCCTCATTTTACTTTCAATGGTGACTTTAAATGGAAGTTCATAGACATCTTTTACGTTTGACACTAGATTACTTAGAGTGATTTCGACTGTTCGTGGAGAAAAGAACTTTTCCGCTAGCATCAGGCGGGCTTGTTTCGCGGTGACGATGTCATGGTCAGCGTTGGAGGGTTCACTAACATCCCTGGCAATACTGCTCGTGATTTCGTTTTTCCACGCTTTAGGGATTGCTGCTATGACGCCACCATAATCGAGGAAGGTGCATCGAACGTTGAATTTGCGTTTAAAATTTTCAAAAGAAAGGAATTGGTCGTGATTGTCCAAGAGATCACTTATTTTTAAAACGCCTTTATTGACCCACGCTTTGTTGTACATCGTTTTACCGTTTGTCTTTATAAACCGGTTGTTCCATATAATTTCTTGTTTAAATTCGTTTACATTCGTTTACATTGAGCGGCTTTTTGCGATTCAGTTCTTGCCACGTCTCGAGGATATTTTTATAGAAAGAAGGAAGATTATTTAGGTTCAGCATTTTCAGGTCGTAGTTACATTGGAATAGAAAAGCTCCTCCGACTTTAGCTGACAAGGAATCGAGACGAGCGCACCAATGACTGCCGGTGGATTCGCAGTAGCGTTTTACCCAGGTGATCTTAAGCGATTTTGCAACATCCACAAAGTTTACCATGTTTAGGCCGCCTTTGCAGGCTGGGCCAATCAACGTCTTTCTTTTTATTTTATCAGGCTTAAAGTTCCAGACAAAAGAGAATATGTTGCTGTTGACCTCTTTTACAAAATCGGCAGGAATGTTTAAGACCGAGGAGCAAAAAACGAGTTTGGAAATTGCCAAATTCTTGACAATTGCTATTCTGCCTAAGATGGTTAGATGTCTCATACGCCAGATGTTTAGAACTTTTTTAAGTTTAGCGAGCTTCTCAACAAAGTTCAATTTGATTCCTACATTAGCAGTGTATGGAAAGGCAATTCCAAGTGCGGTGACGTAATTTTTTGGCCATGAGATGCCAAAAGGCTCATCTTTTCCTAATCTATTTTTCCAACGACCTAGCCATAGACCCTCAGTTTTTGATTTATTAATTTTGAGACCTGAGCAAGTACTAAATTGATCAAGGAGCGCGAATAGAGACGCTGCTGAAGAGTCGTCGCGGACAAAAGCAGTGGTGTCGTCTGCATACAAACTAAGTTTAGTGATCTTATTCCCGTTTTCGAGGCCTTTAATGGAATGAGCAAACCTGAGAGAGGGCATCCTTGTCTGACTCCTCTTTGTAAAGAAAAAAACTCGGACGAGTGTCCATTATTGATGACGCAACTAGAAATATTGCTGTAAAATGTTCGAATCCAGTTGAGGAAGCTTGGGCCAAAGTTCATAATATTGAGCACCTTAAAAAGGTAGTCCCACTCTAAGGAGTCGAAGGCCTTTTCAAAATCAAGGAAAAGTATCATACCTTCTTTATTTTCGTGTTGTTCAATTATGTCTGTAATTAGACGGATGTTTTCACCGATAAATCTGCCTTTAATGTAACCCGTTTGGTCCCGTTCTATAAGCAGAGGGAGTACCTTCTCTAATCGCCTTGCAATACATTTGGTAGCTATTTTATAGTCAGTGTTTAAAAGAGAGACTGGGCGCCAGTTTTTGAGCAGTAAAGGATCTTTGTTCTTTTTTGGAATTCAAGAAATGATTCCTTGTCTCTGCAAAATAGAAAGCTCCCAGCCCTATTGAGGTGTGACTCCTTTGATAACTGTCGTGATTATTCTGACGAGAGAAACTGCAGTAAGTAAAGGAAAATTACACTACTGCCGTTGATTTTGTTTTATTTATTTGAAAACTACAAAAGTGATAGAGAAGTATCATTGTAGCCTGAGGCCGTGACAGCAGAGCACTATTCTCATAACAATGATATAAATCCTTTCCAGTTTTTTTGTCCCGCGGCTACTCCAGGGCATGTAAGTACTTATGATATCCAGTCGATTGCAGTCACTAAAGGACACGTCAAGGCAGAGCTTCACAATTGTCAACATTTCTCTGAGTAAAAACTTTCTAGTGTTCAAAATGAAAATAATATTAGTAATAGTCCGAAAGAATACCCGATATAAATTAAAGTGGACAGTGGGCAACTAAAAGGAACGAAATCTCCTTCCAAGTACGGTTTTTATCCCGAGCGGGGGTACTCCCCATAATGTGCAATACGGGGATGCTCCACCCGAAAGAGGTACCTTTTTGAGACTGGAGGTATATAAAAAGTTATGGATTTCACGAGCTGAAGAGTAGAAAAGGTTAGGGAAAACTGCCACTAGGGTATGTAAAATGACCTTTCAAAATATTTCAAACAGATACACGCAATGGCTAATTTGTCTATTAAAGTATTTTAATGTTTATACTGAACTCAGTAAAGAGTTTGTTTGTTTGGCTAACATCAATGGTGGTAACGTTTGATGTTTTTTTTTTTCCCGTGGATATCGACGCATGCGGTTTATTTCAACGGTATAGTATAGAGATGAAGTGTTTCTTCTGTAGGTGTATTAGAGAGGTAGCATTTTATATGGAAGGTATATGAAAGGATAACCTTTTCTGTCTTCAAAAACTCATTAATAATTCATGAGCATATCAGCCAATCACACGACGCAAATCGATCACGTGTATGAGCCTTTATACCTGGTAAACTACGGTCATTATGAAAAGCCTGGTGGCGGCTTTGATTTCAGTCACAAGGGGAGTTCGGGGCTGAATGGGCAAACAATGCAATTATCGCTGAATTTTTAATAAGAATGATTTTAAAATGACCGTGATATTTATATTAAGATCACACGTAATCTTTATATAAAGATTACTGATATGGGTAGTAATTTTTCATGATTCTTAGTGCAACAAATGGTGACTTTAATTTTTTTTGTGCAGTACTGTTTTACGAAATCTGGTCTTTTGCCATTCTATTTGGAATCTTCTCAACAAAATAAGGCCCCGTCCACACGTATCCGGATATTTTTGAATCCGCAACTTTTTTGTTACGGATTAGAAAATATTCGCGTCCACACGTAGCGTATTCGAATCGTACTTGCCCGAATTCGCCGGATACGTGTGGACGGAAGGCCAATGGGCAACAAAAAAGTTGCGGATTTAAAAATATCCGGATACGTGTGGACGGGGCCTAAACAACCAACAGTTTAGCAAGTGAGCCGTTATTTGAATGACACCAGCGCCCTCGTGTAAATTGCCAAGTAAGCGACTGGTTCGCAGATGCAAGCTGCTTATTTCTACTCGTTTTCTACTTCTACCGTACCTGACAACTTTAGTATAGCTTTTTTCAGTAGATGTTTCCCTCAGAACTATAAAATCCCAAAACTTTCGACGACAGCCGGGAAGCAATGGTCACTTCGTCGAAGACGTGGCGCATGTGTTGTATGCTAATCAGTCTAGTCTACTTGTTTTTCTCGTATGCTAATTTCCTCTTTGCACAAAAGCGCAATTGTTTTAATTCCGAAGGGACACGCTTTTGAAAGAATGTTTTTGAAGCCGTTCGAAAAACTCGCAGCACGTGTATTATCAGGTGTAAAAACTCTCGGCTTCGACTCGAGTTTTTAAACCTAATAATACCCTACTGCTCGTTTTTTAAACTATACATAAAAATACCATTAAGGTTTGGAAAGTACATTTATATGGCTAGAAACACTTTCCAGGTTTGAATTTTGCTTTAAATGCTTTTTAAAGAGCAGACTGTATCCTTTTCCCATTCCTTCCCCGACGTCATACGCGATCCTATTCTTATAAGAATGAAAAAGTTCAACAGTATAGATTATAATCTTACACACTCAGATTTTACCGATTTCATTTTTTTTTTTTGAAATCCACAAGTGAAGACAAGAAAACGACTAACCATTATCATGGACTGAAAATGGTGACGGTGAATCGGTAGAATTGAACCAAGAAACTGCGTGACCATGGCGCACGGACTTTTGCTGAATATTTAACTATTATAGCGCGAAAGCGCGCGTGATATCGCCTAATACTTAGCCGAGGAGGCGGTAGGCCGAGTCGGCTAAAATTAGGCGATATCACGCAAGCTTGAGCGCTATAATAGTTTTATAATTCAACACATTGATAACAAAGCACAGTTTGAAGAAAAAATATCGCCGACGAGCCTTTTATTTTTAAAAAAAAAAGCTCACATATGTTTTACCGCGCGAAACTTGCAACATCACACAGCTCATGAATGAAAGTGGCGCCTTTGTCAATATTGCGCAAGTTTGAACACTATAACTGTTTTGTAATTCAACACATTGATAACAAGTCACAGTTGCGAGAAAAAATTCATTGAGATATACAACCTTTCATTATGTAAAAAGGCTAACAACAATATTTTAGCTCGCACCATTTCTTAAACAAAAAGCAGCGAATGCCGAAACTTTTGCCAAGCTAAAATTAATTTAGCGTACACAATCAGTTGAGAGTTTCTACGAAGAGCTTTCGTCTACTCAAAGAACGGGACAGAGTAGTGACTACAAGAATTAAAACACAATACAGTGGCATAGAATGTCTTAGTTACAAGTGTTTCGTATCTTAAAAAGTTCAATTCAGAATCAAAACAAATTGAACAAACACACGGCTACGAACCTAAACATAGCGGCGAAAAGTCGGAAAGAACTGCAGCGTGGACAGTATATCTTACAAAAATGCACAGCTAAAGGATACAAGAAACGGTTAAAACATCGTACCTGTAGTTGATTTGGCTTTTTAGTCCCTTTCATCAGCACCAAATTTTCAAACATCGTAGGACGAGCTGAGTCGATCAATCTGATCAATGTTGTTTACAAATTTGGAATGCTCATTTTTTAGCTCCTACAGCCGTAATGACGAGATCAGAAGCTTTTCTGAGGAAACATTAAGTCTATATCACATTCCAGAGGTGATTACCAAAGGAATTTTACGAAAATTGTGCTCCTTCATTTACTCCTTGTCGAGCGGTTAAACTTTGAACCGGTTTTCATTCAGCTACGCCCAGAAACATTGCGACCGCGACAACGCGAAAATTTCGCGCCTTTTTTGGCCAATCATGTGAACAGTATTTTTTCTCTTTACTTTTCTTCTCTTTCTTTCTTTCTTTTCCCTTTTTTAACTAATAGTTCACGCACTTTTTCACCCCAAAACACGAAATTGCAGGCAGCAGTCATTTTCACTTTCCTTCAAAATGCGAAATTTACCGCCATCGCTGATTATACGTCATGTAGACATAACGTATATCGATAACTTTTTGACCATATTTGGGCAGTGTATCAATGTGATGAATTATAATTGCAGTTATCCACAGGAAATTTAAATTTAACATTTTCTATTTGAAACGGGGAAAACCAAAGAATTCTTTATTTTAGATATTTTTTTTAAATTGGGCTTTTTTGCCCAATTTTTTGGTGCAGTGGAAAAGCAAGGGCCAAAATAAGAAAAAAAAAAATATGCAATATAAGGTCACTGTCTGTTTTTAAACAAAGCAAAAGCAATTGTTCGATGACTTTATGACATGGGGAATGTATAAACTTCATACTGTATACAAATGCATCCTGTGTTATGTTATGAGCTCGATTATTTTTAATTCACTCGTTGACTAATAATGATACGGAATCAGCATTGTTTACGTTTCAGCTCATTTTAACATGTACTTCATGTTTGCCTACACTGACAGATTTCAATCCTCTTCAGAAGCTTGTCAACATAATGGACTTTTTTTTTTCCTACCAGTAACGCCACATATGCTAAGATGATTGCAAATAGCTTTAACCCTATTCAGACTGGGCTTTTTTAGGCAATCTGTGACTGGGGGGGGCTCCTCGGACCCCCCCTTCACATCTCTGGAACCAGTAAGGCTAGGACCATGAAATTTTCACACAATGTTCATCTCCATACAAGGAAACCTCACACCCAGTTTTTACCTGCCACACCCAATTATGACGTCACAGTGACGTCATTTTTGTTTTTCCGACGTTTCTTTGATATTTTTCCATCCAGATACTTAAAATATCAAATATAACTGTAAAATCATCTCTTTAATATTAAAACATAATAAATACAAACAAGGACACACTTGTAAAGCGAGAAAAGGCAAAAAAAGGCGATAAAACTATAATTTTGAAATTATTGTCCGCCATCTTGGATCCGCCATCTTGGATCCGCCATCTTGGATTTCCTTTTTTTTCGTTTAAATTAAAATTTAAAAAATATCTAAAAGAAAAAAGGATCAGAATGTATAAAACACGTATCAAACTAATGTCTATTATCCAAATAATGAACTTAGAAGCGTTATTTAATAAATAGTACAACATTTTCCTCTATAAGTAAAAGTGAGCAAAAATTTACCTACCCCTCCCCCCCAAATATTTGATGTTAAAAATTTTTGATGTCTTTCAAGAACTAGTCCCAAGAAAAAACTATTCTTATAACAAAATGCACTATAAGTCACAAAACAAGATCTTAAAATAAAAAATTCACCATATTTTAATATTTTGAAAACCTATGTGTCAAAAACCGATTGCCATGGCAACATGGTTAATCACACTGACATGTTATGGATACCAAAATGTCCCTAGATAAATTCTAGGAAAATTCAGAAAATTTCAGCCTCATAGCTATTTCGGTGTAAGAGTTATTACAATTTTACTGGAGGGGGGGTTCGAAAAGCCCCCCCCCCCCCCAGTCTGAATAGGGTTAAGTTTTTCTAGGTTCAGACAAGTGAGGTTTTGCTTGGTCATGCCACACAAAACTAGGTTCTCGTACGTCAAAGCGTGCTTGATCCTGATGCACCACTCGTAACTGATGGGCTTTCCACGTTTTGATGGCGTCTACAGCTTACGAAACTACAAAGATTATCTCGTCGAGTTCATCTTCAGGAACATTTTTTGTCGACGTACAAATTCTGTCTATGTCATCAAGCACCTTGAAAAGAGGAGAAATAACATTATATGAATATACAAAGTTCCGTATGATTTGCCTTCAAAATGAGCATTTGACGTTCCCCGTCCCATTTCTTGTAAAAGGGAACTAAAAAGGTTTAATAAGCAAAACAGTGGCTCTGCTCATGCGTGATACATCTTGGTACTTTTCTTTGCTACTTGCATACAACTTAACGTGAAATGTTCTAATTTAAGGTTTTGGGGAAAACGTGAAGACAAGTCCAAGATATTTTCCTTCTCCATATGAACTTGAACGACTTCTCTACGAATTTCCGCCTGTGCAGTTTGACCGGCTACATTTGCGAAATTTGACGATTTGGAATAATCGTGAACAATTTAAAAGAAAGAGAATTTTCGTTATAATCGACGTTTCCTTCCGAATAACCGTAATCTCCTACGGCCGTACCTTTGCAAGACCTTCACATATTTCACAGATTAGATCGTGTTTGTGACAGCAGTCATCTCTGAAGCAGGTTTGATCATGGTCTTCAATGCGTGTTTGCGGCAGTGACTTTCACAATCTGATTCTATCACTGCGTGGGTCTGTTTTAATAAAGCAAGCCAAGAAAACATCCAAAATGAGTAATTCGGAAGGTCAAAACATGTGTACGTTACAACATCGCGCACAATAAAACTGTCCCTGAACCCACCTCTGAAATTGCTGTGCGCAATACTGCAGAAATATTTTTCTGCCTTAACAGTATTGCACCTGTAAGGAATTAGGTGTAAAATGTCAATGCAATGTCTCACGGTGTGTCTAGTCACCTGAGGTAGAAGTATTACTACCCCATTGTCAAGTAACCTGATGTCAGCGTAGTTTGGGCATATTAATTTCTTACAACATGACAAGAAAGCGCAAAAACGAGGAAATATTTTCGTGCAAAGTGTTCGTAGCAAAGTCGTCAAGTACGTTTAGACAGGTGCATTACTTGTTAGCTTTAGTACTTTCTTTTTTGCTTGTTAGGACTAATAAATATCCCTTGCAAATGTATACCTTAAACTCGCTTTTCACGTACTGTTTTCCAATCTTGAGAGACGTCTTCAAGTTTTCTGCTTCAGCAGTTGTCACGGCAAAAAATCTTAGTAGACGATCAACTACTAATAATAATCAAGACCCTGGAGACACTCGCGCATCGAGACAAGGCAAGCTTCTGACAATACTTTCATAAGCGTACTTTTCTTAAACGGATCTTGGAACTCCGTCTCCTGACAGTATTGATGATACTGCTGCACCAGATGTGTTGGGGCCATTAGTCGAATGACGTTTGGAATATCTAATACTTCACCAGGAGACAGTTTGATGCTTCTCATTCCAAAGGGTAAATCTTGAATTACATGTGAACTTGTCACAAAATCCAAGAAATGATCTAGTTTTTCCAGTGCGACGCGATCCCGGCATACATACGTTTCTTTATCTTCCCTTGTCCCTCTTCCGTACTCACGTTGATGTAATCGTGCCATGCTGAACTCGTACTCTGTCAAGTTAGGCAACAGTAACTTATAATCCTCATATTTCAACTAGTCTGCCACGATACTGAGCAACTGTCGCCTTGTTTGACGATCATCAGATTGCATGTAGCTTTCAATCAGTATTTGAAGAAATTCATTGGGAATAGATTCAGCTGCTGAATGAAGACCTTTTGCCTTCTTTTACAATTCGAGAAACAACATTTCAGGGTCATTCAGGGACACAGGATATTGGTAACTGTTTCCAGGACCTCACGAACTTTTTCAACATAAAAGTTCTTCGTTTCTTCACAAGCAGTCTCCCATGGAACTTTCATAACTCTGATAATAGTATCTTTCCCAGAAAGTTTAAGAATGTCATAAAGAAGCAACAACCTTTTGTCTTCGTTTTCTTCATCGTCGGTGCTACTTTTTTTCGAAGCTTCCTGGAACATATAACGAGGATTCCCTTCCCGCTGGTCTGCATGGATCCGGAGTTTCACACACAAGACCCTGAAATTTATCGTAACATGCCAGTTTTGCTTGCCGGGGACACTTGCTTTTTTCTCCTTGCTGATAAAGAATGAAATAAGATTAAAAGATGGCGAAACAAACTCAGATATAACATGGACTGGGTCTACCATCATTTTATGAAGAAAGGGGGTGATATATTGAAGGGTACTCGGCAGGGTACTTAGGTTTTGGATGTACCTTTATTAACCCGGGCCTTACTGATATACCATAAGAAGAAGACATAGGATGAAAAGGAGAAACGGTATAATGAGGGTACATTAATCAAAATTAAGTCCCTCCGACGACTACTGTACTTGGAAATTCTTTAAATCTCTTAAATTCTCTTAACTTTGAAATTCAAAATGCTACAAGCATCGCTTCTTTTACTTCTAAACTGAAAGCACTCCTCTTATCGTAAACATTTTGTTTACTTTTTCTTTCCACTTTGTGTTTTTACCTGACTATGCTTAACTCTATTCAGCCTGGGCTTTTTTTGAGTTTCTGAGCCTGGGGGGGGACACATTGTGCCCCTCCCCCCTTCGTAACTTCAAGAACATTAAGGATATGACAATGAAACCTAGAGGGTACATAGTACGTCCAAAACTGTTTCCTTTGCGGTCCCCACAATGGAGCGATGACGTCAAATGACGTAGTTATTAGGTAATTAGTTATGCGGCCGCCATTTTGGATCCGCCATCTTGGATTTCTGAATTTTTAAAACCTCTTAAAAACCGTCCAAATTCACCCAAAATTAATGAAAACGAACAAATAAACGCTAAATGACGTAAAAATATAAAAGTTATACCAATAAACATTGTTTTTCTTCACTCAAAGGTATAAATATGCAAATTTCAAAAAAATATGGCTGTCAATATCTTGTTGACATGGAAACATCAAGTCACATGATCCCAAAATTGTCATATGAAATTGTTGCCCCCCCCCCCCCCAACCCAGGCCGAATAGGGTTAAAACAAATATATAATATGCATTAAATGTTTATTGTTAGTAGTTTTGCCATTGATCTGACGTTATATTCTTGAGTATAATATATCGAGGAAGCCTATTTACTCATGCGCGAAGCGGCATGAGGTAAGGTTTCGGCTCCGTTTTTCTTGTTATTTTTATTATTTTTATTTTTTGTGTCACGATTTTACATGCAAATTTATGCACGCATATTTTAATTGTACACTTACGGTTTATAGCTTTGCCACTACACTTCCTGTTTAGTGACATCCGGCTACTCTCACTTCCGGTAAAAGAGCGTTACTCAAGCGTCAGTACAGCGTCTCCTACAACCCTACTTACATTAGCAATGTTCATGTTTGGTATATATAAGACTTCGAAGAATCATTCCCTTCATTGTGGTACAGCCTTTATTTCCAAAACAATCAATAGTAAACAACGTGGTTTGCAGGAACAATGACTGAATGAAAGGAGTACTCTTCGCCATGTCGGACATCTTTTTATCATGTTTAAAATATATCATAAAACTAATTTACGCATGCGCATGAGTAAAGGCTGCTAGGAGCCTCTTGTTATTTATAAGCTCAGTGGTTTCTTTTGGGCTTCCTTGCTCTTAAATTTTATATTTATTTACTGTAACATTATACAGTATAGGACAATAAATTAAAATTGAAAGAATAAAATAATAAATGTTTGTGCTACACGGCAATTTGCCGTTCTTAAATACATGTTTTGTATTTGTCAACTCAGGTTATCCGACATGCAGTTCAAGTGAGTTTACATGTGGCAACGGTCGCTGTATATCAGTATCATTGAGGTGTGACACTTATAATCAGTGTGGTGATTATTCTGACGAGAGAAACTGCACGAGTAAGTAAAGGAATAGTACACTATTGCCGTTGATTTTGTTTTCTTTATTTGAAAACTACAAAAGTGATAGAGAAGTATCATTGTAGCCTGAGGCCGTGACAGCAGAGCACTATTCTCATAACAATGATATAAATCCTTTCCAGTTTTTTTGTCCCGCGTCTACTCCAGGGCATGTAAGTACTTATGATACCCTGTCGATTGCAGTCACTAAAGGACACGTCAAGGCAGAGCTTCACAATTGTCAACATTTCTCTGAGTAAAAACTTTCTAGTGTTCAAAATGAAAATAATATTAGTAATAGTCCGAAAGAATACCCGATATAAATTAAAGTGGACAGTGGGCAACTAAAAGGAACGAAATCTCCTTCCAAGTACGGTTTTTATCCCGAGCGGGGGTACTCCCCATAATGTGCAATACGGGGATGCTCCACCCGAAAGAGGTACCTTTTTGAGACTGGAGGTATATAAAAAGTTATGGATTTCACGAGCTGAAGAGTAGAAAAGGTTAGGGAAAACTGCCACTAGGGTATGTAAAATGACCTTTCAAAATATTTCAAACAGATACACGCAATGGCTAATTTGTCTATTAAAGCATTTTAATGTTTATACTGAACTCAGTAAAGAGTTTGTTTGTTTGGCTAACATCAATGGTGGTAACGTTTGATTTTTTTTTTTTCCCGTGGATATCGACGCATGCGGTTTATTTCAACGGTATAGTATAGAGATGAAGTGTTTGTTCTGTAGGTGTATTAGAGAGGTAGCATTTTATATGGAAGGTATATGAAAGGATTACCTTTTCTGTCTTCAAAAACTCATTAATAATTCATGAGCATATCAGCCAATCACACGACGCAAATCGATCACGTGTATGAGCCTTTATACCTGGTAATCTACGGTCATTATGAAAAGCCTGGTGGCGGCTTTGATTTCAGTCACAAGGGGAGTTCGGGGCTGAATGGGCAAACAATGCAATTATCGCTGAATTTTTAATAAGAATGATTTTAAAATGACCGTGATATTTATGTTAAGATCACACGTAATCTTTATATAAAGATAACTGATATGGGTAGTAATTGTCTAGTTTACTTGTTTTTCTCGTATGCTAATTTCCTCTTTGCACAAAAGCGCAATTGTTTTAATTCCGAAGGGACACGCTTTTGAAGCCGTTCAAAAAACTCGCAGCACGTGTATTATCAGGTGTAAAAACTCTCGGCTTCGCCTCGAGTTTTTAAACCTAATAATACACTACTGCCCGTTTTTTAAACTATACATAAAAATACCATTAAGGTTTGGAAAGTACATTTATATGGCTAGAAACACTTTCCAGGTATGAATTTTGCTGAAAATGCTTTTTAAAGAGCAGACTGTATCCTTCTCCCTTTCCTTCCCCGACGACATACGCGATCCTATTCTTATCAGAATGAAAAAGTTCAACAGTATAGATTATAATCTTACACACTCAGATTTTACCGATTTCATTTTTTTTAATCCACAAGTGAAGACAAGAAAACGACTAACCATTATCATGGACTGAAAACGGTGACGGTGAATCGGTAGAATTGAACCAAGAAACTGCGTGACCATGGTGTGACGCCGACACACGGCCTTTTGCTGAATATTTAACTACTATAGCGCGAAAGCGCGCGTGCTATCGCCTAATACTTAGCCGAGGAGGCCGTAGGCCGAGTCGGCTAAAATTAGGCGATATCACGCAAGCTTGAGTGCTATAATAGTTTTATAATTTAACACAATGATAACAAAGCACAGCTTGAAGAAAAAATATCGCCGACAAGCCTTTTATTTTTTTAAAAAAAGCTCACATATGTTTTACCGCGCGAAACTTGCGACATCACACAGTTCATGAATGAAAGTGGCGCCTTTGTCAATATTGCGCAAGTTTGAACACTCAAAGTATTTTGTAATTCAACACATTGATAACAAGTCACAGTTTCGAGAAAAAATTCATTGAGATATACAACCTTTCATTAAGTAAAAAGGCTAACAACAATATTTTAGCTCGCACCATTTCTTAAACAACAAGCAGCGAATGCCGAAACTTTTGCCAAGCTAAAATTAATTTAGCGTACACAATCAGTTGAGAGTTTCTACAAAGAGCTTTCGTCTACTCAAAGAACGGGACAGAGTAGTGACTACAAGAACTAAAACACAGTACAGTGGCATAGAATGTCTTAGTTACAAGTGTTTCGTATCTTAAAAAGTTCAATTCAGAATCAAAACAAATTGAACAAACACACGGCTACGAACCTAAACATAGCGGCGAAAAGTCGGAAAGAACTGCAGCGTGGACAGTATATCTTACAAAAATGCACAGCTAAAGGATACAAGAAACGGTTAAAACATCGTACCTGTTGTTGATTTGGCTTTTTAGTCCCTTTCATCAGCACCAAATTTTCAAACATCGTAGGACGAGCTGAGTCGATCAATTTGATCAATGTTGTTTACAAACTTGGAATGCTCATTTTTTAGCTCCTACAGCCGTAATGACGAGATCAAAAGCTTTTCTGAGGAAACATCAAGTCTATATCATATTCCAGAGGTGATTACCAAAGGAATTTTACGAAAATTGTGCTCCTTCATTCACACCTTGTCGAGCGGTTAAACTTTGAACCAGTTTTCATTCAGCTACGCCAAGAAATGCGAAATGCGAAATTTACCGCCATCGTTGATTATACGTCATGTAGACATAACGTATATCGATAACTTTTTGACCATATTTGGGCAATGTATCAATGTGTTGAATTATAATTTCAGTTATCCACAGAAAAATTAAATCTAACCTTTTTTTTTATTTGAAACGGGGAAAACCAAAGAATACTTTATTTTAGATATATCTTAAATTGGGCATTTTTGCCCATTTTTTTTGTGCAGTAGAAAAGCAAGGGCCATGTCTGTTTTTAAACAAAGCAAAAGCAATTGTTCGATGACTTTATGACATGGGGAATGTATAAAGTTCATACTGTATACAAATTCATCCTGTGTTATGTTATGAGCTCGATTATTTTTAATTCACTCGTTGACTAATAATGATACGGAATTAGCATTGTTTACGTTTCAGCTCATTTTAACATTTACTTCATGTTTGCCTATACTGACAGATTTCAATCCTAGTCTCCAGAAGCTTGTCAACATAATGGACTTTTTTTTCCTACCAGTAACACCACTTGCAAATAGCTTTAAGTTTTTCAAGGTTCAGACAAGTGAGGTTTTGCTTGGTCATGCCACACAAAACAAGGTTCTCGTACGTATTAAAGTGGATGGGAAGAAAACATAAAAGTAAAACATAAAAGTTCTTCGTTTTTTCACATGCAGTCTCCCATGGAACTTTCATAACTCTGATAATAGTATCTTTCCCAGAAAGTTTAAGAATGTCATTAAGAAGCAACAACCTTTTGTCTTCGTTTTCTTCATCGGCGGTGCTACTTTTTTTCGATGCTTCCTGGAACATATAACGAGGATTCCCTTCCCGCTGGCCTGCATGGATCCGGAGTTTCACACACAAGACTCTAAAATTTATCGTAACATGCCAGTTTTGCTTGCCGGGGGCACTTGCTTTCTTCTCCTCGCTGATAAAGAATGAAATAAGATTAAAAGATGGCGAAACAAACTCAGATATAACATGGACTGGGTCTACCATCATTTTATGAAGAAAGGGGGTGGTATCTTGAAGGGTACTCGGCAGGGTACTTAGGTTTTGGATGTACCTTTATTAACCCGGGCCTTACTGATATACCATAAGAAGAAGACATAGGATGAAAAGGAGAAACGGTATAATGAGGGTACATTAATCAAAATTAAGTCCCTCCGACGACTACTGTACTTGGAAATTCTTTAAATCTCCGCTTTGGTGCTGAAATCCGTAAAACGAACCCATCTCTTCGCATTGCTAAAAACGTATAAAGTTCCTCGAAGCAAGATTTTATCCCTGAAAGCTCTTCTTTTTCCACTAAAGCCGCTTCTGAGTATCCCTTAATTAGTATCCTGTCTTGAGTAGCAAACCGCAAAAAATGTTGGGTAATAACGACTTTAATTCTCCGCTAAAAACAGCAAAAAATCCTGTCACCAAGTGTTTACCGAGCTGACGAGCTGACGAGCCTCAAAGATCTCGGATGTTGTGTGGCGTCATACGCGCATGTTTTGCAACGTCATACGCGCCCGCGAATTAACCCTGCGCAACGCTCGGACGGACACACATGTAAAGACGCCGCCCGCGAAACATTCCGCTGGCCATGACCATGAAAAATGACAAGCATGGGTTCTATGAGTATGGGGCTGCGCAGCCGGGCCTTCGGCCTGGCAAGTGCTCCGCTATTAACCCAAGCCTTACTGATATAACATAAGAAGAAAACATAGGATGAAAAGGTGAAACGGTATAACGAGGGTAAATTAATCAAAATATATGCACGTGGCATTAAGCTACATGTCATCGTTTAAAAACTCATATCGTTATCTATTTGATTTAATTTTTAATATAAGGAGTCAGAACTCTGTTTTATTGATATAAAATCGGAAGTTACTGTTTGGTTTTGATCTTCATTTTCCTTTTCTTTAAAGATATTTCTGCATCCTCGAGAGATCGCTAGAATCAAAATATATATGGACAGAAAATAATTAAATAATATGCGCGTCAATATATTAATGTTAGCGTGACTTACAATATTACTCTACTTCCTTATAGCAGTGATCAACAATAATCCAATACCAGTTAGCCCAGACGAATTTTTTTTCATTTATTTAAAACAAATCAACGTTTCCTTCGACGACAGAAAAATGAATTATCTCGCTGAACCCTAAAAATCACTAATTTGTATTATACAAAAAAAATATAGAGATAAAAATAAAATAGCTTTTAATATATCATTTTATATTATTTTATTCACATCATTTTATTATTTTATTTACAGTGGTATGCCTGTGAATTAGCTGGTGAAGTTTTTTAACTAATCCATATATAAAGCTAAGAGTATGCGCCATTTGTATTTGTCTATCCATATTTATCCATATCGTTTAAATATTATATATCATTTCCCTTGCCCATAACTCCTACACGCAACTGGGTAAATTACATACAAAAATATACGCTCCCTCAACTGGGGAATTTTAAAAACGTGACTAAGTGATATGAGGTACGTCGTCATATACACTGTAATACATTGGAAACAGAAGGTATGGTTACAATTATCAATTTCTCTATACAAAGAAATTACTTCTAATGCCTTCAATTAGAGAGTTATAGATATGTCTCTTACCTTGCACATATATCTGCCCAAATAATCTATATATCATCCTCCTCATCACTATCACCGTTGAGAACTATTTCCTCGTCTTCGACGGCAACACTTCACGTCACACTTCAAATAGCACATCTCTGTGTACTTTAGTCCAGCCTTGATACAACAGCATGTGTCAACTGTGCACTTTGGCTTGCAGTTATAGGACATGAGCTCCAGAACTTCTTCAGGTGCGGGTCAAGAACCTAGCCATACGAAGTCTAACGTGGAACAAATCATGTTCCATCCATGTCCTTGAGGCGAAGGGATATCAGGACACGCCTCCGCGGCACGCCTCCAGATAGCCGCCTGGTAGTTCGCGCGAGACACGTGGAGTCGTAGTGACGACTGACATGGCGGCAGTGCTTCTGGTTCAACTTTGCCAGCTTTTGCACAATGGAGCTCATAAGGTAATGAATCCACACTCGTACACTTCTTCCCGTATTACTGACATACAAACTCCTCTGTTGCCCTGAACGTCGCCTCGTTTACACTCCATTCCTTTCCAATGTCCTTCATTGTCTTCACATAGTCCTGGTTCTTGACAACCATCTGCACTGGCCGCCATTTGCCCTTTGAAGCAAAAGCTGACACTGCATCGCAGCCGGTTAATGCATGTAGCCCGATTAGCGCTTTACAAGCGTCTGGTTTCGGAATGCCTCCTGCCACTTTCTTTCTTAATTGATCAGCAACCTCAGAGATCCCGACGATTCTGCGCTTGGTTCCCTTTCCTTTCTGTAAGAAGCACTTGCCCAGCTTGTGGGCGTGGCCAAGAAGCAACACCAGGACGTCTGTGCCATCTGAGTGTATGACGCACTTGCCTCTAGCATGCTGCGCATGTAAGACCATGCGATTGTCGGCCTCTTCGTGGTTGTTCTGGAGCCCTGGTACTAGTGTGGCAGCTGTAAAATAAATCTTCCAGCACTTTTCCTCTTCCGTGACATAGAGCGTTCGGTCACAGAGCTTCTCCCGTAACTGTTTCTCTTTCCATTGACCCCACCAGAAACCGCACCACTTCTGTCTTGTTAGCTGAGACACTCAGGATCTTGCTTCAGTTCTTGACCTGAAAACCAGGCAAAATACCCTCAGGTCGAGTTGCACGTTTCGATCTTTCAACGTTCTTGATAGAGATGTCTTTTTAAATGTCGAACACAACGTCAATCCGTTTACTCGGACTGCTTGTTGACGCTGCGAACAACCTGTCCGCTATATCGGCAAATGTGGCTCCGGGCGGTGGCTTAAACTTCTGAAGCTCAGCCATTCCGTCATAAATACTTGTGGAATCATTTGGATAACTATCTGTGATAACAACTTGCTTTTCCTGTTGCTGCGCTAACTTGGCTTTGTTGATCTTTCTTGGCAGCCCATAAGTATCTGCTAGCGCCCAGGACAGAGGACCAAGAGGATACATAAACACTAATCGCATGTCTATCTTGCTAAACTGCCGCAATAATGTCATCCTCGCAAAAACTTCGCGGTCTAGTCGGATGGGGAGCACAACATCCTTGGCATGAACCTTCGTAACAGCCTTGAGATCTTTGAATGACTTTAGCTTGAGCTTTCTCAGGGGATCAAAAAAGTCACTGGTTACAGTTGCCGAGCATCGCTGTAATACGAATTCCCTGCATGCGCTCTTGCCCTTGGCATTAGCCTGCAGTAGATCATCTCTAACCTCAGTAGAAGCTGCTAGTCCGGTAGAAAGCCTGGTCAACTGCTGAACATCTCTGTTCCACGGACTACAGAACACAGACTCTAAAACCTCTAACATTCTTGCTACAGCTTCCATGTCTGATCTGATGCGCGATGGTGTGAGCTCATTTTGTGCCTTGTTTTCACTAGACAATAGTGATAAGTGCTCACGAAGAATGCTCTTTTATGAGCTGCGCCTAGAATAGTTCAGGACCCACCTTTGAGTAGCCGCGAAGTTGGTGCTGAATCTAATATACCCCCCAGCCGTCTTACAGTCTCTATTTATAGTGTTTTCAATAGCTTTGTCCGTCTCGTTTTGACCAAACGGGTTTCTTTGCTCATCTGTACGCTAAAGTGACCGGCGACGAAAGCATCATATACCTCGGGCGTGACTGTAGGCAAAGCACGCATATCATTCAGGTATGTAGCCTGTTCCAGGCGTTAGGTTTGTTGCGCGCGAAAGAAAAATTGGGCGCAAGAGAAAAAATGAGGGGAGGCTGGGTAGAGAGAGGCGAAAGAACGCCTGTGAAATTTATTTTAAAAAGCTCGTGGCGGTATACCAGAGTCTGGTATACCCTCTGATTGGCTAAATTTGACACCTGTTGTCAACACTGCAGCGTTGTTGACGCAGACAAGAAATGCGATATGGCGTGCGAAGGTCACCCTCCATCAAGTCACGCACTATTTGAATCTGTGTTTAAAATACAGCAGCAAGCGCTTAAAGATTTCCCGCATGTGGATAGTTTACGCAAAGAACAAAAAGATTGTATTCAAAACCTGTTGCGTCTGGGAAGAGACGTCTTCGCCATTCTTTCAACAGGATTTGGAAAGAACTTGATCTATCAACTTCTGTTCAAGGTTAATCGCATCGCAAAGAAAAACTGTTTCTACGATGATTCTCCGCTCGTCGAGTAAAGGACATGAAATTGTCCCATCCCTTGCTTTTAAGGAATGAACGTAAGAATTTACTAGCATCCGTGAGATTTACGAAACAGCAACCATGCTGCAGAATATCTGTTGGATGCCAAATCAAATAATGCTATTACAAAACAACGGAGGTTTAATATCCAAGCTCCACTGAGACACACTACTCGTAAGGAGCTAAAAATTATTGCGAGAATTCATGATTTCATTGCAGTGGAATTTTAGACTACGGCATTTTGAGACTCGGATCCAAGACTCCTTTGTGTTTCTGCAGTTTGTGACTTAACGTGATACATCGGCCAAGACCAAACTCTTGGAAACGACAAAATCCTTGTTTTTCGAAACCGGCTAAATGAGAAAACTCGTGCAATTTTGGCTCCCGTGTACTTAACAGTTTTTTTGGCAAAACCTACAAAACGAAGAAGGGTGGACTTGCAATCGTTCGATAAAAAGGATGCAGTGTTTACCAACGTGGAAAGCGAAGCGAAGCGAAATTGAAGGAATCGCGCGATGGGATCTTATTTCCCAGGAAAACTACAACGATTTTGATTGACAGCTGAAAACCACAACTACTTTGCCGCTGTCGGCGGTCAAAAGTGGGCGGCATGAGCTTTTTAAAATTAATTTCACAGGCGTTTCTTCGCCTCTCTCCCAGTTTCTCCTCGCGCCGATCCTATAGCGCCAAGCGCCGCTTTTCGCTGCTCTCCACAATCTAAACGACTGGAAGAGGCTATCAGGTATGGCAGAAAGTAACGCGCATAGTTTTGCCGGTCGTAAGCAAATGTCCATGGTATTACAGCCTCAATACAAGCAAGATAGGGTTCCCAGTTACTGGTTCTGGTCGCAATGATCAGAACTGGTAGTAGCTCGCAAAGCTCAAGGTAGGTCAGCCAAAACTTTGCGAGATCACTGTGTTTTGTTTTATGCCAGCGATGTGTTTCTGGAAATGATTCTCCCATTGCTGTAATAGATCGCTCTCAAGGACCTTTTCCAATTCTTCTTGACAGAGATTCAGCTTAAGCTGCTCCAACTATGCCTTCTGCTCATTCAGCAATTCAATTTCATTCTCACACAAGGAACTTTCAAGGTCGTGCCAAGTAGCTGAGCTATAGCCTCATACATAATCTTATGCAGTCTAATGGCTCGGTTATAATGCTTGCCGCTTAGCACGCTATCAATTGAACCTTCAGCTATTACTTCACTTTGAACGGATGTGTTCGCAGCTTTCTCATCTGGACCCAAACGCGGTAATGCATGTGCAGCGTCTTTGTGATTTCCTGGTATGATGAGCTGATACCGAGATACTGCGCATATGAAAGGATTCCAGGACCAATTCCTACCCCCATAGTAATCGGGGATCTCCTTGCTGATTACATCTGCTGCTAGAGAGTGCTTACACTTCCGTTTAGCCGGAGGGTGGTCAGGAACCTCATCGCTATCTCCAAGGTTCTCCTCCAGCCCGTCTTGGGGTCCTTGTTTTAGAACAAGGATCGAATTCATCCGGTGCGAGGTCCGGCCCCGCTGAGTGTGCATTCTAAGTTGTCAATATTGTCTGCTACCATAAGTGCGACGGGTGGATTGTTGGGTTCATTACACGGTGGTCGGTTGCTAGGGCTTTTCCTCCCGCAACTCTCGAAACTGAGAGTTTTAGGCTATAGACAAAAGTAGAATACATCGAATCTAACGAAACTTGGAAGGAAAGTAGGTGGATAAATTACCTATCAATTAATGATTATTTCATCCCATTCCACTGCTATTGTGATGTCATAAATGATGTCCAAATTTGGCATTAGAATTAAAATTCAGGGGAAAAAGTGTGAAAATGTTGTATTAGTTTTCAGTATAGAATTCTATGATTTCTGATGAAAACCCCATCTCAATCGGATAAAAAGACGTAAAGTTACAGCTAATTAAAGAAATTCAAATTTCCCGCCAAATGACCATATATGGTCAAACTTTAGGGGTATTTAAACGCGAAAACAATGAATGTAGTCGCAACGGAGAAAGGACAAAGTTGCATAAAATCGAAATTGTAGTTTTTTCAACTTAGCATATGTTGTACTATGACGCGTATTTCATCACGAATATTTCATTTTGACGTCACAATGACGTAATTCGTGATGAAATACGCGTCATAGTACAACATATGCTAAGTTGAAAAAACTACAATTTCGATTTTATGCAACTTTGTCCTTTCTCCGTTGCGACTACATTCATTGTTTTCGCGTTTAAATACCCCTAAAGTTTGACCATATATGGTCATTTGGCGGGAAATTTGAATTTCTTTAATTAATGTAACTTTACGTCTTTAAATCCGATTGAGATGGGGTTTTCCCCAGAAATCATGGAATTCTATACTGAAAACTAATACAACATTTTTCACACTTTTTTCCTGAATTTTAATTCTGATGCCAAATTTGGACATCATTTATGACGTCACAATAGCAATCAAATGGGATGAAATAATCATCAATTGATAGGTAATTTATCCACCTATTTTCCTTCCAAGTTTCGTTAGATTCGATGTATTCTACTTTTGTCTATAGCCTAAAACTCTCAGTTTCGAGAGTTGCGGGAGGAAAAGCCCTAGCAACCGACCACCGTGTTACATTCGTCTGGGATAAGCACGCGATTTAAAGGCCGGGGCAGTATCACGAGGTTCCACGCGCGGCAGTGTTCACTATTCTTGTACCGGAATTTTGGACATATCACTGTTAAAGGTGATTTTTTTCTTTCTTCCGGCTATCAAAACGGATTTTTTTTGATTCAACAAATACCTCCACTTCTCGACGGCCTTTTTCAATTTGCCGAATCAAACTTGAAAAGACATTTGGTTGGCAGCATTTAAAGGGATACTGTCACGGGTTGACATGCGCCGGTTCTCGTCCGATCACCGAAGTTAAGCCCTGTCGGGCGAGGTTGGTACTTGGATGGGTGACCGCCTGGGAATACCTCGTGTCGTAGGCTCATCATTTTTCTTTCCTTTACTCCCTTTCATTTTTCATTTTTTTGGTTCCGTCAAGGAGCCACTCGTCCTGAGGAGGGCAAACTTAAGCCAAAGTCATGAAAACATAGCATACCTTCGACGATATTCCAACGACAACAAATGGGCGACGAAGTCGCTGTCACTGGAAGCTTCATACCCGGCATCGAATTTAGCCTGAAGCCACGACCTAAATATCCGATTTTCCAAATATATTCGTTTGTGGTTTCTAGACCACGCTATCTTATATTCTGCTTGATCCTCGAACTTCCTCTTCTGTCCCGAATTGGTTCTTTTCCCTCAACCGCCGCCACTACACAGGAAAAAATACCTGATTCCCATTTTGGGAATTTTAGGGTATTTACAGAACACCATCAAAATTCCCAAATTTGGCAAAGTGAGACAAGTCCCAACCTGGGAATTCCCAACCACGTTCCCTGGTTGGGACTTGTCTCACTCTTCCAAATTTGGGATTTATATGGGTATTTTTTAAATACCCTAAAATATCCAAAAATGGGAACCTGGTAGTTTTTCCTGTGCTAGTCGACGCCATTTTGAAACGGACGGTTCAACTTGAACTTTTCAAGTTTCGATTCGAAAAACTCGCGCATGCGCCCTCGTGACAGTGTCCCTTTAAGTCACCTTTAAGCTCGAAGTTATCAATCACCAATCTTTCTATCTTCAAGGTGGATGGATTATACAAGCACGTTGTTTTACTGATAATTAAAAAATACCAACTCTTTGAACTTATTAGATACCATTCTCAATAGGTTTTTGTATTGGGATTGTGTTACTTCCACACCTAATCTCTCTGCCTCGTCTGCCAGTACCTTCCTATAATTTCTTTAAATTCTAGGACCCGGGGGTTTGATATTAAAGTCTCACAGAAAGAATACACAGCTTCATAAACCTCCTCTATCCTATAATTGTTACCTGAAGGTTCAGTTGAGCTCTTCGCGGCTGCCTCATTCTCGTACGCACAAATGCGTTATAGCATGAAGAATGATATCTTGCTTCGCTGCTTATCAAATCTTTAGCACATTTGCCAGAAATCTCAGCAGCAATAGAACTCATGTTAGTATTCCCTTTTAGGTGCAAGCAAGCGCTTTTTCTTACCATTTCAACCGTTTTCGACGCTACGCAGTTTCTCCTTTGTTCTTGTTCCCGGTTCATATTTTCTTTTATTACACTTGATCCCTACAGGTCGCGAGAGCTCTGTCTGAGCTGGTGCTGATCTTGCCCAGTTTCAACACAGGGGGCCCACACAAACTGTGCGACCGTTGTTCGTATTTTTAAATTTAGAGGAAATGTATGGGAATATCGAAAAGGTTCACTTATAGATAGATAGATAGATAGATAGATAGATAGATAGATAGATAGATAGATAGATAGATAGATAGATAGATAGATAGATAGATAGATAGATAGAATAGAATAGAATAGAATAGAATAGAAAAACTTTATTTACCCACGGTGACTTTGTCAAAAATTACAAATAATTGCACTTTTGTTTTTCACAAAAGCCGTGAAAATATATAACTACATATACTAATTACAATATTTTACATCAGTATATTAACTATGAAAAAAATAAGTATTTCGGTTAAAACAGAGCAATAATTCGGAAAATTACTAAAATTCAATAGGGAGATAGATAGATAGATAGATAGATAGATAGATAGATAGATAGATAGATAGATAGATAGATAGATAGATAGATAGAATAGAATAGAATAGAATAGAATAGAAAAACTTTATTTACCCACGGTGACTTTGTCAAAAATTACAAATAATTGCACTTTTGTTTTTCACAAAAGCCGTGAAAATATATAACTACATATACTAATTACAATATTTTACATCAGTATATTAACTATGAACAAAATAAGTATTTCGGTTAAAACAGAGCAATAATTCGGAAAAATACTAAAATTCAATAGGGAGATTGAGAGATGCTAGTTTGTTTTTGAATGCACTCGCGGACTTTTCAGATTTTATCTCTTCTGGTAATAAATTCCAAACTTTCGCTCCGGTGTATGCAAAGCTTTTTCGGTAGTAATCAGTTTTAGCTACCGGTAAAGCTAGATTGTAACTAGAAGTCCTTAGATTATAAGTCGAACGCCCGATGTTATTCGTAAAAATATTCTGTAAATAGGCTGGTGCCATGCCATTTATAATTTTAAACATCATAGATAGATAGATAGATAGATAGATAGATAGATAGATAGATAGATAGATAGATAGATAGATAGATAGATAGATAGATAATCTTTATTTAAACACGGTAAAAATTCGTCAGCTAAAAATCATTATAATACTAACACAAAGCAATAAACTAATATTAAAAAATATCTATATATGAAGAATTTAATTAAATAATAAAAAGCTGCTTTCCACGAATGCCGTGCCTTATAGTTCCTCTTTGAGGAACTATAAGTTCCAGTATATTACTTATCGTAATATACTGCGATAAATATTTACATACGAGATCAAATTAAACGTATTTTTACCTGAAATGTTGTGTGATGCCATTCTTGTAGCTGAAAACGGCGAATTTTGGCCATTTGAAGGGTTTTGCATCGGACGTTTACCTGAGCGTACAGTAGAGAGACAAGGGAGGAAAGCTATGTTTTGGACCTCTCCAGCGCCGAGTCGATTTTTTCTAAGAAATTCACATCGCACGGCTTCCAAACCCCGCACCAGGCAAGATGAAACCCAGAGGTTTCTTCTCGTACCATTACATTGAAAATCCGTCCAAAACTCGAAGCGCTAGATCCCAAATAATATCGAGAAATCCAGCATTCGAAGCTCGAAAACACCGCGGCTGGTAAAATGTCTGCGGCCTCCAACAGTCACCCCGTTTGCTCCTTTCTGATTGGATGATAACAAAGAATGCCCTTTCATAAATTCGTCCCGCGGGAGGGGAAGCAGGGGCAAAAAAAAAACAGCAACGAACTTTCTACTAACCAGCCTGGGGTGAAGCGAATTGCGCGTGACGGTAGCCCGGCAAGACGCCAAGCTCTTTGTTCGTGTAAGCCAATGAGAGAGGCCGCGCGTGTTCAAGAGAAACTCGATTGTTGTTGTTGTCACCCTTCCCGCTGAAATCTACGAAGAGATCTGCACTGATTAAAACGTCAAGTTCAGCAAAATGAGGGTTTGTTTTTATTGTTGAAAATGCTGTGGAGGATCCTTTAGATGCATTTACATGCAAAGGTAACGTATGACTTATTTTACGTTAATTTACATTCATGATTACTTTGATCTTCAAATGCAGTAACATTTGCGTTATTCTTGCTTCTCAGATTTACTTTGACACCCGATCAAGATCGGGCTCTAAAGGCAGCACTTAAAGGTCATAACCTTCTTATAACCGGACAAGGGGGGACCGGACAATCCGTATTGACTCGGGCTATCTACAGCAGCTTGAAAAATAATAGCAAAAAGGGGGAAGTTGTGTGTGCAAGTGGGATTGCTACGACTGTGTATGACAAGACAAAAATTCACCCGTCGACTGCCCATGCATTTTATAGTCTTCGCACTGCCGATCTTCCATGCAATTTAGTAGTTGATCGCGCTGTGGCGAACAATTTAGTCGCTGAACGAGTTAAAGGAGTTGACGTTGTAATTTGGGACGAAATTAGCATGTCCAGCAGAAGAGTTTTTGAACTAGCAAATAAAATTAATCTGGAGTGACAGGAACTATTAATTTTGTCATCATGACAACTTCAAGCCGATTTAAGTGTATACCCCAAATTTTGGGGTATTCATATATTCAAGCTATTGTTCTTGCTGATTGTCGAGTGCTCGCCGAAAATGCAGTGATTTCCGAAAAGCGCAAACCTTTTGAAGTAATATATCAAACACGAGGAACAGTGTTTCATCAGATTTCCAAACACCGAGTAGTGGATTGGAAAAACGAGGCGCAGCCGAGTTTTTTTAAACCACTTCAAGGTGTTTGGAAATCTGATGAAACACTGTTTCGAGTGTTTGATATAGCTTCTCAAACTGATCGTTAAATGCGGAGAAAACGAAGGAATAAAATCGCCAAAATCTATGCAAATTAAGAAACGATTTCAAAACCTCCTTCACGGTAGTGATTTCCTTTGTGTTCTCGTCATGAATTATTAATGAGTTTGAGAAGTAGGTGAGAAACTCTTCTGTTGTGTCAGATTTCCTGCTTGAACGATTTTTTTATTAAATCTGTGTTGCTGATCTTGAAAAAACTGCAAGCTCAGTTCCCAGGGAAAACTCGTGAGAATAAACAACAGTGCCAAGCGTAGCGGCGACGCGCGTATAACTCTTGTTCGTTTGGTTATGCACACTATTAAACAAAACAAAAAACCTACAGTATCTTGTTCGCGATCGCGTATATAAAGCTTATTTACAAATTCTTGACCTCAAGCATTAAATATTTATTCATCCACAATTCATTCCTCTTGCATTATTTTCGCTTTTGCGGCGCTTTTTTAATTACAGTGCGCCGAGTTATGAACGATCGATTTTCAATTTCAAAGCGCCACAAGAACACGAACAAATCGGCGAAATTAAGAAAAAAGCAGTGGAGTATTTAGGATTTCAGCGCTATTCGTTTTATCCTTCATTTATATTTCTTTAACTTTCTGTTTTTTTTTTTTTGTTTGTTTTCCTTCGTTTGTCATTCGTTTTAGATTAAGGAATGTTTTGATTGCGCTGGCCGTGAGTTGTTTTCGTGACTGTCACGAGACAAGGGACAAGACATGATACCTCATTGGTCAGTTCCAGACGGTTGACATGACAACGTGACACATAATGGCGTCATGACTGCACTGAAGGAATATTCCGAGATCAAAACATCAACATGGAGAACGAAACACACAAAATTGTAAGATATAATCGCCTGTACAAATTGATCTATCGAGAAATCTAAACGATCAGCAGTACTTTGGTTGATGGGTGAGTCTTCAGACCGAAGAAATTGGCCGGAAAACTTTAAGCCGATTTTGATACGCGACACAATGATTTCATTCCAAAATAGAAATTACATGCGCATTCAAAGCGCTCTGGGTTCACAATAATATCGCACATCAACATTTGAATTGCTCTGTTTTGCGACGGAAGTAAAAAATCATCAGATTCCTTTGTTATTCTGCGGGAAACAAAAGTTTAAAATCACTGAACGACTCAAACAAGAAATGCTTCAAGGACCAGTTGGCGGCCCGAAAGCGCCGCTCGGCATAATCAGACTGTCTCGTCACCCGATCAGTTTTAATAATGTGATAATTAAAGAATTCAAGAGGTCTGGAATTCATGTAAAAGTATTTTTACGATTCCCCAAATCAGAATTCATCCTTTTCGTGTAAAGAAAGTTTAATTTATCGAGTGGTCTGTGCATTCATTCTACGCACAAGCTGAATACTTCGCAGTTTGAAACCGCTACTCGCCAAAAAAAATTGTATCGCGGCCTACAGTGATCCAAATTCATCGCTTAAGATCTCTTTTTGAAGCTCTCAAAATGCTCCGTTTTTATAAATACAAATTAAAGCTGAAAGCATGTTGCGAAAAACGCAAATCCAAAATAATGTGCACAGTATTCCCCGGAGTTAATTTACACGCAAAAAACAAAAGCATATTTTCACATCCTCGCGGCGGAAAGCCGCTTAATCGAGCTATTGTTCCAGTTCTTTGAATTCGGTTCAGAGTCTCTCGACATAAGATCCTGTAAGATCTCACGTTTTTTCAACCGAGTAGAACCGATCTTACTTCGCACGCTTTCGGTGGCTCCCGAAGTAAATGCCCAAGGGAGTAAACAGAGCCCTCGAGCCACAAAATCCAGCGGTATCACCCATTTCTCAATGACACGCTCAAATCGGCGTGAAGTTGTAATGTGCATTTGGTTTTTATTGTTGTCTCATTATAACTGAAAACTAAAAAGAGTACATACAGTAAATGTTTTAGAACCGGGTACCTCTTAAGGGTAAAAATCAATTTGAACCAATTTTTTGTATTATATTAAGAGCGAATGCACAGAAATATCGAGCAAAATCACAAAATCGCGGCCACGGTCAAACATCAAGTTATCTTCATTTTGAGTTTGTAGAGAGGTAATAACAAGGTTTTGAAGCTTTCGAGGTTTATTTTTTAAAATACGGCCGAATTTTGAAAATATTTGAGAAAATCGATTTCGCACTCTCGCTGGCCAAAAATGGCAGAATTAATTAGCAAAAATACCATTCACAAAAACGTGCTCTCGTTAGCAGAAGAAGCTATGGCTAGAGGAATTAGACAACAAATACTGAAAGAAGAGGCATTTGGTACTTTATCTATGCCTGTTGTTTGGTTCTATGGGTATTTTTGTACGGCAAGAAAACACATTATTCGATGGAGATTTTACAACAGTCTTGGAAAACGAATTTAGCATGTAATTACAAACTGATTTTTCGATATGTGGCCAATCTCCAATCAGGTTAATTTTAACGTTGTAAAGTGTCTAAGCACTCTTCTTATACGAGATGTAAAAATCGGTTTGGGTTTTTTAGCGAGCGGTTCATAAAACGACTTCGAATTCTGAGAAATTTGAACTGAAAGTTGAACTAATTTGCATACTGCTATATTGTTGACATTTGATTCGCATTCGAATATGTGCCAAAAACTCAGGTCTTGGTTGCACTTATTGTTTCCAAAATCCTCTTACCACTTATAAAGAATGACTTACTTTCAAAGACAGTCCAATAATTGTCCATGTGATGCCTTAGTTTGAGACTGAGTTAAAAACAGCCGTAAACAAAGCTGACTACCGCCGGTCAAGGGTCACGGCTTGTCACTGTAATGCATCACGCTCCTGATGAGATAAGGCTGTAACGCATACCACATGGAATCTGTTGTTTTCCAGATCACAGAATACTACAATTTTTGCACTCCGTTGTAACAGAAATATAACTTTATTTTGCACTTTCTATCTGCCCGCACGTACACACAGACAGGCACTAAAATGAAATCGATCATGGTAGTTTTGATCGATTATATCAATTCAGTCCATTTCGAAGTAGGTAAATTGACAATTACAAAATACATTTAATTTAAATCTACTGGTGAAAGAAACATTCTTTACATATATCCATTCTAACTGTTATTAGAATTGCAACTCTAACGGTGGCCTGCCTGACAGGCGTAGATGAGGAGGCAAGTGCGAGAAAGAAATGGGAAGAACACTAAAACATCGCTGCCAACTAAAAGCTCTCTCACTGAATCAGTTTTTGCTCAGATTTCAATGTAAATACGCAAACAGAAATGAAATTTAAATTCACACCTCCCCTGCAGTTCCCCGTTGTCTTATATATTGTGATGTTCTCACTATTAAATTTGAATTAATTGCTCATTGCTTACTGTGCCCACCAGTGACCGCAAAAATATACAAAAGGGGATTTTTAGAGCAACCCCTTCCCTATACCGGCCTGCTACGCAGCCTTACAGTGATAAGTACAAGTTTTTGCACGATGTAGCGGTTGTTAGAACCTGACCCAAAACGAATACGTTTATCATCATTGGTGGATCTAGGGGAGGGCCCCGTACGGTTATCTTGCAACTTTTCAGTCTCTAACATTTTCCCTACGCCTCACCCAATTCACTACACCTCTCCTCTCCCCTTTACGATAGAATCTGGATGCGCCACTAATTATAACTGTTGACAGCTACATTTCTTCAAAAATTCTTCTATTCGGCTTAGGTAGGGCGCTTTTCTTCGTTCCTTGATATCATACGTGGGAATGTCAAAATGGTGACATATTCTGTCCAGCATTGAAATCGCAAACTTCGACAACTTGGCTTTTCCCATTAGCTCACATAAGTTGTAGCTGTCGTAGGTGAGGGGATGTCCAGGTTGGATACTTAGAAGAACTTCCTCTCTCAGCTCGCTGAGCGCCACCTCAGCTTCTGCACCTTCGTCATCTTCGTCATCAGACTCACTTTGGGCATGGTCGCAGCCTTGGCCTTTACGCTTGGACGCCAACCGAGAAAAGTAGCTTGTGATCTGCTTCCCGGTCAAGAACTCAGCGCTGGTGAACAAACGGTCGCCGTTTGTATCTCTTGCACTTACCATCGAGCGGGCAACTGAGGCAGCGTTGACCTTCCGCCCCGTTTCCTCCCCGATAAGGAACTTGCTAATGAGATAGTTCTTTTGCTTCTCGCTAAATCGCTTTTTTGATGATTGGCTGTTCTTTAGAGCCCAACCCATTGATAGTGAAAGGGGATTTGCTGTCGTCTGTGTTTCAGCCGACAATTGCATCTGTGGGACACTCCCAAACTGTTCTTCTAACCTAACAGCATAGCCACGTACGGCTTTGTCCAGCAAAGTTTCACGTTCCAGGATACGCTCGTGCTTACCGCAATCCAAATGTTCTTGTAGAGCAGAAAACCGCTGGTATGATTTGACGCAGCCCTCTTCAGGGCAGGCGAATAGTTGTGAAGCAGCTGGAGGCTCCGATGACTCGGTTGAACTTGATACTGTTTTAGGTTTGGTCGACCTGGACTTGATACAAGTGAATTTATCTGATAGCTCTTCACTTGTATTAGCAGATAGGCTTTGAATTGGAGTACTAGCGTCGACCTTGAATTTGCTGAGTTTAATGACTTTACCGGGTCCTATCCCATAGGCCTTCCAGATTGTAATTGCATCGGAGCTATATTCTACGTTAGAGACTGTACTGACGCCATCAAATTTAACATGAGTAGAGCTGCTTGGGGTTTCCAACTCGCACAAGGTGACATTAACGCCTGGTACACCACCAGACGATCTCATGGCGTGAACCATTTGACGAGCATTCTCGATGTCGTTACCTTCATTTAGATGAACTTTCATGTGGGCCTTGATTGTTGCCGCCTTCCTGTCACACGAACCTTTTCCTCCTTGAGGATCTGAAAAGTCAAGTCGTTTAATGGTAACTCCGTGGACATGGCCGACCTTTGACGCACCCGTTATAGTTGCTCCGCTTCTGTAGCAACCGGCATTGTCCTGTCTGTAGAAGATAGCTTTCAGTGATGGCATAATTGCTTTAAGCTTACCGATGACATCTTCCATGATTGCTAACACAGCACTGCTGTCTTGGCTGCATGATTGGAATACATGAACAAACGTCATCATTTGTAGCTGCTGACTGGGCACGATCTTCCGGGTCGCCACTGTGATATGCCACGAGAGGCCACGCTTTCCAAACCAGTCGCTTTGGCTTTCACGGTACTTGCGCGGCAAGAACTTCATAGCCCAGTCTTCCACTAGCAGTACAGATGACTCATCTAGGTCTTCTATGACATCGAGCCGCGCCTGGTCCTGATTGAGGCTACGTAGAAGATGGGCTTTCCAAGCTTGAATGTTGGAGATCGCTTGATTAGCGATAAATCTCACCTCCTCTGTGGCGTCTGTGCCAATGCTCTCTTCCGTCATACTTGCAACAGCCTTTTGGATATCTCCAAGAGCTGTTGTCAGTACGTCGCAGCGGTCGCAGCGGTCTGTGTGTTGGTGGTCACAATGTGCCTGAAAATGCCGGTCGTTGGGGTCACTCAAGGCGTACTGCCTGCAGTGGTCAGCAACGCTAGACTCTCTGGACACGTGCACCTGCGATAATTAAGTCTTTTTTACTAGTTATTACAACAAAGGATACAATGATTGCAACAAATATATGCAGGTAAGCACAGTTACGGTGGTTTGGCTCAAAACCACACCATTAATTAACATTTCAACCCTTTTTAACTTGTGAATACGCAAAGTGTTGAACGAGGTTGTAGCATTTGGACAGAATTGTAACGCGATCGATCGCTTGAAAGGGTGTAAACATTGGGTCCAAGATAATGGTCACCTGCCTTATCCATATGGATGGGGGTGGGGGGGGGGGGGGGTAAGGAGTTCGTACTCGTGTATTGACGAGTTGTTTCATATAAGATCTTTTGATTATTGATTGCTTTTCTATCGTATTGTAAGAGTTCAACATAGACTTGGTTTACAAGGGTCCAGGGTTAAGTTTGTGCTGTAAATGGCTTACATCGGTTTGTACAAGAGTGTGCGATTCTAATGATGGTAACTAAAACCATTATACCAGTGGTTTAGCCTTCGATGCAATTTATTTATTCAGTAAATGTAATGATCATCGACACATCATGATTTTTGCCTTGCTTTTTGCTGGTCACCAGAACAAACTAAGACATACCATCTTACCTTGTAGTCACTTTTCAGATAGCGTTTAGCAGACTTTAGACGTTCTTTCTGTTCTCTAGACCACGACATTCCCGCTCTACCACATTTATGAGGTCTTCAAAGCCCTGAGCTCCAGCAGAACTGATATAATCAAGACCTTGTAAAGACTTTCTTGTGGAGGCTGCGCAAACAGAAATGATGTTTAACAGAGTTCTGCGGCTGAGTGGGGTGACGTTTGACTCTTCTGCATATGCAAGGTATTGCTTTACAATGGACTCAGGGATTAACATTCGGATGACGTTAGGGACTGTCACAACCTCATTTGTTGACAACTTGATGGACTTCTCCCCGAATGGTAAGTCCTGGATAACATGAGGACTAGTTATAAAATCCAAAAAGTGGTCGACCCGTGTGGGTGACACGTACAATCTTGTCTGCGGTGATTGTTGGAGTGGAACACCTCTGCCATGAAGCTTCGTATGCTTTCGTGCAGCACTGAAGCGATACTGAGTAAGGCCAGGAATCCACTTCTTCAGAGTTCGAAAGGTTACCTTGTCCGCCATTATCGAGAGTATTTGTCTCCGGATATCCCAGGAGCTGGCATTACTGTAGCATTCTCTCAGAGCATCCATGAGTGCGTCGTCGACGTCGTCATCCTCACTGTCGCTGCCATTTGAGAATTGGCGATTCAACGATGGGACAAGCGAGTACCACAACGGTCCTGATTGATTGGGCGCTACCTCATCTAGGACAGCACTCACTACCTGCGTCGCCTTGCGAAGATGGCGGCGCCTCGTTCTTTCGCTCGCTTCATTCCATGGAATAGTAACAGGATGCCTGACTGGGCTGACATCCCTGCTTTCTAAGAATTCGTTCATTTTGGCCAGCGACGAACAGTCATCGTGCCTCTTGCTGCGGGAATCAGCTGTTGTATCCACACTGGAGACTGAAGGCAAATATACGCTCCCCGCTGGCGTTTCGATGTTGGCGAAATGGTAGACGGTTGCCGGCGTACTATGCGCAACTGGGGTAGCTCCAATACGAGACTCATCCTGCAACAAATTGTAAAAGTACTTGTTAAACTGTGGCCTATCTTGATTAGTATAATCTCAAAACATATAACCCTCGGTCGTACAAAGGAGGGGGGCCACCCCCTTAAGGTTTTTCTACCATATTTTAAAGACCATTTAAGATTAGCACATGCTGTTTTTATTAGCTGTTCATTTATCCTTGAGACACATTTAGGTAAAGTTTGGCGACAACTAGTTTCTATGGTAATGAGATATGACGTCATGAGTAACATGTGGTCAAGCCATTTTTTAATAAAATGCGTGTTTTGTTTTACCTTTTTTCAGTGAAAAAAAACATATAAAATGCTACCAAAAGCATCAAAATGTTTAATTGTATGTTATTTTGTAACTCTAGCAAACAATATTTGCAATTCCGCATTTTTCCAAAAATTTTGAATTCTTAGTAAAATCCAAGATGGCGGCCATCGTGGCGGCCATTTGGGATGACGTCACAGACCCCCAGCAGCGCCACAACCCATAATATTTACCTTATCTTGTAAAGCATATCGCGGGCTATCTACTAGATGTAAAATATTTCCGAAATATTGCAACATCGCAAAAACCCAAGGGGGGATTGCAACACCCCCCCCCCCCCCCTGTACCACGGTGGGGGTATAAGTTTGCGTGTACGTCCGAGGGTTAATAAAATTTCCTTATTATATTGACAAGGCATCGTTTAGACATACCAGTGATATATTTCCGATCTTTAGGATAACTTCGCTTTCGATGTCAGAAGTTTGGGACGTGGTCTTCTTTTCAGCCTCTGTAAGAAGCTTACGGCATTTAGAACACACGCCTGTGAAAATACAGAAAAAAACATTAATGGCTTCACGTGTTTCCCCAGATGGCGGCGCACAAAACGATTCTTTATTTTTATTTCTCAAAAAAGTTTTAACATTGCAGTCAACTTCTTTTGAACACGTGCGAATTAATGCGACTTCAATGAAAAAGATCAAAATCCAGCTTGTATCAATTTGGGGATGATTTTATAGTTGACTCATCGAATATCAACGAAGATAATTTTCGCAACAGACACATGCACAAGAACATACAAGCTTATTTCTTCTGAAGTAAAACCGAAACTATCATAGCAAGTACCAGGAAATTGAATAAGCGCCCGTCTTAAATTTCATTTACCATTGTGGTACTGACGGTACTGTTTGCGGACTCTGAACCTTTAAACTATCATGTAGATTGCAGTATCTTTATCACTTTAAATATATCACAAGAAATCCTTAACTTGACCATACATTTATGCAACTAGTTATAAAAAGAAGAAACAATATTATCTCACCTGCGCCAACGGGAAGGAAAATTCCAGTCTCCTTCAAAACGATCTGCGATCCCGACTTACTAAGGCCTCTCTCTGCTTTCGGCTTTTTAGAAGAAGTCATGTCGTGCATCGACAAGTTCACGGGTACGGAACACTTAGCAGAACTGCGCTTCCAGCCAACACCCAGGGAAGCACGATGTTGTGGGCATATGGTCCAGTTTTCTACATTTTTGGGAAGCGCAAAGATAGACGCTCTCGCCAGTAACAGTTCTGCTTCATTTTCTATTCCAGAAATGGAAAAGGCTGATTTATGTCTTGAAATATCTCTATTACAGCTAAGCAAGGGAACCATTTCAACTGACCTACTCCTGTCTTTTGAATCGAAGCCGCAGTGGCCACCAACAATGGTGAACAAGGAACACACGCTGCTCTCCATGGCCGACGAATGACTGTGAAATTTAATACCCGCCAAGTCACAAGCGTCACGCATTACACTAATTGTCAAGTCCTGGCGCCGGCTCCAGAACATTATTTTAGCTGTTCCAGTCGATTCGTGAAAATGTTCAGAACTTTGGAAAATCTTTGATTTCATGAACCAGCATTCTTCTTTTAAGATGCAAGCAATGATATATCAAAGTTTGTAGAATATTGGTACAGTTACTAGCATGACCTTTCAGCTGACCTTTCAAGAGAATTTATTTCGCCCTTAGTGGCATCAACTTGACCACCTATTTTCAGTGAAATCTCGAACTGTTGACTGGACCCCATTCAAAGAAAAGTTATCTTATTTAAGTAGTAAGCACATTTTGAAGGCATAATTTAAAACAAAACCTAAGTTTTTGGCTTTTATTGGAATACACGTCACTTGCATTTTTGTCAACAAGATAGCAATATGCAAATTAGTTCAAATTTCGTAAAATTTTCTCAGAATTCGATGTCGTTTTATGAAGCGTGCGCTTAAAAACCCAAACCGATTTTTACATGTCGTATAAGAAGGGTGCTTAGACACTTTACAACGTTAAAATGATTCTGATTGGAGATTGGCCACATATCGAAAAATCAGTTTGTAATTAAATGGTAAAATTCGTTTTCCTAGACTGTTGTCAAATCTCCATCGAATAATGTGTTTTCTTGCCGTGAAAAATACCTCTACAACCGAACAACAGGTATAGATAAAATACTAAATGCCTCTTCTTTCGGTATTTGTTGTCTTATTCCTTTAGCCATAGCTTCTTCTGCCAATGAGAGCACGTTTTTGTGAACGGTATTTTTGCTAATTAACTCGGCCATTTTTGGCCAGCGAGAGTGCGAAATCTATTTTCTCAAATATTTCCAAAATTCGGTCGTATTTTAAAAAATAAACCCCGAAACCTTTCAAAACTTGTTAATACCTTCCTACAAACGCAAAATGAGGGTAGGTTAATTTTTGACTGTGGCCACGCTTTGCTCGACATTTCTGTGCATTCGCTCTTAATTATAATTTCATTTCTTGAAGTTTCATTAATTGATCTGCCCAGTTCTAACTCCATGTCTTCCTGCCAAAAAATCCAGTGAATGTAAATTATAACAATTACCAAAGTGTTGAGACTTATGTAATTACCTTAGAGTCCATCATGAACACCATGAGTTCTCCAGTGTACACATTTTGGGCAATAATTTTTTTTCTACTGCTTTATTTTCTCCATTGAAATGCAATAAATTGCAATTAATAAACTGTCGATTCACCTCGGCACCATCTAATATGCACCAGTAGACACTGAATCCAGATTCCATCATTTTAAGCACACCTTCCCAAAAAATACTGGTCAGTTGGGCTGCATGAACCAGATGGAAATTGTGCAATGGGGAATCTGAACCCACTGTCACTTAAGAATATAAACTGAAGGACATGTGTTGCAAGTTTTGGCTCACTGCTTTGACCTATAATTGGGAAAATTTAATTCAGTAATAATCATTTTATCTACTTTGAATAGAGGTGGGTTTCAGTGTGATATTCAAAGTGTGATATTCACTGTCCAATGTCCAGATGACCACCGTTAGTGTCGAGCCCTGGCATTTGTGGACTTATTTATTATTTATTTTTTACCTGAAATCTTTTCAAATGCATCATGCATTGCACCAAGATCTACAAAGCCAACCAGCTGTGTTTGCCATCTTTTATTACCATTTCAATGTCCTCCTAAAATTTGTAAACATGACTTTGTAGTGTCATACATGCATAATATCAAGTTAGTGTTGCAATAACAAATGTACTTCAGAAATTTATTCCAATATCATCAATATTGCACATTGACATCTCAGTGTGTTTAAAATTTATACCAGTCAAAATTTTAGAATTGAGTACAAAACTACCTCCAGTATTGCATTTGATGTCATATACAAAAGCCTATAGTAAATAGTAAACATGTACATTCAATGTAAGTTATTGTTGTTGTTGTTGTTGTTATTGCAGTTTTCCTAACCAGTACTTTCATTTCATCTAAAACAAATCCACCCATAAAGTCTTGTGGCTTAAAGTGATTGACCTTTGCCTCGTCTGCATGCACACCATTTCAGCATTTTTGGATCCCTCCCTGGACGTTGCACTTTTTTGTTTTTGTGGTACCTTGATTGAAATAAAAAAAGTTAAAGTTACCTTATATATTGTTCATTTTGATTTCTAGTTGCATCTGTACTGGTTGAAGGTCACTGAATTACAAGTCCCTCATTTAATACTTGACAAAAAAATCTAAACATGGCAAATAGACCGAGCCAGAAGGCAAACAAGAAATATCCAGTAAGACCTGAGTTCATTTGGGTGCACCCTTCTTAGTGACCTGTAAAATAATGTGACCTGCAAAAATAACACCTCTCACCTCTGTACGTATGTAATATATAGATAGCCTGAGCCTAACAGCGTCGCTCTTTGAACAGAAAGTCGACAATAAACTTAACTGAGGTGAAAGGTCGGAATCACAAGAATAAAATTGACGACCGGGCTATCTTTTAATTTTAGCAATTCTCAAAAACAGACTTGCGCGACCGTCTGCACAGTACATTTAGACCGTACAAAAGTTCACAAAAACAACTTTTTCTCCGTCTAGAATAATATGTACGACTAATTTCCAAATAAAATACACCTGCTGCTTATGAAAATTGTCCGAGAAACTGATTTGGAAATCAAATTTTCAAAAAATACACAAACATAAAAATTAGTTGCATAAGACAACGCGAGTGAAAATCCAAGTCTTGTTTTGTTTTGTTTACATAAAATCGCTTTTCAACCTATGTAATGAATGAAGAAACACATAAAAATGGACAACACAATCTTCTTTCAAAATTTTTTTTTCAAATCTCCATAAGTTTATGTTTAAAAGCAAAACGCGAACCATTAAGAGCTCATCGAGGCCGAGATGTCTCCGATGAAAGAAATCAAGACAACTGAATTTAATTGAGCGCGTTATAAACAATTCTCCCGAAAACTAGCGGGAACACAAACAAGTCAATCACAGATTGATATCAACATAAATTCCCATCGAAAAATGTATTTTATTTTACCTTTAAGTCCCTCCACTGCTTGGAAATTGTTTAAATCTCCGCTTCTTCAGTTCTTAAACCCAAAGTGACAAACATCTTCCCCCATTGCTCCCATCCTCGAAGCAAGATTTTATCTCTGAAAGCTCTTCTATTTCCACTATAGCGGCTTCTGAGTATCCCTCAAATTAGTATCCCTGTCTTGAGTAGCAAACCGCGAAAAAATTCAGGAGAACAACGACTTTAACTTAAACGGTTTTCTCCACTTAACACAGCAGTGTTTTCCCAGGTGACGTGAAATTGCAAAGATCCCGGTTGTTGGGTGGCGTCATACGCGCATGTTTTGCGACGGTCTACGCGCCCGCGAGTTAACCCTAAGCGACGGCGCCGGCGGCGGCGGCGGCGGGCACACAGCGCGCCTGCGAAACATTCCGCTAGCCATGACCATGAAAAATGACGGACGTGGGTTTATGGTTCTCTGGTTCTATGAGTATGGCGCTCCGCGCGGGCCTTCGGCCCGCAGAGCTCCGCTATTAATTTCGAAACAAATGATACCTCCCTCCCCCTTTAAAAATACACTTCTCATTAATTAATATCATATATTAATTAATAATGTAGAAGGCAGATATAGAAAAAAAGAGGCTGAGTTACCTGATAGTTCTGTTACTTGGTAGATGAAGAAACTTTCTCAAAGGGTCTAAAGCAATACAGTTCCACACATAAACCCTGAATGATAACAGAAACAACAATAATTGAATAAATTAACAATTTGATTTATTCCCAATGAAAAGTTTCAAATGTTCATTGCAATTTAAGGAAAATAAAGACTATTGTTATTGGTTTGTTGGTTAGAAACAACTAGAGCTGGTCATGACTTCACTGTATTTTCCCATTAAACAAGATCAGAGGGGATATGCATATTTATTAAATTTGTGTAACCAGTTACAGTTGTATCCAAATTAAGGTGATTCCTCAGTATTGCACTGCGCATCCTGTACTGCGCATAACACACGTAATAGTCCTTTCATGGCAGCCAGTTGATAACAACACTCTTTTTAGTGAACGGTTTTTAAAACACGCAGCTGGAAATTTAATTTTCTTACGAGTATTTTTCAAAAGGAGAATTACCATAATTTATAAGCAATGAGCGAGCGCGGTTGAGCAAAATGAGCGCGCCCACATTTCGGAGGATGGAATATTTTTTATCAAAGGCCCGCAAGCTCGTTAGAAAATACGACTGTCTTTTTCTCTCTAACGAGCATGGTGACCTATATTTTTTATTACATCATTTTGATGTTAAATTAATGCTTTTTAAGTTAACAAAGTTAAAAAAAAATTCCTCGACAGGAAAAAAAGATATCGCTAAAAACGTTCTCAAATCAGTTACTCGTGGGAGCAAATTGTTGACCTTGAAAACATGGACGCGAGGAACGTTTTGAGTCCGTGTCATTTGAAGTTGTGTGACTTTTTCAGAAATTTTATTTTAAAGTGTTCCCATATGGTGGAGACTTTAACCTATCAAGTTTTTTTTTAAGAATTGTAAACTTTGCTTTCACGGGTTACCGGGAAAAGAAACATGAACCGATCAAATAATGACGTGCGTGATCGGTATTGCTATAGGCATAAATTGGGCAACATTGGTCCATCATATCTCTTTACCGAGCATGGTGACCTATCTTTTTTATTGAATTTTTCGAAACAACTTATGGTAGGGAGCTGTTAGGGAAAATTTAAAAAAAATCGTTCGACAACTTTTATTTCTGAGGAATCACCTTAAATGAATAAAAATATATATATTCTCATTGACAGATTTAATTTAATATGGTTTATTCCTCGCGAAGCGAGGTTAATAAATTTGTCGTCCCTCGGGAGCTGAGCCGCGTGAATTCGAGCGAAAAATATATTTATATGTATATATATATATATATATATATATATATATATATATATATATATATATATATATATATATATATATATATATATATATACAGCAGTTTGCAAAAATTTTGAACCCCCCCAAAATATATCATTGTATCCCTGCTCTCCAACAATGCTATATATTTGGATAGGATATTTTTGATGAAATTATATATATATATATATATATATATATATATATATATATATATATATATATATATATATATATATATATATATATTTATATACTTGATGGTGTCCGGCAGTTGCCTGGCAACAAAAATCGCGACCGCTGACAATGTCGTATTCATGTTTATTCATGGCGGCCGTGCCGGCGGCCGTTTAACCTTACTCATAGTCTGTGAAAAAATGTTTACTCTCGGTGAAACACGACCAATTTCTGATGCAAATGAGAAAGAACAGCAAAGACAACAACGCTGGATTCCACAAGTGGCTGGAAATCCTTGTCCGTGAAAATCCGCTGAACGGTGACTTGAAATTCAGCGCGATCGCGATTGAGCAACGAAGAGGCAACGAGAGCATAGATTACAAAATCTTCGAACAAACTAGATTCAAACACCTTGACAAAATGCCGCCATAAGAATTCTGAACGAAACCGATCAGGAGAGGCGACACCGACTGGAAGTGTTGGACAAAATGATTCTGTTTGTAGACGCAACGAGAGACAGCAAGAATTACACGATCAGCTAAATACTCCTGACGAATATCTTTCATACCTGATACGGTAGGAAAAAGCAAACACTGATTAAAGGAAAGGCTCAGAGAAGAAGGGCGATTAAGAAATTTTCAGCTGAAGAAATGTAGCTCAAATCACCGGCTAAACTACTGAGAGGATAATCAAACACCGAAAAATAATTCTCTTACTACACACTGTAATTTGATATTTATTGATACTCTCACTAACGTCACTAAGGAACTTTTTAAATGATCAAAACAACAGATAAATGATCAAAACTACAGATCACACAGGTAGAAATTATTTCCCAAATATACAACATCAGGGCTCGAAATTAACACTCGCGAACTCGCAAAATGCGAATGGTTTTTGGAAGTTGCGAGTCTGAAAAATATCCTCTGGCAAACTTTTGAGAGTAAGCATTTCTCTAATAAAGTTGGAGCCGGGAAAAAGAGACATTCCTGGAGAATTTTGTGGCAAAAATTCAGACATCATCAAATGTCATCTACGGGAGAAAATAAGCGTGGTTTTACACAGAACCTGTGCACACTTTATCTATGCATTCATATTTTGTTGGAATCAGCAAGGTGACAGAAGAGAATGAATTTCACGCTTTGTGAGCCACTAAAACAACCGGTTTTTCAAGAGGCCCTCGACCTCTAAGACCACCGGCAACGTGACCGACGATGATAATGTCTTGCCTGACAACCCCGAGACGCCAAAGAAACAACAGGACAACGCCCGCAAAGAAGACTACAAAATTAACAGTATACTATTTGGGTATTTTTACCATATTTTTAGAGCTATCAAAGGGAAAATGACTGAAAAAAATAGCTTGTGACCTTACTAGTTTTGCTGGTAGAAAGAAAATTAGCAAAGTTTTGCTAGTGGACTAAAAAATTAAGTTCGACCCCTGCAACATTTACATGATGTAGCATTGTTTGTGAATGAAACAGTGATCGAGTTGTATACGTATACAGTATCTTGAGTTTACAGCATTCTTCATAAAATAGTTCAATAAGAAATAACATTCGAATGGTTTGGTAAGAAGAATTTCTGTTTATAATTTGGATGAAAACATTTTGTTAGGAAAAAACAATTTTCTGTTAGCAATCATGACCAGCTAATGTCAATGTGTAGCAACCGTATACATGTAGCTAAACACATGACACATCAACATTACTGCTTCACATTTATTATTGGAACGGCGATCAGTATCTTACATCTCCTCACAATATCAGTGTACGAGCAAGTACATAGATTAAACAAATTGAGAACCTGATCACCTTCAACATAAGTTGTCTGTGGAAATTGAATACAAAATCACTGTAGTTATATGGCTATTTGAACTGTATTGACACCAGTAAGGAGAATGTACATCAACAAATTAATTTTCATTTCAAGATTTTTAAAGGCGCTAACTGGTCATGAAGGCCTAAGTCCTGGTCTTAACCTACAAATTCTCCATCCAGGTCTCTATACATTGCTTATGGTATTTGCAGAGAATCTGTTGCTTCATCTTGAATGTTCATGTTTTGTAATTATAATTAATTTTGTAATTCTCATGACCAGTGTATCCAAAATATAGTATTGTTACTGCTGGGAGAATCTCGTGCCACTTTCACCATTGAGTTGTTATTTTTTGGACAACATCACTTTTCAGTAGCAGTAACCTCTTGTGATCTCAACCATTCAAACGAATAGAGAATAGCATTACCAATTGTTTGATTCCCAGTATATAGAACAAAAACTATAGCAGTATGTAAAAAAAAAACAGGAGATAGCACTAGCTCACAAGTTTGAAAAATGGAATTTAATTGAGATAATCAAAAAAACTGTCCCACAACAGTACTTAATACATCCACTTTCAGACCAATTTTCCTTCTGACAAAAATTAATGAAGATTGGGGGGGGGGGGGGGGGGGGGGCAGTCCCATGGCAGTCCCATGGCAGTTACAGCGATACAGCGACCCACAGCTCAAAACCCAACACTGACCAACACCGGCTCCCATTTATTTTATTTTAGGAAGACAGGGCACAAAGTACAAGTTAAATTGAAGAGACTGAGGACGAAAAGGTCATTGCCAGCAAGCAACCCAACCTCTCCATTTAAATCACGTCACATCGCTAAAATTTTGCAGTGCATCCTCCCCCGAGCTTCGCGAGGTTCTGCGAGACACGTATTTCTAGTTTAAGTTTAACTGTGAACATTTTTTTTTCATGTTACGGTTGGGAGGTGTCAGGGTCAGGCAAAGCTCCTTTCTCATCTTGAGAGGTGGAAGAGGCTGTACACTGAGTACAGAATATTATGGGTTACTATGATTATGTACTTACTTTGGGTGCCAACGGTAGGCCCGGGAGGATGCTGTTCCAATTATGTTTCTCTGTTCCCAAAGAACGGACATTTCTTCTGGAACATCTTCCTTTCTGACAGTGTTCATGATAGTTGCAAGGTCCTGATGGTCGTTCGGGTCCATCTCCAACATCTCCTTCTCAAGCCGCTTCCTTGCCTTTTGTTCTTTGAGCCTTCTTTGTTGCTCTTGAATTAACTTGTCGAGAAGTTCCTCCCGTGACATATACCTGTTATTCATGTTGCTGGGTAAACTGCCAAGGGAGACCCTCATCTTCTTAACCTTTTCAATCTGGTATTTGGATGCTGTGCACTGTGGACAGCACCCACCCTTGTTAGAAAACAGTACACATTTATCCGCTGTTTCCAGGATCTTCTATGTCTGCGATTTCGTGGCAAATATATACCCCAGCTAGCGGCGTGTTTGAGTCTATTTGACATGAGAAGCCGGAGCAAATGGTGGAGTTGTCAATAAAATTTAAAATAAAATGATATTTCTCCAGCATGTTCAGAGTTCTAACTTGAGCCTCCAAACCTACTAATTCGTCCAAGGAAATGGCACGTTCATTGCATTTAAGTTTCACAGTTAAGGATTTCCTCTCATTTGAAACTTGGAAAATCACTTCCGAAAAACTTCGAACGCCATCGCATTCTTGTTTCTCAAAACGAAAGAAGCTAACTGAGTGCTGATGGTTTGTACTTGGGTACCATCCCTCATGGACAATGGTGGGGAGACTCTCCAGAAATTCTTTCCATTCATCCTCTTCTGGCACCGAACCGATTTCAGCTGAACGTTCTTCTTTCTTTAAGTTCGCATATCCGCGCTCTCTAATGTTGTTCCTTTTTTTGAGAAGGAACTATCGTTCCTTTCTCAGCCCACAACTCACTGATCGCCTTGCAGATGCTTCTAACGGACAGCTGGCCTGGATCAACGTTTTCTTTTTCCCTTTCGAACTCATCGAATACATCCTGGCGAAAAGTAAACGAGCCTTCCTCTACTTCATAGTTTCTTAAAAGCCTAAAAAGACAAGAAACGACAACTGAGCCGAATATGTTTTTTGGGTTGTCACGTTAAAAAAAATAAACAAATAACGACGTCGATTTGAAGGCGATCTACCGATAAACTAAAGCATAATTTGCAATGTTTAGTTGAACTTACCATGCTTTGCAAAAGACGTTCTCCGCCAGATAAGTTTCCCCGTTTTTCCTTTTCTTTATCCCGTTTCCAAATGAATCCTTTACCCTGAGAGTTGATAGCATATTCGCTTATATACGATTTCTATGTTTTTATTTTTGTACCTTACCGATAGAACGGATATGGAATTTGAACACGCGCGGCCTCTCTCATTGGCTTACACGAACAAAGAGCTTGGCGTCTTGCAGGGCCACCGTCACGCGCAATTCGCTTCAACCCAGGCTGGTTAGTAGAAAGTTCGTTGTTGTCTTTTTGCCCCTGCTTACCCTTCCGCGGGAAAAAATTATGAAAGGGCATTGTTTGTTATCATCTAATCAGAAAGGAGCAAACGGCGTGACTGTTGGAGGCCGCACACATTTTACCAGCCGCGGTGTTTTCGAGCTTCGAATGCTGGATTTCTCGATATTATTTGGGGTCTAGCGCTTCGAGTTTTGGACGGATTTTAAATGTAATGGTACGAGAAGAAACCTCTGGGTTTCAGCTTGCCTGGTGCGGGATTTGGAAGCCGTGCGATGTGAATTTCGTGGTAAAAATCGGCTCAGCGCTGGACAGGTCCAAAATCCAGCTTTCCTGCCTTGTCTCTCTACTATACGCTCAGGTAAACGTCCGATGCAAAACCCTTCAAATGGCTAAAATTCGCCATTTTCAGCTACAAGAATGACACCACACAACATGTCAGGTAAATATTCGTTTATTTTGATCTTGTATGTAAATATTTATCGCAGTATATTACGATAAATGAACCTTTTCGATATTCCCATACATTTCCTCTAAATTTAAAAATACGAACAATGGTCACAATGTCATCTATATATCTCGCTAGAATCTCTAAACTTTTCTGATTAACAAACCCTTTTCTACAGTTAGCGTGGTACTTCACATGTAATTTAGGGAAATCCTGTTCACCTGTTGATAGATCTAGAATTTGATGGTGTTGCTTGATCGCCGCAGCACGATACAACCTCGCACACGACTCTGCGTCTTTACACTGCACCAGACTCCCATCGCTCTCGTTGTGGATCACACAACTCTCGATTTTTGTTGGTCTACGAAACAGTTCTGTATTAAAGTCCATATGAAACGATATTGAGTAGAAACACTTCGTTATATATATATATATATATATATACAACTGGTATATATATATATATATATATAGATATATAAAAGTTGATATGCACGCCTATCGACAGAGTGCTCAATAGAAGAACTAGAGCGTTATAATCGAGGTGAACTGATCAACTGAAGATTCGACTTGGCATTTTATTACTAAGTTTTATATATATTAACTAAGTTTTTTATATATATTAACTAGTTTTATATATATATACATATACATATATATATATATATATATATATACATACATATATATATATATATATATATATATATATAAATTTGTCACAAATGAAGACGAACCAATACTTTTTTGTCTGACACCTATATTTCGACCACATTTAGTGGTCTTCTTACCATCAGCATTAAGCTTGTTGTGATTTACCAATCTAGACTTATGGTTGTTAAACCTAATTCTAAATTTAGTGATGGTAGATCCTACATATATATATATATATATATATATATATATATATATATATATATATATATATATATATATATATATATATATATATTGCATTTCACAAACGGTGCATGAAAGAAGATAGACTACATGACTAGAATTACAATCCATGCTAGAATTAATTACATAATTTCTACCCGTAACTCCACTCTTGAAATTAGTTCCTAAGACAAGGAAATCACAAACCCTACATCTACTAACTCCACACTTAAAGCAGCCCCTTTTAATATCCGAAGACCCTAATGCCGAATGAACTAAAATATCCTTTAAACATTTAGGCCGCCTAAATGCCACCATGGGCACATGTTCTATATATAGCTCCCCGACAACGCCTAGAAGACTGCAAGACGGGATGTAGTTTATGCAATATTTCCCACTGAGCACTTCCTGCAGAAACTTCAAGGATTAGGTAAATTGCCAGAGGGTGCGATCTTGGTTACAGCGGATGCTGTAGGTTTATACCCCCATATCCCCCATGAGGAAGGTTTAAGTGCCATGCGAGATGCTTTGAGAACAGTCACCACACCTTCCGTTCCCACAGAGGACTTGGTAGATTTGGCTAGGCTAGTGCTTACTAGCAACAATTTAACATTTAATGGTAAACATTACGTACAAATCTTGGGTACGGCAATAGGTACTAAAATGGCCCCATCGTATGCCAATATTTTTATGGGTAAATTGGAGTCGGATTTGTTAGAACGGTCACCAGATAAGCCACACATTTGGCTTAGGTTTATTGATGATATTTTTATGATTTGGTTGGGGGGAGAGGAAAGACAAGGTATTTATGGAATACATGAATTCCTTTCATAGGACTATTAAGTTTACTTTTGATTGGTCTTTTAAACAGGTTAATTTTCTTGATGTTAACGTCTTGCCTGATAATGGGGTAATTTCTACGGATTTGAATAGCAAGCCCACGGATAAACACCAGTATTTGTTCCACACCTCTTGTCATCCAAACTCATGTAAGAAGGGTATTCCCTTTGGACAGGCTCTTAGAATTCGCCGTATCTGCTCTAAAGATGCTTTTTTCGATAAACGGGCGGGGGAACTGTGTGGGTATTTGGTTAGAAGGGGTTGTAACAAGTATTTTGTGGAAAGTGAAATCGCTAGGGCGCGTAGGATTCCTAGGAGGGACACTCTTAAGGATAAAGGGCCTAGTAATAATAAACGACTTCCTTTTGTAGTGACATTTCATCCGGCACTTCCGAACATCGGGGAAATATTGAAAAATAGTAATATATATATATATATAGAATGAGTTGTAATTATCAAGCTTCCAACTCCATGTTTTGACTTGATTTTGCTTTATTGACCCTACGTTTCGGCCATCACGGCCTTCTTCAGGGGAGTTACAAGTGTGTTAAGGCTTGCGTAAACCGTTGGCTATTCAAAACTATAACGTGACATGTATGGCGTCTATGATTGGTAGATAAACTAACAAAGTTATGCGCGCGCTAGAAAGTGCGCGCACTAATGTGGGTTAAATAAGCGTGCACTGAAACGCGCGCGTCTTAATGTGGCGTAGTAGGAGAAAAATATAATAGTGTAAAATATAGATAGATTACCAATCATAGTAACTATGAAATGTATACCTAATATAAAAAGTATAAGTGTATCATAATGCGGCACCTAAATGCAGTATGGCTCCGAGAGAAGGAAAGGATAATGAGTGAGTTCAGTCAAAAATAATAAGCTTGTGTAGACAGCAAATAAATTCAATGAAATGAAGGTATAAATGAAATAAAATGAAATGAAATGAAACCAGAAACTAGATCAAGTTATTGATTACTGGTTTCAGTCTGTTAATCCAGTAACTTTCTCTCGTTCTTCTTGTGTCTAGATTCTTGTTTCGTACTTTTTCGATGACTGATAACTTCATGTGCTGGCGTCCACATTTTTTGAAGTGTCTTACTGTAGGGATGTTCTTATTCCCGATGGTGATGTCTGATCTGTGTTGGTTTGCTCTCATGTGTATGCTGTTTTTAGTCTCTCCAATGTACTGATCTTTACATTTGGCACAAGTGATCAGGTAGATAACATTCTCAGTTTGGCAGTTACTGCGTTGTTTCAAGATAACTGTTTCACGGGTGGTTGTACTTGTTACTGAACTGGAGAACGAGCCGTATGATAGGCAACAGGCACAACGTGGATCAGACATGCACGGCCAAAATCCCGGCTTGGTATTAGGCGTAGGTCTGTGCTGTTTGTGCATGTGTGTAACGTGTATTTTGAGGCCTTTGTTGCAGTTGAATGAGCGGCTACAGATGATACATTTAGTTGCATCGCTGTCCGGTGTATATACAGAGGTGGGTGTATGGGTGTTTGGATTGTCCGGTTGTAGGCGCCTACTGGTGAGTAGCTGTGACAAGTTACGACCTTTTCTGTAAGCGACGAGTGGTGGTTTAGAAAAGATATCTTTACATCTTGGTGAGGTGCAGAGCAGTTGATGGTGGTCTTTGATAACTTTCTTAATGTTAGGAAGTGCAGGGTTGTATGTTACTACAAATGGAACTCTATCATTATCGGTGCTGTTATAATCAGTTTTTAGCACTTCTTGTCGTGATCTTTGCCTTGCTCGATTGATAGACTCTTTAATTAATTTACTCTTGTATCCGCGCTCTAATAGGATTCGATGCAGATCTTTGGCTCTGTTCTCAAAAAAGCTGTTTTTAGAGCAGATCCGTCGAAGCCGGAGGGCTAGACTAAATGGTATCGCAGTTTTTGTGTGGCGTGGGTGACAGCTAGTCCAGTTGAGGTACTGATGCGTGTCGGTAGGTTTGGTATAGAGGTCAGTAGTAATCAAGCCGTCTTCAAGAATAACTTGTACATCAAGGAATGGCACTGTAGTGGGTGAGATTGTCTGTTCGAACTTGATGTGTGGGTCAAAGGAGTTGCATAGTTCAAAGAATTGATTTAGTTTGTCCTTGCCATGTGTCCACAAAAAGAAGATATCGTCGATGTATCTGAGAAATATTAATGGTTTGAAGGCCGTTTGCTCCAGACATGTAGCTTCTAAATGCCCCATGAATAAGTTGGCGTAAGTGGGTGCCATCTTCGTACCCATTGCAGTTCCTGTTTTTTGGATATAATGATTCCCTTGGAAATTCAAGTTGTTACAAGTTAAGACAAGCTTGATGAAGGATAGGACAGTTTCAATTTTATTTTCAGAGAAATTGTTGAGACGCATGAAATGTGTGCGCGCACTTTCTAGCGCATTAGTGCGCGCACTTTCTAGCGCGCGCATAACTTTGTTAGTTTATCTACCAATCATAGACGCCATACATGTCACGTTATAGTTTTGAATAGCCAACGGTTTACGCAAGCCTTAACACACTTGTAACTCCCCTGAAGAAGGCCGTGATGGCCGAAACGTAGGGTCAATAAAGCAAAATCAAGTCAAAACATGGAGTTGGAAGCTTGATAATTACAACTCATTCTACATTAACCTTTTCAAGCTACAAGATCGCACTTTACTAGAGTGATCCTCTGTCTTCGACAAGGCATACAGCATTGTTTGAGAGACCTGTCACAACACTATATATATATATATATATATATATATATATATATATATATATATATATATATATATATATATATATATAGCTATTGTGTTCGCATCACAAATGTGATGACAGGCGGTAGATACCTTTTCACAGTAACTACAATACCCTTTGCCAAGTGTTCATTACAGCCGGCGTCCGTTAATCTGCACCATTGTTCACGAAAAGCATTATTGAATAATTTTACAGATTAAATTATTCAATGCCTGAATATAAACAAATGAGCCGCAGACAATTTATTAACTCGAGCCTTTGCTTCTATTGAGGCATTGCGGATAGCAACGATCTTCGTGGAAAATAGACGTCCTTGGATACAAATATCACAACGGTTTAAAAAGCATAGGACAAAGATGATATATTTGTTCTAATTTTCAGAACATATTGGGGGCTTATTGTAGCCTTTACCGCTTTATTGGCGATTTTTCATGTTTCTTTTTAACCAAGATTAAAGGATTTGTACATAACATTCAGGTTGCTGTACTGCCGCCTTGATATAATGAATTTAATATATATATATATGTATATATATATATATATATATATATATATATATATATATATATATATATATCAAAAGCCACCAATTTAGCGGCAAGTTCGTCAAACAGGAAATATTTTTTACATAAAAGGTCGCTAAATTTGCCAACATTGATTCCCCCTTTTTTAATTGCAATCAAAGGATTTGTAAAATAACGGTAAGGGTCGTGAACGACCCCAAAAATAAGCGTACACTTAAGACGTTTGATGTGGATTACCCGAACTATGGAGTCCGTCGACGAAATGATTAAGTTACTTATTGACACCTACTCTCAATAGGTGCTGAAAAAGAGAACAAATATATCATCTTTGTACTATTCTTTTTAAACTGTTGTGATATTTGTATCCAAGGACGTCTATTTTCCACTACTTTTTTGCTGCATAGTCTCCAACGAAGATCGTTGCTATCCGCAACGCCTCAAAAAAAGCATAGGCTCTAGTCAATAAATTGTCTGCGGCTCATTTGTTTATATTCAGGCATTGAATAATTTAATCTGTAAAATTATTTAATAATGTTTTCCGTGAACAATGGTGCAGATTAACAGACGCCTGCTGTAATGAACACTTGGCAAAGGGTATTGTAGTCACTGTGAAAAGGTATCTACCGTCTGTCACCACATTTGTGATGCGAACACAATAGCTATATATATATATATATATATATATATATATATATATATATATATATATATATATATATATATATATTTCTATTTTTAAAAATGTCATTTATATATATAATGGAAGGTATATAAGAGGGTTACCTTTTCTGTCAAAAAAGCGGCATATAAAAGGGTGAGGGTTTTGGACCTTGGGGCGGAGCATTCCCGTACAAAAGGTTGTTGAGTAGCCCCTCCTTCAGGGATTTTATAAAGACCTAAATTGTCTCAAGAACCACAAATATCATTCTGATTAGAGAAACTGCATTGAGTATCGAAATGTTTCGCATTTATACCTCAAAGAAATCAATAATATACATTTGTGCTACACTGCGATGCGTCGTTATTAAATATATGTTTTCTATTTGTCAACTCAGGTTATCCGACATGCAGGTCAAGTGACTTTACATGTGACAGCGGTCGCTGTATATTTGTTTGGTGGAGGTGTGATGGAGATAATGACTGTGGTGATAATTCTGACGAGAGAAACTGCAGTAAGTAAAGGAATAGTACACTATTGCCGTTTATTTTGTTTTTAACCCGTGAATACGCGCAAGCGTAATGAACGCTTTATCGGTAACGGTGGCTAATTCACTCACTCACTCATTCACTCACTCACTTTCATACACAACATATGAAAAAGTGTTAGTTCATCTACGATCGTGTTTAAGAAATAATCAATTCAACCATACCGCATTTATAAATGAAATGAGGCTGTCTGATGAAATAATTATTGATCTTTGTCCTCTTGCCGATAAATTTGAGAAATATTACAATAAAAAATTTCCTTCTGAATAATTGTTTGTATCTGATCGTCAATTATTTTATGTATTTCATTCCAATATTTATCATAAAACTTTAATGTTTTCTTGATTTTGGAAGTTAAAAAAATGCTTTAAATTAAGCTTTTGATAAATTCGCATTAAAATATATTCAATATTAATCATTCGTTTACGATTATGGGTAACTTCTTGTAACACATTGTTTATTAAAGCAAATATCTTATATATCTTGTCACGGTCTTGAAAGCTCAATTGAATTTCTTTGTTATTGATGATATTTCTGATATGATATTTTCGATTATACGCACTTTTTATCCTAATTCTATACATATTTTCATAAAAATCAATATATGGATTAACAAAATTATAAGAATGAACTAAACCACAGTTTTGACATACATTCATATAATCACAATTAATGATATCCAGATAATCACAACATTGAATTATTTTATTTTTTATATCATCATCATTCATTTTTGTCCGCAGAAGTCACAAATTATATTACCCATTTATTGTAATTCGTTATTTCATCACAATCCATTATATATAATATTAGATAATACAATAATATTTTTTTTTGGAAAAATTGAAATAGTATTAAGAATTTCTTTAATTGCTTTAAATAGAATTTCTTTAACATCTGTATCATCTATCTCATATTATAAAATAACTGAGATACTACGCGCGTTCTGATTGGCCAAAGACCTATTAACTATTGTGCCGGTAAACTCATAGAAAACCGCGCAAGCGAAACTGTAAAGTAAACAAAGTTCAATTTTCCACTGCCTCAACACAAGCGTGAGGAGAAAGAATTTCACAACACGAGCCGGTTTAGTGTCTTATTGCATATTGTGGTCTGTTAGAAGATGAGAAGAGAAAGTTGCTGCTCAAACCTACAAAATAAAAAAAAATTTCCCACGCACGCAAACAAAAAACGGCTTAACGACAAAAGAACACTAACCTTTAATATTTTAAAACTGATATCAACAACAGGAATATATTTTCATTTAACATTGGCTTGGAAAGGCTTACATGCAGCGATCAATGACAATCAAAACAACCTCGATATGTACTTTGTGAAGTTCATTGAACTGAAGGTTTAGCTATTAGTGGAAAGCTCAAAAATTATGGATCCCAAAGAGAAAACAATGGCTTTCAAACTGAGGAATTTTCGATTGAAATTCACTGAACTGAAGTTTATAAATGTTCCTACAAATCCTAAGATAACTTCTAAATAAGACGATTTTCACAGTGGAATTAAAAAGCAAGGCTTAAGCTTAAGCTTATAGCTTTGTTGTTTAGGATAATTATTTTACGCCGATTCCATTTATCTTACGCTTTATCGTGTTTTGTTTTTGAAATTTTTTCATTGAATACTTTTGTACCCGATGCAGTTTAAATTCTGATTATGTGTCCAAGCAAGGATGATCAATTAGCAAGAAGAAAATGAAGCTAACAAAAATTATAGGTTTATGGTTAAACAAATTATTTGCATGGAATGATCAAACAATTCAACTGTAGGCTTAAAAAACAATGAGCTTAGTTTTCATTCAGAACTTAAAATGTAGAGAAGTACGGGCTTCATCGTACACTTCAAAGTAAGTGGATAAAGTCGAAAACATTTTCAGAAGCTGAGTTTCTGGAACTAACCTTTATTCCAATTGAAAAATTCTTGACAAGAAGGCAATCTTTGAATCCAACATACGCCATAAAAATTTTAAGCTTTCAAACTTTCCTCGTACATTCATGTTTCCGGACACAATTTTCTGGATTTCCCATTCAAAGAACTTTTGAATCATTGAATATATTTTCTTCTTTCAGCTGATAAATTCCAACTGACGAATTTCAAAGCGCTAAAACTTTTCATTACTTTCGTTGAACCCGTGAATTTTGTCAGTGCAGCTTTGTCAGTGGCATCGTGTAAAGTTCATTCTTTCAGCGGCTCTGATTGGTTTTCCCGGTCATATGATGAATGTTATGAGAACAAGCTACTTGATCGGCACAAAACTACAACAAATTTCTCTCTTTCCAAACGCTTTTCATAGTTATTTCATAAAAGCAATAGAACACATGTTCTATGACTTTACCGGCGTAATAGAACCACTTGGGATGTTGGGAGAACACTCGAAAAGCTTGTAAACCACTCGCCTACGGCTCGTGGTTTACAAGCTTTTCTCGTGTTCTCCCAACATCCCGCGTGGTTCTATTACGCCGGTAAAGTCATAGAAAATGTGTTCTATTGCTTAATGATACCTTATCTTTTTTATCTGAAACTTTTCTACCCATTAAACAAACCATTATCATTCAAACTTTAATATTTCTATAATTCTAAGCAAATATTTTATTTGTGTTGCTTTTTCATTAAAATATTTTTTTAGGTAAAATATTTGGTTTTCCTTCAATAACATACTTTTCAGTATAATTATCAAGAGATGATTTTTCAAGTTTGATTCCAACTTGATATACTTTTATAACTTTTTCAAGAGCTTTTCTAAACTATTTCGGAGTATCTCCTGGAATCTCTTTGTTTTTTATACATTCAAGAAAATAATCGTCCAATGTTTTAATTTTCTTTGTTTTCTTTCTTGGTTTTGATTTAGCTTTTTTAATATTTTTTCTTTTTCTTTTTTTTATTCCCATAATTTTATCAATCAGTTTTTGTTTTTCTTGTTTATTTTTATATTCATCAAACTCTTCTTTCAATTTATATTTTTCATATTTTTTAAATTTTCTTCAATTCTTCGATTGAAAGATTAGTTAAATCTTTTAAAGGCATCTTTTTATAATATGTAAATATATTTTTTTTTAAATTTAAATTTTTATTTTTCCGGTACAACTTAAAATCAATATTTACATTTCCTACAAGTCCTACAGAAAAATATCAATTAAATCCAAAACTTGTTTTTAACCCTATTCGGCCTGGGCTTTTTTTGAGTTCCTGAGCCTGGGGGGGGGGGGGGGCACATTGTGCCCCCCCTTCGTAACTTCAAGAATATTAAGGCTACGACAATGAAACTTGGAGGGTACATAGTACGTCCGAAACTGTCTCCTTTGCGGTCCGCACAATGGAATGATGACGTCATATGACGTAGTTATTAGGTAATTAGTTAAACGGCCGCCATCTTGGATCCGCCATCTTGGATTTCTGAAATTTTTTAAAACCTCTTAAAAACCGTCCAAATTGACTCAAAATTAATCAAAACCAATAAATAAACGCTAAATGACGTAAAATGTAAATGTTATACAATAAACATTGTTTTTCTTCATTCAAAGGTACAAATATGCAAATTTCAAAAAACATGGCTGTCAAAATCTTGTTGCCATGGAAACATCAGTTCACGTGATCAATAAAATGTCATATGACATTGTTGCCAGGTAAATTTTAGTAAAAGGCACAACGTTTGATGCGTTTGAATACATATCAAAAAAGTTATGAATGTTGAAAGTTAGCGCGGGTACTTTGTGCCCCCTCCCCCCAGACAAAATAGGGTTAATTCATTGGTAGCTTCAGAAGGAGATAATTGTTTTATATTTGGTAGGTGATACCCTTTTTCCTGTAGAATCCGCCTCTAAGAATTGAGTATTTAGGACAGTGGTAAAGGAAGTGAATTTCATCTTCAATTTCATCACATCCATAATGAGATGGTGTATATTCGTTCTTATAGATATTACAAAATGCGAGTTTCTTAGAGTGTTGAATGACATGTCACCAACATATAGGATATATTTTTGTTCCATTAACCCTATTCGGCCTGGGCTTTTTTTGAGTTCCTGAGCCTGGGGGGGGGGGGGGGGACATTAAGGCTATGACAATGAAACCTGTCTCCTTTGCGGTCCCCACAATGGAACGATGACGTCATATGACGTAGTTATTAGGTAATTAGTTATGCGGCCGCCATCTTGGATCCGCCTTTCTGGATTTTTAATGTTTTTTAAAACCTCTTAAAAACCGTCCAAATTGACTCAAAATTAAATAGAACCAATAAACGCTTAACCCATTGACGACCGCGACTTTTTACGTTTTTGAGTGATTTTCTGCATACACACTCCCCATAGGATTTCGTGACTTCATATTTGGAGTTACCATTGAAAGTGCTGCTGTTCTAAAACACTGAAGGCTCGAGTTTACTGGAAACGTCATTGTGACGTTGGCATTTTGCTTCGCTCGTTCTCAATAAAGACTTCAATATCATGTTTCTCCAATTTTTGGTAAGTTCACAGCCATTTTTCATCTTTAGTAGCTGCCTGATGAGCATCATTAAGCTTGAAGGTAGTTCAGAGTCCACTTTCTCAATGAACCGAGTTAGGTGTTGTACTTCGTTAAATAATTTAGCTCGCTGCAAGTTAAACTGGAAGAATGGCCGCCACGAAACGAAGTAGCTTTGGAACTCGACTCTGGATGAATTTCTTGACCTACCCTGGCATATTTTGGAAGTTGCGACCACTAAAGAACACAACAAGCGCGAAATTTCGGCGGTGGGTCGGAGTGGCTGTGGACTTAGTATAAATATGAAATGTGTGCCGAAAGAAATGAATGCTGTCGAAAAATCTCGTTATTTCCCAGCATGCAGTGAGGTGGTGATGTTGAAAATTGAGACAAGGTGAGTATGCACTAGAATAAGAAGCTGTAGCTCGGCCCGAGCAAAGAATAATAGCAAACAAATTCACTGCTAAGCTAGGACTGGGATTGAATTTTGCTGTAAATGTTGACTTTTGGGTTTGCCACGATGATTTGAATAAAGAAAACTAAAGGCAAAATCGTGATTTTTGTTGTGTTTCTATGACGTTAAAAACGGTAATTTTTGGTATTGTCCAAATTCAAACGCTGATATTCTGCAAAAATCGCTAACTTTTTGTGTTTATTGGGTATCTCAACTTGAAGGACTTTCTAGTCAATGCTCACAACTGATAGTTAAGGCAATGTTCACGTGATTGAAAAAGTTACAATTTTCTAAAGCAGTGGAGTATTGTAAGGCCGGTTTTGGCCGGCACGGCCGTCAATGGGTTAATGACATTGAAATATAAAAATTATCTCAATGAACATTGAAAGATACAAATATGCAAATTTGCAAACATGCAAACATGGCTGTCAAGATCTTGTTGCCATGGAAACATCAAGTCACGTGATCAATAAATTGTCATATGAAATTGTTGCCAGATAAATTATAGGAAAAGTCACAAAGTTTTATGGCGTTTGAATACATATTAAAGAAGTTATGAATGTTGAAAGTTAGCGCGGGCACTTTGTGGCCCCCACCCCAGGCTGAATAGGGTAAAAGTTTACATAATGTTTGATTTTAGTGTCAGTTAAGAAAATAGGGTCACAATCAGGCAAATTATAGAATTCAGATATCCTCATAAGATTAGAGTAGAATCTATTTTTACCAGAGGAGTGAAGATCTGCTGACATAAAAGATCTATGAAGATATATGGTATAATTAAATATTTTTTTAATTAATAGTTATAATAAGAGGAAACCTTCCAAGTTCGGCTTTACATGCCACATTTGATGCCACATTGCTTACTTCTAGATAACGTTTGCATAACTGTAAATCGATTTTTTCAATCTGCGAGCTGTCCCACGACTTAAACACACCCCAGACTTTTGCTTGCCAGGAATGTATATTTTCTTTGACTGAAAAGAACGTGAAGGGCCTTTTCGATATGGTAGCATCCTGAACGATAGGCCTACAGTATACTGTACCCTGCTACCTCGACATCTGATCATTTCAGTAAGAATTATGAAATCAAAACTAATATATATAGTTAGGCTTAGCCTATAAACAGCGTCGCCCTCTGAAGACCCTCTGAATAAGGTTAACTAAGATGAAACTTAACTTAGGTGAAAGGTCGGAAGCACAAGAATTAAGATTGACGACCGGGCTATTTTTCAATTTTAGCAATTCTATAAAACGGTATTACCCGACCGTCTGCACAGTACATTTAAACTGTACAAAAGTTCACAAAAACAACTTCTTTTTCTCCGTCTAGAATAACCATTACGACTAATTTCCGAATAAAATACAGTTGTTGCTTGTCAAAAAATGCCCGAGAGACTGATTTGGGAATCAAAATTGCAAAAATACACAAACATGTTTGCATAAGGCGACGTGAGTATAAAATCTAAGTCTTGTTTTGTTTACATAAAATCGCCTTTCAATCTATGAAATGAATGAACAAACACAAAACTGGACAACACAATCTTCTTTCGAAAAATTTTATTCAAATCTCCATTAGTTTATGTTTAAAAGCAAAACCCGTACCATTTATAGCACATCGAGGCCGAGCCGTGTCTTCGATGAAATTCAAAAAATTAATACAACTGAATTTAAGCTACACGTTTATAAACAATTCTCCAAAACTAACGAGAACACAGACAATAAGTCAATCACAGACTGATATCAAGATATAAATTCCCATCGAAAAATGTAATTTGTTTTACCTTTAAGTTCCTCAGGCGCCTACTGTACTTTGAAATTCTTTAAATCTCTGCTTTGGTGCTGAAATCCGTAAAGCGAACCCATCTCTTCGCATTGCTAAAAAGGTATATAGTTCCTCGAAGCAAGATTTTATCCTTGAAAGCTCTTCTTTTTCCACTAAAGCGGCTTCTGAGTATCATTTAATTAGTATCCTGTCTTGAGTAGCAAACCGCAGAAAAAATGTTGGGTAGTAACGACTTTAAATCTCCGCTAAAAACAGCACAAAATCCTGCAACGGCTAAAGTTTACCGAGCTAACGGCTGTGTAGCCGCGCGAAAAACAAAGCCTCAAAGATCCCGGATGTTTTGTGGCGTCACACGCGCATGTTTTGCGACGTCATACGCGCCAGCGAGCTAGCCCAATGCGTGCGGCGTACGGCGTTGGGCACACAACGCGCCCGCGAAACATTCCGCCAACCATGACCACGAAAAATGACGGGCATAGGTTCTATGAGTATGGTGCTCCGCCAGGCCTTTGGCCCGCGGACTCCGCTATTAATCACGCTTAAAAAGTCAGAATTTTTCAACTTGTTTTCTAAAGATTTAGAAAATAACTATTAATATTACGTGCAAAAAAGGACAATTTGCCTAAATTTGTCAAGCAAATTGTCTAACCCATGTATGTAGAAATAATTGGCTTGTTAATCGCATCCTGAAATTTAATTTAAATCTTAAAACTAAATGATTAAACAATTCTTAAAAAGGATATTAGTCAGTCTTTCGGGATTTCTACACCCAAGTCTTTACTAGTGTCAGGTTTGTTGAGTGTTTGATCGTTTTCTCGGGATATGAATGACTGATCTGCCTTCTTTGATGTTGGTTGGTACTGTTAAAACTAAGATAATGCTGATTGTTGGAGTTGTTGCAGTGGCTGACTGTAAGGGAGTTGATGACCTCCAGCAAGTATATTTCGTAATGCATCACTATAGCTTAGATATCTTTCCTTATGAGCTGATCGTTGCCGACGCGGTGACCTGAGGAAATGGTTGGGAGACTTGGAAGAGTATCGGGTCTGTCTAGCTCTGCCACGAATAGCATCTGTCAGGTTTGCGGCAAAGAAACCATTGTGTCGTTTTTTTATATGTTAAGCGTCATGCAATACGTCTAATCCATCGGCGAAAATATTAGCATGGTTGATTAGATGCACATTTCGTAATCTGGAGCATTCAGCAATTAACTGTTCGTTTATTGTGAGTATTGTTGGGATCGGTATATCTGCGCGTTGTAGAAGTGTGGAGTAAATTATTTATGATAATAAATAAAAGTTTGAAACTGACCTTTTAAAAATCTTTATAAAAAGTTTAAAAGTTTTTTCTAAATTTTCGGTCGCTCACTGCGGCCTTCATCAGAGAATGAATGTTCTTTTTGTGGGAAACAAGTTATTTAAAATCCTTGACAATTGGCAGGTATACTCTTGGGAATGGATTCCGTTCGTTGACACAATTAGGGTCGATGGTTGAATGCCACGATTCTAAGAATAAACGTTTGGACAAGTTGTTTACACCTCTCTCCAGAATCTGAACATAGTTTGGGTGTATGTCATGGTTGGTCGTCTCCGCGTGTTGTTTTATGAATGAGTCATTATTGCTGCGCGTCCCAGGCTTGTGTTCGGGCCCGCGTGAATTCCAGGAGCGTAAATCATTTTGCTGGTTGGGAATTTAGTAGCAGCTTCAGTAATCAGTGTAGAGAGATCAGATATGAATTCATCTGTGGATGTAGTCAAGGACAGGTCATTTGTTCCAGAACATTTTCTTCGTATTCAAGAATTTTCCATTAGAGTCGCACAAAAGTACAGCATGATTTGCGTTGGTGATAGGTGGAGGTGATTTGTCGGTACTGTTTCCATTTGTTTTAATTGAAGACGGGCTGTCTTTTGCATTTGGTAAGGAATCTTTTTCCACCTGTTTCTTCTGTGTATCCGATCCTGGAGAATGGCGAAACAGTTTAGGTTGGGAAAGTTTACCAGGAGTAGATCTTCGTCCGTAGATTTTGATTCCAGTGCTCTGATAAATTCTTCCGTGATGTTTTGGCGGCATTCCTGATCAGGTTTGATGGGATTGTTTTGTGGTTTGGAGTATACGTTAGTTCAACTAACGGTTTCCGACACAGAACCCCTACTTTGTCTTTGAGAAAGGCCACTTTCTTCTCAAGTTGATTTTGCTTTCCACGTAAATCCACATTTGCTTTTGACATTTTGGCGTTTTTCTTGTGAAGCGATTGATTCTCCTATTGGGGTTTCTTGATTAGCACCGATTGTTGATTCAGGTCATCACTGAAGCATTTAACTTGGCATGTAATGAAACGTCGACATCGATGTCATCAATTGTCTTCCTTTGTTCATTCAGGAGATTGCCTTGTTAAACTATTTTATCCTTCAATTGTTCAATGTCACCCGAGCTTACATGTATAACATTAAACTGCGTGAATTCGGCTTCAAAACACCCAACAGTGTCTCTCAGGGTTGAGATAGTGTTTAACCGATTCGGTGAAACTGATAGAGGTTCAAAGATCGGCGTCGCGTTCATCATATTGGATGTTTCGCTCAAATTCTCAGAGCAACCAGAATTATATGTACGAGTTGTTGTGTTTCCTAAGACGGGAATCACGTTTTCCGAAACAAAGATAATAGAATGGTTAAAACATTAGATAGTGATGATGTGCAGAGTGCTTTGGCCTCAGATGAATTAGCTGAATGAATAGTATTTACAATTTCCAAAAGGACCGGAAATTCAGCCGTGCTCCATTCTTGGTATTTCTTGCCTTTTCGTGCCTTGGATGAAAATGTGGCCAGTGGATACAACAACTGTGATGGTAACCAGCTGTTCGTCAGAATTAGTAGAAGTGTCGAACAAGTGGAGAACAATTTTCTCGTATTTAGAAGGCGAGCTGTACGCTTCGTATTTTTTCCACGTGGCTTTGTATCCCGTTACTTCAAAGAGTGCTGGTTTAGATGTGGCCGTTGGTGGATGAAATTTGTCAACCAGATATCTGTTTAAATCCGCGCTTGGTTGCGTAATCGCCATGTGCTATGACTTCGATGTATGGAAGCCGATTTCAAGAGCGGTTTCCTCTAAATTCAAAATGGTTTCCAGAAAGCCACGCGTGGGTAATTGAAGATGAATCTTTTCTTTAACTGAATCCGTTTTTACTCCTAAAATTGGTGAACGAGAACCAATAGGCCTTTATCACACCCCGCCATTTTGTATAAAAACAAAAGATTTACGCCGCCCAGCCTCGCAGTGAAAAAGTTGAAAACGAGTATGGGCGGGCAAAAACAAAGCATTATGGCCGCAGCGTGATAAAGGCCCATAGCACTTTTAGTTTTAAAATGTTAGGTTGACTGTTCGTTCGGAAATGGCACGTCTTGAGCATGCGACCTATTGTTTCAAGCACACGATTGTATAACAATGGTTATAATGGTATAACATTCTATTCAGGAAAAGCACTCAGTCGTTACATGCAAATCATCAACTAATCAGTTGCCGCGAACTTTGAAATCTCTGCATGTCAGTTGATTCACTCCAAAGGGCTTAGTTAGCAGATCAAACAGCGGTCGCGCGTCTCGATGACCAAGGAAAACGGTTGTCTGTGATCTGGAGCTCTTTTCAGAGCTCGCGGAATACCCGAACCATCCTTTACTTATTCATGTGGTTCCCCAATTTGTCAACGCAAACGACGCAATTGGATTCCATACCAGTCTAAATATTTTAATGTTGTCATGTGACATAAAGACGCCAAATATTTTCTCGATCCCCAATCTCGTGCTTTTTAATTTTAACAAAATCGCCGCACAGCTGTAAGACCGGATAACGGTAGGGTCTCAGCTCTTAGAAGCCTTTATTTTCATTGGCCTTTTAAAACACAACTGCTATTGTTTTTAGGGTTAGGGTCCATTGTTGTGTTGTTTGTCCTATTGTTAGGTCTAAGGGTGGCAAGCCAATGGTGTGAGACCTTCTAAGAGCTTCACCCCCGGTAACACTAAATTATGTAAAAGGAGCTAGGAAACCACAGAATTTACGATTCAAAGAAACTCTATTTACTGCTTCTTTTCTTTCAGATATTCCATCGATCCACCTATCTGAGAAAACTGCCGCATTGTTCGCGGGTAAGAAGAAAAACTTCGACTGTATAACGTCAGGTTGGCCTCTTCCAAAAGTTAAATGGCTGATGAATGGTAAGGAACTCAAAGATGGTGACATGAACCAGACAATCCATCTGAAGAATAATATTGAAGGAGACTATTTCAATTTGACGCTTGTCATTTTTGACGTGGATTTAAGCCATGCTGGAGAATACACCTGTGAAGCTACAAACAAGTATGGAACCAACAACCGCAGTATGAGCGTCACTGTTTCTTGTAAGTTTTAATTGTTAGTTTCTCTACAACGGTGCTTAATTTTACGTAACGAGTTCTTGTCATTTAATATGAATTCATTCATTTGGGTCCATGTTTTGTAAAGTGAAGGAAATAGCTTTTCTGACAACAACTGACAAACTTTGTAGTAGCATACAGTATTTGTAAAAATGTTCTCAATAATTGCAACCAGCCGCACTTGTTATTAAATCACAGCAATCAGGTAAGTTACTTTCTGACAGGGATTTCTCTTTTCCGGCTTGGAAAAAGTTTTACTGTTTTAGGTCTTCCAGCAAGCAGACGAAATCAGCTGACAGCGCAAACGAAGCATCTGGTCCAGACCTTAGAGGCTTAGACCGTTAGTGTCACAGTGTCTCAAGATATTGAACAAACAACGGAGCCAACAACTAAAACCTCGAATCAGTTTAATACCTCGGCGGTGGTATTAAGAGAGATCCTGACGTATCCCACCCTTGAACCAGCAGGTCCTTCAAAGAGGAGCATTTAAAGAGAACCATTTCCAACTTTGTCAGTGACTCTGAGCCAATGCAGCTTCCACTTGACGAAAAACTCAAAAAAGCGCGACAGTTGGCAACTGATGCAAAAGAAAATGAGCGAAATGGGAGCGAAGAAGTGAGAGCAACGAAAGAGAATGGAGGAAGACAAAGACCGGAAGGAGAAAAAGAAACGAGAAAGAGAAGAAAGAAAACGAAACGAAAAAGAAAAAAGCTAACTGCAAGCATCGAGAGGACAGGGAAGAGGAGGGTAACAAAAAGAAGTCAAGTTTCTTCAACTAAAGGCAAGCGATGGCGGCGGCAGATTGCTATATTATGAGAGTAAGAAAGGAGATGTACATGACATTTTTTTAAACAGTATCAGTAAGATTTCCCAATAATTAAAGGAATTGATGTATTGGTAATTTTATTGCTATCTAAACTCGTAGTGAGTTTTTACGGAGGTTTTAACGAGATATAAACCGTGGGATTCACTATAGAATTCTTGCGTCAGTAATGCATTTTGCGAAAATCATTTCAGTTTAACACAATTTCAGTATTATATAGCTTCCACGAAGAAAAGGCGCTTTTTGAAACCGAAAATTCAGACATTGCGGAATCTTGTCCCATCATCAGTAGATATAGTCGTTAAAAGCGCGTCAGCTATGCAAATTGTTCCCAATGTCGTCATGTCGCAACATTGCAACGCGCGCGGAAACCTTCTAAATGAAACTAAAGTCAATGTTCATGCTGCGTGGGTAAAGAGTATGGCATTTAAAAATCAGTCTGTTACCACGGACACCATCATGTCATCTGTTGGCTGTCTGGGGGAGGAGAAATGCTTTGCTACGGACAGGTCCCCTACGACTTATCGCGGTTACTGGAGAAAAGTCACTCGCTCATCGTAAACTTTATATTAAATTTATATTAAATTGTTGATATGTTACACTTCGGTATATCATACTGGATTAAATGAGACTAAACCAAGTCCGCCATTACGGTCCTTGTGTTAACGAATGTTCGATGAGATGAAACGTCGGTTTGGGAAAACGTTGGGGTACTTTTACTTGTTATTATTGTTTGGCAAGGATACCTGACATTAATAATGAAGGAAAAGGTAAGTTTGCCACCGTAATTTTCATTTTCGCTAGTAAAAATTCCTTCTTGTGAGACTGAAAAACATTCGGTTGCCGTGCTGAGATTACACGGTACGGACTGTAATTCATCTTTAAAGCATTCTTGATAAAAATCACAGTGGATTTTACTTGCCACGTGTTTGCTATACGCTCTGGAGAATAACCTAGGAGTCCCTCAGCTACACACGAAGGTTTTAGAGGTCCTTCTTTGGTAAAAGATATTGGTACGTGGATCCGCAACATAAGGGAAGTAGTCATAACATGTACAATCTAAGAGGACCAACCTTGTGTAGGGTAGGAAAAGGTCCGATGGTTGTTTCATATTCACGACTTGGCTCGCAAGGAGCCTTTGATCTTTTTTACCGATCTGAGATGCTCACAGAATCTGTCGCCTCACGTTCATAAAATGTTATCGTCTTACCTTTTATGACAACCACATGTTAGAAACTGAAAACATTGAATATCCTAAAGCTCTGGAAATACAAACTTTCAAACCGCTATGCACTTAAAATATTATATAAGCCCGTCATGCAGTCATCCTTGCTGATGTTGTTTGGGAAGGTTGGTTGGGACAGTTGCTCTTACCGGAAAGCTTTTATGCTTGACATGCAGACTAAAAGAATTAACCCTCGGACGTACACGCTAACGTATACCCCCATCGTGGTACAAGGGGGAGGGGAGGGGTTGTTGCAACCTTCCCCCCCCCCCCCGCTTGGGTTTTGGCGATGTTGCAATATTTCGGAAATATTTTACATCTAATAAACAGCCCGCGATGTGCTTTACAATATAAGGTGAATATTATGGGTTGTGACGCTGCTGGGGGTCCGTGACGTCATCCAAAATGTCCGCCAAGATGGCCGCCATCTTGGATTTTACTAAAAATTCATATTTATCGGGAAAATGTGGAAATTGCAAATATTGTTTGCTAGAGTTGCAAAATAACATACAATTACACATTTTGATGCTTTTGGCAGCATTTAATATGTTTTTTCACTGAAAAAGGTGAAAATCGCGCATTTTTATTCAAAAATGGCTTGACCACATGTTACTTGTGACGTTATATCTCGTTACGATAGCAACCGGTTGTCGCCAAACTTTACCAAAGTGTGTCTTAAGGATAAATGAACAGCTACTGTAAACGACATGTGCTAATCTTAAATGGTCTTGAAAATATCGGAGAAAAACCTCAAGGGGGGGTGGCAACCACCAACCCCCCCCCCCCCCCCCCCCCCCCCCCCCTTGTACGTCCGAGGGTTAAGATATTAATGAAAGCATTTTGGAATTCAAGGCGGTAAACGCCTATCGTTGTAAACATGTTTTGCTCATTATTTCACAGACCGATCGCAAAACAACGGCTTTTGTTCACTTCATATGTCAGAATGTGTGGTCTTCAAGGGCAGTAAAAAAGATACTAGTTTGAAATCTTTGTGCACTTTCGGTTGATAGCTTTTCCATTTACACTTCCTGTTTAGTGACTTCCGGCTACTCCTCTTGTTCCATCTTGCTTTCGTCAACACGAAGGAAACTCTTCCAGTCTCCCAAAATCACTGTTGTGGAAGTAATCGCCTGCGCACACCCTGTCTTCGCTTTTGCCGTGTTGTGCTCTTCAAACTGCTGCGAACCTAAACATCCCAGAAGAAATCCACCCTGGTCAGCTAATTTTAGTTGGGATGTCACGTAAATATAAATACCAGATCAGCATTATCCTGAGCTGAGAATCTAAACGACAGCTCCACAATCCAAACATTTTGCAACGACAGAAGAAGCGCTCGCTCAGGAGATCGGCTTCCTTTTCAATTCGTACCTAGCCATCCTGGTAATGATGGTGGAGCTGACTGATTTTCGTGAGCAAAGAACTTATGTAGACCACCATCTTGTGTTTAGCGTTAGATGTAAAACCTCGAAAAATAATTAATTGTTTAGTGACTGCACTTGAAGATTTTTCCGTGACAGTGACTTGGCTTTCGGGCGACTAAACAGTGGTAGTTCGTCCAGGAATCATCCGGTCAACAAGTCTTTCTTTGTCATGCTTGCTGAACTGTTCCTTCCCGACTGTATCCACTGTCTCCACTGTTTCCACTGAGTCCTTTACAGACTGTTCTATGGCATCTCTAGTGTCTAGAGCTTGAAGAACTCTCCTCCAGAACTGAGCCGACGTCAACGACTTCACATCCTTCTAGAATATCGGTTGTACCCCGTGATGTTGTTTGCGGCGCTTCATTCAGAATTCTGCAGTGTGTATTTGAATGCTGAACTTCTAAAACTCGGACAATTATCCTTGCAACCCCTGGACCAGCAACTATCCAGTGCCTCAGTTCAGTGGGGTCGTGCATAAGTTCGATTGCCCCACCAGAACCTTTGACATCACCATTTATTTGCTCGTGCAACTGGACTTTGAACTTGCCTGCATGGAACTCTATGGATGCATCTCAAGCTTGGAAAAGAATGCCATCTTGTCACAGGGAGCCATCTCGATATTGAATATAATCAAGAGCATACACCCATGGAATGACCTTCGTCAGTAACTCGGTGTAAAGCTGATCATCGACCTCGCGAACAGATCTGACGTACGGAAGCAACACTATTTCTAGAGATTAGCACATTGCTGTTACTTTAGCCAATAGTTAAACCTAACACTTTGACTTGCCAGCTCGTCAGTTTTTATTTTTCTCGCCTAAAAGCTCGAAAAAAAAAATAAAAACTGACTCGTAAACATACTCAGCCGTATTACACATCTTCACGCTGAATAACCCCTATTTATTGCTTCGTTTGTTTCAGATAATCCATCGATCCACCTATCCGTCAAAACTGCCGCATTGTTCGCGGGTAAGAAGAAAAACTTCGACTGTATAACGTCAGGTTGGCCTCTTCCTAAAGTTAAATGGCTGATGAATGGTAAGGAACTCAAAGATGGTGACATGAACCAGACAATCCATCTGAAGAATAATACTGAAGGAGACTATTTCAATTTGACGCTTGTCATTTTTGACGTGGATTTAAGCCATTCTGGAAATTACACCTGTGAGGCTACAAACAAGTTTGGAACCATCAACCGCATTATGAGCGTCACTGTTTCTTGTAAGTTTTTATTGTTAGTTTCTCTACAACGGTGCTTAATTATACTAAATGAGTTCGTTTCATTTCATTTGAATTCATTCATTTGTTTCCATGTTTTGTTAAAGTAAAGGAAACAGTTTTTTTGACAACAACTGACAAACTTTGTAGTAGCATACAGTATTTGTAAAAATGTTCTCAATAATTGCAACCGGCCGCACTTGTTATTAAATTACAGTAATCAGGTAAGTTACTTTCTGACAGGGATTTCTCTCTATGGATTTTTTTATAGTTCAATTATTTTCTAAGCAGGAGTCAGGCGCTGAGAAGGGTAACAATCAAATGTTCCTAAGACCCAACCCGTGAATAAGAAATGCTAACGCGTAACGCAATATTGCGGTAAGTTTATGTTTTCACACTGACACGGTTCGATATTTTTTTAAAATTAAACGTAAGGATTTTTGACGAACGCAAAAAAAAAAAAATACATCACTTTCATAATGTCCAGTCCAAAGAAAAAGGGAAAAAGAGAAGAAATGAAGAAAATAATAATAAGAAGAAGAAGAAGAAAAAGAAGGTCCTGAGCTGAAATTGAACTCGCGCCTCCCGAATCCTATTCCCGACACTAAACCACTCGTAAAGACTAAATTTTATTATTTCAAGGTAGATACGCATCAAAACGCGTGTCTCGGTTGAAAAATCCTTTTAGATCGATTTTAATATTGCATTAAAGACTCCAAATGCGAAACATCTTTAAGCTTATTGTTGTTTATATTCGTTTACAACAAATAGTTATTGTTATCGCTGGATTCACGTCGTTCTTCTTACGAAACGCATTCGTAACAAAGCATTACGTCACTAAGTTTACAGCCGATGGAAGGAGTGGGCGAGTGAGTGAATTTAAGCCAACGTTACCGATAACCCGTTCATTACGCACGCGCGTATTCACGGGTTAAATGGGGATTGGGTTAAATGATCATAAATTTTAAATGCTTCAACTAATCCATGAAAAACGGTAACATAACAGATGAGAAAATTTCATACGATGATAAATCTTCTATTAATTACATGGTTGTTAAGACCAGAAAACGTTTGCGGGCACATGGGTTCGTTAGTGAATGTCTACAATGTGCTTGAGCTTGCTTCGCTGCAGAATTTGTTTGAAACCTGTAACAAAAATCTTTCTTCGGCTCTTTAATTTGGTAATTTCTGCATGTAAGACATTTGCACGGTCTAGCAGATCTGCCTTGAGTGTGGCAAGACATTCATGTACTTATATTGAAACCACTATCCGCTTGATCGAACTTTCGGATTTAGAGATTTTTGGTCCACCCGGCAGAGCAATTGATCGTGAAAAAAGTCTTTTTAAGTTAACAGAACGACTCTATATTTATGAACATTGAGATTAACTCAAACCTGCAGCGATCTTTTCTACAAAATTTAAGGGAGCAACTACATGGAACAGCCTTCCCATCGACGTTAGAAAGATAAGTTCGCTCAATATTTTTAAAAACAAATCTAAAGGGTATGTTCAAAATCATCTTTTATAAAGGTTTTCTAAGTAATAAGTAATCTATTAATCACTGAAGAATTATCTTTTTTCGGTTAGGTGGAAAACGAGGAGTGTGGAAAACGGGGAGTGCGGAGTGCGGAGTGCAGAGTGCGGAGTGTGGAAAATGAGGAGTGTGGAAAGTGTGGAATGTGGAAAATGAGGAGTGTGGAAAATGAGGAGTGTGGAAAATGAGGAGTGTGGAAAACGTGGAGTGTGGAAAATGTGGAGCGTGGAAAACGCAAAAAAAACACGTAATATGAAACGATATATTCTTTGGAAGTTGATTTAACACGATTTAATTTAATTAAACTATATTAACGATATTAACAATCAGTCTTTGTGTTTTTTCATTCGTACATTAACGAATAGGTAAATAACAGATGTCAACAGAAGTATTGTGAATTAACGGTTTTAACAATCAGTACTTGTTCCTATAAAAAATGCAATGCATCACTGCATTTTCTTTGCTAAATCGTACAATCTGTAACGAATAGGTTAAAAAAAGAAGTCAACACACGCAGCATTATTGCGAATTAACGCTTTTAACAATCAGTTCTTGTTCCTATACGGAAAGCAATGCATCATTACATTTTCATTGCTAGATATGGCTACATATGGCACCTTCGTCATTCCCTCAAAAACCAAGTCCACGAAACCGCACATTGTTGTCTAGTACGCTAATGGGAAAGTGGAGTGTCAGGACTGCCAAGGATACTCTGCGTCTTATTTATGCGCTCATACTGTCGCGGCGACATTTAAAAGAGGAACCCTCGAGGTGTACCTCAAATGGCTGATGGCCAACAAGCGTAAGGCTGGTGGGCTTAACTACAGCAAAGCCATCACCTTTGGAATGCCGACTGGGAGAGGCAGGAAAGGAGGGAGACCGCCAAGAAGCAGACGCGGCAAGCAAAGTACCAGTGTGGTTGTCCCGCGAAAACCCTCGCCATGCGATTCAAGTATTGTGGCAAATCAACATCAAAGCCACCCGGACGGAGCACAATTACATAATTTGTATCCCACACTGTTAATTAAATCGTTAATTCACAACAATGCTGCGCGCAACGATTTATTTAAATTACCCATTCGTTAGTGAACAATATAGCTGCCAACGTACGATTTAGCAATAATATATATATATATATATATATATATATATATATATATATATATATATATATATATATATATATATATATATACATAGCCCAAGCCTAACAGAGTCGCACTTTGAACAAGCTTAACTAAGGTGAAACTTAACTAAGGTGAAAGGTTGGAAGCACAAGAATTTAGATTGACAAAAGGACTATTTTCAATTTTAGCAATTCTCAAAAACAGTATTATGGGACCGTCTGCACAGTACATTTTTATAGACCGTACACAAGTTCACAAAAACAACTTTTCTCTGTCTAGAATAACTAGTACCACTAGTTTCCGAATAAAATACAGTTTATGTTTGTCAAAAATTACCCGAGAAACTGATTTGAAAATCAAAAATTGCAAAAATAGACAAACATATTTACATAAGGCGATGCGAGTGAAGATAGAACTGTACTATAAAATCAAAGTCTTATTTTGTTTACATAAAATCGCTTTTCAATCTATCTAATGAATGAACAAACACATAAAAATGGACAACACAATCTTCTTTCGAAAACGTTTATTCAAATCTCCATTAGTTTAAGTTTAAAAGCAAAACGCGTACCATTTAATTATAGCTCATCGAGTTCAAGCTTTCTTCGATGAAATTCAAGAAATCGATACAACTGAATTTAAGCACGTTTTAAAATCAATTCTCCAAAACTAACAATAACACAAATAAAAAGTCACTCACAGATTGATATCAACATAAATTCTCATCGAAAACTGTAATCTGTTTTACCTTTAAGTCCCTCGCTTGCTTGGAAATTCAAATCTCCGCTTCTGGTTCTGAAATCCGTAGAAAACAAACATCTCCCGCATTGATAAAAGCGTAATACATGAAGTTCCTCGAAGCAAGATTTTAGCCCTCAAAGCACGTCTTTTTCCACTAAAGCGGCTTCTGAGTATACCTTAATTAGTATCCCTGTCTTGAGTAGCAAACCGCGAAAAAATGCAGGAAAATAACGCCTTTAATTCTCCGCCAGACACAACAAAACAACTAAAGTGTTTACCGAGCTTGCTTTCAAGATCCCGGATGTTGTTCCAACACGGCGGGCGGGCAGAGGCGCGCGGGCGGGAAAACACGCGCCCGCGAAATATTCCGCTAGCCATGACCATGAAAAATCACGGCATAGGTTCTATGAGTATGAAGCTGCTCTGCTATAAATGCAATGATGCATTGCTTTCTTTATGAAAACAAGAAATGATTGTTAACACCGTTAATTCACAATAATGCTGCGTGAGTTGATTTGTTTTATTTACCTATTCGTTACTGTTCTCTTTAGCTACCAGTACCGTACTATTTAGCAATGAAAATGCAGTGATGCATTGCTTTTTATAGGAACAAGGACTGATTGTTAACAGCGTTAATTCTACCTATTCGTTACTGTTCTGTATAGCGATACCGTGCTATTTAACAATAAAAATGTAGTGATGCATTGCATTTTTTATATGAACAAGGACTGATTGTTAAACCGTTAATTCACAATAATGCTGCGCGTGTTGACTTCTGTTATTTACCTATTCGTTAATGTACGAAAACACAAGGACTGATTGTTAATATCGTTAATTTAGTTAAATTAAATTAAATCGCGTTAAATCAACTTCCAAAGAATATATCGCTTCCTATAGAGTGTTTTCACTCACGTGATGGGAAGCCATATTGGAGTGCTAAAACAATAGCAAATGTTTGAATAAGAATAGAGCTTAAGTCCCATAGGATTCGTTTGGGACACCAACATGGCCGCCATTTCATTGTTTTGGGACACCAATATGGCCGCCGTGACGTCACGTGAAAACACTTTATTACAAGTGTTTTTTTTTTGCGTTTTCCACGCTCCACATTTTCCACACTCCGCGTTTTCCACACTCCTCATTTTCCACACTCCGCACTTTCCACACTCCTCATTTTCCACACTCCACATTCTCCACACTCCTCATTTTCCACACTCCGCACTCCGCGTTTTCCACACTCCTCGTTTTCCACCTAACCTCCTTTTTCATATATTAATATAAAACAGGAAGTTCGCCATCTGTTATTACTTATACATATTTATTCTAAATAGAATTAAGCGGGGATCTTATAAAAAGCTCAGCAGAGTTTGCTGAATCTCCTGCCTATTGGCGATGTAATAGATTATTTTTAAAAGAATGGTAAATAAAGGCACTTCTTCTTTCTTAAATGACCTATCGCACTGCTAAATGGATCAAATTCAAAATATATATTTTTAAAACGTGAAGTTTAACTATTTCATATCAAACTGACGCATAAAAAATGCCACTAGAGAAAGAAGCCTTGCCTTGCCTTGTCTTACTGGTGAAATATTAAAATAATTATTATTTTAATATTTTCAAAAATACAACCCCACTTTTGATTTTGCGGAACATGTTTCGATGTTTCAAACACCATCATCAGCCAAAGTGAGTGTTACAATATTTTTTTTTAACAATAGACGTATATATATACAATTATGTATACAATGTGCCCTCCCGGTTGTCGCCATAATGGCTTTATGGCAACTCCTGAACTTGGGCACAGGATGTACGTATATGTATATGTATATATATATATATATATATATATATATATATATATATATATATATATATATATATATATATATATATATATAATACTATTAATACAATGATTATTTGTAATGAAGTGTTCGTTAAAAGTGTTTAAAATTCAAAATTATTGATAATGCTTCCTCCTATTATCAACTCAAAATCAAGGAGAGCTTTCATATTGAGCGTTTGAAACCTGAACTTAACAAACAAGTTGATCATGTCAGTTTATCATTTCATTTTTAACTTTTACCGTTTTTTTATTCTTTTGTCATTTGTTTATTTTGCTATAATGTTATTGGTTAGTTTGAATTTTAAATACTTTTAACGAACACTTCCATATATATATATATATATATATATATATATATATATATATATATATATATATATATATATATTTATTGAACAAATTAGATCATTTCAAAATACATTTCACCTTGGCCAATTGTTGCTCACTAGGGAGGCTTATTGGACAACCCAATTGTTTACGCTCAATCCGCATGGCCTTAACAAGAGACGTGAATTTAGATCAAAAAACCGCATTAACTACAATAATTAACGCACGTATCTTGCAATAATAGGATTCTCTTTTTTCTTTTCCTTGTTTTATTCTTTGTATTGTTTGTAGTTGTTTTGTGTTTGAACGTTCTGTCGGGGGTACTTGGTAAGACGTGCTGGTCCTGTCATTCCGACAGTGACATATATGATTATTCGGTGGCCCTCGATAGGGAGTTTTCTTTGTTTCAATCATTAATTAAGGTTTTTATCACATCATGTATGTTATTTTTAGCGTTAAATTTTTCCTTGTTATTTAGTTCTTTTGTTATGTTACGTAACCTCGTTTACCTTTGTTTTTGTAGCTTAATGTATATAAGTCACAACTTGTATAACTTAATCATTGTACATAGTTTTCAGTTTTTAGTTTTTAATTCTTAGTAATTTCTGAAGAAGGCCGAAGGCCGAAACGTTAAAACCAGTCAGGACCAGTAAGAAGTTCGCCCATCGTTTTTTATTATACTATAATATATATATAACACTCACTATGGCTGATGATGATGTTTGACACATCGAAACATGTTCCGCAAAATCAAAAGTGTGGTTGTATTTTTGAAACTATTATTAACACTTGTGCTATCAAAACCATTTGGAAAACTATTATTTTACATTTAATTTTTGCACATTAGGTCCACCGATACTACCTAAACTGACTGCATTGACTCCTGAAATGGGACTACATGGAAGTGCCACTTTGAGTTGTCAGGCTTATCACCTGGACCCTAAACAAAAGCAATATTACCACTGGGCATGGAAGTTTAAAGACAGCGGAGAAATAAAGGAAAATGGAAATGGAAAGTATAAGATATTTAGCAATTATTCAGCACCTAATTTGTGCCAACAAACGAAAGGTTTGATTGTTCTTCAGATTGTAAACATTACCAAACACGATCTTGGTCAATACAAGTGTGAGCTGCTTAAGTCTCGCGAGTTGGTCGCGGTAAAGGATATCCCATTTTATAAATATGGAGGTATACTTGCTCTTTTATGGTTGCGTTTGTTGTTATTTTTAAATCTATTTTCAAAGTGACTTGATGCGCATCTTGCAATGCGCATCTTGCAATAATACAATAATATAGAGCACCGGTCTGCAGAGCGGGAGGTCTCGGGTTCGAACCCCGGCCGGACCAACACTCAGGGTCTAAAAAATAACTGAGGATGAAGGTGCGACCTTTGCTATGACATCGGCAAATGGTTAGACCTTCACGTGGCTCGGATGACCACGTAGAAATGGCGGTCCCGTCTCCCATGGGGACGTAAAAGAACCACTGAGGACGTAACAAACCCTAGCTGTGACCACCCTCAGTGTTACTTGTTCATGGGTGGGGTGGGTGAGATGAGATCAACAATGGACCGATTGCGGCTGCCTGTGGCGCCTTCATAAGCTGACGTCCGATCTCATTCTCATAAGTGTATGTAAAGCGCCATGAAACATTTGTGATATGTGCGCTATGTAAGTCTCCGTATTATGTATTATTATTATGAAATGTAATATGATTTCGAGAACGAGTGCGAGTAATTTATTTTCTAAAGCCAATAGCCACTCTGCCAAGTGCTATTACTAATTGAAATGTTTGGTAAACCAGATGACAAACAAAAAACAAGTTTTTGTAGATGTCTTTGCAATCTCACATAATAATTCTAAGCAAGCCAATGGGGAGTTTTGTTATTTGCGCACACTACTTTATTTGTTAACATAGGCAGCCCAACCGCGTAGCCAGTGACACTGGCACCGTGAGACCTCCGGTGTGTTATTTCGTGAAGGTTTCTGTAAAAATTTGAAGAATTGTTTTGCAGAAAAATAATATGAAATGGCCTATGTATACCAAAATTACATTTCTTATGTGGTATTTGACATTATTTTTTACCTCTGGCTGCTTTTTACGTTTTATTGACGAATATCTCGACGCAGTTAGCAAGGGCATAATTTTGTTTTATAAAAAGCGAATGTACCATCCCCACAAAGATCTCTACAAAAAACCTCTTGAAAAAAATACAATTTTGAAGCTATGGACCTATTCTTGCTCGTTTATTGCAACATAATTGGATTGATTTGTGCCCTTATGTCGGCTAATCTGGTGATGGACCGGCCATTAATCGTATCGATGTAATTGGTTGTTTGTTTGGTCTTTGTAGTTGTTGGCCGTCTAAATAAGCACCCATTGATCTTTTTTTTTTTTTTTTAGTTCCAGAACGTCCTATAATTGTAAGCGTTAGAACCATCAACTGTGGACGGCTCATAGAAGTGAAATGGCAAACGTCAAAAGTTGCAATTACGGGTTACCAAGTCAACTTAATATCACTCATGGATGATTCCAAGCAAGTTTTCAACCTGTCAAATAGAAACCATTCTATAAAGTTTGATGTCCAAAGTAATACTGTTTATGACGTGCATATCAGGGCGAAAAACCTCATAGGATTTAGTGTTTGGACAAAAAGGCAATATACAACGACGGCAGGTACTGTTAAAAATATATATCGTCCATTTTGCTTGATGTTGGTGTTGCTGCCTTTATTTTCGTATTTTATCTTATGATGTGATTTATTAGACGTAGAATAGTGTATTATTCTGCCTCGGTTATAGTCATTAATGAGGTATGGAAAGGCAAACTCCGACCGGAAAAGCTAAGGTACGAAGAAGCAGGAAGGACTGGATGGATCAACCCCGGCTGAAGCAAGGGTGGGTGGGTGGTCACCACGACTTCGCACTTTGGATTTCTTGCTCCATGACCTCAAGTGAAATTACGACAGCGTCCTTTCCTTTTATATGACCCAGTAGCCAATAGGAAGAGCTGTTGAGCCCAGCGAAACAGCAATTCCACGGGAGGAATGTCATTAATGATACCACCTCGGCGAAAAAAACATATCCAATGATTCTGCATGGACAATGGTTATGCAAATTGATAGATTAAATAATGATTAAAGGCCCACTGTCACCCAGTCGGCTTTGCGGTCGTTTTGTTTTTGTTTTCAAATGACGAGCTCGCTCGTGATTGGCTCTTTCGGGAATTCTCGACTGCGTTAAATTCGCAATGCATTTTGGGTGATAGTGGGCCTTTAATATGCATTGATTTTTTGTTTTAATTTTTCCAATCAAATTTACGTTGTTTTTAACTTTTTTTTTAGTATGCTTTGATCTCAATTACAAAATTCTATATTTGCTTGGGCATAGACGGACAGCCAATACTAAATTAGGGTTTTTGCATTCTTTATTCAGATGAACCTGAAGCGGTCTATTTTCAAGCCGATCCTGACGGTTGTTATGTAAAACTTTCATGGAAGACTCCCTCTGCCAAGGGCTGTCCGATAACTCGATACGAGGTTTACTTCAGGGAATTGATGAACTCAGCTAGTACCAAGGGAAGTTGGCAAACAAAGAGCTTACAAGAACCAAACTTAACTAAGTATCGTCTTCAGCTGAAGTGTAGTCAGACCTACGAACTGATGATCATAGCATGGAACGAACGAGGCAGTAGCAAAGCAGACGGAAAAATGGTCAATGTGCGTACAGAAAAAGGTATTTAAAGATTATCTGTTATTAGCATATATAACCGTACATCCTGTGCCCAAGTTCAGGAGTTGCCATAAAGCCATTATGGTAACAACCGGGAGGGCACATTGTATACATAACTGTATAAATATATATATATATATATATATATATATATATATATATATATATATATATATATATATATATATATATATATATATATATATATATAATATTTTCAAAAATACAACCACACTTTTGATTTTGCGGAACATGTTTCGATGTTTCAAACATCATCATCAGCCATATATAGTGAGTGTTACAATAATTATTACAATATTGTTACAATAATTGTTACAATAATTTCTTTATGGGTCATCATGAAAAGCTTTGGTTAGAAAATTACACCGGCATGCAGACGTTATATTATCGCAGATATGTAGATGACATTATTTGTTGCTTTCAAAATTCGCATCATGCAGATTTGTTTTTTCAATACCTTAACAAATGCCATCCTAACATTAAGTTCACTATGGAAACTGAAACAGATGGCCATTTGCCTTTTTTAGATGTATTGTTATCCAAGCATATATCAAGTAACAATGAATATTCTTGTATCACTTCTGTTTTTCGTAAAAAGACATACACTGGTCTTCTTACAAATTATTTCAGTTTTACTCCCTTTCAGTACAAAGTAGGGTTAGTTAAAACTCTCATCGATAGGGCCTATAAAATTAACAACACCACCCAGGGTTTTCAAAATGATATTAATACTCTTACCACTACTTTAAAACGTAATATGTTTCCTAGCTGGTTAATTGACAAGTTCGTCCAAGGTTATCTTAGGAATGTTAAAACAAAAGAAGATTGTAAACTTGAAGTATCTAACTGCCATTTTTACAAATTACCTTACATTGGTTTCTATTCATCTTATACTAAAAAGAAAATTTCATCTATTATCAGTAAGTACTGTAAGGATTTAAAAGTTAAAGTAATTTTCTCTCCATTCAAACTTTGCAACATTTTTAGTCCCAAGGATTCTATTCCGGATTCCCTCAAATCACGTGTTGTTTACAAATTTACTTGTGCGGGCTGTGGTGCTCGTTATGTTGGTGAAACCAACAGGCATTTTTATACACGTGTAAATGAGCACCTTTCCCGGGATAAAAATTCTCATATTTTTAAACATCTTAGTTCGTCTAAAAATTGTCAAGATGTTTGTGATGTCTCTTGTTTCAAAATTATTGATAATGCCACCTCCTATTATCAACTCAAAATCAAGGAGAGCTTTCATATTGAGCGTTTGAAACCCGAACTTAACAAACAAGTTGATCATGTCAGTTTATCATTGCATTTTTAACTTTTACCGTTTTTTTTTCTTTTGTCATTTGTTTATTTTGCTACAATGTTATTGGTTAGTTTTAAATAATTTTAACGAACACTTCATTATAAATAATCATTGTATTAATAGTATTATATATATATACGTCTATTTTTTAAAAATTATTGTAACACTCACTATATATGGCTGATGATGATGTTTGAAACATCGAAACATGTTCCGCAAAATCAAAAGTGTGGTTGTATTTTTGAAAATATTATTAACACTTGTGCTATCAAGACCATATATATATATATATATATATATATATATATATATATATATATATATATATATATATATATATATATATATATATAAATACACATACATACACCCTTTTGCAAAAATATTGACACTTCAAAATATATATGTATATATATATATATATATATATATATATATATATATTCGTCCTTTGTGTTTATATCGTAAACGTGACGATAGGCGGCAAATAGATCTCAAAGTGGGTACAGTAGAGGTTGTAAAATGCTACTTTACCCACCTTAAAAACTATTTGCCGCCTGTCATCACGTTTGTGATATAAACACAAAGGACGAATATATATTTATATATATTTTGAAGTGTCAATATTTTTGCAAAAGGGTGTGTATATATATATTTACCACAATTGCCGCTAAACTCGCAATATGATTGGTCGACGTGAGTGGTAAATGAGAGTCCAGACAACGGCGCTGACGCTAACATCACGTGCGCTTGGAAACAACCAATCAGATTGCGAGAAAGTTATAGACAACGCTTGCTCTTTCTTTGCTGTCACGTTTTGTAACAAGACTTCGATTTTTCCTTGTATTTTTTCTAAATATTGTTGTAAAAAACAAATTTACACCGGTTTTCCGTGGTGTGGACTCTTATTTACCACGATTTACGTCATCACATGGTCAAAATGTTGTGGACTCACGAGGCGCAGCAACAAATTTGTCAGTTTGAGTCATATATATATATATTTGGTTGTGACTTAAGAGCAGTTCTCTGGAAGAATCGAGAAAAGTGGGAAATGAAAATTTTTGACCCCCCTTCATATTTTGCATGCAGATAGGTCTTCAGGGGGGATGTTCAAAATGACCTTTGCTAAGGTTGTTTCTTCTTTGTTGCCATGGTAACACTGGATGTTTGTTGGTGCCACTAAACCCAATTTTGACCTCAGAAACTTCCTTAAAAAGTACAAAATGTGAGACATCGTTTTTCAAGTCCATTAATACTGAACAAATCAAGACTTTCACCAGATGTAAAACCTTTATTCTAGTTTACATTTATGCATGTGGCATTTTGTTACATCAACTGCACATGAACTTAACGGTCAAACAACTTGATGGTGTTTCAGCCACTTTAGTTGACGAGTGAAACTAGCAATACCTTTTCTTGAAGTTTTCCAAAAGTACGCCGATTCTAGAACTCAAACAACGTGGCTAGTTTAAATAGATACTGTAGTTACTAAATCTATAAAAATCTCTGCGGGGCGGGTTAATTTTGGACTTTGGTTCACTGAGGAAAAACCTTCAAAAATCATTTGTTGTAAACTTTGGTGAAATTAACATCACGTTCATTCGACAGAAATCCTTCAAGAAAACTCAATCGGTCTTCAGGCTTAAATAATAGCATGCACTCTATCAATGTCTGGTCAAATTGGCTGTTCATAGCCGTTATTTTTTGAACAATCTCAATCCAAATAAAGCTTACTTTACTGTTTTCTGCAGTTCTCAACTTGCGAAGCACAGCATACATTTTCGGCACAAAATTCGGATATCTAAACCATCTCTTGTGGCTGAGCATGCTGTTTGTCTTCAGTGGAGGTCCATTAACCCAACACAGTGCAAATAACAACAGTTTTTGTAGTACGTACCCGGAAGGTCACTGAAGCAAGCCATCATCGGAAACTTTGTTCGTCTACGTACAATTCTACTCTGGATTTACCGCATATTTCTCCGTCACATGTCATCATTGGCTCCAAAAGAAGATAAAACGGTTTTCTGATTAATCTTTTACAGTCAATCACATTAAGCGAGGCATTTTACCCTCTTTTTCCGTTCTTTATACGTCTTTCGAAGTCCAGGCCACCAGTTCAGGCAAAGCTCTGCTGGTCAGCGGTAGAATCTAAAATACAAAGTTCCTTCGTAAAGTGTTTAACGTGGCGTCCTCATCCTATTACATTGTCACTGACTGTCGATTCTATTCTGTTTTCGTTGAGCAGCCTAAGGGTACATATTCCCATTCTTTTGTTTTCTGATACGTAGATACGTGAACAAAATAAAATACCAAACAATAGGCATGGGTATTGCCTTTAGGTGTCTTTTTGGCGGTATCTATTTCAGGAAGTCAGTATTTACTCTGTGAACTCCGTTTACCTTACCTTACCTTTCTTCTTCGCGCTCGGTTTATGGGTGAATTTTATTCACAGCTGTCTGATCATGATGAGCGATTCATGACGAGCGAATCATAGCCGGTGAATCATGTCTGAAAACCCCCGGCCGGATCTACACAGTGAAATCGGCTGGAATGGTTAGTATTTCAGCCGCATATCTTAGAAGTCGACGGAATAGGCCATTTCCGAGTTACGTTACGCCTCGTTGTCAAAGCGAGGCTAGGTGCACAACCTTTCATATGAAAATGAGTTTTCATTCACATGGAAATGAAAACTCATTTTCATATGAAAGGTTTCGCACCTAGCCTCGCTTTGATAGAGAGGCTAAAGGTAACTCGGAAATGGCCTATTAAAATTCGAGGAATCACGTGTCTGCTGAAAAAACATACGGAGACGCATAAAACTATCTTAAGTATAAGAAGACAATCAGCTCAAGAGCAACTACCGGCAAGAAAATGGTGGGAAATATAATGAACAGTTTAAAGAAAAGTTTGCCGTTTAGCAAGCGTTCTTTGTCCTTTGACAGCTATTTTTCAATGGAAGAAGCAAAATTTCAGTCGCAAAAGTGATCATCAAATGACGTCAGAAAACGAAATTATAGCCGCAGACTGTATTCTGTTGAGCTTTGCATTAAGCAGAAAATGCGAAAACCACCTACAAATACGATATTCCCCATTTAACTGCATGAGCAAAGTTTACTTTTTCAGAAGTTCAAAAGTTCCCATCAAGTTCGTCTGTTTTGTGGGTCTCCCGTTTATCTTATCGGTACCGATGCACTTTTTTACCCTACCAATCCGAGTACGAATTCATGATGTGAAACGCTCTGATGGTTGCGATTTGGAATAGCAAAAAAAAAAAAAAACTAGGAAGAAATTTACAGACTAGAAAGCACTCCTCTTCCAGTTTTTCCATTTTCCGACATTGAGATCTGAGTGACATCATGCCGCATCATAGAAATTAAGTTGTGGGAACCTATTGGAATTTTATGAGTATAAAAAGAGTGGTGAACTGCTTGTGTTTCGCTACAATACCCCCCCCCCCCCCCTCCCAATCTCTCTCCCTCTTGGTCTATTAAGTATTTTATTTTTTTCTGGGGGGAGGGGACGTTTAACAGAGGATTTACGGTTCCTATCTCCTAATGTAATACTTCAAATATATACTCTCCTTCCCCTAGAAAGTATGTACAAATTTATTTTGCCGGATACTTCAGAAACACTGTAACTACGGCACTTACGTTAGTGACGCAAAGTTACTCGTAGCGGCGAGCGCGCTAGAACTAATTTGTTTTGATGGTCGGGTGGCCATTAACAGATGAAAGTACATCTTCAGCGAAAATCAAAAGTTCTTTCTTGAAAGCAAGTTTTTGCATAGAGAGAAATCAACTAAATGAGGACGAGCGATCGAAGCGGTAACAAAGAAAATGCCAAGAAAAGTTAAAGACGCAAAAATTCGGTTGTTTACAGCTGAAGTATTCCTAAGGAGAAGACAAACCTGCTCGTACTTTCCTTGCTTTGCAGCAAAAGAAAAAAAGAATAAATAAAAGAAGCAGCTCACCGAGTCACAGAACAGGCATTTACCAAAAACGAAAATATTGTACGAAGTCAGCTACAAAAGAGAGCAAGACCATTACCCGAAGCGCGCAACTGTCATAATTTCGTGCAACGACGTTTTTACAAGTAGGTTTATTTTTCTATAAGCCTTTCCCGCGAACGATTATGGGCTCCTGGCAAGCGTTATAATATCAGAAGAAAGCATCCAGTCGTCCACCTTTTGTTGACGTTTTCGTTTTATCAGCAAAGAAATGTACGGGAAATGTAATTTACTGTAAATATAAAGAAAATCTAACAAAAAAAGAGTTCTGACATTCCAATTCCAATACTTTTGATGCGGACGCCATGTTGGTATTTTATGAAGTCAATTCGTATTCTAGTTATACCGCTGACCATAAATGTTTTTGCCTGAACTGGTGGCCTGAACTACGAAAGAAAGGCGAAAGAAAGACGGTAAAATGTTTAGCTAAATGTAATTAATCGTTAAACTAATAATCAGAAAACCGTTTTATCTCCTTTTGGAGCGAATGATGACATGTGACGGAGAAATATACCGTAAATCCAGGTTAGAAATGTTCGCGGACGAACGAAGCTTCCGATGATGGCTTGCTTCGATGACCTTCCGGGTACTACAAAAGCTGTTGTTATTTGCACTGTGATGGGTTAATGGACCTCCACTGAAGACAAACAGCATGCTCAGCCACAAGAGATGGTTTAGATATCCGAATTTTGTACAGAAAATGTATGCTGTGCGGAAAGAACCGACTCGTTCTTCGCAAGTTGAGAACTACAGAAAACAGTAAAGTAAGCTTTATTTGGATTGAGATTGTTAAAAAAATAACGCCTATTAACAGCCAATTTGACCAGACATTGATAGAGTGCATGCTATTCTTTAAGCCTGAAGACCGATTGAGTTTTCTTGAAGGATTTCTGTCGAATGAACGTGATGTTAATTTCACCAAAGTTTACAGCAAATGATTTTTGAAGGTTTTTCCTCAGTGAACCAAAGTCCAAAATTAACCCGCCCCGCAGAGATTTTTATAGATTTAGTAACTACAGTATCTATTTAAACTAGCCACGTTGTTTGAGTTCTAGAATCGGCGTACTTTTGGAAAAATTCAAGAAAAGGTATTGCTAGTTTCACTCGTCAACTAAAATGGCTGAAACACCATCAAGTTGTTTGACCGTTAAGTTCATGTGCAGTTGATGTAACAAAATGCCACATGCATAAATGTAAACTAGAATAAAGGTTTTACATCTGGTGAAAGTCTTGATTTGTTCAGTATTAATGGACTTGAGAAACGATGTCTCACATTTTGTACTTTTTAAGGAAGTTTCTGAGGTCAAAATTGGGTTAAGTGGCACCAACAAACATCCAGTGTTACCATGGTAACAAAGAAGAAACAACCTTAACAAAGGTCATTTTTGAACATCTCCCTTGAAGACCTATCTGCATGCAAAATATGAAGGGGGGTCAAAAATTTTCATTTCCCACTTTTCTCGATTCTTACAGAGAACTGCTCTTAAATGGATACTCCAAAATCAGGTTTCTGAGCCCGCGAGAATGAGAACCCCCCACCAAACCAATGTTTTCACTGAAACCGCTGGTCCAAACCTGATTTTGGAGTATCCATTCCAGTCACAACCATATATATTTATTTATTATATGGCTACCATAGTACGCGCGCTCTGATTGGCTGCTGAGCGGGCAAGATTTTCTTGTAATGACCGGGCATTATGAAATTTTTTCTCGGCTCGACAGCTTTTTTAAGTTGTAAGTAAAAGCTACGAGCGCGAGGGCGAAAACAACAAAAAGTACCGACAAAATATTACTATATTTTGAATAACCGAAAGAAAAATACCAGCATACCGATACTTCTTTAGTATGAGCGACGAAGAGAGCCACAGCGATAGCGAGTTTTATTATCCTGAGAGGAGGAAGAACAGGCCAAAACTGAGCAAAACATCATGACCAAAGTTACCACTCACAGCGACGAAAATTTCAGTAACAATTAAGAGGAATTACAAACGTTTGCTTAAGAACAGAAAAGTGAAAAAACTGAAAAAAAGTCAAGTGATACGAAGTGTTTTTACCGTTTTCTATAGCACATAGAGGGGAGGGCACATTGTATACATACGGTTGTTACCATAATGGCTTTATGGCAACTCCTGAAAGTAGTATAGGGCCATTAGATTTAACCCCGCGAATGTATAGGTAGGTATAGTTTGGTATAGGTATAGGTATTGGTATAGGTATAGGTAACTTATTAATATTTTGTGTTATTATGAAACAATAGGAACAATAGGTTTGCCCAAACTGCCCGCTCTATTCCAACTCACTTCAAAACACAACTGACACAGATAACTTTACATACATATAGAGCAAAACAACATGCCTTGACCAGGACTCGAACCTGGGTTACTGCGGCCACAACGCAGTGTCTTAACCACTAGACCATCAAAGCTGTGGATATTATAACCGAATGAAACTAATAAGAGGTTCCGTAACATTCAAGTTTAGAAGCAAATAAATTGCACAGTATAACAAACCGCTTTTTACTTTACTAAGATCCGCAACATTCTCATTGCCGCTTCATCGCTAGACTATATCGATTTTCAGTTTCTCAGCCATCACCCACTTTAAGTTTTAATTTCTCTTCCGGTAGCTTCAATGTTCAAACTTTTAATTATGCGAACTTACACTGAACTAATTTTGCATGAAAAATTAGCACCTCGGAAAAATAAACAAAGCAACCAATTACACGCGCACGCTAAAACAATAAAAACCACACTTTGTTAAGTTCAAACTATTTTTATTGATAACAAACAAGTTCATAATTATACAGACAATTTAAAAGCTTAGATGGAAAGGAACAGAGTTGATTTAGTCTTATTCATCGGGAAGAGCTTGTTTGACAAACAATCGATTGAGTAAGAATTTTCGCTTATCGATGGCAAGTTCTGTCGATTCGAGCCAATCAAATCCCTCTGTGTCTTTTAACCCTTGCTGGGTTTGAATAACTTTTCGAAAGGTCGAATCTTTCTTCATAGCACGCATCCATTGTAGATTCTCTAAGAGTATTTTTCTCAGTTCCTTTCTATAAACAGGAAGCAAGGCATTTTCAGCTTTAATGCGAGCCACGTTGTGTGAATCTCCGTTTTGCTCGTATTCATTTATCAAAGCGTTGAACTCGGCTTCGTGGCGATGACTGTGACTGCAACCATAATCATTTTGGGAAAGTTTAATTTTGCGGATGAACGATTTGTTTGAAATCTTTTTAATCTTTGTAATCTTTTTAAGAGAAAACGTTTGCGGGAATATTTGTTGGTTGTCGTCACTTGGACAAGTCTAGGTATGTTTGGAGACCGCGATCGGGGAGGTATTAAGACTAGATATGTCTCGTTTGTCCCTTTTGTCCTGATAGTCCTCGTTTTGTCCTTATTGACCTTAAAATGTCCCTAGTGTCCTTATTTTGTCCTTTTTGTCCTTGTTTTTTTTTTTCTTTTAAGGTAAACATTTCGTTAAAGGTCTTTATATGTGTTCAGATTTCGAGCTGTTAACATGGTTAAACGAGTGTGTCGCGATTGCCCAATTCCGGGATGCGGAGCAAAATACCTCGTGAAATTATCTAACCATCTCACTGATGTGCATCAACTGGATCACATTCAGCGAAGAAAGTACCTGCAAGAGGCCAAACTACAACCCAAGGTAAAAGTGGTTATCTATCATGAAACGGAGAACAGCAAAGACTCGAGAGTATGTTCCACAAGTAAAACATATCCATCAACTCAACAAGAAGAAAAAAGCGTTGTTTATAATCTATCTATACCTAGGAGAGCAAAGGGTTTATTGAAAACAGGAACAGGAGGTGTTGGAAAAGCAACCAAAACCGCCAAATGTCGTAAAAGAACAACACATTCACCACCTCGATGGTTTATTTTGTAAAGTGTATACATAATACGGTGACTGTAAGAAACGCCAACTATACACGTGACGTGGATGTACCCTTCCTGTACCCCTCCTGTACCCTTTCTGTACCCCTCCTGTACCCCTCCTGTACCCTTCCTGTACCCCTCCTGTACCCCTCCTGTACCCCTCCTGTACCCCTCCTGTACCCTTCCTGTACCCCAGTCTGAAAAACTAAGAGAGCACAAGAAAATTCTCTGGCAAGAAGTGATCGGACACAACCGCGTTCCCAGTCACTTATCTGCTTTCAAGATGGCGGGCACAAGATGGCGGGCCAGGAGAGAGGAGAAACTCCAGAACAAGGCGGCCAACATACCCCAAGAATCGTGAAGTATTTTGTCACATGACACGTCACATGACACGCGATGAAATGGCATTCTAGCAATCGGCAGCCGCTTTTGTAATGGCAATCTGAAACCTTTGTTGAAACGAAACGAGTTTTACACGACAAAATATTAAAGGAATTTTGGGAGTATTTTGATAACTTGCCCAGGAATAGACCATTTTACAGTTGTCTTGTTAGTGTCCTGGCCTTTGAGTGGAAGCGAGCCTGAAGTTGATCTTGCTGACACAGACCTTGAATTTCAATTTATCGGCTAGTTAGCACGAGAAGAGCATAATGAAAATATGAAAAAAGGCAGAAAGGTTTCTATCAAAAGCAAGGTCATCTCCAGCCTCGCTTCCACTCCAAGGCAAGGTCACCAAGCACACAACTGTAAAATGGTTGGGCCTAAATAACACCGTCCAGAAGGACGTCGGACACCATATTGAGACTTGACGGCTAGTTGGAAGAAAATACGGAGAATATATTTTCTTCCAACGCCGTCAATATAATGCAGTATTGCCGTCTCAAAATCGAAATTAGTTTTGTATCACGATTCAACTGTTTTTCGGGCAAAAAGAAAGCAAAACTGTAGATAACTTGTGCTGATCAAAACTGAAATTCTTACTAGTCACGAGCTGACGTACACGACGTTTTGTACGCGTTATCATATTTTTGTTTAGCAAAAAAAAGTTTTAAAACACGGACTTCTCACGCTTTAAATTGCTCATTGAAATCGAACAAATCTGATAAAACATCTTTTCGAAGTTTTTCAAAGTTACAAATGCCGAAAAAATGAGTAAATAAAGCAAACTTGTCGAGGTTTTAGTCCAAAACTTTTTTTTTCAAATTATGATGGCGTGATAGCGCGCGCACAGCATAACTCAATGTAAACAAACCGTTCAAATGAACAAAAGTAGCTTTTAAACTCATCTTATCGTTAACCTTCGATAGAACGTGTCGTTGCATTAAACACAGCGTTGTATATCTGCCAAACTTAACAAAGAAATCAACATTTTTGCCCCTCCTTTAAAGATAATTTTATATTTTGGTTTTCTACGCCAGGAACCCATTAAATTCCCGCGGGAAATTTTCAGCCAATCACAGGCTGGTTTTTGAGGCGACAATGCGACTTTATATTGACGTCTCAAAAGCAGTCAAAAGTATCTGAGAATCGTGATACTCTTGGTTATTCCGCTTACCAGCGCATAAGGTTTTAATCTCTGGAAAACTATAAAAGGATTTTTCAAGAGGCCACATATTAATGATAGCTTAATAGATTATCCGACTCACTATTAACTCGCTCTTTCCTATAAAATCCATGCCATTTAGCTGAGCTCTTAAACTTACTGGTGTCTACTAGGTAGTTTGTACAAAGATCACATCTCTTCCCACATTTAAAGGATCCCTCTTACCTTCAGAAGTAAAAGCACCATGCACTGGTTTACGATGTGCCAATATTTCTTTCAAGCTTTTTGTTCGGCCATAGACTGGAAAGATGGTTTTTGGTGGGAAATTTTCAGTTAGGTGGGGAATGACGTAGGTAGATGTTGATGCTTGTTAAGAACAGTTCTCTGTAAGAATCACGAGAAGTGGGAAATGAAAATTTTTGACCCCCCTTCATATTTTGCATGCAGATAGGTCTTCAGGAATGATGTTCAAAAATGACCTTTTTTGAGGTCGTTTGTTCTTTGTTGCCATGGTGACACTGGATGTTTTTTGGTGCCACTAAACCCAATTTTGACCTCAGAAACTTCCTTAAAAAGTGCAAAATGTAAGACATCGTTTCTCCAGCCCATAAATACTGAACAAATCAAGACTTTCACCACGTGTAAAACCTTTATTCTAGTTAACATTTTGTTACATCAACTGTACGTGAACTTAACGGTGTTTCAGCCATTTTAGTTGACGAGTAAAACTAGCAATACCTATTTTTGAATTTTTCCAAAAGTACGCCGATTATAGAAATCAAACTACGTGGCTTGTTTAAATAGATACTCTAGTTACTAAATCTATAACAATCGCTGCGGGGCGGATTAATTTTGGCTTTGGTTCACTGAGGAAAAACTTTCAAAAATCATTTGTAGTAAACTTTGGTGAAATTAACATTACGTTCATTCGACAGAAATCCTTTAAAAAACCCAATCGGCCTTCAGGCTTAAAGAATAGCATGCACTCTATCAATGTCTGGTGAAATCTACTGTTGATAGCGGTTATTTTTGTAACAATCTCAATCCAAATTGAGCTTACTTTACTGTTTTCTGCAGTTCTCAACTTGCGAAGAACGTGTCCGTCCCTTCTGCACAGCATACATTTTATGCACAAAATTCGGATGTCGAAATCATCTTTTGTGGCTGATTATGCTGTTTATTTTTAGTAGAGGTCCATTAACCCATCTCAATGCAAATAACAACGGCCTTTGTTGTACCCCAAAAGCAACCGAAGCAAGCCATCGTCGGAAACTTTGTTCGTCTACGCACAATTCTGCTTTGGATTTACCCTATATTTCTCCGTCACATGTCATCATTCGCTCCAAAAAAAGATAAAACGGTTTTCTGATTAATACTTTTACAGTCAATCACATTAAGCGAGGCATTTTACCACATTTCTTTCGCCGTTCTTGCGTCTTTCGAAGTCCAGGAGGCCACCAGTTCAGGCAAAGCCCTGCTGGTTAGCGGTAGAATCTAAAATACAACATTCCTTCGTAAAGTGTTTAACGTGGCGTCCTCATCCTATTACACTGTCAAATGAATGGGGTTAGTTTCTAGAGAAACTGTGGTGCTGCGTCGGTGGGGGTGAAGCACAAGAATTTGGTTTTATTGACTGAGTTGATAAGGTAAATTAGCCACCGTAAAAAGATTCGAGAAAGCTGACGTTTCGAGCGCTAGCGTTTCGAGCGCTAGCCCTTCGTCGGAGCTCCGACGAAGGGCTAGCGCTCGAAACGTCAGCTTTCTCGAATCTTTTTACGGTGGCTAATTTACCTTATCGACTCAGTCGATAAAACCAAATTCTTCTATTACATTGTCACTGACTGTCGATTCTATTCTGTTTACGTTGAGCAGCCTAAGGGTACATATTCCCATTCTTTTGTTTTCTGATACGTAGACACGTATTAAAACAAAATAAAATACCAAACAATAGTCATGAGTATTGTCATTACTTTTATTTTTGCGGGTATCCATGCGATGGACTATTTCAGGAAGTCAGTATATACTCTGTGAACTCCGTTTATGAGTGAATTTTATTTATGCCTGAAAAACCCGGAGCTACACACTACAGTGAAATCGGCTGTAAGGGAATGGCCAGTATTTCAGCCGCATATATATATCTTAGAAGTCGACGCACTTAAAATCGAGGAATCACGTGTCTGCTGAAAAAAACATACGGAGGCGCATAAAACTATCTTAAAGTGCCCGTAACCTTAAATTGTTTATTTCGTATCTAAATCTACATGTCACGTAATGAACATCCGCGAAAAATGTTTTTGATTTCATCAAAACATGAATTTTTTTTATGAATATTTCAAATCTTCAAAATCCTATTTTTTTATGGTATACCCGTCGCGCTGTTAAGAAGGCCAACGGGCTCACATGTTCCTCAATGTACGTCACAGTTCCTTTGTTTAAAGTCACAAGTTCCTTTGTTTGAAGTTATGTGTTCCCTAATCTACGTCACGGATCCTTTGTTAACCGAGAGGGACCGAGAGGAGACTAATGCGAATGGTGGACCAAAATGGCGGCAAATTTCGAAGACTTTAAAAAATCATAAAAAAATTCACGTTGTGCTGAAATCAATTTTTTTTTTCGCAGATGTTCATTACGTGACGTGTAGATTTAGATGCGAAAATAAAAAAATTTAGGTTGAGGGCACTTTAGATACGAAAAAAAAAACTTTAGGTTATGGGCACTTTAAGTATTAGGAGAGAATCAGCTCCAGAGCAACTACCGGCAAGAAAATGGTGGAAAATATAATAAACAGTTTGGAGACAAGTTTGCCGTATGGCGAGCGTTCTTTGTCCTTTGACAGCTATTTTTCAATGGAAGAAGCAAAATTTCAGTCGCAAAAGTGATCATCAAATGACGTCGAAAAACGAAATAATAGCCGCAGACTGTATTCTATTGAGTTTTGCATCAATCAGAAAATGCGATCGCGAAAACCACCTACAAATACGACATTCCACATTTTTACTGCATGAGTATAGTTTACTTTTTCAGAGGTTCAAAAGTTCTCATCAAGTTTGTCTGTTTTATGGGTCTCCCATTTATCTTATAGGTAATAATAATAATAATAATTTAAATGATAATAATTTAAATTGGTATAGCGCCTATGCAATCCTGCTCTAGGCGCTTTACACAACATTCCAAACAGTTTAGTAAAAATTAATATTCCAAAGAATTAACGAAACAATCAAACAGTACATAAATTATAATTGAGATAAAAATGGCTATACTAACAATAATAAGCTTTCCTAAAAAAGATAAGTCTTAAGGAGAGATTTAAAAGTACTTAAATTATCACATGACCGGATGTTATCAGGTGGACTGTTCCACAGGTCAGGAACAGCAACAGCGAAGGCTCTGGATCCATAGGATTTCATGTTAAAGATAACAGGATTCAGGTGTAGTGAAATGTATCCGTACCGATACGTTTTTTACCGTACCAATCCGAGCACGAATTCATGTATGAGAAACGCTCTGATGGTTGTGATTTGGTATAGCAAAAAACTGGGAAGAAACAGACTACAGTGTACTCTTCTTCCAGTTTTAAACGAGGGCGATGACTGTCCGACATTGAGATCTGAGTGGCATCCGCATCATACAAATTAAGTTGTGGGAACCTATTGTAACTTTATAAGTATAAAAGAGAGTGATTGTGGTGAACTGCTTGCGTTTCGCTACAGTTACAGAAGAGAGCAAGAGTTATAATATCAGAAGAAAGCACCAGTCGTTCACCTTTTGTTCACGTTTTTGTTTTATCGGCAAATAAATGTATGGAAAATGTAATCTACATGTAAATAGAAAGAAAATCTAACAAAAGAAGAGTTCTGGCATTTCAATTCCAATACTTTCTGGCACCTCAATATGATGCGGACGCCATTTTGGCATTTTATGAAGTCAAATCGTATTCTAGTTATACCAGAGATGTTTTTGCTTGAACTGGTGGCCTGAACGAAAGAAAGGCGAAAGAAAGACTGTAAGTGTTTAGCTAAATGTAATTCATCGAAAAAGTATTTATCAGAAAATCGTTTTATCTCCTTTTGGAGTGAATGATGACACATGACGGAGAAATATACCGTAAATCCTGATTAGAAATGTTCGTGGACAAACAAAGCTTCCAACGTTGGCTTGCTTCGGTCACCTTCCGGGTATTACAAAAGCTGTTGTTATTTGCACTGTGATGGATTAATGGACCTCCACTGAAGACAAACAGCATGCTTAGCCACAAGAGATGGTTTAGATATCCGAATTTTATGCAGAAAATGTATGTTGTGCAGAAAGAAGCGACTCGTTCTTCGCAAGTTCAGAAAACAGTAAAGTAAGCTATATTTGGTTTGAGATTGTTCAAAACATAACGGCTATTAACAGCAGATTTCACCAGACATTGATAGAGTGCATGCTATTCTTTAAGCCTAAAGACCGATTGAGTTTTCTTAAGGAGGCTCGTACCCATTTCTCAAGTCCACACCCTTTCAATTTTAATGGGCCATATCTTTTGTTGTAGTGCATAAAAAGACAAGCCACTTTGCATGCAAACACACAATGCCTTGAACTTTATGGTAGTATAGGATTTGTTTGCATCGGTGCTTCCATGGCAACGGAATGGTGATCCTCTGAAATTCACAAGTTGCGGAGTTTCTCTAGATCAAGAGAAATTTTTTGTAAAACCCGCTAGTGGACTAATTGATTAGACCATGGGCTTTAACTGGACAAAGTTTGAAAGAAATGTATGAGAGCGTTTTCGAAATTTTTAGGAATGAAGTTTTGAGGATTATAAATACAGTGAAAAACATACTATCGACATAATTGGCTAATGTCTAAAGAAAATGATGCGCGATGGGGATGCAGTTTCATCTCATAGTAGTTTGATTCCATTTGAAATGGTGTGTGAAAAAGTGAGGGGGTTGCTTTGGCCGATTGCGAGAAAGAAGGATTTGATTAGCGTGCGTTCAGCTGCTCTTGTTGCCATTTTTGTATGTAATTTGGTCTACGCCTACAAATGTGATGATAATTTGGAAACCGCGAGATAAATTTTTTTAAAAATTTGACAATCTCGAGATTGGTCATCAATTTATATGGCCTGCAAGTTTCAAGGACATTGAAGACATGCAAGGCAATAAAATAGGGCCTCCAATGTGCCAATTTTTTTCCCGCAGAGTTTGTGTTTACAATTGAGCGTCCTCATTGTTCACGGGTATTGTTTTCAAGTTTCATATGCACGTGCAAAACTTTACAAAAAAATTTATTTGCATCGAACAGAACGCTCGATTACTAAGTTTTAAAAAAATTCATCATTCGCTTTTTAATTCATGACAATTTTAATAAATGTAGGGTCAATTTTTGATGTAAAAGCGAAATAACACTCCAGGCCAGTTCATATTCAAGTTAATATTTCTGAAATCCAAACGGAGCGATTTCCTTGAGATTTTCACCTCAGGTATTTGGATGGTATAAAATTCATGTAAGACCAAAAAAATTTTTCATCAAGCCCTGTAGACATAAGTTTTAATAACATTTCAAAATTGTTTTGTTTTAGTTGTATTTTAACACCTTAAAACTTCACTCGAAATTTTCTCGAAAACGCTTCCATAGAAATTTGCAAAATTTTGAAGACCTAAGGACAAGTACGTCAGGTCGAAGATCCAGAGAGCGTTTTCCAAAATTATCTCTTGATGGCAAGTAATTCGGTATTATGTAAAAACAGGGAGGGACGTCATAACGTTGCTTTGGCAACTCCGATTTCCATAAAACTAACCTCATCTGAAACTTTAATCTTTCTCTAGTACAGCTGTGGCAGTCGATTTTCCGTTGGATCGTTTGTGGTGGTACACACGTTTCTCAAAGCTAAACGGTATCGTCGCTCAAAAACCCAGTCGAGCCACCTTAAGGTGGCTCCGTTGCTATTTCGGGCGCACTCGTCTATGACATACTTTGTCTCATAACTTTTCCGGCTTTAAAGCGATGCTTCTAAAACTTTGCGAAAACTTACAGTTTTTATTTAGCAATAATATGATAGAATTTGATTTTCATGGAAAAAATATATTTAGTGATAATCGGGCTTAAATGAACCCCACTTTTTTAACAAAATCGCACCCTGTGAAAACTTTTGCTGTTATATTTTTGTTAAATTTCTGGAATCAGCTTACATTGACTTAATACATACCCTTACCAAGTTTCAGGAAAATCGTTGGAGCAGAAATGCGGAAGAATTAACGCCATCAAAATTTAGCCCTAAAATTCTCTTAAAATTTTAAATACTTCATGCTCTTTGACAAAACAATCTACGAACTCAAATTTCTGGGAGAAGCCTTCCCAATGCTTGCTAAATCTGAATTATAAGCCGATTGCAAATCGCGCGAACCGTTAAAAAGTATTCACTAGTTCTGTTAATATCACAAAGTGCTCCAAAACCTGCTCAAATCCCCAATGCTGCGTTTTCCATCAGCTTCCATCAAAATTATCCCGAAGAAAACGTACTTCAAGAAAACAAAAATTATGGAAACACAATTAACGACACTTTTAAAGACGAAGAAATGTCGACAATCAAAGATTTCATCGACGCACAACATAAAATTAACGGCTGGAAAATATTTTGTTTATGAGAACATTCCAGCGGCTTACCTCAATGTCGTGCTGTGCAAATTTTTGTTTGAACGTCAAAAAGAAAGATGGCTAAGTTTACGAGCTAGCCTCCCTGTCTTCCTTTTAAGAAGTATGGACAAAAATTCCAGTCTGAATTTGTTCCAAGACATGAAGTTTGCAAAGTCGAGAGAAAAAAAAGAGAGGTGGTAGGGAAGTACGCAAAGGGAAATTGCCCACAAGCAGCAACATCCTTGCCGGATCCGAGGACGATTTGCTGATCAAAACAAAACAGTTTGGCGACCACGACCCCGACCCCGACCCCGAAGAGGCCTTTTGGTCGATCCGTATGGGGGAAAACTCTGCCCTCGTTCTTAAATATGGCCATACTCAAGATCTTGGCCACAGTTTTCCAAATACGGACCCGGCCGGTTTATGTTCCAATTAAGGAACGCTGCAAGCCAAATCCATAGCATATAAGGGGTATTTGAAGTCTCACAGCTATAATGGGGGATTGGTTGATGGATAATTTGTCACGGCCTTGCAAATTGAGAGATCCGAACTCTCAGAATTAAACGAGAAGTTCACTCCAGAGAGTGCCCTTCTTTTCTTTACACAAATAAATAGGACATATAGAGATAAGATGATGACCGAAGTTTTAGCTTCTAAAGAGCTTCCAATCCTAATTAAATCCTTGTCCAAAATAGCTCAAAATTCGTTAGTGAACGCCGAAATTTTTAAACAATACTTAGAAGCGTGACCTTGAAATGTGATGTTATTCCGTCCAACTCGAAGTGAGCTGCTCGCTACTCGTCAGCTTTGTTTACTACACTATTTAAAAGGGTCATCGAGCGTCTCGGCTCCATTGCTCAAAATTTACCGGACTTTTTATGCCTGTTAAATGCCAAAAATTCTTCTTATTCTTCTTCTCGTCCTCCTCCTCCTCCTCCTCCTCCTCCTCCTCCTCTGTTATGATGTAATGCTTTATTAACAACGTGACTTACCTCGTGCGTGCAAGTTTTAACCTTTGTACCGTTTTACTTCTCCTCCATTATTAAACAAGTTGAGTTTGTACCTCCGGAGTCATTATTTCTCATCCTAAACACTACTGACAAAGTTTTGGCGACGATTTACGGGATCGAAGTAAAATGCCCGGAGGAGAACGTACAGCCGGTGACGAAGACCAAGGAGCGACTGCAGTTTCATTCAGTGCTCAAATGGCAAGTTGTTTTGTCCGAATGGACAATTTTGACCCGAAAGTGTAAGGCCTGGTTCAAACGTCTAACTTGACATGTGCCGAATCTAATGCAAATGAGCAAGAACAATATATTTTTCTCATTTGCATTAGGTTCTGCACATGTGAAGTTCGACGTTTGAACCGGGCCTAAGAGTGGTCGACATATGTAGAGCGTTTGGAAATGTTTTTCGTGGTGAACAATGTTCCCGACGAGAAAAAGGCAGCCAGATTGCTTACCTTGATTGGTTGGAAGATGTATGCTTTGGTTAAGAGTCTAACTACACCGACTGAGCCAACGGAGTTATCCTTCTCTGAAATTGCGGAAATGATGGGCCGACATTTGACGCCGAAACTGATTGTCATCGCAGAAAGATACAAATTTCGCAAGGGTAATCAAGTGGAAAGTCAGTCAATTCGTGAATTTTTAGCAAAGTTACAAAAATTAGCTGACTTGTGACTTTGGTGGATATCGTGATGAAGCTTTGAGGGATAGACTAGTGTGTGGTATTACCTCTCAAACGATTCGAAGAAAATTATTAGGAGTCGCAGATTTAACAATAAAGAAAGCAATGGATATTGCTGTTGGCATGGAGTTGACTGAGATGGAAATATCTGAGATTTCCAGTGAGGCTACAACCGTACAGAAGGTGGAATTACATGATCCGTGTTTTCGTTGCGGTAGGCAAAATCATTTACCAGAAAATTGTTTTCACAAAGATTGTGAGTGTCACACGTGCAAACGAAATGGGCACATTAGTCCTCAATGTCCGCAGAAGAAGTCTTCCAAGTCTCCAGCTAAGGGTAAACCCAAGCAGTCGAAAACTAAGCAAAGTAAGAAAATGAAAAAAAAAAAATTCAAGAATTAGGCTCGTAGGCACTGAAAGTGGTTCTGAAAGTGAGGGTTCTAACTTTTCACATGATGAAAATTCCGGTGACGAATACCACGGTGAATGGCCAATTGTCTCTGTAAGAAATTCCTCAAAAAGGAATTCAGGTGAAATATTGATACCACTAATGATCAATAATGTTCCCTGTGAATTAGAATTGGATACAGGTGCTGCAGTGACTGTGATCCCAGAGGAAATATGGCAGAAAGATTTGGGTTCAGTTCCCTTACAAAAGTCTAATGTGACATTAAAGAGCTATTCAGGCCATTTGATACCAGTGTCTGGGGAAACCGCTGTTCATGTTAAGTATGGTTCCCAAGAACTTGACCTACCCATTATAGTCACTAACGGGAAAGGTGCTGCTCTCATGGGAAGAGATTGGTTGTCCAAGATTAAGTGGAATTGGCATCAAATTAATGCTGTTCGACAAGCAAACCAACCAAAACCCAAGTTAGAAAACGTAGTTCAACAGTACCCCAAGTTGTTCGATGGTAAATTAGGTACCATCACCGGATTTACTGCTGAGCTCAAATTGAAAGAGAATGCTTAACCTCAGTATTTCAAGCCCCGTCCTGTGCCTTATGCACTCTGGGAGAAAGTGGAAAATCAGCTTAAGCGCCTGGTGAAAGAAGGAGTGATCAAAAAGGTGGAAAGTTCGGACTGGGCTACACCTATTGTTCTCGTTCTTAAACCAGATGGGACAGTAAGAATTTGTGGCGATTTCAAAGTCACCATTAACCCTTATTTAGATGTCCCGGAATACCCTATGCCTACGCCCGAGGAATTGTTCACAAAGTTGAATGGAGGTGAACTATTTACTAAGCTGGACCTCAGTCATGCCTACCAGCAAGTGGTCTTGGATGAGAAGTCCCAGCCCTATGTCAATTAATACCTACTTAGGTTTATACCGGTACACTAGACTACCATTTGGTTCGGCAGCTGCGCCTGCAATATTCCAGCAGATCATCGACAAAATGTTAGATGGCCTGACCCAAACTGGTGGAATATTGGATGATTTAATCGTTACTGGACAGAACGATGAGCAGCATATTAAGAACTTGCATCATACCCTCAAGAAATTTGAAGAATGTGGAGCGAAGTTCAAAATTCAATGTCTAAGTGTGTTGTTATGCAACCTAAAGTTGAATATTTTGCCTTTGGGCTAGTCCGCGAAGGTATACATCCTTCTCCAGCCAAGGTTCAGGCAGTCCTTAAAGTTGCTGAGCCAGAGAACCGGACCGAGTTACAATCATTTCTGGGTTTGGTAAATTACTACCGTAAATTTATTCCAAACATGTCAACACTGCTTAGTCCTTTGAACCAGTTACTATCCAAGGACACACCCTGGTGTTGGAGTAAGGAGTGCCAAGAGTCATTTCAAGCTCTTAAAGATACTCTTGCTTCTTCAAACGTGTTAGTTCACTACAATTCCAAGCTTGAAGTTCAATTAGCAGTTGACGCTTCACCAGTAGGTTTAGGAGCTGTAATTTCACACATCACTGCTGATGGAACTGAACGTCCTATCGCTTACGCCTCACGATCGTTAAGCAAATCTGAACGGAATTATTCAGTTATTGAGAAAGAAGCTCTAACCATCATTTTTGGAATTCGCCAATTTCAACAATTTCTGTATGATGGCCGCAGATTTAAGCTTCTGACAGATCATCAGCTCCTTACCTTATTGCTTGGTCCCAAGAAAGCGATACCAGCTGTCGCCGCATCGCGTATTCAAAGATGGGCAATACAACTCTCAGCATACCAGTACGATATCAAGTACCGTAAATCCAAACAAAATGCAAATGCAGACGCGTTATCTAGACTTCCGTGTAAAGGAGCAAATGTGGGTTTACACATTGACGAGGAATCCGAAGATGTAAACATGATTCAAGTAGCCAGAGTGCAAATCAATGCTAAACAACTTCGGGAATATACAGCCCGAGACCCTGTGCTGTCGAGAGTCATTCATTTTTCACTTTGTGGATGGCCAGACAAGCCCGAGGTTCCAGACGTTTTGAACAGCTACTTTGCTAAATGAAATGTGTTTACAGTGGAGGATGGATGCCTTTTGAGAGGAACAAGAGTTGTGATCCCAGCGAAGCATCAGGAGAGATTGGCAGAGTTACATCTAAATCATCCCGGAATTGTGCGAATGAAAGCCCTAGCTAAACTTCATGTTTGGTGGCCTGCGTTAGACACAGATATTAAGCAGTTAGTGTCAGACTGTGAGACCTGTCAAATCACACACATTAAAGCACCTGTAACCGCCGACAATCCTTGGATGTCGCCACAACGACCCTGGCAACGAGTTCATGTTGATGATTGTGGTCCATTTCTTGGTGGATTCTTCCTGGTTGTTGTAGACGCGAAGACAAAATGGCTAGAAGTAATATCCATGTCAAGTACAACAGCTCAAGCAACAGTGGACACATTACGCTCACTCTTTGCTATTCATGGTCTACCGGAAGAGATTGTTTCGGATAACGGACCTCAATTCGTTGCACAAGAGTTTAAAGATTTCCTAAGATACAACAATGTTAAACAGATTCTCAACGCCCTATACCATCCAGCATCCAATGGCGAAGCGGAGAGGGCAGCCTGGTACCATGTCACAGAAGATTTGCTCATTTTTATTGAGCTATCGCACCACACCGCACACGGCAACAAGATGTACGCGCGCTGAGTTGCTGATGAATCGAAGGCTACGCACACGCCTAGATCTTCTACGTCCAGATCTCGGAAGGAAGGTAGCTAAAACCTCCAAGCTACTACTTACGGCACCTAAGAGACAGCTTAGTGTAGGAGATCCTACAGGAGATCCTACAGAAAGAGTCAAGATCCTTGGGTCAAGGGAGTGATAGTTGCGAAGCTAGGACCTGTGACTTATCGTGTACAGGTGAAAAAGTTATTTTGGAAACGACACATCGATCAGTTAAAGGACCTACCAGGGACAACGATCCACCCCCAAAAACCACTTGAGGACTGTGAAGTGCATGTACCTCAGTCGTTTGCAGAGTACTCGCCAACCGAATCGACAGTCATTTCGCATAGCGAACCAACACCCAACCAGAGTCAACCACGTGTCACGGAGGCGAACCAGGTTCAGAACTACATAGAGATCTTTCAAATCAGGAAGCATCATTTTCGCGCAAGAAGTCTGATCGACGTGACCAGTCTGTCTTTCCAGAGAGAAGTTACCCACTGCGTGACAAAGACCGCCTAAGCGACTTATTGAGCAAGTTCCTTAGTGATCTGTGAACTGTGACATTGTTAGTATTTTTAATCTTTGTTTACATTTTCAATGTTCGTTTTTCATTTTCCCGTGGAAGGAAGGAAGGAATGTTATGATGTAATGCTTTATTAACCACGTGACTTACCTCGTGCGTGCGAGTTTTGACCTTTGTACCGTTTTTCTTCTCCGCCATTATTAAACAAGTTGAGTTTGTACCTCCGGAGTCATTATTTCTCATCACAAACACTACATCCTCCTCCTCCTCCTCCTCCTCCTCCTCCTTCTCCTTCTCCTTCTTCTTCTTCTTCTTCTTCTTCTTCTTCTTCTTCTTCTTCTTCTTCTTCTGCTTCTTCTTCTTCTTCTTCTTCTTCTTCTTCTTCTTCTTCTTCTTCTCCTTCTCCTCCTTCTTCTTCTTCTTCTTCTTCTTCTTCTTCTTCTTCTTCTTCTTCTTCTTCTTCTTCTTCTTCTTCTTCTTCTTCTTCTTCTTCTTCTTCTTCTTCTTCTTCTTTGTGGCTGCGATAAAGTGAAGAATTATCCATGGTCTTAGGGCCGATTTACACGGTACAACTTTGTTGCATGTGGCACGCTTACGGCATGCTTACGACATGACTTGAGGTGATTTACACGGAGTAATTCGTGTTGTAAGCATGCCATAAGCATGTTTTATGCGTGTCGCATGCGACAAAGTTGTACCGTGTAAATCGGCCCTTATAAAGATCGTGTACGGTGCTGCGACGTGTTAAAACAACTCGGGCCCGATTAAAATCTCAGGAACCTAACTCATTATGTTTCGAGAAGAGAAACTTCGGGCCATAGATAATTTATAAACTCCCGTTACATAAGAACTAGTTGCGCCTAAAAATTGAAACAGGTTCTTATTTGCAAACGTAGTAAAATAGTACTACTGTATTAGACTGAAAGAAATCACTTCCGTGGTGGATTTTTAAAAATTGAATTTGGACTGAAACTGTGTGGTACAGTATAATTGTGCAACCTGACCAAGCATGAATTGGCGTTTAAAAGCATTTTTTGAATGTAGTGTTACCTTTTCGACATAATTTTATTTTTCTACGTAAAAGCACTAAAAACACTCGGGAATCAATACTGCAATGGTACAGTTTCTTGTTATAAACAAAGATTCGCCTATACATGTAAAGTAGGCACAGGGCGCAGAGCAAGAGGAGTCAAATTTGACTGTAAATTATTTTATTTTCACCGCACGAATCGATTTTGCCAGAGTGAAATTGTGAACGTGACCGAACAAATCGTACGCGTAACAACAATAAAGGAAGAGTTACCGGTACTTGGGTGAATGTTGGGACCAGACTAGTCACAGTTTGATTAACTATGCTTTCATTTTATGACTGAACCATTCACGCTGACTTTCTTTGCTTGGTCTAAAGATAACTTTAAACAAATTAGCATTGGATTGTGGCATGTGTGGGGATATACTCTCTTACATTTCTATTGTTATCGTTGTTATTACAGAATTTGGATAATTTATTTCACCAAACCATGAAATGAGATACGAGGACAGCAAGGGTAACTCATAACAAGATGAATTTTGTTAACGATGCGGCATAAATACATGAGTTCGTTTAATTCTAGGTGTTCCATTTCCGCCGGAATTGACTGGCGTCAAAGAAAACCAGTGTGGAGAATTGAGCGTAAGCTGGCATCCACAATCCCGGGACTCTGGTGGAGGACGGATAACTAGATTCCTGGTTCAGTTAAATGGAATAAGTGCTGGTGATCGGCGTACATGCACAACCTTAAATCACAGCTGTTTGTTCAAAGGCCTGAAGAGTGAAAGATTGTACAATATACGCGTCCGAGCTTACAACCAGAAGGGGTGGGGCGTTTGGTCGAAGACCCGGTCCATCATTATAGGTTATATAGGTAAGAATATCTAAGTACGTCTGAGAAAATGAAGTATGAATGCAAAACCGAAGCAGTGGTATCGTTTCTAGGAACTAATGAGAAGAAGTTATATTTCTGTACATGCTATACCATTCTCGGCTTTTTGACCTACAACCGTGGATAAAATAGCTTGGGACACTAACAAAAATACTACACAATGACAATTTTTTTGGAAGAGAAAAACTATCGTTCCATTTCCTAGTTCCCCCTCCACCACCCCCCCCCCCCCCCCCCCCCAATATAAAGTCGAGACGTTGTGGCTTGGTTATATGCATAAAACTCAACATTGTATTGGGGGTGGGGAGGGGGAGGTAACGACAAAGACAATTTGTTGGGAAAAAAGGTTAACTGTCCCTAAACTTCTGACCAAGATTGTCGGAATGTGTTTCTGTTTAAATTGCCCATTTTCGCTAGAAAATAACCAAATATTGTGTCTGAAGTGCAGATCTATTTAATGGTTTAACTGTGCATTAGGGTGTTTAGCATTAGAAAAATAAACGTGACATAACAAAATATGGGTGGAGGGGTGGGTAAATTATATGTAAGTCACATTGTAACGGAAACAGGTCTTGGTTTGATATAATGCAATCGGTCTTTTATTACTCATGCGCGAAGCGGCACGAGGTAAGGTTTCGGCTCCGTTGTTCTTGTTATTATTTTTGTTTTTTGTGTCACGATTTTGCATGCAAATTTATGCACGCATATTTTAAATTGTGCACTTCCGGTTGACGTAATTGCCATTTACACTTCCTGTTCAGTGACTTCCGGCTATTCTCACTTCCGGTAAAAGAACGTTACTTAGGTGTCACGACAGAATCTCCTACAACCCTACATACAGTACTATGTTCACGTTTGGTATATATAAGACTTAGAAGAATCACTGGCTTCATTGTGGTCCAGTCTTCATGTCCACAACATTCAATAGTAAACAACGTGGTTTGCAGGAACGATGACTGAATGAAAGGAGTAACTCTTCTCCATGTCGGACATCTTCTTATCATGTTTAAATTATATCATAAAATTTTCTTACGCATGCGCATGAGTAAAGGCTGCTTGCAGCCTCTTGTTATTTTTATTTTTTGTGTCACGATTTTGCATGCAAATTTATGCACGAATATTTTAGTGTAGGCGAACTCACCCCTGCCTCCCCTAGAAAGTTATTTTTGCCTCCTATTGTTATAAAAGGCTTCGGGAAGGTTGAACCAATCAGAATTCGTCTACTAAGCACATGTCTGGGTTTTAGGGGGGACTAAAGAGAATCGGTTTGTCACTCAGAGAAGACTATCAGATTCAAACAAATATGGCCTCCTCTGTACTCTACACTTCAATTTTTCAGAAGTTCATTTTCCATTACTAAAATGTAAACATGCCTTTGAAGACTTCGAAATGGAAAGAAAGAGTCCTTAAGACGATTTGTATGTCTTTGAAGTGGCGGTTAGAGAGCTGAAAGCGATGGAATCGTCCTGTGAGGATCACAAAGCGAGACACAAAGCGAGACATGTCTTCCTACAGAATTCCTACTCGAAGCACGAAGCGGCAGACTTTACTAAGAATTTTCAAGCATTCCTGGAAAACTACGGTAAAGAAAATAACATTTTTGATTGTCCATTTACTTTGTAAGAAACATTTCATAGACTGTTGTCACTAGGGAGCTTACGAATCGACGACTTTTGCACGACGACGCCGTTGGGTCACGTCATAGTCCCGCGTCGTCGTCCTCCAGAAATTTGAATTTACGATTCCCAATGAAGACGACGACGTTGGTGGGCGCGCACAAATCGTTGGGCGGTGTTGGATCTCTTGGACAGCTGGACAAGTGAATTGTTTAAAATGCGAAATATCTACGGCGGACTTATCCTAACAGCCGAAGCGACCAAAAATAGACAAAGCTTAGAAAACGAAAATTGCCCGACATTTACGCATTTACAAGCCTATAAATCAATCTGCTCGCTCGCATAGCAGAAAAGCCGAGACAAATTTGTGTTTCTACAACTTCAGGCTGGCTAAAAGACGATTCAGGACAAGAATAAAAAAACCTCATCGAATTACAAGCTTAACTTTTTGAAATCTAGCAGCGTGTATTGCTTCCAGTCCCGGCTTCCAGTAAAATATTTTCCTATTAATTTTTAACTATAGACCCGACTATAAAATATACACCTCTTTTAATTTCTTTGAAAATTCGTTAAACAAAAGCAAATGTCTTATCCTTCATTAAGGTGTGGTTAACATCAGTAAACGAGTTTTCATTCAGCAATCTCATCCTGACCTTTTCGTGTCACTTGGCGTTTCACTTGTTTCACTTGCCATATTTCTACTTGATATTTTGGGGCGTTACTTGAATGAAAACAGACAAAAAGTCAGAAACATTTATGTCAAGAACATCTCCCTGATGTGATTCTTGAATTATCTGGCAGAATCCCCTGAATTAACGAGAGAAAACTTCGAAAACTGACCTCACGTTCTGCTGTTTTGGCGACGCCGTCAATTTGCTCAAAACAACGTCGTCGACTTTGGCTCGACGCCGGCAACTTCCCACAAAATCATGCGCAGTAGGCATGTCACGCAATCCAACGGCGTCGTCGTGCGAAAGTCGTCGATTCGTAAGCTCCCTATTGTTTGTTTTTCGACGTGTGCTAAAAATTTGCTTGCGTTGCTGACACGGCTTCCTCGATGCGATAATTTAACGCATTTTGCTCTTGAGACTAAACTAATAGATATTTAAATAAAACGTTCAACTGAGAGAATTCGTTGTCCTTTTTCCTGTGTAAAGGCAAATTGCGATTAAACTTGTTCGAATGTTTTCTTCGTGAAGCCAATAATCACGCTAGTAAATATAATTAAGTTAGATGGCCGATGGCGCTTTCTAAAATAAAGTTTGCTTTCAAGCTAGATTTTTTGATTCGCGAAAACATTATGCGAATCATCTTTACGGATAAGAATGGCATTCTATATACACAGGAAAAGTCGGAAATTTTAGAAAACACTAGATATAAATAAAGCAGATTGCTGAATTTAAAATTATATTATTTTGTGATGAATTCGCCAGCGCTGCAGTTAGGTTAAATAAATCGCCAAGCCTTCCGGAAGCAGAAAATTTCTGAATTCTGATAAGCGTTTAACTCTTTTATTCAAGGGAAAGACATTTTCATTCAAGGAAATATGAGTTTCATTAAAACGTTTTGACCTTTAGAACGAATATTTTGGATTCACGATCATGAATCGAATGACATTTCACACGAAATTTGCATATATGAAATTAAACGAATGGGGGGGGGGGGGGGGGGGGGGGGGTCATGATGCGTCACGCAATATTTATTTTTATTAAAATGTTTCACAGTGTTGCATTATAAAAGCAGAATCTCCTCAATCCGATTACATGTATTTTTTTCATTATTTCAGATAAATTTAGAACTTCGAAAAATTTATTGGAAATCTGGGCAGGAGGAGGGGTCTCTGGGGCTTGGAAATACTGGCGGGAGGGAGGGGAGGGGGGGGGGGGGGGGGTCTAGCGGGCCAGGAAATCCGGGCGGAGGGAGAGGGGTCAAACAGTCTTGCCGTCCGTCAGTTGGTGGTGGGGGGAGGGGTGGATTCTTTCTGGAATAACCCAATGAAATAGAAATAATTCACGGTTTGGGAAGTATTAGACTAGTGTGGGTTTGATCAGGAATCAACAAATTAAATATTCAAAGCGAGTACAGAAAAATCGGTAGCTTCAATCAACATGTCTTGTGTGATGGTGCAATGTGTGTCATGCAAAATTCGTTGATGGGGGAGGGGTGCGTGACCCGTTTAAAATAAACCGTAAAACTTTCTTACGCAAGCGCATGAGTGTAGGCTACAATAGTAGCCTCTTGTTTTTTAAAGTTGACATAATGGCCAATGATGACCATATCACTGTAAGAAGAGAAATGATGAATTTGCAGTAAACGTTATGCCTATTTGACCAAGCAAACGCTCTACATGTGAAAGCTTGTAAACGGATTTTTATTGCATGAACCCCCCAAAAAGATCAAAGGGCTCTTAAAACCATCTCGTTAATGCGATAGATTGGGGGTTAATAAAAAAAAATGATAGTGAAGACATGTAAAGATATTATTTGTTTTATGTAGTTTGCTGTAATATAACCGTTTGAAATATCGATTAATAGGGAAGTCGAGAAGGTTGAGTTGGATATCGAGGTGATCGAAAAGATTGGGTGGCTTGGATAGGTAAATATAGTAAAGATGTTTTAGGTAATATGTGAAGGTGTGTCTTTTGGCGGGAAAAGTAGCATAACTTTAGAATGGAATTGACGTGTATGTCTTGGCGGGTGTTTTGTTTGTGACAGTTGGGTTAAATATATAATTTAATTTGTTTAAAAATTGCGTGTTTTAGATTTATAGGAGGTATAGCGTAGAGATGGAGTATTGAATGGCTTTGTGGGTACATGGGGTGGGATAAGACGAGGCGACTTGGTGCGTGTGTTTATTATAGCATGATGAGAACATGGGAGCCTTACTAGTCAACTGGATATGGTTCTTGGTAGAATAGCAAATATTGAGAGAAAGTTTGAAAATACGTGTAGGTTTAATGTAGCAGTAAGACTGAAGAGGGAAATAGGTTGGCGAAATACATGAAATTTGTGTTTGCATAGAGGGGTAGAATAAAAAAAAAATAATTGTCCCATTTGTGCTAGTTACAATCTATTTTTTTCGAGAAACGTTGAATTGTTGGCAAGACTGTGAAGTACGAAGGTTAAATTATGACGTATATACTTGAGTTCAAATTGAATTGAGCGAGCCGTTTGAAAAACACCACCTCGGATACGTAATATATGAAGTATGATTTCTAAACTTTGCTGTGTAGCAAGCGGCCAAGGAGCTAAGACATATTTTTTTTTGTATTGCAGTAAGAACTTTAAGGAGAAGGGTGAACTGAAAGCCGATAAAATAAGCTGATTATCTTCATGCGCTATCAATGAACTTCACAGAAGACTGGCCGTCAGTCGGTAATATCATGTAATGGCGTAAATAAACGAATGTGTCATTGCTGCGAGCCCCCAGGCGAGTAGCACACTAATCTTTGGCTTGCCTGTGGTTGCTTGGGTTCCCTGCGCTTTATGTTATGCTGCTGCAGTCTCGATTTTTGATGTTTGTCACGATGATTTTGAGCAAGCGTACGTCCAGCTGTGTCATCATAACTTAGATGCGCCTGGATCTGGATCCATCTTTCGCCGAATCGCCGTCCATATCCGTCCATAGCATCGCTTCTTCGATATTTGCAAATGTACTAAAATATAAAATATCAGCAAGACCACAGCGACAAACCGTTGAGTGGTGCCGGATCTTCCAGTTGTAGACCTGGATCAGTACAATAATTACTTGTATAAAATCAAAAAACGGCAAACTGATCCTTACGGCAAGGCGATGAAGGAGTAAATAAAAGAATAAAACAAAATTTATATATATATATATATATATATATATTAAAACGAATCTGCAAATGCAAATGTATCATGTATCATGCCAAATTCAAACTAATTTGTTGCTGGAAGCATTCATCAAGGTCACAAACGATTTAATGACATTTCACGGGGAAGACAATGTTCTTTTATGAGTTTTTCAGCGTTGTTACGTGCTCAGAGTTTGCCGATTGAACAATGGATCACAAAGAACTACTTATATGGTATGTAATTCGATTGCAATTTTGAAGGCAAGGACCAACTTAACAAAACAGAAGCACCGGATCCAAATTGAGGATCTAATCAGCTATAAATAATAGAAAATCAGCCTTGCTTTTTTTCGTTTATGTAATTCGAAAATGATGGTAATTGACCCAATAAATAAATTTATGAAATTATCAAAATATGTATGTAAATTTACTGTTTCTGCTATGTTTTACTGCCCAGCATCTGCTCGCAGCATTAGCATTACAATTTGTAACCTCTAGTACTATTCACGTAATTTACGCCGGGAAGTAAGTCATCGGATTTTAAAATTGATATATTGCATGGATACTAAACATTCATGAATTTCCGGTTTCTGTCACAGATGTGGTTAATCTGGCAATGAGTAATTGTTTTTTGATTGATTCGGTAATAATTTTGACAGAGCAGTCTCACGCCTTGCGAGTGTAGGTTTTGGTCGTGGGTCGAGGGTCGAGGGTAAAATGTCGAGGGTCGAGGGTAAAATGTCGAGGGTCGAGGGTAAAATGTCGAGGGTCGAGAGTAAAATGTCGAGGGTCGAGGGTAAATGTCGAGGCTTCAAAAATGTCGGCGATTTTTTTTATTTTGCACTCGGAATGAATTCGGCCGATAAAAGAAGAGCCGGTACCAAAACATTTTATTTGACGAACCTAATCTATTAAACCTGTAGAACCTTTGTCTCACATTAACACAAAGACGACCGGGCGAACTTTGCAAAACTGAATGAACAAATTTGAGTGTCAACACTTCGGCTAAATTAAAACAAGAAAGACAATGAAGGTTTTCCTCTTTGATATATTACAGTAAAATCGTTTTCATCGAAGTTTATTAGACAAGAGTTCTCGAGAAGAATCGTCAACATTACCAGTTTTTCTTTTAAACAATTCATTTTTTCCCCGGGGGGGGAGGTACCCAACAAAGTTTTGTACGGGGATGCTCCGCCCCAAGGTCCAAACCCTTACCCTTTCACAAACCGATTTTGACAGGAAAAGGTACCCCTTTCATATACCTTTCAATGAAAATGGTACCCCTTTCATACACCTTTCATTGAAAATGTTACCCCTTTCATATAGCCTTTACTTGCGTCTGTTTGATGTATTTTGAAAGGCGCTTCTTATATACTTAAATGGCAGATTTCTTTACCCTTTTCTATACTTCAACTTGTGTTTTCCCTACCTTTTCCTATACTTCGTGAAATCCCTACCCTTTCATATACTTCAACCCGTGAAGTCCCTACCCTTTCATATACCTCCAACCTTAAAAAGGTACCCCTTTCGGGCGGAGCATCCCCGTATAGGGCATTATAGGGAGTACCCCCCCCCGGGATTTTTTCCCCTTTGAATTGGCGCGGCCAAAATAATTGCAGCGTTCGCATCATTATAAATTCGTTGAACATAATTTATGATTCCCTATAGAAAAGAAAAGCAGGTTGATGTTTTGGAAAGGTTTTTTCGGGGAGATTTTCATTGAAAGAGATTTACATCATGTAATTTTAAAAATAAGCTAAGTTTACTGCAGGATTTCCCCGCCGAGACACCGCTTCACAAAACGCGCCGCACAAAAGATTTTATCACCGGCCGGAGAAAATATTTGAAAAACTGTTCGTATCAAGACAGTCATTTTTACAAAGAATAGACTAAAAGCCCATGGTAAACAAAGCTACTATTTCTGAGACTGCCATACCATGCGATTGGCAGGCAAATTCTAGTCAACCGCACAACAATTTTACCTGTTGACCTAAACTCCAGTGAAATAAACCAGGTCAAATGAATTAAATTGCTTTATAATAAACCTCTTTTACCGTGGCGAAAAGTGAAATCAGTTCCGACTCGCGTGAAGCTTGCGGACTGGATTAAACAGTCGTAATAAAAGTGCTGAAGATTTTAAAAACAAAGGTTTGAAAAGCGAAAATCACGATTGAGAAAAGACTAGTCTGTCTACAGAGCGATTTATTTTTAGCCCAGCGTGAGCGAAGCGAAGGCGTGCGAGTGCGAGCGCTTAGCGCGATAACGAGCCCCTAGGGCGACATGACCTGCAAGACGGCACAAGTGCACGCGTTTTCTCAATCGTGATACCACAGGCGGCCCAAGCTCACTATATGAGCGGTATTGTGTTACAAAGATTCGATTTATAAAGGTTTGTATGGGAACGCAACGGTTTTGCTTCAAAACTTAAAAATTCGAATCTTATGTGAATACAATTGACTTACCCTGTTGCTGTGTTGTATTCTTTGTTGTTTGCTTGCTCCTCGGGCGATTGAGCGCGATTTCGGCGAGTTATCGTTATTTCGGTGAACGCCGAAATAACGATAACTCGAATCGCCGCTCAAATAGTGAGCTCATATAGTGAGCTTGGGCCGCCTGTGGTGATACCAACCGGTCGGTGATAAAATCTTCTGTGCGGTGCGTTTTGTGAAGCGGTGTCTCGGCGGGAAAAATCTGCAGTAAACTTAGCTTATTTTTAAAATTACATGATGTAAATCTCTTTCAATGAAAATCTCTCCGAAGAAACCTTTCCAAAACATCAAGCTGCTTTTCTTTTCTATAGGGAATCATAAATTATGCTCAACGAATTTATAATGATGCGAACGCTGCAATTATTTTGGCCGCGCCAATTCGAAGGGGAAAAATGAATTGTTTAAAAGAAAAACTGGTAATGTTGACGATTCTTCTCTAGAACTCTTGTCTAATAAATTTCGATGAAAACGATTTTACTGTAATATATCAAAGAGGAAAACCTTCATTGTCTTTCTTGTTTATAATATAGCCGAAGTGTTTACACTCAAATTGTTCATTCAGGTTTGCAAAGTTCGCCCGGTCGTCTTTGTGTTAATGTGAGACAAAAAGGTTCTACAGGTTTAATAGATTAGGTTCGTCAAATAAAATGTTTTGGTACCGGCTCTTCTTTTATCGGCCGAATTCATTCCGAGTGCAAAATAAAAAAAATCACCGACATTTTTGAACCCTCGACATTTACCCTCGACCCTCGACATTTTACCCTCGACATTTTACTCTCGACCCTCGACATTTTACCCTCGACCCTCGACATTTTACTCGACCCTCGACATTTTACCTTCGACCCTCGACATTTTACCCTCGACCCTCGACATTTTACCCTCGACCCTCGACATTTTACCCTCGACCCTCGACCCTCGACAAAAACCTACACTCACGCCTTGCGCGTGAGTTTCAGCGATGCGGGATCAAAAGTGCGATCTCACGCTTACTCACGGCTATGGAGCAATTTTCGATCTTGGTTTTTCTACAGAAAGGGACCATAGAATTGGTAATTCTACTTCGTCATTGGTCAAAGTCGCTACGAAGTCACGTGAGATAGCGCGCGGCAAGCAAGCAGTCAGTTTGCGTTCGGTTATCGAGTAGTCAGGCCGACGAAAGTTGGCCTCCGAGTTAAAATGGACGACAACATTTCCCCAGAAGACGAAACCGCCCTTCTCTCCGAAGGAAGTTCAGACGATCGATCGGATGCTCAACAGGGCAACCTCTTGCGGCTGTTGACACCGGTACTGACCAGTTTAAACTCGAATATGGCCGCAGTGAGCGAATCGCTCAAACGTATTCACAACATCTGACAACATGGACAACCACGACGGCAATGAGGCAGAATCTGCTTCTAAAAGGCTACGTAGTTCGCCTGAATCAGGTGTTTCTACTGAGGTAAATGACCTCCTTACTGAGGGCCAACCGACCCACGATAAGCCATTGAACACGGGCGAGAGTCAAGACGACGTGCTTGACGATATTGCTCAATCACTGGACGAGGCCGAGCGAACCGCTGCACCGGTCTCAGAAAAGCTGGCAAACGTCACCAATAAAAGCTGGTTACACAAACTTAGCGACGACCAGTTGAAAGCAAAGGTAGAGAAATACCATCGCCCAGCTAACTGTGGAAAGGTCGTTGTCCCTAAAGTCAACGAAGAGATCTGGAGCAAGCTTCTAAGGCCAGCACGAGGGAAAGATCTTAAGTTTTCCCGCCTTCAGACAAATATAACTAAGGTTGGCCACATCGCTGTGAAATCCACAGATTTACTGCTTAAATTGAAAGCTAAAGTTAATAGCACCTTTGCCGAAGAATTTAACGAGCTTGTAGTAATGACTACAGATGCTATAGCCTTGCTAGGCCATGCCAGTTTTGAGCTTTCTCAGATTCGTCGTGAGGACATCAAACCAAACCTTCACAAGGACTATGGTGACCTTTGCTCGGCGAACGTGCCTGTGACAGAGCTCCTATTTGGTGATGAACTGCAGACGCAGTTGACCCACATTCGAGCTACCAACAAGATTAGCAACACAACAAGTTCCACTCATCCTCCGAGGCGTACCTATTATGGTCAAAACTTCAACCAGAATGGTAAACAACACAACAGGCCTTTTTGATCACGAGCGCCGCCGACACAGAGTCGGCAGCACAAGGGCAAGCCATTTTACCCTCGCACGAAACGTGCCGATCAACAACAAAGGAAATAATTCCCTCTGTTCATGTATTACCAGCACTCAAGGTAAGCGAATATTGTTCACTGCTGCCATGTCTTGTGGAGTATTACAGGCTTAAGGCCAAACATTTTCAGGCTGGTCAGATTACTGACCACATTGAGCAATGGCGTAATCTTACCTCGGATCCAGAAATTCTGGAAACCGTAGCTGGGCAAAGCATCGAGTTTACCCAAACTCCTGTACAAATTAAACCTCCATTCCAACCAAAATGGTCCCAGGAGGAAGCAGAATTTATTGATTCCGAGATTTTTTCACTGCTCGGAAAAGACGTAATTCAGCAGTCGAAACACGAGAAGGGTGAATTTATTTCATCTGTATTTTTACGGCCGAAAAGAGATGGCTCATATCGAATGATTTTGAATTTGAGATCGTTGAATCAGTACGTTGTTTACCACCATTTCAAAATGGATACGATTTGGACTGCTGTTGCGATGATGAAACCTGGATGCTATATGGCATCCATTGATTTAAAGGATGCGTACTACTCTATTTCTATTGCCAAACAGGACCGGAAATACCTGAAATTCTCCTGGCGGGGCAATTTGTATGAGTTTACTTGCTTTCCTAATGGACTAGCGTTTTGCCCCAGAAAATTCACCAAGCTCCTTAAGCCTGTATACTCCACGCTCAGACAAATGGGTCACTTATCAGTTGCCTACATTGATGATTCATATTTGCAAGCTGATATTTATGATCACTGTGTCCAAAATGTTATTGATACAGTTACAATGTTTAACAACCTGGGACTTGTAGTGCATCCTGAAAAATCTGTTTTGGTTCCCACACAACGATTGGTATTTCTGGGTTTCATTTTGGACTCTATTTTGATGAGAATTTCTCTTACGCCTGAAAAGGCATGTAGAGTTAAAAATGCCTGTAAACAACTTGTGGATACAGCTCTACCTTCAATAAGACAAGTAGCACAGGTCTTAGGTCTTCTCACATCCAGCTTCCCTGGTGTAATGTATGGGGCCCTCCATTATCGATGGATTGAAATTGATAAAACCCAAGCCCTAAAGCAGTGTAAGGGTAACTTTGAGAGCCCTATGTCCCTATCACCAGAAGCGATCAGTGACCTTCGGTGGTGGATTGAGTCAATTGAGACAGCTTTCAACCAAATCAGTCATGATACACCACAAGTAACTATGACTACTGATGCCTCAAAAACGGGGTGGGGGTGCACATGTCAGGGTACTCCCACAGGCGGGTCTTGGACTGCAGATGAAGCAAAAAATCACATTAACTACCTAGAGACAAAGGCAGTTCTCTTAGGGTTAAGGTCCTTCTTGGATGTAATATCAGGGAAATCAATCACTGTCCTTATTGATAACACTACGGCAGTGGCATGCTTAAACCAAATGGGAACGTGTCACTCCAACACTATCAATCGGCTAGTTATTGATATCTGGGAGTGGTGTATAACACATAACATCTGGCTTATTGCCTCCCACATCCCAGGAATAAACAATACTGCTGCAGATGCTGAGTCACGAAAAACACGAAGGGAGACTGAATGGAGCCTCAATCCCATTGTGTTTCAGAAGGCGATAGCTGAGATTCATTTCCAGCCGGACATTGACCTTTTCGCATCTCGGCTGAATTACAAATGTGAAAGATATGTTTCCTATCAACCCGACCCTGGGTCGTATGCTGTGAATGCCTTTCATATACAGTGGACCAATTTTTCTTTTTATGCTTTCCCCCCATTCTGTATAATTCAGAAGGTGCTGAAAAAAGTGCAAGAAGACAAAGCAACAGGCCTTCTTGTTGTACCCCACTGGCCTACCCAACCGTGGTGGCCATACCTTGCTAATATGCTTATTGCACCACCTCTTATTCTCCCTAGAAAAAAGGACACTTTACGCCTACCATCGAACCCAGACCTTCTTCACCCACTACACAAGACAATAAAGCTTCTTTTGTGCCATTTATCCGGGACCATCTCACAAGCAAGGGCCTTTCAGCGACAACTTCAGACGTCATCCTACAAGCATGGAAGCCGGGAACCCAAAAACAGTACAAATCATACTTACAACGATGGGAACTCTACTGTCGTGAACAGAAAATTAATCCTGTTTCAGCATCTGTCATCCATGGACTAAACTTTTTGGGTGACCTGTACCAAAAGGAACTTTCCTACAGTGCAATCAATAGTGCCCGCTCTGCATTGTCCGCTGTCATCTTTCCCACTGAAGGTGGCACATTTGGCAACCATCCCCTGGTGACCAGGTTCCTTAGAGGTGTTTTCACCACCCGACCGTCCTTACCTCGTTACCAAGAAATCTGGGATGTTTCTACAGTCTTGTGTTATCTAAAAACGCTCCACCCTCTGGAGAGCCTAAGCTTAAAGCTGTTGACACTCGAGACAACCATGTTGCTTGCGCTCCTCTCAGGACAAAGATGCCAAACAATACATGCTCTAGAGGTGTCTCACATGACACTTACTGATAAAAACTGTATATTTTACATACAAAAATTGCTTAAAACCTCTAAACCAGGTAAACACCTGGGACGTTTAGAGTTTCGCTCCTTTGAAGAAGATAATAAGCTATGCATTGTCACAGTTCTCACAGAATATGTTAATCGTACCAAATTATCCAGAGGGAGCTATACCCAGTTGTTATTAAGTTTCTGTAAACCTTTCAAACCTGTATCTACTGATACAATTGCCCGTTGGTTAAAAAAGGTTCTAGAGAATGCTGGTATTGACATAAACAAGTATGGGGCACACAGCACACGAGCAGCTTCCACATCGGCTGCTAAAGCTGCTAATGTTTCAGTGAAAACAATCATGGATGCAGCCGGATGGGCCAATGCCGGAACTTTCAGCAAGTTCTATGACAAGCCAATCAGCGCTACTGAATCAGTTAACTTTGGGGTTGACCTCTTGAAAGCTCAGTGTTAATGTTAATAAAGCATTTGCTTTACCACAAGAGTATTTTATCTTGTATTAGTGCTCATGGCCATTTGCTTTAAAAATCTCACGTGACTTCGTAGCGACTTTGACCAATGACGAAGTAGAATTTAAAAATTAAACGAGGCTTACCTGTAAGGTGAAGTTTGATTGTAATTCTACGAGTAATTGGTCAGGAGCGAAGAAGTCACGTGCCCGCCACATGTGATGTGCTCTTCTCACTCCCTACCCTCAAATTTATGGAAATGACCATGAGCCTTAGGACCTTTAAAGACTGACTGCTTGCTTGCCGCGCGCTATCTCACGTGACTTCTTCGCTCCTGACCAATAACTCGTAGAATTACAATCAAACTTCACCTTACAGGTAAGCCTCGTTTAATTTTTAAAGTATCTGTTCTCTGTATTGTCACCATTCTCTATTGGATTGTTTATTTTCGTAACCACTGAATAGATTTCCAGTTTATTTGTCTTATGGCAAGTGTCGAAAACTGACGTTTTGTCATTGCGTGATGTTCTGTTTATTGTTTACATTTTTCACGTCGCTCCCATTTACCCCGGCACCAAGTGCAGATTATTACAGAATCACTCTCCGACACTTTGCTCTACCCTTTCGGTGTCCGTATTAGAGAAGTTAAAACGGTGAATTTTTAAAATGAGGAATCTTTAAAATTCAGCCACTGAAGTTCATAAAATACTAGTTATTCGTGGGAATTTTTTGTCCGTATTAGAGAGGTTAAAATTGGGTATATTTAAAATCGGGAATGTTTAAAATTTAGTTCACTGAAGTTCACAAACTACTGATTATTCGTGGAATTTTTTTTCTTATAAAAGGTGACAGCCCCAAATCCTGCTCGTCGCTAAAAGTATTTTAGTCCAGCTTTAGAATATTGAATAAGTCTACGCTAAGTACGTGCGTGATAGACTTTTCTGTTGTTTTAAATGTTGTCATTTATTTAATATTAGGAATAAAACCGAAAGGTATTCAATGACTACTAGAAATGGACATTAACGTTAATTTTGCGCAAAAGTATAATGTAATAGAATTAGCAAACTCGTTCTCAGGGTTTTTCCCTCTGAGAACGAGGTTGTCGAATTAGGCCTCTTAACATATGCCGAATCTAATGTAAATGAGCAAGAACAACATATTTTGTTAGGCAGTATTAAGATCTCACGTTCTAATGCATTAACGAGATGGCTGTAAGAGCCAGAGGAAATCAACTGGGTTTGCCATCTATGCATACTTAAACGATTTTTTTACTAGCTTCAATTTAAAACGAAATTAGGTTTAAAAATAAGCACTTAGCTCTATATTCCTCCAAAAACGCTTGATTTGCACAGTTACGCAGCCTCAAATGCGGTCTTGACCACTGTTTGAAAAATGTGAAACCTGTCTTGAGTAGCAAACCGCGAAAAAATGCAGGGAAATACTTTAAAACGGTTTTCTCCGCTGAACACAGCTCCAACTGACGTGTTTACCGAGCTCACGTCACATTGGCCATGTAGCCTCGCGAAAAACACAGCCTCGCTTTGGTTTCAAAATTGCCAACACGGGCGGGCGCGTGCGGGCGGCACACGCACGCGCCCGCGAAACATTCCGCTAGCCATGACCATGAAAAATGCGGGCATCGGTTCTATGAGTATGGAGCTGCGCAGCCGGGCCTTCGGCCCGGCGAGAGCTCCGCTATGAAGTTCAGTTTAACTTACAAAAGAGAAGTCTAATTGTTAGGAAGTTTAATTAATAAAAAGAATGGTTTGAAGGTAAACTTTCATGGTATGTGATCCTGGATGTTTTACAAATCGAGTCCATGTTTTACAAATCCAGTCCAGTCTATATTTTACAATATGCGATGTGATGACATCATAACTCTTTACACTCATATTACTAATTACGTGAGTGTGACCTCAAATATTCTACAGGTGGCCTCGGATACTGCAAGTGTGTATGTCGGGTACTGTATATAATAAAAGAAGATGGAATAACGTTTTTATGTAAGGAAAAGAACACAAACCCATGTTGAGGACGTGTTGGAGTATTTTGCGCCACCATTAACGCAATGAGAGCGCCGGTACTTTCTACCATTCATTATCAAGATTCTTCTTTTTTCTAATTATCCTCACGTTCTAACGCATTAACGAAATGGCTTTAAGAGCTGAACGTTTGTTCTTGTTTATATGAAAATAGAAACTTTTCCGTGGGAACATGTGACATAAGAGGAAATTTTCTGCATGAATATTGGTGAGAATTCGATAGGAATACAAGATGGATTAAAAATAAGGGTAGATTAAATTTTCTGTTAAATAGCCATTGACAGCCGCATTTATTATCTTATTAGCAGTAATACACAGAAATGGACCACCGGAAAGAGTGCCGCGATTACATCGGAAATATTTTCTTACAGATTGCTGTCCAAAATGGCGTTGGCAAACAAATAACAAACATTCTAATATGTTTCTTACGATCTCTGTTTGGGAGTTTGGGACAGCAATTCTAATTCAATTCAGCGATTCGAGTGGGTTTCGTACGCCGAGTGGGTTTCGTACGCGCTTGGGGGGGGGGGGGGGGGGGGGGAGGGGAGGGGTGGTGGGTGAAGTGGGTTGCGAAAAAAAACATCAGATTTTTTAGAAAAGAATAGCCTCCTACGGAGACGTGAGTTTAGACTGTTTAGACTTTCTTTGGGTGCGGCGCGAGATCGAGCGCGAAAGCCGCAATTTATCTGATTTAATTTATGCTTCTTAAAATGGTTGCTTGATAAACTTTGATTAACAAAATCAGCAAAATTATAACGTCTTTTGCATATTATTGCATAATTAAACCGTAATGGCAATGATTCAGTATTCCAAAATAGAACAAAAGCCAAATCCATACTCTTGCATAATCAAACCGAAAGATTTTTAGTTAGCTGAGTCGGGAAAATCTCACCTCTCTTGCATACTATTGCATAATCATCATACCTCAACATTTAACACCTATTCAAAATTGAAATTACTCTTTCATAATCAAACCGTAATAGCAATGATTCAGTATTCCATTGACTACTAAAAAGGGACCCACTGTATAATACAATCCAATTAGGCCCCTTTACATATGCCGAATCTAATTTAAATGAGCAACAACAACAGATTTTGCCAGGAGCAATATTCATGGAAAGAAACTGGAGCGTTGGCCCTACGCAAAGCCATATGAAAGACGTCTTGAGCTATTTTTAGCAGAAATTGCGCCACACTTGACGCAATGAGACAGCCGGCACCTACTACCTTACAATATTTGGCGAGAATACTTCCCATTTAGAGGCAAACGTTCCAGTTTCTTTGCAATTTGGTTGGACCACATCTAGTACAACAAGACACAGAGGCATTTAGAGGCATGAAAATAGAAGCGTTACGACTTGCGCTTTGCAAAAAGGAAATTCGCAAAAATAACCGGCCTGTAATTGTAATTGACTCTTAATTCAAGGAAGGCCACTTTTTGTCTTTGTCTTCATGTGCCAGTATTTTAATCTAGCTGTTTTGTGAAAGCAGTTTCATGAAGAAAGACATTTGACGCGCTGAGGAAAGAAGCGCGGTCTGTCAATGACTCGCGCTGACCCGGACAGCGCATTGGGGTTGTCGTGACAGACTTAGGCATTCCCGTTCAGTGTTGCTCGAAGTTTAAAATGTTTGAAAAGTGCTGTGAAATAGTCTCAGGCTGTTTTGAAAGACCTTTACAACGCGCCCGCCCCAAGCCGGCCCGCGACAAGAACTACTCCTGTGGGAAATAACATTCTTTTGTTTGCGAAAATAATTATTCAAATTTGGTTCCGTTTTGATCGATCAAGCATAAATTTGGAGAGAAAGCAGATGCCCAGCAGGCACTTTAGAAATTCGCGTTTTGACAGTACTTGCACTTATTGTAACCCCTGGAAAATTTGCACGAGGCTTTCTGAAAAATCAAGTTAACATAACCCTATAATACAAGATTCCAGCAATTATTTAAAGAGATATTACACCTCAAAGTGCGCCAAACCCCTTTCCTCATACAAACAAGATGCCGAAATAGCGAACTTTCATGTCAAATTTGACAGATGTAGAAGTGCATAACAACAGAAAACAGCCCACACGGTTTAACTGATCTTTCTTCTATAAAAGCCATATGATACTTGTAGTTTATCAAAAGAAGTTTGAACAAAACAAGCGCAACGTATACCCACTAGACATTTTCGGGCCATTTTCTCTACTTATTGAAAAACTGGAAAACATGATCGCCGAGTGTTCTTACGGCAAAACCTAAACATGTGGTTGGTGAGTCGACAAAAAAACTGGCCGGCGGTTTAGGAAAACATGGCGGACTGAGAACTCCTTTCGCCGATAACAGAAATGTCTTGCTGTATGACTACTTTAATGAAACTCATCCAGCGATCTATTCAGATGACATTGGTTGAGAAACTGTGATCTACTTCTTTGCCTGGATAAACTATACGGTGAAGAAAAACGCATTTCTTGTCTTATTACTGGCATTCGTTCACCAAATGTCCGATGGAAATATGGCCGTGTTTAGCTGAGTAGCACAGTTTCAGCCCTCACTTGCGGACCAACAACTGGATGACGGCCAAATGTTTTAACAGATTTTAGTAGCCGATAGATGGAACTTTCCCTTGATATGCCTGTGAGTATGAACCACTTTTGAGATTTTTCCCCTGAATTTGGGACAAATCGCATGTTGGGATAAGTGCCCAAAATGGATAAACTTTGTATCCTCGGTTTTATTATACTAATTAGTGTTTATGATTACAATTGGTCTGATTATTAAGATAGAGGGTCACTGTTTATAGCTAACGAATTTGAAGGTTTCAAGTGAACCGTTTTGTTCAAAGCGAATAGCTTTAGTTTTGGCAAAATTCACGGTTCTGGCTACACTAACACGAGGGATTCAATGTGAAAGTTTATTTAGGATGCGCTAGTCAGTCATCTGATGCAATTTACAATAATAGTATACAGCCTTACGAATAACAGTGTTTCTAAAAATGAAAAATTGTGCTACGCCAGATACGCGTACCATTTATAGCGCATCGCGTTCGCCGAGCTGCCTTGGATGAAATTCAAGAAATCGATACAACTGAATTTAAGCACGTTTTAAAAACAATTCTCCAAAACTACACAAGAACAGAAAGACAACGTCAATGACAGATTGATATCAACATAAATTCCCATCCAAAAATGTAATCTGTTTTACCTTTAAGTCCCTCGCTTGCTTGGAAATTCTTTTAATATCCGCCTCTTTGGTTGTGAAATCCGTAATGACAACAAATATCTCGGACGTTGTGTGGCGTCATACGCGCATGTTTTGCGACGTAATACGCGCCCGCGAGCTAGCCGTGCCTAACGCGGGCACACGCACGCGCCGCGAAACATTCCGCTAGCCTTGACCATGAAAAATGACGGGCATAGGTTCTAGGTTCTATGAGTATGGGGCTCCGCGCGGGCCTTCGGCCCGCAGAGCTCCGCTATAAATCGATCTATATTAATCGATCTAATAGATCGTTTGGTTCATTCATAGTTTATTTATTCATCTACCCATCTATCTATCCGTCCTTCTGTTCATCCGTCCGTCCGTCCATCCGTCGACCCATCCAACACTCCCAGACAAAAATCAATTTATCTGGCCGTCCGTCCGATCATTCTTACATTTCTTCCTTTTGCTCTTTCTTTCGTTTGTTTCTGTTCGTTCACCGAGAAGTTCGTTTCTAGTTTCTGCGTTCGTTTGTTCGCTCGTTCCATTGCAGATTCATCAGTAATATCACATACATATTCGTCTTCACCTGTCAGTTTCTTGGTATTAAGGATTTATGAAACATTTTCTACTAGGACCACCTGAACCTCCCCGAATACTTAACAACAAAACAGAAGTCTCTGGAGTAAATGTAACAGTGCATTGGAAACGCCCACCGGAAAGTAAATGTATCATCACCATGTACTCACTTCACTTCAGAGTAATTAAACCAACCATTGACAAATGGGCCGAGATAAACATCACCAACACCAGTATTGTCAGTTATGAATTGCATCTTCAGCACAGTAAGAAGTATGAAGTGGTTGTCTTTGCTTGGAACGATCTGGGACGAAGTGGAGAAAGCAAAATATGGGAAGTAGGAACGAAACAGCGTAAGTGATCTTAAGGTGGCTCGACTGGGTTTTTGAGTGACGATACCTTTTAACTTTGAGAAAGTTGCGTATCACCACAAACGATCCAACGGAAAATCGATTGCCACAGCTGTACTAGAGAAAGATTAAAGTTTCAGATGAGGTACGTTTTATGGAAATCGGAGTTGCCAAAGCAAAGTTATGACGTCAATCCCTGTTTTACATAATACCGATTTACTTGTCATCAAGAGAATGATAATTTTGGAAAACGCTCACTGGATCATCGAGCTGACGTACTTGTCCTAAGGTCTACAAAATTTTACAAATTTCTATGGAAGCGTTTTCGAGAAAATTTCGAGTGAAGTTTTAAGGTTTTAAAGTACAGCAAAAACAAAGCAATTTTGAAACGTTATTAAAACGTATGTCTACAGGGCTTGGAGATATAATATTTTGGTCTTAAATGAATTTTATACCATGCAAATACCTTGAATGAAAATCTCTGCGAAATCGCTCCATTTGGATTTTATAAACGTTGGCTTAAATATGAACTGGTCTCTAGTGTTATTTCGCGTTTTTATCGAAAATTGACCCTACCCTTATTAAAATGGTCGCGAATTTAAAAGCGATTGATGGATTTTGTTAAAATGTGGTCCTCATAAAGGTTTGTTGCTCTCATTATGCGCCTCCATTGTCTCGAATAGCCATGCAATTGTAAATTTCAGTAAATAATTAATTTATAAACACTTCATTTCTTTTTTTTAAGTGTTACATGAATTCATGATGTACTGAAAGCTACAATTCCACGGCGATTTCATACAATGGAGATGCATAATGAAACAACAAGCCACAAGCGCGAAAATCAGCTCAATATTTCCCTGAGTTGGCGCCAAAAATTGACAGCCTTAGAATGTTTCAATAAATTTGAAACTTGGGGATTGTATTAAACATTCATTAACCTTCATGAGAACTAACTTTAAAAAAAATTCATCAATCGCTTTTTAATTCGTGACAATTTTAATAAGTGTAAGGTCATTTTTTGATATAAAAGCGGAATAACACTCCAGGCCAGTTCATATTCAAGCCAATATTTCTGAAATTCAAATGGAGCGATTTCCTTGAGATTTTTATCTAAGGTATTTGGATGGTATAAAATTCATTTAAGACCAAAATATTATTTCATCAAGCCTTGTAGACATAAGTTTTAATAACGTTTCAAAATTGTTTTGTTTTTGTTGTATTCTAACACCTTAAAACTTCACTCGAAATTTTCTCGAAAACGCTTCCATAGAAATTTGTAAAATTTTGTAGACCTTAGGACAAGTACGTCAGGTCGAAGATCCAGCGAGCGTTTTCCAAAATTATCTCTTGATGACAAGTAAATCGGTATTATGTAAAACAGGGAGTGACGTCATAACGTTGCTTTGGCATCTCCGATTTTCATAAAACTTACCTCATCTGAAACTTTAATATTTCTCTAGGACAGCTGTGGCAATCGATTTTCCGTTGGATCGTTTGTGGTGGTACACAAGTTTCTCAAAGCTAAACGGTACCGTCACTCAAAAACCCAGTCGAGCCACCTTAATTCTTAGGTTTAAATAGACACTTAACAATTGCTCTACAATTGTACTACAATCTATACTAAAAAACGTTTCGATATAACTTTAATACCATTGTAATCTACAAAGTAAGATCTGTCTCACAGTAAATTTGAACCAGGAAAATTACATCCGTCGACCCTACCTTTTCCGTTATCATTACATGGAAAAAGTTTACATTTTGCCTACACTAACAAGAAAGACACACACAACTGTGTAGATACAGGGCCCTGTAGGCCAGCGAGTACCTCATAGCCAGTTTATTGCAAGACTGCCATCAACTTATCTGGGGGTAGAGGTACACGGAAACTAATAAATACTACAAATAAATATCTCAAAATTTCAGTCATATAAATTTTGGTGTTCGAGTAGGTGCTGACCTAGAATGATTCAAATTCGTAAGTAACACCTATACATATCTCAGGAAGATACCCGTAATTCCCTTTATGCGGACCCAGTCATCTGGTCCGTGCCGCCAAAATAACTTTTATGCCTGTTCCGAGATGCTACATTGTCAGAAATACATGCATATTTTGCCTACACTACTAAGAAAGACACACACAACTATGTAGATTCTGGGACTTGTAGGACAGCAAGGACCTCATACATATAGACAGACAAAGGTAGAGCTCAAGCATAAGAACGAAATAGCTCGCACGTAAATAAAATTAGATCACAAGCCTAGATTCTTAGAAACATCCAATCGTGAAGGCACCGAGTCTTTAACATACGTCTTTAGCTGTCTTTGTTGTCCACGTCCCGTGCCCGTGAATACGAGATATACCTATCGGCGGAAACTTCTTCTGCTTCTTGGAGGAAGGAATTGGTCTGAAAATTTATTCTTTGGAGTTATCTGGTATTTCCGCTTTGGATATATACCCCTGTAACAATTTAACTGGACACAGAACCCCCCCCCCCCCCCCCCCCCCTGTTTTAGCAATTACCAATGATCCGCCTTACCCTTGACTATGTCGATTTCCATGAGATCACTCTGGAAGCTTATGTCGTTTACGTTGCAACTCGAGAATCTCGGCGCTTCTTAAGAAACCAGAAAACAAGAGGACGTACGTAACGAGGCTTCTCAACAGGACTAGATCTTTAAAATCTGTTTGACTTCGTAGCATATGTTCGGATAAATTTCTCCATTGTAAGCATGTTTAGTTTTTAAAATAATTTTGTTCAAATGTAACGTTTTTGGCAAGCACAAAATATAAATTACTAATGATTAAGATTGCTTGCCGATTGTGTGTTGTAAATTATATTAACATTATGTTTGACAGATGTTCCATATCAGCCCATCATGCATTCGGAGTTCATAAAAGGTTGCAACTCTATCAACGTTAGTTGGAGTCCACCAACACGCAATGCATCGGGAAGACCGGTGACAGAGTATCTTGTACAGATCAAACCTACCCGCTCGGTAGATCCATGGACCAACTGTACTGTATGTGACAATCTACCGTCAACTTCATGTGTGTGTTCTAGTCTTAAGGCAAATAGCAGTTACGATGTGAGAGTAACGGCAAAGAATAAACTTGGATATGGCTGGCCATCTGAGATTATAGAAGCATCGACTGTAACAGGTGACTTTAAAGGGACGCTGTCCTGGCGAAATAGCAAAATTACGCTTAGCTTATTTCCACGTTATATCGCCAAATGCCACCAAATATACAACTTAGTTGGATAAAAGATTCTATAGAGCAAAACAAAAACAGTATTTTAGAGATAAAGTGCAGGATTGCAAGGATTGAAGTGGAATTTGATTTATTGACCGCCTGCCCTGTCAATAAATCAAAAGTTACCATTCTAATAGAATGTTGACTTTTCTAGCCGTTATTTCGTCTGTCTAGTTCATATTTTTTTGCTTCTATCACTTTTAGTGATGGTTTCTTCCAATTTCAAGATAATAATAACAACAACAACTTTATTCATTTAAATTAAAAAATAAATAATAAAGTAACAATTTGAAAACACGCTATTTCAGCCGACGGTGTCCCTTTAAATGGATGAGGTGTCCTGTCGTGTGAGATTATAGCCACTATTTTGGATTTAAGAATTTTAATAGGTATTAAAAAATAAAAATACAAATATCGGAAAGGATCTAAAATCTAACTGCGAGAAAAAAGATGATCGGTTTATTAAAATGAAGAACATAACGTAACAAGAAGCTATAGAGGTTTTGCACGGCAGCCATGTTGCATGGCAGGAACAACAGATCATTTTCCCTATGGGAAAGAATGTTCTTTCTAATGCAAAACATTTTCATTGTTCCGGCCATGCAACATGGCTGCCGTGCAAAACCTCTATACACAGCTCGAACTCGTGGCGTCTTTATTAAACCCAGTGCATTATTTAGTGCTTTAAGTAGTTTACGGAGAAACACAAAATTATGTCTGAAAAGTAAGACTACATTCAGTAGCCGACACTTGATATCACGTAGATCACTCCTATTTAAGTACAAACTATCACGTAGCTTTTTAAGTAGTAGTCCGCATAAGAACTAGACAAAAAAAGAACAATAGGCCGCGGCAATAAGGGCAGTTATTTTTTAGCTGCTAATTGCTCTAATCAAATTAGATCTAAGTATTTTCATTGGCTTATACGCAAAAAGCGCGAATTAAATTTGAATGTAAAATTGAAAATTGGGGCAACTTACAATCGATTTCCAAACTTTTTATTTGGTCCACTCATTGTTTATGTAACAAAACACTGCATATCGAAATCTCAGCAATTTTCTTTGCGCCGAACGGCTATAAAATCAAATTACAACCAGAAGTGAACAGTATCACATCGATCAACGAGCTTTGCGAAATCGCTTCGCTCAGATTTCATAAAAGAAATGTCAAAAATCGATCGATCACAGAGTTCCCACGTGAATGAATTTACATGAATTTACGTGTCATTGTAGTCTACAATTTTCCTTCACGGAAATAAAAAAAATACTTTCCTTCCAGAACAAAAAATAGCGAGCTCGAACCGCGCGGCGCTCGAGCAAGATCGCGACAAAGTGTTACCAAAGAATTGCATTTACATATATGTGCCCACAGGCGTGATACAATTCCAACTAATAATACTGTAAACAAAAAAGCATGCTACAAGCCGCAAGAGAGTTTCACAAGCCTTTGTCGTAGCTTGATACAATGTTCAGTGTTCAGCCGACGCAAAACAATCCTTCGAAAAGGTCCAACTCTGACGCGGGGTCCACCGCATCGAAAAAGTAATCGCCGCCTTTCTGGTTGGATTCCAGCTCAATTTCCTTTCCAAGTCGTGGAAAAGTTTTTGATGAAAACAGTAGCTCTCTATCATCAACACTGATCCCTCTTGCGTGAATCTCTTTAATCGAGGTGTACGAACAAAGGCAGGCGATGGCAAGAACGCTAAACTGTTCGCTGTGTGATATGTTGACACTTCTCAACAAAGGAAGTGATTGTTTAGCTTTGAAGATAGCTCGTTCCGATATCAGCGCAAGTCCTTCAATATTCAACACGCGGAGCTGTATGGAAGCAGCAACGAGCTTGAGGAAATGTTTGGAAGAGATAGATGTCCTTGCAAAATTGATCTCGCTTAACCCTGCAAAAAAATTTAGCGGGACTTTCTCGTACATAGTTCCAGTGTCTCACAGGTCGAGTTCTTCGCACTCGAGGAATGACTGTTGTCTTGCGCCGACCATAGAAAACAAATTGCCACCAAGTATTAAAATAAACTGACAAAGGTCACTCCTATCTAAGTAACTTGAGAGCACAAAATGTGACCGAGAAACTCTACTCATTTTGTACCTCGTTGGCTTATGAAGGCACGAGTAATGAAACGCAAAACCACTTGAATTTTTTCTTAGCAAATTCGCTCTTGCTCATCAACATACACAAGTAACACTAAAAAACTCATGTATTTTATTTCTGCCAGGACACAAATTACAGGAATGTATAAATCTATCACCTTTGGAGATGTAGTTTATGGTATCTAATCATTTTCTACATCTATGTGCCAGTTATTTTGATCGTATTGTTATGATATATTTTCAGATCGTCCTGACGAGCCGCAATTCAATGTATCCACGTGGGATGTTAAAGAACACGAGTGTACTGTCCTTGTAAAATGGTCTGAACCACCATCGAATGGTTGCCCAATACTATTTTACACGGTCCGCAACATGCCGTATGGAGCTGACAATGAGTGGACGGAAGAAAACGTTACAGATCGAAACACTAGTCAGAAGGTGCTTAATATGCAATGTCTTACGGAATACAAGTTTCAGGTTTTGGCGTGGAATGAGGTAGGAGGGTCCCGTTCTTCCACTGTGCATTATACAACAACAGGATCTCCTACTGTGAATTACAAAACAACAGGAAATCCCAAACAGGAAGCTCTCTCTGGAGGTATGAGCATGGATAATTTATATTTTTGAGGATTATGAGTAATGCAGTTGAACCTCCATATGTGACTACTTCTGGTAAGCGACCATCTCTTCTAAGCGGCCAATTTTCCAAAATACCAATGAAATTTCTTCCGTCAAATCACTACAGTGAAAACTTCTCAAAAGCGACCACCTATCGCCACAGGCAGCCCAAGCTCACTATCAGATAACCGGAACGTGACCCTTGCTTTATTCCTTTTTATAAAATAACTGAGATACTACGCGCGTTCTGATTGGCCAAAGGCCTATTAACTATTGTGCCGGTAAACTCATAGAAAACCGCGCAAGCGAAACTGTAAAGTAAACAAAGTTCAATTTCCCACTGCATCAACACAAGCGTGAGGAGAAAGAATTTCACAACTCGAGCCGGTTTAGTGTCTTATTGCATATTGTGGTCTGTTAGAAGATGAGAAGAGAAGATATGTTTCTTGTAAACGATAAGTTGCTGCTCAAACCTACAAAATAAAAAAAAAAATTCCCACGCACGCAAACAAAAAACGGCTTAACGACAAAAGAACAATAAGCTTTAATATTTTAAAACTGATATCAACAACAGGAATATATTTTCATTTAACACTGACTTGGAAAGGCTTACATGCAGCGATCAATGACAATCAAAACAACCTCGATATGTACTTTGTGAAGTTCATTGAACTGAAGGTTTAAGCTTAGCTATTAGTGGAAAGCTCAAAAATTATGAATCCCAAAGAGAAAACAATGGCTTTCAAACTGAGGAATTTTCGATTGAAAATCACTGAACTGAAGTTTATAAATGTTCCTACAAATCCTAAGATAACTTCTAAATAAGACGGATTTTCACAGTGGAATTAAAAAGCAAGGCTTAAGCTTATAGCTTTGTTGTTTAGGATAATTATTTTACGCCGATTCCATTTATACGCTTTATCGTGTTTTGTTTTTGAGATTTTTTCATTGAATACTTTTGTACCGGATGCAGTTTAAATTCTGATTATGTGTCCAAGCAAGGATGATCAATTAGCAAGTAGAAAATGAAGCTAACAAAAATTATAGGTTTATGGTTAAACAAATTATTTGCATGGAATTAAGCTTAAGTCTTATCAAACAAATTATTCAACTGTAGGCTTAAAAAACAATGACCTTAGTTTTCATTCAGAACTTAAAATGTAGAGAAGTACGGGCTTCATTGTACACTTCAAAAACATTTTCAGAAGCTGAGTTTCTGGAACTAACCTTTATTCCAATTGAAAAATTCTTGACAAGAAGGCAATCTTTGAATCCAACATACGCCATAAAAATTTTAGGCTTTCAAACTTTCCTCGTACATTCATGTTTGCGGCGGCAGATTCCGGACACAATTTTCTGGATTTCCCATTCAAAGAACTTTTGAATCATTGAATATATTTTCTTCTTTCAGCTGATAAATTCCAACTGACGAATTTCAAAGCGCTAAAACTTTTCAGCACTTTCGTTGAACCCGTGACTTTGTCGGTGGCATATCGTGTAAAGTTCATTCTTTCAGCGGCTCTGATTGGTTTTCCCGGTCATATATGATGAATGTTATGAGAACAAGCTACTTGATCGGCACAAAACTACAACAAATTTCTCTCTTTCCAAACGCTTTTCATAGTTATTTCATAAAAGCAATAGAACACATTTTCTATGACTTTACCGGCGTAATAGAACCACTTGGGATGTTGGGAGAACACTCGAAAAGCTTGTAAACCACTCACCTACGGCTCGTGGTTTACAAGCTTTTCTCGTGTTCTCCCAACATCCCGCGTGGTTCTATTACGCCTGTAAAGTCATAGAAAATGTGTTCTATTGCTTAAATAAATGGAATCTTTGTAACACAATACCGCTTATAAAGCAAGGGTCACGTCCCGATTATCTGATAGTGAGCTTGGGCCACCTGTGCTCTCGCAGGCGACCGCGGCCACTTTCAACGCTGGTGATTTGCATTTTTCTATTGTTTATTATCTGTGGTAAGCCGATCGCCCATGTTTCGATGTCACTGCAGACGCAAATTGAGTCATGTGCTGCATTACAAGTCCAATAAAACGAACTTCAACATGATAGAATATTTTGCGCTGACAAGTGTTTTTTAGGTTTAAATTGCTATGCGTTCATATGATGAAAAGACAGGCTCATATAATTCAAAGTAACCACCCCCTCCCGCCGAGGTTTCCAGGTTCGAAATCCTAGCTGTGTCCTTTCTTTATCGACGGTTCTCCAGTGTTGCAGTGTTGCCTTTGGGTACCCATGTTAGTGCAATATTGGCGTTCTTGTCAGGTGACATCTTAAAACATGGCCTAACCATTTCTATCATCTGTTTTTTACTTGTTCACCAATTGTCTTTGTGCCATATCATTCTCTAATCTCTTCAACACTGACTCTCATCGGCCAGTAGACTACGAGTAGTCCCTCATTTTTATCTCGTTAATGCGCATGCGCATTAAACGAGATTTCGGAATCAGTCGACGAAAAAAGAGACAAACGTTGTTAACAAAATTTTGTGGACTTTTGTCCGGGGGGGTTCTTCTTTCTTCTTTATAGAAGCTATATTGGGCATTGAGGATATGTTTGGTTAAAGCGGTTAGGATTTTAAGAAGGGCGTCACTAAAATTCAAGAAGGGCGTCACTAAAATTTTTGAGGAACACCCCCAGTCCTATTGTTAATTTGTTAATTTCCCTAGGGTATTAATTGAAATGTCATGAACTTGTCATGTCTTGCGTTACGTCACCACAAAGGTATTACAGTTCTTATTAAGTTTCGATATCTCACATTACCTATCAGCTTCAATCATTTGTCGTAAAGCCATTAAAGCTGCTTTAGAAGGGTAAAAATAGGTCAAATGCGTTTTTTTTTTTTGGAAACGCAGTTTGAGAATTTCACAGTTTATTTTTACGAATGGAGACGTTTTAAGAAAGTTAAATGGAACGGGAAAGTTTGTGTTTTAATATGAGCCATATAGCAGAGCAAAATAGCGTGACCTTTCGTGTGTTCTATTTTGAAATACTGAATCATTGCTATTACGGTTTGATTATTCAATAGTATGGGAAAGACGTCATAGTTTTATTGATTTAGCTACCGTGCACAGGGAAATTTAGCGGATTGTCCGACTGAATTTGTTTTGCGGGAGGAAATTTTTGCGGGTCGCGGAGACAGCGAAAATTTCTGGCCCCGATTGTCAAAAGGTGGATAGCGCTATCCACCCGATAAATCACTATCCAGTAGATAACGCAATTGGTTTTGCACACCTTTATCTACTGGATAGTGATTTTTCCGGTGGGTAGCGCTATCCACCTTTTGAACAACCGGGCCCTGCTGGAAGGAAATGCTTGCGGATTTCTGGTCAAGTATAAATGAAATCCAAGGCATCGGTATTAAACTGCAATTTTACTTCCTGACCGGAGGTTTGTATAGTTTCCATAGTTATGGTTGTTGTTCAGGCGCCAATACGAACATAAACAACGAGAAAACTAGTGAGTGAATTATTGTACGCTGTTGTAAAAACGTATCAGTATTATGATAACAGTCTCTGGTTCTTTTGAGGACGTGTCTGGAGTTGAAACGGGAATGCAGATGACTGTTGTGGCGGTCGCCTCGGAGTTATGAGAGCAATATGTTTGTTCACTGTTTAAAAGTTCCTGTTAAGCCGATATACATCATTAAAACAAGTAATTTTTTTTCTGTGAGAGTATATTTCTGCGGTGGAAAATTTAATACAAAATAAAATAATACTGAATTATAATGCAACAACAGACAACCTTGTCTAACTCCCCGTTCGAGCGAAAAGGCCGATGAGAGCCATCCATTGTTTATAACGCACGAGGTAATATTGGTGTAAACAATGTTCACCCAGCGCCGAAAATTTTGGCCGAAATTAAAGCGCTCTAAACCGCCCTGCAAAAAGCCGTGATTAACCCGGTCGAAAGCCTTTTCCTGATCCAGGCTAATAACAGCGGCCGAAAGCTGTTTATGGTTTACATGGTCGATTGTTTCCCGGATCAGAAAAAGGTTTTCAAAAATACTGCGGTCAGGAATCCCGCATGTTTGATTACTTTAGTACAAATTTTATAATCTGTGTTTAACAGTTTCGTCACCGCAAATGTATTAAGTTCTTATTAAGTTTCGATATCTCACGTTACCTATCAGTGTTTCAAATTTTCAATCATTCGTCGTAAAGCCATTAAAGCTGCTTTAGAAGGGTAAAAATAGGTCAAATGCGTTTTCTTGGGAAACACAGTTTGAGAATTTCACGGTGTATTTTTACGTATGGAGACGTTTTAAGAAAATTAAATGGGACGGGAAAGTTTGTGTTTTAATATGAGCGATATGGCAGAGCAAAATAGCATATTCTTTTGAGAACAAGCCATATCTAGAATATTTGATGTCACTTTTAACGTGATTAGTAATACGAGTGGTTTTAATTAGCCCCACGCAGCTATCAAGCGTAGTGAATACAAGCTAAAATTAAAGCTTTGACTGAGTCAAAGTTCCCATATGACTAAAAACAGATCGCCGGATTCACCCCTTTCATAACTGAAATAGAAGTCCGTATACGGGTGAATATTTTAAGTTCGTTTACCTACAGGTTGCAACTGATTTGATTGAAAATTCTAAAAATTGGCATGAATGTTCTGCGATACCTTGTTATCTTTGTGGAATGTCCGGTTTCCGGAAGATTATAAAGAACAGGAAAGAGCGAATCTCAAAACTGTCTTAAAAATGAAATTAAAGTTGGAAAAATATATATTTGCTTAATTCTTTCTTTGAGGAATAGAGGAACTCTAAGGATATGCACTTTTTTGTCTTGACTTCCTGACTGAATTTAAGTCTTAAAATAGCAATGAACAATGATAAACGATTATGCGTGAACGGACTCTGATCGATCAATGACAGACATCGTAGCGACCATAGGTCATGGATCAGTTCTTTCCTTCTTTAAAATCTCCGTAAAATTCTAAGATGTTTATATCTTATATATAAAGATCTACAAACGCGGATAAGCGTAAACATTTATCCGATGCGTTGTGGCACACATCAAAGATTTAAATTGGATGATCCTAGCTTATTTTTGAACCGGTTCTGCTCGACAGTTCTGACAGTTCTGGTCAGAATTAATTCTGTAACGCGATGATCCACAATTTGCACCTACAGTTTCACAGTAGACCAGTTGAACCTCTCGAACTCCCCGTAATCTCGAACTCAAATCCATTTACCTTCTGCGACCTTCGATTTGCATTTTCAGTCATTTACTATATGAGTCTAATGATAGTAGATGTTGGAAATAGCGAGGTTCAACTGATTTTCTAAGTCTTCAATGCATGTATTTCAGAGTAATTTTCTGAACTTACAATCATAGGTGCCCAGCGACCACTGATGTATAAATTTTCAACGGTTACCTTCATCAAGTTCCTTCCCAAAAAGTCATAAAAGACCATAAAAAGAATTGACTTATCTTTTCCACCCTTCCGAGGCTTTTGAGCCTTGTGTTATTTGTGTCGACTTATGCGTTTTTTACGTTTTTTACTTTCTTCTTTTCCTCCTTGTGTTTTTCCATGACTGTGTGTGTACTTGTGATACGGGAAGAGTTACTTTTTGACCCTTATTTGACGATATAAGATCACAAGAGATCACCAGAATTCAGAACACAATGATTAGCGCCAAAAATCAAAGGTCACCGATATGTATGTGTATACCGGGAGTCTAGGGTGTACTCTAACTGCACGTCCGATCCAAGAGAGAGGAAGAGAGGGGCCTTGGGAACGAGGTTGGTAGACGTTTCAATAACAAATAGATCATTAAAACAGACCGTTGGCCGTCGGGTGTTGATATATGGTCAATAATGTTTAATTTTTTTTGGTAAATTGCACAACCTTCTAAAGTCGCTGTCGTAATTTGTCGTATTTTTAAAGCGGAATCGAGCCGCTTCTCGCTGTTCAGAACGTCTCATGTTGGCAATTTTCGGGGCCACGTCGCTTGTCGTTTTTAACAAGGCTTCTTTAAGCCGAGATGTTTTGAAAACAGCTTCGCATTTTTAATTGGCTATAAAAGGAAACGAAATCTAATCGCCAGCTCTATTCCTACAAGAGACATCATTCTGCCCGAAGGTACACAATTTTTTAGTTAACGGAAAAAGCGACAAGTAAAATATTTTCATTTGCCTTTTTAACAATAGTCTACCTTAGTGAAGTATCTAGAGAAAACATTCCTTTTTTACTGAAGTCTTTTTACTGAACTTATTCACATGCACAAAGTTCTTGTTTTGTCTCATACATCCACATATACACTGCACATATAAATTGGCTGTTTAAAAACATTGCCAGTAAATCAATTTTAATCCCAAATGAAAATCGTTGCAATATGTTTTATTTTTTTTAAAATATCAATAAATAAAGATAGTAAATATTTTTTTAACCTTCGTACATCTTTCCCAAATTTCGATTGATAAGAAAATCGCCATTGTAATGCCATACAAGTCATTGTTACTAAAATACTGTGACTGATACAAAACATAGAAAAATTAACTATTAAAAAAGGGCTCTCTAAAGATAGATTGAATCTAAGTAGTTTTGCCACCCCCATCCCACCTCATAATTTTTTGCCCCGTAGCAACCAAATTGGCCTCGGCTCATTCGCTTAATATAATCAAGTTGAAGTTTCCCCTCAGCTGTAAAATGAAGACTATTTTGAACAAATACGCTAAATGAACATGAAAATTATTTACATTCACACTCGGGATTATTTTGTTGCTCATGACTTTTATTGATTTGGTGGCTCCTAAAAGAGCCCTACGATTAGACCTACAGGTATTTTCAATCTTTCAACTTCAATAGACCATTTAGCAGCTTTACACATATTACCTATCACGTCTTTACTACATTTACCTATCAAAGGCACCCAACTTTTCCAATTCTTGTTGTTGTTGTTGTTGTTGTTGTTTTTTTATCAACCTTACATTCTTTCGCATTAACGAGATGGCTTTAAGAGCCCTTTGATTCTCTCCCCCCGCCACGTCTCGCCTTTCTCACGTGGGGTGATTTTCACGCGCGCTCGGCTCGCGTTTCGCTCGCTCTACTATCCCTGAGGAAAAATTAGGGACTACTCGTAGTCTAATCGGCCAGCTGCCAGTTAACCATCAGGATTTTCCTGAGGCATTTCTGCTGGATGACGATAAGCTTGTCTTCGTCCTCTTTGGTCATCATCCACTTCTTGCAACCGTAGAGTAGAACGACGGCTACACTGTTTTAAACATTTTGATCTTCGTCTTGCGGCTGAAAAGGATAATTCTCCTTACTTAGTTAAGCTTGCTTACCACTCTTGCTTTCCCAATTCGTGTTTTTATCTCGTGAATATGCGAAGCTTTGAACGAGATATAGTATACGGGGACAGATATGCAAATTTTCACTCGTTCCATCATGTGTGAATGTTTTTAATTCCCCAGTGTGTTACGTATTAAGATGATTGCTGTAATTGAATAAGTGGCGTGACTCTGAGTAGAAACAGTCAAACAATTGTTGAGTTTGAGACCGCGGCGCTTGGCTTTGGCTGGTATAAATTTATAGCAACAGTAGGTTTTTGCTAAACATGGAAGAAAAAGACGATATAAGGACAGCTGTTTATGAAGAGATTCCACAAGTTCGATGAAAGCGATGGGATCAAGAAGTTTATTCGTTTTTAAAGGACCTACCTGGAGTGTATATTTAAACTGTTTATGACCTCCGGATGTTACTGAAATTGTACTTGCAACTGAAAATTGGGATCCTCCGATGATTCATGAAAACGCAATAAATGCATAAATTTATTTATTTCAATTTATTCTTCCTTATGAGATGATAGACCTCATTGCTTGCGTGAAGAAAACCACTTTCGCCGGAGTTGTTGCAAGCGCGTCGAGGATCACGGTCACAATTCCCGAAAAATTCCAGATCCTGTTATGTGTCTGTTATTCTGTTATGTGTCTGTTATTCTCGTCTTGCTATAATACTGAGCCGAGAAACGACTTTAAGTACCAATTACAGCTACAAAGTTAATGAATAAAATACAAAAATAACTCAATGAGAATTAAATAAGAGCAAGATGGCACACAAGACCATTTTTCGGCCATCGTCTTATCGGATGCAGTACGATGAAGGTGCCCTTCTTTCCGAGACGGAACCGGGTCGCCATTTTAACTTTGAAAGGTAATCACGAGCTAGAACTCTGTCCCCTGGCGAGAGTTTCCTGAGCTTGGTGTGTCGGTGATAGTATGACTTCACCTTGGCTTGATTGTTGGTTACCTGCAGACTGATATCGGGGCGGACTAGTGCTACTCGTGTGCGGAGGTCTCTCTGAAGAAACAGCTTGGCAGGAGTGGCACCTGTTGTAGTATGCTGAGTACTACGGTAAGTAAGTAGGAAGTTTTGGATGCTCTGGTTCAGGGTACCCTCTGAGGCTGAGGATTTCAGGAATTTTTTGAACGTCTGAACAAATCTGTCGGCTTGACCATTGGCATCGGGGTGGTAGGGTGATACCAGCACTCGTTGTATGCCGTTCTGCTTCAAGAAGTCAGCATATTCTCTGGACTGAAATGGTGGACCATTATCACTTACAACTTGCTCAGGGAAGCCATATCTGGTGACGGGTTAGATAACGCGCTGATGGTACTCGCTGCATTAGTACTTCTCATGGGTCCTACCACCTTAGGCCATTTCGAATGCGCATCTACTAGGATGAGGTAGTGTTTCTCTTCATGAGTAGCGAAATCAATGTGAATCCTTTTCCAGGGACTTGAAGGCATTTTCCAAGGAATAAGGGGTGCGGGAGGCGGTGTATTACGAGTCTTAATGCATTGAGGGCATTGACGGGCTATTTTCTCTAAGTCTGCATCCAACTTTGGCCACCAAACGTGACTCCGGGTCATGGACTTCACTCGGGCAGCTCCGAGGTGAGCCCAATGGAGCTCGTTCAGCACTGGTCCTCTCAGATTCGGTGGAATGATTACTCTCATTCCCCTCATTAGACAACCTTGTACGACTGATAGTTCATCACGTCGTATGAAATATGGTTTGAGGTCTGGGTCATCGCATTTCCCTTGGTTCCAACCAAGCTGTGTGAAGGTCAATACCTTGGAGAGTATTTTATCGCGAGCTGTATCTCGTGCGATTTGCTGAGCCTTAACTGGATGTCTTGCGACTTCCTGAGCTACGACATGGAAGATTGGGCTCTCCACACTTGCATCTTGTTTGAAACTCAGCGGGAGTCTAGATAAGGCATCAGCATTGGCAATGTCTCTTGAGGACTTGTACTGAATTTCATAGCGATAGGATGAAAGCAGAATAGCCCAACGCTGGATACGAGAGGCAGCAAGCACCGGAGTGGCACTACCTGGAGCAAATATCTTGAGTAACGGCGTATGATCAGTGTGGAGAATGAATTTCTTTCCGTAGAGGTACATGTAAAATTTGGTTACGCCGAAGACCATGGCGAGTCCTTCCTCTTCTATCTGACTGTAATTCTTTTGTGCTGGCTGAGTGATCTCAAAGCATATGCAATCGGCTTTTCCACACCATTTGTGAAGCGATGAGAAATTACTGCACCTATTTCGTACTGACTTGTGTCACACTCCAGAACAATTGGCAGGTCAGGATTAAAGTGGACTAGGAGCCGTGAGGATGTGAGGGACTCCTTAGCCAGACAGAAAGCCTTGTCACATTCCACCGTCCACTTGAACTCTTGATCCTTTTGCAGCAATCGATTTAGAGGGTGTACAATGGTGCTTAGATTTGGTATGAACCTGCCATGATAGTTGATCAATCTCAGAAATGCTCGGACTTGAGTGACATTCTCTGGCCCGGGCGCAGACTTTATAGCTTCCATTTTGTCTTCGGTGGGGGAGATGCCTTCAGCAGACAGAGTGTAACCCATGTAGGTCACAGTCCTTTCCATAAATTTGCACGTATTCAACTTAAGCCTCAGGCCATATTTTCGAGGCGAGTTAGCACCAATTCCAAATTTCGAAGGTGATCATCATCATCGTCCTTGCCAGTGGGAAGAATAGCATCTTGTATACAAGCCACTTGGTCAAGGCCTTGCAATATGACATCCATAGACCGCTGAAATATTGCAAGCGATGAAGCAATGCCGAAAGGTAGGCGTGTGTAACGAAAGAGACCACGGTGTGTGTCTATAGTCATATACTGTTGGCTTTCGTCATCAAGGGGAAGCTGTTGATAAGCATTCTTGAGGTCAAGCTTTGTGAACTTCTGACCACCCCTTAGCTTGTAATATCCTCAGGAAACGGGGATTGGATAGCTTGGTACATTTAACTGAGGATTAACTGTAATTGCATAGTTCCCACAGGACTGCGTAGTACCATCCGACTTTGGCACATGTACCACTGGGGTTTCCCACTCACTGCACGCTCTACTTTACTAATGATGCCATCTCTTTCCAGACGATTGTAGTGCTCCTCAATAGCTTGCTGTAATGCATAAGGCACAGTTCTAGTTTTAAAGAATTTCGGTGATGCCCCTTGCTTCAACTCAAGCTTGGCTGAAATGCCTTTTATGGTGCCAAGTTTATCCTTGAAAGGATCTGAATGACTGAATGGTGGTGTGCAACTGCTGATTGACTTGAGGCGAAATTGAATTCTCAGAAACATGGACGCTGAAAATTTCTTTCCAATCAAGGTGGAATTCAGTGAGCCAATTTCTCCCCATGAGGGATGGTCCTGAGCCCGCAACCACTGTGAGTGGAAGGGTTGCAGTATGTGACTTGTATGTGACAAGTACATTGAACTGGCCACGAACTTGAATTGGATTCCCCGTGTAGGCATGCAATTTCATGGTACTAGGCTCAAGGGGTACATCCTTGAAAAACTTCCTCTATGTATCCTCAGAAATAATTGAAACACCAGCCCCTGTGTGAAGTTCCATTGAAACAGAATGACCGTTCAGTTCAATAGGAACTTCGATACCATGCTGACCAGAAGAAACTATATACAATCGTGTGGTTTTGCCTTTACAGGCTTCACTAATGTGGCCTTCCTTACCACATTTGTAACAAGTGTAATTTCTGTACTTACAATTGGATCGCAAATATCCCTGCTTCCCACAACTAAAACAGATAAATTTCCGTTAATTGCTTGAAGAGGGTTGACCCTTGTCTTGTGGACGCTTGACATTTCCCTTTTGATTGTGACCTGTAGTTACGATCGCCTAAGGCATTATGTAACTTGAGCACAGTTAGAACTGGAACCATGCCGGCTAAGCTGAGCAACGTCGTTCTCTGCAGCTTCTAGCCCCTGAGTAATCTGGACAGCTTTCTCGAAGTTTACATCTTCTGAGACCAGCCTCTTCTGAATGGTTGTGCTGCGTAGACCACAAACGAATCTGTCTCGAAGAGCTTCCATCAAATGCGTACCGAAGACGCTGAAGTTGAGCGGAAACACTCGAATGTTCTGCTTGTACGAAAGTGTGAAAACGGTATCGCTCAGAGATCACCAACTTTTTCGGAGCGAACTGTTTCTTTAGAATAGGCGTCAACTCAGCATAAGTTTTCGTAGAGGGAGATGCCGGTGAACACAGGTCTGCAAGAATGTCGTACGTCTTCCCGCCGATAACTGAAATCAATATGGCTCGACGACGATGCGACGTCGAGGAATCGGCCTCGACCTCATTTCCCACAAAGTATTGGTCGAGTCGTTCCAAATAAAGATTGGCGTTTGTATTCGAATTAAACTCCTCGATCTTCCCTAAACTTGCCATAATTGACCATTCTCGTCGCCAGAAGGAATGTTATGTTTCGAAAAAAGAACCACTAGTGAAATACAACATGGCTGATGCAAGAGAACTGATTTAATGAACATGCGTGTGATGGGCAAGGCCGCTGTACATAATGACTGTTACTACATATCATATATATGTTGGAGAACAGTTTATTTTCCGTTAAGTAACTTCCAGTTACTTCTATCTCCATGTGTTTGCAGAGTTCTTTTATATGCATTATCTGCTCTTTTAATTTTTGTCCTATTGCCGCGCTCTTTGTAAATGCCGTAAACTTCCCAGACATAACTAGACCATTCTCAATTCTTCGAGGACTAGTCATTTCTATTATCATAAAGTTATTGGGATTCGCTTGAAGAAAGCAGTTGATAATGAATGATACCTCAATCGGAACGTCAGCACCATAAACTGTCAGCACCATACACATGCTTAAACTTCCAATTGCGTTTTCTTCATACTTCTTGTCTTCTTCCCTGTAGTCTTTCAAGCAAATAACGTTTCCACTCAGCGTTATAAACATGATGTCCGCGGATTACGCTAGTAAATTCAGTCCTGTATGCTTTCTGCCAAGTCAAAATGGCAGAGTTTACGCGCTTTTACGCGAGCCATGACTGAGTACGAGGCGGTCCTCTCGCACGACAACGGCTGAATGAGTTGAGTACTAAAAAGGTCACATTTTGTCGTATTGCACACAAGACTATAGAATTTGTAAAAGCAAGAAACGATAGCATACTGTACGTGTTCCGCTAGTGACGTTATCAGATTATGACAAATGATTTTCAATCTGTAAAACGAAACCGGCAACGTGCGCCAGTTATCATCTTGTGTAGAATTCAACTGGACGATATGGAAGAATCATCAGTTACCTCTCACAAGGGAAGAAAATCAAACATTACCCTTTGTCATACAAGATTGAAGCGATTGAATATGCCGAGAAAAACAACAACACCATGGCAGTTGATCATGACAAATTTAAAGTGGACCGAAAGCGAATCTGGAAGTGACGACGTAAGAGGGAGATGCTCAAAGCACAAGTCCAGGAAACAAATGGCGCAAAGAGGAAGAGGATTGAAGGAAGTTTCCTTAAACCCCTAGACACAGAAATAGAGGACCAGTTGCTTGGATGAATTTACGAAAGAAGATTGATCTCGGGGCTTTATGGTGTCAAGAAAACTAATGGCAAAAGCAAAGTTTATACATGAGGAGAAGGGCCGTAAAAGCGGCACATGTTCTGATTTCAACGCCAGCAAAGGATAGCTTAAAAATTTCATGAGAAGAAATGGTCTTCGAAGTCTTGGAAGAAAAACAACGCAGGCACAGTGAGATCCAGCAGACCAAGTGGACAAGCTTATTGCTTATATTTTGCATGTCAGGCGACTTAAAATGAGGCACGAATATATTGATTGTAATGTTATTGCTAATCAGATACAACTGTAGACAGCACAGGCACTCAGTCAACAGGACGCGAAAAGGTGAGAATCTCAGTTTGCCTTGCCGGAAAAACCGACGGAGCAAAGCTGAAGCCCATTATTGTATTTATTGGAGCCAAGCGCGAGGTAAAGTAGCTTAATGACGAATACAAAAGAAAGTGTTACATTGCATCGTCAGCAAATGCCTAGTTGAATGCCGACCTTACGAAGGACTGGGGAGACGTTTATTTGACCAGCGCTTATTAGCATGGGATTCTTTCCGTTGTCACACAACTGACGTTGTTACTGAAGAATTGTGCCAAAGCAGAGATTGGTGCAGCCCTCATTCCTGGTGGCTTGACAAAGAACATTCAAGCGCCGGGTGTCTCCTAGAATACTTAATTCAAAACAAATGCAACAGAGACAAAGAAGTGCGATGAATGGATGGCAGGTGGAATCCACGAGTTCAATGCCAGTGAAAATATAAGAGGCCCACCTAGAAAGACCCTGGTCGACTGGATACTGGCTTCGTGGGAGACCTCGATAAAAACTCACAATCAATTCCTTCAATCATTGCGGATTGGTGGTCGCTACTGACGGCAGCGAAGACCATCTTGTCCATTGTGTAAAACCCAATCAGCCTTGTGCAGCAGGAGTATACGAACTCAAGGCTTTACACAAGTTCCCTTGAGAGAAAAAGAAGGATCCCTTTGAAGGCCTAATAGGTCAATTGGAATACATGTATGACGATCCACATATCATTGAAGAGAATGACATCGAGGATGACTAGATAATCGATGTTTTTAAACATGCATACCGATATATCTGTTCATAAAGTGTATATTGGGACTACGGTATGCTCGATTACCAGCCGCTGCTTTAACAAACGAAAACCATTCACGTTGAAGTTACGTTTACATGGATGTTGTAGATTTTTTTCATATGAAGATTCAGCCAAAATAAAATTACAGTTCGTTGAAAGAAAAACTTAATAAGCACCTACCTTTAAGCGCCCCTTAAAATAAGCTCCCCCTTTTTTTGGCCGAAATTTTAAATAAGCGCCCGAGGAAATACGGTAAAAACTCAAGGACAGAAAGTAGAGCTTGAAATGCCAGGATATTCTACAAAGCACGAGGCCCAATTCCAAAACCAAAACAGTGGCTTAAAATGGAGCTAATTACAACAAATAATTTGTTCTAATATTTCAGGTCTTTCAGAGTGGATTATCGCAATCTTTGCCTTTGTTGGTTTAGTCTTAATCTTGGGAACTGTCCTGCTGGTTGTTTATATCTTGCATTGCAAAAAGAAGACAAAGGGTTCAGGAAAGAGGTAGGTTTGGTTTTTGATATTTAGACAAGTAGTCGAAGTAGTAAACTTTATTTAGTTTGGGTGGCCCATTCAGCAACGTCATTGATATGCAGAGGGGCCCTGCTAAATATATTTCCCCCCATGCATTCTCTGTAATTTAGCAACGCGGAAGTTACAGAAAGCATTGCATTGTGTTTCTTACTCGATTCTTATATGTATGCCCAAATATGCCAATGCCCAGTTACCAAAGACCAATTGCGAAAGCAACCTTTATTGAATTAGGTATATGCTAATTAAGCATTGCCTATGATTATACAAACACTTTTGAACAATACGGCTGATTAAGCTCAAAAGAAACAATACATTACAACAGAACAGAACAGCATCGTAAATATCCGGGTGGAAACAAAGGTCTTCACAAATCAAACCTCAAGTGCCAATTTATTGCCATTGACTTATCAAAATGTCAAAAAAACCTAGCTTATTAATGTTATTTTTTAACCCGTGAATACGCAATGAACGGGTTATCGGTAACGGAGATAGATATTATGCAAATGAGCACTCACCAACTCACATGATCGCTCACGCACTTATTCACTCACTCCTTCCATCGGCTGTTATCTTTTGTCACGTAATGTTTTAAATTAGTTTTGTCACGAATGCATGCGTAACAAGAACAACGTGAATCCAGCGATAACAATAACTAATTTGCTGTAAACGAATATGAACAACTATAAGCTTATAGATATTTCGCATTTGGAGCCCTTTGATGAATAAACCTAGTTTATATCTTTCATGTGTTAGCGTGACAGCGCATTGTATAATTGTATACATTGTATAATTGAACACTATAATTGAACACTACGCATTGTATAATTGAACACGATTGTATTAGAATGTTATACGCAATTGTATAATTGGAAACAGAGCGAAAAGCTATCCGATTTGAAAAAACTACAATGAAGGCAGTCTTACAAAAATTCATACATTTTGACTCAAATTAACGTTACCTGCACTCGATGTAGCTTTTTAGTCCCTTGCTTTAGCACCCAGCTTTCCAGAAAATTAAGTTTACAAGTTTAAGAGAGTTGAATAGTTCTTGTTGTTGTTTTGACATGAACCATTCGCTAAAGAACCCGCATCTTTAGTCCACACATTTCAAGTCCGAAGTCAATCAATACTGAAAACAAAAGTTGTTCTCTCTTCAATTAACAATGGCGTTTGGGCTGCACAGCGAGTCTCCGTTTCAGTTCATAAACCATTTCTCCACTGAGCTGACTGAGTTCGACAAAACTTGCACACAACAGCCCGTGATGCGAAAAATAATATATATATATATATATATATATATATATATATATATATATATATATATATATATATATATATAGATAGGCTGAGCCTAACAGCGTAGCTCTTTGAACAGAAAGCTGATCACAAGCTTACGACCGGCCTATTTTTCATTTTTAGCAATTCTCAAAAACAGTATTACGCGACCGTCTGCACAGTACATTTACACCGTACAAAAGTTCACAAAACAACTGTTGCGTATCAAAAATTGCCAGAGAAACTGATCTGGAAATCAAAATTGCAAAACATACACAAACATTATTTTGCATAAGGCGACGCGAGTGAAGATAGAACTCTAAAATTCAAGTCTTGTTTTGTTTACGTAAAATCGCTTTTCAAACTATTTAACGAATGAAAGCAAAACGCGTACCATTTATATCGCATCGAGACCGATCTGTCTTCGATGAAATTCGAGAAATTGATACGAATGAATTTAAGCACGTTTTAAAAACAATATTCCAAAACTAACGAGAACACAAAGAAAAAGTCAATCACAACATAAACTCCCATCGAAAAATATAATTTGTTTTACCTTTAAGTCCCTCGACTGCCTGGAAATTATTTAAATCTACGCTTCTTCGGTTATGAAATCCGTAAAACAAACATCTCCCTGCATTTATATTGCTCCAGCATTGATAAAGACGCATTGATAAAGACGCAAGATTTTATCCCTGAAAGCTCTTCTTTTTTCACTATAGAGGCTTCTGTGTATCCTTTAATTAGTATCCCTGTCTTGCGTAGGAAACCGCAAAAAAATGCGGGGGAAAACGACTTTGCGACCCCTTTTCTCCGCTAAACACAAAAGAGTGTTTACTGTAGCAGTGATGTGACATCGGCCATGTAGCCGCGCGAAAAACAAAGCCTCGTTTTGGTTTCAAAATTGCTAAGATCTCGAATGTTGTGTGACGTCATAAGTGTATGTTTTGCTACGTTATACGCGCTCGCGAACTTATCCTGCCCAACGCTCGCTCGCTCGGACACACATGTTACGGACGCGCGCCTGCGAAACATTCCGCTAGCCATGACCATGAAACATGACGGGCGTGGGCTCTAAAAACTTGCTCGTTTCAGTTCCTACAGCCACGTAGTGTCGGAGATTTTTCGGTTCCAATCCGTTTCAAACAATGTTTAGCCGAACATTTTCAAAGTAACAAAGCATATACCATATTTCAAAGCCAATTATTAGAAGACATCTTCAGAAAATTGTTCTTGTTCGTTTTTTTCCAGATCAAGCGGTTTGAACAGCTTTGCCAAGGTAAAGGTGAACTTTCATTCAGCTTCGCCAAGGTGAACTGCGATACGCGGCAAGAATTTTCGCGTCATTTTTCGTTCAGTGCGAATGCGATCAATATTTCTTTATATCTTTTCCTTTCGCTATGTTATAAAAGAAATGGTTCATGCATTTAGCTGTGCATCTATCGAGTTATGGATGCACTTGGGAAGTTTGGAGAGCAACTCTTATGCTTCTCTCGTGCTCTCCAAACTTCCAGCGTGTATCCATAACTAGATATACGCACGCTAAGCATGAACCAATTCTTAAATGTTACTTCCTCTTCTCTTAACCAAACAATATGCACTAGCTAGGAGACGGAAAAAAAGAGTTCTGCTCGTGATCATAAACATCCTAAACGTATTGTAAAAGAATGAAGTCATTGAAATAGAATTTGCTATCTTGCATTCGTGTGTCGCATCTAATATCTACTCAAATAACAGTCAAAGGTTAAGCCTTTCCGGTGCTTGAATCCCGTGCGTGGATGTACTTCCTTGTGGGGTATTGCCCGACGAGTTGTTTACTACGTTGTTGGGTGAACTGCTTGGGTTAAGGATCCTGTTCCTTCGCAACTGGGCACCGATTTCGGTTTCCACAATATTAGACTGGGATGTATCTCCCTGATCCATGGCCTTAGTGGGATTCTACGTCTTTCCCACGGGATCCTTTATGCTGATGGCTTGGTCCTTATGTAGCCCAGGATTCTGGTTGTCCTGTCTCGTCTTAAGCCAGTTCCTAAAATACCCTTGACTCTTGATAGATCTTCCCAGGGAGTGCATGGTCAGCTAACTTGGGGATGAATGAGCTTAATATATAGGTTTCCATCCCCAAGAAAGTGTGAAGCTCCTTCTTGTCTTTGGGTCTTTCCATTCCTTATATGGCCCTGATTTTGTCTGGGCTAGGCTTTACGCCATTTGGTGTGTAAAGCATTCCGAAAAAATTGCACTCCTTTGTTTTGATGACACGCTTCTCGTCACTACGCTTAATGCCGGCTTTCCTGGTACGTTCCATAGTTGCATGTTGGTGTAAGTTATGTTCTTTATCATTCTTTCCATAGACAGTAATGTCAACTGCGATTCCGATGGCTCCATCGCAATTACGGTATGTTTCGTCAATCTTGAATTGAAAGATGTCTTGACTCATGCGTAGGCCAAATGGCATCCTAAGGAAACGGAATCGGCGGAATAGTGTGTTGAATGTTGTTAGATACGAGTATTCTTTATCCAGTTTGACATTCCAGTATCCATCGAGGTTGCTGAAAAATTGTGCTCACGTTAGCTTCGGTGTTATCTCCTCGAGGGTAGGGATCGGATGGTGCTCTCTTTTGATCGCCTTGTTCAGGTCTTTGGGATAAACGGAGTCGTCCATTTCCTTTTTCTCTAATAACTAGATAGTTTACCCAGTATGTGGGTTGTGTTACTCTTGCGATGGTACCTTGGCTCTAAATTTCACCTAATTCTGCTTGTAGTTTGCCAGTTTGCCTCTTAGCTCAATAGGAATTTTACGGAGTGCATGAACCACAGGTGGCACTTCAGGACCAGCCTGCTGATGTGATACAGTGTACGTGTAATCGTCAAAACACCCTAATGTACCGTTAAAGCATTCTGGGTACATTTCCATCAGCCCTTGTTTACTTCTGATTGGGAGGCACTTTTCCAGTGGTACATGGCTTTCGATATAAGAGGGTCTAAAATAGGGTTTCCCAATCCCGCTTCCCGCCACTGTTTTTCCTTCATCCCGCCATCCCGCTTGCTTCGAACGTGTCATCCCGATCCCGCTTCCAAAATACTTTTTTTTTTGCGTGACAAGTCGCAGTTTTTAACGGACGAGACGCGATTTCCGCGGGCTAATGCATTACGACCTCGGTGTTTGTTTACTGTAAACAGCAGTAGACAGTTTAGTTTGGTAAATTTATCCGCTTTTGAGTAAGTGTTGAGGAGCCAAATAAAAATTTTCTTTATCGGAGAACAGCGCGCGGACCATGACGAAGGCCCTCCATCACACCAAACTTCAAAATGTAAAATTAAAAAAAACTTCAAAACACGCCTACAACATAGGGGTTACCCACGAAATCTGATAGAGATGGTTGTATGGAATATGTGGGGTGCGAATTGCGGAGTGCGGAGTGTGAAAAACGCGGAGTGTGGAAAACGAGGAGTATGAAATATGAGGAGTGGGGAAAATGTGAAATACGTATTTTTGAGGAAAAACAAAATATAAGGTAAAACTAAACTATTTTTTTTTCTACAAGGCAACTTTTGCAAGTTTTGAAATTCACAATCTCCATAGAGTGTTTTCACGTGACGTCACGGCGGCCATATATGTCAAAAAATATGTCCCAAAACAATGAAATGGCGGCCATATTGGTGTCCCAAACGAAACCTATGGGACTTTGTCTCTATTCTTATTCAAGCATTTGCTATTGTTTTAGCACTCCAATATGGCCGCCCGTCACGTGAGTGAAAACACTCTATATAAATGCCGGAATTTAAATAAATAAATAAATAAATAAATAGGAATTTTAGTGGAATCCACCAGGTGAAATTTCAGTGTTGTTATCTCAAAAGAGTTGGTATTTTCATACATGCATACATTTCATACCATTACAAATTTTCGAACTTAATTCTGCAGCAGTATCATTTTGAGTAGATAGAGCACGTTTTGAAGCCGCGCCGGCATTCTTTCGTTTCGAAATCTGCGACGACATTGTTTGCATAGCGTTTGGGCAATGTGCATTGCTCAATTACCACTGCTTCAATTCAGGGCTGTCTGGAAAATGTTACTAGGGAGAATTTGCAATTTCATGGCAATTTTATATAATACTTGAAAGTGGAAAATGTGCGTGTTTGGAAGAATTACTGAAGGTGACTCTTTCTATTAGGGAACTGTTTCCGATCACAAATCAAATAGTGATCTCCAAGTACCGGGGCATTGGTTTACAGCGCTGACTTTACGAACATTTATTATCATCCTAACTTCTTTCATTTTTAGCGCAAAAACCCAATGTTATACGGACTTGTTTTTATTGAGCAGTCCATTTACAGAGTGCTGGATTTTCACCAATCTGAAATGCTATAACAATATGATTTAAGTATAAATATCTGCAGTTAAGAGAATTATAGGCTGTTCTCTGTATGCATGTATGAAAATACCAACTCTTGAGATAACAACACTGATTCCGGCATTTATATCGGAGATTGTGAATTTCACTGAAAACTTGCAAAAGTTGCCACGTAGAAAAAAATTCTTTAGTTCAGTTTTACCTTATATTTTACGTTTTTACGAAAAATATGTAATCCTCATTTTCCACAATCCTCATTTTCACACCCCGCGTTTTCCATACTCCTCGTTTTTCACAGTCTGCACTCCGCACTCCACACAGCGCATATTCCATTCTCTATTTCCGAATTGCCCATAATATACTTAGTTTGCCCCCCAAATTTTGCATAAACTATTGTTTTGTAAATGCTCTTGGGGGAACTGCATATTCCCAAGGGCATTTCAAAACAATAGTTTATGCAAAATTTGGGGGGGGGGGGGGGGGGGAGGGGCAAACAAAGTGTGTTATGGGCAATCAGTCGAAAATAGAGAATACAATCGACAGAGAAAACTCTATCAAAAATGAAATTCAAAGAAAGGAAAAATGTGGTTAAACAGGACGAGAAAACACAAAAAGAAATTCCGCCCTTTGTGGCACAATACCGGCCATCAGTGCCAAATCTCAAACAAATTTTAATGTCAAAATGGCACACAATACGGAATCAACCACTGCTACGACAAATCTATAAAGAACCACCCATGATGTTTTTTAAAGAAAGGCAAATCCTTTAAAGATACACTCCTTAGAGGAAAAGTATAAAAGGTGGCAAATAAGTGTCACATCGCAGGGACCGCGCAGCAAGTTTTCGAGTGGGGGGGCTAAAGAAGAATGCGTGAAGGAATTTTTTTTCGTGGGCGGGGGTGGGGGCATGCTTGTGGATTTCTATTCAATTTCTCTAAAGTGACGGAGAATGCTATTATAACGATAAAACTATTGATTTTTTTCCACATCTTCAGTGATGTTGCTTTCGGGTCTGAAAATTCACCATCACTGAATTGAAATATCATAGATTGTTATGTTATGCTACTGATATCAACCTTTAATTACTATAAATAAGCCAGAAATCCAACGATTTTGCTTGAGCTGCCTTGAACTCAACGCTGTATAATTCCTCAGCAATTATTGCACGAGGCTGAGTATGATATGGAAGAGTTATGCAGATCGAGGGGGTTATCCGCCAAAGCCGAAGGCTTGAGCCCGGTGGATAACACCCTCCGAGATCTGTATATCTTCATATCATACGAAAGCCGAGTTCAATAATTGTTTAATTATTCATTCAAAATATTTACACGGCAAAACAAAACGGTAACTGAAAATAATTTAGTGAATGATATTAAAGTTACTGTACATCATTTACGCAAAAAGTGCCAAAATTACGCTTTCTTTTTGTGGCGGTTGGTAAATTCGTTTGCGATGTCAATGGTGGAAAGCCTGTCCGTTCTTTCTTTGTGTATGTTTACAACTGTCAGGTTACTAAATCGTTCCTGGTTCATTCTTGAACGGAGTCATGTTTTTAGCCTCCGGGCAGTCGAAAAGGATCTTTCACCGGCTGCACTGGTTGCTGGATTTACGAGAATCAGCTTACATAACGTGATAACTTCTTTTATCATTTCCCGTTCTGGGTTGGGTAGCTCTTTAATTTTTACTGTGATGTCGTCAAAACAAAAATAATCACCATCCTTCAGCAGCACGCATTTTCCTGAGAGGTCCGCAGGAAAAAGAAGCCATTTAAAAGACGTTTACCTCTGCTAGGTTAGAAGCGAAAAAATATTTTACAATTGTAACGACTAATGCTTCATTCTGTCTATTTATCTGCGCGTTTGTCTTTGCCAGTAACTCTGGTCACTTTCGAATTAACGATTTTTTTATAACTTTTCTCTCCGTTACTTTTGTTAAATTTATTTTTATTCTTGCAAAAAAGTGGGGGGGGGGGGGGGGGGGGGGGCTTCAGCCCCTCCCTCTGCGCGGTCCCTGATCGGAATTGTTTGTGCAGCCTGTCACCCCTTGCTACTCCCTGTTTTAGCATTTTAATGCGTTCCTTGAGACAAGATTGCGACACCGTGACAGGTGCTTATTCGGAATGATAAAGATCAGGACTTCTGAAATGATTTCAAAGGAAAGACAGGATAGAAAAACGGTTAAAAAATCACCTATGTAAACATCCAGACTTGTCTTCCTTCACGGAATCGTCAAATATCTAACGAGTGCATTGTCGTCATCCATCCCGTTTCCCACCCGGAAAAATCAAGAATTCCCGCGTCCCGCCATAAAAATAACGAACTTCCCGCTTCCCGCCCACCTCTAACCATCCCGCATCCCGCCTTCAAATTTTCTTTCATCCCGCATCCCGGCAGCGAAAAAAGGCTTATCCCGCATCCCGCCAACCCTATGTTAGGCCCTCATATAAGTTGGACGCTTGGAGTTGCCATTGGGTTCAGCCTGGTCCAATTGGTTTGTTTTGAGTGTACAGTGTAGCGAGACTATAGTTGCAATGTAATACATGCTTTTAGGCCGTGAATACCTGGCCCAGTGGTGTCCGTAACGTAGAAAATGCAGTTAATCTTCTTCTCTTTGTACGTGCAAAGTATGTTTACAGTGTCAAGCTGCTTGATTGTGGAGCCGCCATATGCTGAGAGGATGGCTTTGTTCTTCTCCAAAGCTTCTGATTTGGGTTTCCATCATCGTTAAACTTCTCTGGAGCGATAATGCGAGGCAGTCGGATGGGTACTACGTTGTTCTGCGCGCCTGTGTATACCTTGCACTGGAGGTTAATTTTTCGCATTTGTTCAGCCTTACTAACCTCAAGTGTTGCGAAGACTTCGTCGCGCGTGTCGTTAGAGGCACCTTCCATGGCGCTAATTTCGATCGTACTAATTGTCAGGACTTCATCAATACAATACAATACAATACAATGACTTTATTTAACCACGATAAATAGAATCATCAGGCATAAGAAAAATCATTAATAAATTATTAACTAATGCTAATATCAAACAATACAAAATCTAGTTAAAACAATGCTAATAAAACTCTAATTCACTTAATTCTTAAAAGGTGCCTGCTTTCCATGAATGCCGTGCAATATAAGGATTATCGTTCATCGTCGTCGTCGTGGAACGTTTCTTCAATAGTGTGAATAGTTTTCTTGAAGGCTGGCTGTGTTCCTTGACTAGGTTGTTTCCGATTGTTGGATCTGCAAACTGATTGCGAATGATTGGCTTTTCCACATTATTTTCACGATGAGTGGCAAGATGGGCATTTATTCCGCGGGTAATGCTGATGTTGTTTACCGCAGTTGTAACAGAATTCTCTCTCTTGTTGTTTCTGAATAGAATCGATATTCCTGCCTTCTTGATAGCCATTACTATGCTCAGTCAACGTCTTCATGTGCTTGCTCATGGCCTCGTGGCTTCTTGCAATCGCGACAGCCGCCTCGAAGGTCATTGTTTTATCTCCAGTGATAAGAGACTTTTGAACGTCGGAGGTTTTTGAACCCCAGATAAGCTGATCCAACACCCTGTCGTCGACTTCAGCGTTGTCGCGGTATTGACGTTTTGTTGCTAGTTTTTTTTTTATTCTTGAGATAAAATCATCGACTGGCTGCCTGGTTCTTGACGCATCTATCGTAGTGTGTATCTATGAATACGATGACTCGTCTTCGGCTCCAATTGATTCTCGAATTTTTAGAAAATAACGGCAAGCTTTTTTCTATCGTCTACCTTCAGGAACGTCCAGCTGTTGTACATAACAAGCCCTTTTTTTCCCGACTAAAGTAAGAGACCTAATAAGTATCAAGCCTTCGTCTACCTACGCACTGCGGTCTAATGACGTTTTAACTTTAGAACACCCTAAAGACCCAAAAAAAGAACATTGGGCGAACAGGGCATTTTGTGCCGCTGCCCCCAAATTATCGAACAATTTACCTATAAACATCAGGATGAGTAGGACATTAGATCATTTTAAGCAGTCTTTAAAGGCACATTTGTTTAGGGAGGCCTTTTATCATTTTTGACCTGTTGTGAATGTTTAGATATTTTAATTTTTAACATATTGTAATGCGCAGACGATCATATATCCATGCAGCCAGCGCAACATAAATACCTAAATTATTACTATTATTATTATTATTATTATTATTATTATTATTATTATTATAGCTCATTTTCTCTTCGTCATCGGTGTCTTTGAGAACGCTTTTAAACATAACTTGACATTTCTGTTTGAATTTTCCGAATGTAGTTACCGGATCAGGAGCGTCCCAGTTCATCACCACCCCTTGTACCACGGTCGGGGTATAAGTTTGCGCGAAAGGGTCTGTTGTCGGCAATTATAATAATACTTTATTAACTCTTATTTACTTTACAGGACAGCCAAAGACATACAAGTTTTGGATTATTGTGAAATCCCTCCAATCAGAACAGAATTTATTGAGGCGTTGGGTCAAGGCGCATTTGGAAAAGTTCACAAAGCGAAACTAAAGGACGGCTTGGAGTACTTTGCAGTGGAACAAGACCGGGTTTATGCAACCAAGAGGCAGAAGATTGTTGCTGTCAAGGAACTGCATGGTGAGTTTGAACTGCTATATTGCCAGTTAGTCTGTGCAATTTTCAAGATCTACGCGAAAGTCAATAAATAGGGATTTCAGTTGAAATCCACGAGGTGGCTCCTACTTCCACTGCTTCGAATTCCATATGGAATTGGAATTTTGAAATGTTGTTTTTCGTGGAGAGAGGAAAACCGGAGTACCCGAAGAAAAACACTCGGGGCAAGGACGAGAATTAACAACAAACTCGACCCGTTCAGACTATATTTCTCACAAAATGAGGAAAAAAAAACTCGCAAGCTAAAACCAGAACGACGTCGGAGTGCACGAAAAACGTTATCAACCGAATACTAAAACTAATGATATACATGCAAAAATTTCTGCATTCTGATTGGCTGAGCGTTGTCAATTAATCCCAAGCAGTGCAGAATGTTGCGATCGGTTGTGCAAAGAGATGAAATTGCAGTGCACAAAGGTGAAATTGCAGTGCAAAAAGTTGAAATTAAAATGATTATAGCCATGCTCCGTCACGCGTGACCAGTAATCTAGAGAATGAAATGAACATTTGAATATTTCTTTGTAACGTCCGAGATTTCAATGAAACCTTGAAAATCTCTGTGGAAAACACTTTGAAAGTTACGAATTAACTGAAAATAACTTCGCTGCACGCATAAAAAAAACTAATATTGTTCGGATATGTAACATTTCAAACAAAATGATATTTTGTTGCTCTTTGTTTTCGAAAATGCGGTAAAATTCTCACGGAAATATCCGAATCTCGGAATGAGTTTTCAAAACCGACGCGTAATCTTGAAAACTCCATTCAATTTTCAAAAATACTGGTCACGCGTGACGGAGCATGGCTGGAACAGTTATAATAGCTAAAGGCATCTCGAGCCATGCATAAACAAAATGGTGGCCACAAATGAAACAAGATTCAGACAGTATAACGGAATTTTAACTGAGAAAGTCTTAAAAGAAAATTAAACAAAAAAAAACAGAAAACAGACAATTGAACAATAGAATTACAATATATATATATATATATATATATATATATATATATATATATATATATATATATATATATATATATATATAAACAATAACTATTTGCGTTTAAAATAGAAAGAATAAACTGTTCAAGTATCGAAAGTTAAAGAAGCTGCCAAAGGGTTAAAAGGCCTCTTGCTTGAACTGGACATGTCCACTCATTTATACAACAAGAAAGAAAAAGGCTGCGAGAACGTCTAAATCTAACCTCGGTAATGTCCTTAGAAGCAAATGAACTCAGAGGTGAGTTAGAACCCTTACGGTAAATCAATTTTAGTTATATACCCCCTACTCATATGCATAAAATGCTGACTTTGAGATCGATCATGCGAGGAACGCTTTGCCGTTTGAGACTGTCTTTCGTTTGCAATAAACGAGACATTAAATTGTGCTTTGTGGTTGGTGCATTACAGTTATACCGTGTTTTTTCCCCTTCGTTTTGTCTGTATTTAATGATCAGCTTGAGAAGCTATATCAATTACTCGAAAGAGTGTATCGTCAGGTATCCATCACTCATCTAAATCCTGACCTCATATACAGACGCTCGAATTAAGCAAATCGTTGAAAGATAGTTTTTAGTTGTCTCTGAACTCGAACAAACCGATTGATATTTCAGAACAGTTTGTAATGATTTCAATCCAATTACTTTAATTTCAACAAAAGAAACGAAACAAAAACATGTCTAGCGTTATCAAAATATAATATACGCATTTGATCATTTTATTGAGAACGCGCTGTACAACGTATTATATCATTATCAATTCGTTTCAAGCAGTCTAACAAAAGAAGACAGTGTTAAAACCTATGATATTTTTCATAGTAGTTTTCGCAACATCTTTTCATCGGCCTATAAATCGCAAAAAACGCGAATACTTCGTATAATAAAGTGCGTATACGCAAAGCACCTGAGGGCCCTTGAGACAATAACACAACATGCATTTATTTGTTGTTTTGTATGTTCTTGTTCTCCAGAAAACGCCAATGAAGAGCAGAAGAAGGAATTTATGGACGAAATAGAGCTCATGAAGGAAGTTGGGAAACATCAGAACGTCTTAAGTTTTCTTGGTTGTTGGACCACAACTAAACCACTTCTCCTGATTATTGAGTACATTGCTCATGGAGATTTGCTTCACTGGCTCAGACGCATGAGAAGTGAGGTATCAGAAATAGGTTTAAGAAATGATATAACTTAATTACCAGCGTATATTAGCACTTAAACAAACTTATGCAAGTGTCCAGTAAAAAAAAATTGCACGGGTATAGCCATTGTGTAAATAGAGTAACATGTAGTTTTTCGTAAACTTAAAGACCTAGTATCGTCCATTGTGCTTCACACGACACTGTTATTGTTTTGGTTTGCAAGGCTTCTATTGTTCAGAGGCACGTGAAGCACAATGGACAATGGAATTTTTAGCCCGGCTTAAGGCTAGGCGATACAATATCAATACTGTAACCACTGGCTCCAGTCATACGCGAAAGCACGAAACGTTTTGAAGAAATTTATCTAGAAACATTGTATATATTCTAATTTATGAACGTTGGCCATTTTGAAACACTTGATAACTTTTTCTTCGCACTAATTACTTCACTCGCTTTAAGAAAAACGTCTATCAATTTACTCGGTTTGATTATATTTAATAGATAACCGGTTCTAAACTGAGAACCGCAGAGGCAACAGGCAAGGAGTTGTATGCTGGAACAAGGACAAAAAACACAACTGCTGACCCGGTATGTAACAGGGCACCCTTAATTCAAATTGATTAACTTAATCCAGAATTAATAATGATTTTGGATTTGGTTTATTAATGCTGTTTTTAATTAAGTGTCGTAAAACCAAAACCCAAGTAATTACACTGGTCAATCGATTAAAAAATATGCCGACAATACAATGAACCAATCAGAACTCGAAGCAACACTCCACTTAGCGCGGGAAAACACGTCAGAGCAAAACACCAGTAATATAATTTTACATTTAATTTTAATTGGTAAAGAAATTAGCGCGAAATGCTTGTAGTCAATCAACGTAGCATTGTGCAAAACCAAAGTAATCGAGCAATTTTAGAGACTCGATTAAAAACCCCCTAAGAAACTGTTATTTGTTAAGCTTCCATTGTTTCCACCACCGAGCCTGCCCCTACATTCTGGCAGCTAGAGCAGCTAACATAGCTCTGAAGTCATTACCAACTGCAGAATCATGGATTAGGGGCCGATTACATAAGTGCACTTGGGCATGAGCAATGATTTGTTTTCAATGAAACAAGATAGCGGCCATGGCTGTCAACCCGGGCTGAAATTCGTTATGTAATCGCAACAAAACTTCAGCCCGCCTACCGAGCTGAAATTTCAGCCCGGGCTGAAATACGCCTTGTAATCGGCCCCTTCAGCACCAAGTTCTCCACTGTCCACCTCCTAGTTTAGTACTATCACAGCCCTGTCACTGGCAAACACCCGGTCACCCCTATTGACGTTGCCTTTTCTATTGCCTTGAGCGGCAAGAGGTTGAAGACGAGCAAAAAAGTTAGCTAGTTTTTTTTTTTTTTTTTTTGCTCAGATAGCACAGGAAATCGGCCACTTTAGGCTTATATTTCCTGTGGGCTGCAGCTGGACTTTTAGGCACATTCATCTTTGCTATCTGAGCAAATTTACAAAAACATACCCAACTAAGGCTCAGGGCAATTATATACTAACCTGAGGGACGCTTCCCACCCCTACTACGATCAGATTTGGGGGACACACTCCCTTTTCCATTCTGGCCGTGTATTTAACATAGATGTTAATTGTAACCAGATGGGCTTAATGTCCCCACCTCTCACACGAAGAACCGCAACAGGAAGGTTGTATATTTTTTTTCCCAAATTTAATCTGTTCATGATTAGATATAATGTATATAAAATTAGTAATATTTTCAATGTACCTTATAGGATGGCGAGGCAGTTGCAAATAAAAAAGACATGTTTAACACAAACGCTGAACCTTCTACAGCTTTTGAAAAGACGAAGCCAAAGAAAGCTGACTTTGATGGTAAAGATGAATGCCGAATCCCAATGATAGTATTTTCGTCATCAAGCCAGGAAGAAGATGCTGCAAGAAAGACAGCTGTCGATGAGTGTGATAATGACTGTGAGTCATTTGACCCAACTGATCTGATGACATTTGCCTGGCAGATAGCACGAGGCATGGTAAGGATATTTTTTTATGTATAAGCTAAAAAATGCCCTTCGTTTTTCTTTTTTATTATTATTATTATTATTATTATTATTATTATTATTATTATTATTCTTTGTGTCACGATTTTGCATGCAAAATTATGCACGCATATTTTAAATTGTGCACTTCCGGTTCATAGCTTTGCCATTTACACTTCCTGTTTAGTGACTTCCGGCTACTCTCACTTCCGGTAAAACAGCGTTACTGAAGTGTCACGACAGCGTCTCCTACAACCCCACTCACATTACTGATGTTTACGTTACGTATATATACAAAACATTCAAAAAACTTTATTACGCATGCGCATGAGTATAGGCTGCTTGAAGCCTCTTGTTAATTATTATTTTGATATATGATAATGCTTCAATTTGCAAACGTGATCCCTTCACTATACGAGTAAATACATGCAGCCACGCATCTAATTTTCAGTTTATGCTCAGAGACTGCACATCTCGGATTATTTTTAGAGTTACCTCTCTGAGAAGGGCCTTGTTCACAGGGATCTGGCAGCAAGAAACATTCTCGTGGGACACGGTAAAAAGCTCAAGATTGCAGACTTCGGTTTGATGCGAGAAGTGTATCATGAGGTGTACGAAGTAAAAAAGCAGAAGAAACTGCCAATCAAGTGGATGGCACCAGAGTCACTCTATGAACAGATCTTCAGTTCCAAGAGCGATGTGAGTAGTAGTAGAAGGCTGAAGATAAGCCCCGTTACTGTATAGGTAGGTATAGTTTGGTATAGGTATAGGTATAGGTAACTTATTAATATGTATTATCAATTACCTATACCTTTTGTGTTAATAAATGACTAGGGATAGTGCCTAGGTAAATCATTAAAACAATAGGAACAATAGACCGGCCCAAACTTGCCCGCTCTATTCACACCCTGATTGGATCTTTAGATTTGCATTGTCTGTTTGAATAAAAAGCGCAAAATTTTTGAAAGCGTCATTCCTTCATTCAACTTGAACTCGCTGGAAGTTTGAAAACTTTGTTCAGTTACTTCGAAACGTTATTACGATGGCTTTTTTCACGAACGTTGTTGATCTTCAAGCTGCTTTGAGTGCTTGTTTAACTGTCCGCGACTGGGAGATGTTGACGGAAGCCGTTCATATCCCGGAGAATTTTGTGCCGATGGTTTATGCTAGATTAGCTGAATTGACTGTGCAAGAATTTGAGGTAAGTTGAAATATTTTGCTCGATCTCTCTTGATTTTCTAAACTCAAACTTTCTTCTTGCTGCAAAGACAAACGCATTAGCAAAACCCTTTTTAAGTTTGTTAGTTGATTTCTAAACTTTCTAGCCAAAGTTACTTAATTTTAGGGCGTGAATTTTAACTCTTAGTACAATCATTTAAACATTGCTTTCAATTTTCTCTCATAACATTACTTATTCTCTTATCACAGGCGTCAAGCAATGAAGTCCCGACTGCAGAGGCGTTCGATGAGTTTGACTTTCTCGATTCGGTGAGTTTTATTTTGAGTTCGTTAAACATATTTTGTAGTACGACGAAAGCCTTGTCGTTCGTGTTTCACGCGCCGTTAAGTAAGTTTAATTATGTGAACTTACACTGAACTAAATTTGCATGGAAAATTAGCACCTCTTTGTTCAATGAGTTAAGACACAATGAGATTTTAGCTAAGCTTAAGCTCGATACCCACAGGATTTATCTTAATTGAATTAATCTTACAGATGACCGCAGACGATTTACAAGACATCGAGGACATGGAACGGCGGCCGTTAGAAAATGTAAGTAATTTCATCGTTGTGTTTATTAACTAAAGTGAATTATTTACAAGGTTATAAATTATCATATAAACCCACCCGAGTTTAAACCGTTTTAGTATAAAGCATCCATGTATTCTAAATTCATTTTGTTGTGTTTTCTTGTAGGAGAACCACGATTCATATTTTCCACTGGAAATGGAAAGTGATTTATGTGACGAAGTAAGTTTTCCAATTTCATTGAACTGATTTCCTTCACAACCATCATGTAATGTATATTTTTCAACGACTCATTCTCTGTTGTTATTTTCAGTGGTTGGGAGAGACGAATCAACTACCAACTTGGGATCCTTCGCAAACCGTAAGTGATTTGATTTATTGTACGTACTAGCCTTTTGGAGAAAATAAGTTATCAAGTCGGTCAAACGGTCTAATCAAAAGCTCAATTCTCGTTTCATTATTGTGGAACTACATTCTCGTTCGCTTTTGTTGGTAGAGAATCAATTAAGTTATCACAAGCGATCTGATCAAAAACTCAATTCTCGTGTCAATTTCCGTTTACTTAAACGTTTTAGAGACATGTTATCAACGGAGTTGTTTTCGCGCATTCACGTTTTTTCTGAACTGTTTTCATAATCTTGTTCTAAAATGTTTTCTGAGCAACACTTCAATTGTTTATAGATCTGAAACTCAATTCTCTGTGGTTGTGGTAGCGTCGGAATGTTTTTTCTAAGAAAGTGATTTGTTTTTAGTCTTGTTTTAAAAGCACGTGTTTTCAATTAGAATCTAGGGACAATTCCTTCTTTATCGTTGACTGATCAAACACTCAATTCTCGTTTCTTTGTTGTTGACCGAGCGAAGACTGGGTAATCCAAAATGGTGGATGGAGCCTTGAAATCAAAACAAACGCTGGTTTCCCTCGAATTTTTTAAACATTTCAACTCGCTTTCATCTTGTTTATACCCAAATCAACTTGATAGACTATTTGTTAGTGAAATGAAGATAGATTTTCGCTCGAGTAACGTTAAGATAAGAACTTATTTATCGATTGCGATTTTAGTTAAACTTTACTAAGAGTAAGTAATAATAATTAATTGTAGGATGTTCAAACGGGTTCTGGACAACCTCCAGCCAAAAAACCTCGAAAAGAATATCGATGCGACACTTGTGGGAAAACCTTTCCACGTTTGGATAATCTAAAGACCCACCAACGCGTCCACACTGGCGAGAAACCGTACGAATGCCCACGTTGCGACAAGAAATTCACTCAGAAAGCGAGTCTTAACCGCCATCTTAAGGCGCATGAGAAGCGAGCCGCCGAGCGCACCTTCCCCTGCGCTACGTGTGGAGAAACCTTTCACAACCGCGCACCTTACAACGCTCATATTCGCACCGCGCATCAATCTTCACAACAACCTTCCACCCCCACCACTCGTAAGCGTACCGCCGCGAAAACATCAGACGCTCCCGCTGCGAAAAAAGCCAAGAGGACTGTTGCACCTACGGCGCCACAAGCCCCAGCAGCTAGCGCTGAAGACGCTGCTGTCAGCTCGAACTGGCAAGAAGATCCAGTCCTTATCCCTTCTAACCTGGTTCCTAGCAGTGAAGAAAATATCACCGACACGTTCCGACAACACTGGCCACAGATTCGCACCAGATTCAGTCGCCGTAACAGACTGCAAGACTGGTACAATTTCCGCTTGTCCACCATCAGTCCTGCTTCCCTCCGCGAACAACTCAGCCGTATCTTCGCTGATCAACCTACCGTTTTTAAAGTCAACTTCTCGTTTGGCTTTATTTTACGAAACACCGAAACGGGCGCACTACAATACCACCATCCTTCTGCGAACAACAACCTGGTGTTGGAGCAACCGTTCCTGATCTCCACCCCTGTAGATTTAGATCGATTGAAAGAAGAAATCACCAATATCGATTACTTGGAGTGGATTCGCCAGCAGAGGCCGAACAGTAAATGGGTCGTGGATTTGGCCACGAACATCACCTGGTTCATTACGAAGATCCGCGATCACCCTATCGGCCGTGGAAAATATCTTCCCGGCTATATCGTGGATAACAGTGGCATCACCCCGCTTGATCGTAATATTAGGACTGGAAAACCGTACGAAGATAATCTCTGTTTCTTTCGTTGTTTGGCGCTCCACAACGGCTGTCACACCAAGAACCTAGAGAGAGATACGAAGTTTTATTATCAACAGTACCGAGACGCTGACCTCTCAAAGAGAAAGTTCCATGGGGTGAAGTTGTCTGAAGTGGACGAACTTGAGAAATTGTACGAAGTCAATATTCAAGTCTACGCTCTCGCCCCGACTCAAACCCACGGCGAAGAAGATGATGATGAAGAAACACCTGACATCGCTGCTACACTTATCCGTCGTTCCTACCGCCACTATAACAGCACGATGTACTTGAACTTGTACGAAAATCACTTTTCGTACATCAAAGATCTCGCCCGCTACAGCAAATCGTTCTGTTGTTCTCGCTGCGGCAAGTATTGGAAGACAGGGTTCAGGCTCAATCGACACGAGAAGACCTGTGATGGCAAAGTACAGTTGAAATACCCGGGTGGCGCCTATAATGTACCGAAAACCATCTTTCAGGAACTCGAAGAAGAAGGTATTATCGTCCCAAACGAAGCACGGTACTTTTCTTACAGAGCCACCTATGACTTTGAGTGCTACTTCGATAAAGAAAAAGCGCAAGAATTAAAGAACACCGAAAAATTGACCTGGCAAACGTCGCATGTACCACTGAGTGTGAGTGTCTGTAGTAATGTGCCTGGTTACCAAGCGCCCAACTGTTTTGTGTCTAACGGCGACCCGAACCAGATGCTTGAAGATTTTGTACAGTACCTGACCGAGATCAGTACTAAGAGCTCTTCTCTGCTACGTGAACAGTACGCACCCGTGTTTGAAGCACTCAAGACAGCAAGAAGTCCCGAAACGCGAGAAACGGACGAAGACCGACTGGCACAAATGCTCGTAGATTTGCAAGAAGGAAATGAAGAGTCTGGTAGTGGTGAGAACGAAAGCGAACAAGAAACAGAAACCGGAGGAGAGAGCGAAGATGAAAGCAGAGGGATCGATTTGATGGCAAGTGATGATGAAGGGGACGAGGAAGAGATTGAGTCAGAGAACGAAGAAGATCGCGCCTTCTTAGATGAAGAAGTGAGGGAAGACGATCCGTCATTTTATAGAAGATTTAACGTGGAACTTGACCAAGGCGTAAGACAAGAACAGAGGCAGAGACGAGAAGAGCTAGCAGAGCTGGAAGATTTACTGTTTGGAGAAGAACAGACCAGCGACCATAAAGTGTTGAACAAGCTCGAAGAAAAACTAAACGCATACATTCAAGAACTGCCTGTCCTTGGCTTCAATTCTGGCAAGTATGATCTCAACGCTGTGAAAGAATTTTTATTTCCCCACCTCATTGAGACTCAACCAGTCAAGTTCACCGTCAAGAGAAACAGCAACCATATGTGTCTCAAGACGGAACACCTCAAGTTTCTCGACATTACCAACTATTTAGCTCCTGGGTTCAGTTATGACCAGTTCTTAAAGGCTTATGAATGTCCTCAAACGAAAGGTTATTTCCCGTACGAGTGGCTTGACAACTTGGAAAAGCTAGAAGAAACAGCATTACCTCCCCACGAAGCTTTCTACTCAAGCCTGAAGAACGCCAACATAACAGACGAAGAGTACGCCTATTGCCAACAAGTCTGGGAAGAAAATGAGATGTCCACATTCAGAGAATTTTTAGTCTGGTACAATAATCTCGATGTGGTACCTTTCCTGGAGGCGGTAGAGAAAATGAGTCAGTTCTGGCAAGAGAGAAAGATCGACATGTTTAAAGATGGCATTTCTGTTCCCGGTCTCACCTTAAAGTATCTCTTCTCTTACCTGTCGCCGCAAACGTATTTCAGTCTCTTCGACCAAGCAAACAGTGACATGTATCACCTTATCCGGGACAATAACACAGGCGGGCCCTCTATCATCTTTCATCGCTACCACGAAGCTGGCAAAACGAAAATCAGGGAAGCGGAAAAAGGCCAGGCTGCTAAGTTGTGCCAGAAGATCGTGGGGTATGATGCAAATGCTTTATACCTGTGGGCTGTGATGCAGAACATGCCCACTGGAAGCTACACAAGAAGAGTGGCAGAGAACCAGTTTAAACCAAAAGGGTCTGTTCGTATGGCGATCGAATGGTTGGAATGGGTGGCGCACCAAGAGAGAATCCATATTCGCCATCAACTCAACAACACCGAGAAGCGTATCGGTGATCGCAGACTCCCTGTGGACGGATTCAACGCACAGACACAAACCGTCTACCAATTTCACGGTTGTTACTGGCACGGACACGACTGCTCGCTCAATCGTGGTAAAGAGTTTAACGAAAAGCGCAAGAAGCCCATGTGTGAACTACTCGAAGAAACAAGAGCCAACACCGAGTATATCAAGAGCAAAGGTTACAAAGTGGTAGAAATGTGGGAGTGCGAATGGCGACAGATGAAGAATACAAATCGTGAACTACAGCGATTCATCGCTACCGAAGTAAAAAGAAAGTTGGATCAAGTGAAAACGATGAGCCCCGAGCGAATTTTGAGCGAGGTGCGAAATGAGCGTTTGTTTGGGTGCGTGGAAGTAGATATTCGCGTGCCGGATCACCTCAAGGACAAGTTCAGCGAAATGTGCCCCATCTTTAAAAACACCAACATCAGCCGTGACGATATTGGGGAGTTCATGAAAACTTATGCTGAGGAAAACAACATCATGGCGCAACCCCGACGCAGCCTGATCGGGAGCATGAAAGGCGAGAAAATTCTGCTTGCCACGCCTCTCCTCAAATGGTATCTCGAGCATGGTCTGGAGGTTACAAAAGTGTACCAAGTCATTGAATATACTCCTGAACCCTGCTTCAAACCGTTTGGTAACGCAGTATCTGACGCGAGACGAGCAGGAGACGCAGACCCTAACAAAGCCATTATCGCGGATACAATGAAACTGGTAAGTTGTTGTTTTGTTATGGGAAATAAGGGGTGGGAACAATATACATATTTCACGGATAGACAACTGATTTCATTCTTTATTATTATTTCTAGTGTGGAAATAGCGCTTACGGAAAATGTATAACGAACCAAATGAAGCATATGAACGTGGAATTTTGCGGTGACGCGGAAGCTAGTCGAAAAGTGAACACCCCTCTCTTCAGGAAATTGGACAATATTACCGAAGATACGTATGAGGTTCAGTCCTGCAAGAAAACCATAAATTTAAATTTACCTATTCAAGTCGGTTTTTTTGTGTATCAATACGCAAAACTTCGCATGTTAGAATTTTATTATGATTTTTTAGACAAGTATTTGGACCGTTCAGATTTTCAAATGTGCGAAATGGATACTGACAGTGCGTATATCGCAATTTCTGGGGAAAGCGTTGAAAGTCTGGTTAGACCAGAGTTAAGAGAAGAATTCGCACTAGATAAGTGTAACTGGTTCCCAAGGACCGACACCCCCGCGCACAAGGCGTATGACAAGCGAACCCCCGGCTTGTTTAAAGTGGAATGGGAGGGGCAAGGAATCATTGGATTGTGTTCAAAGACTTATTATTGTTTTGGGGCGAAAGATAAGTTCAGTTGTAAAGGTGTTAACAAGAAAACAAACGAAATTAACAAAGAAAAATATCTCAATGTACTGTTGACCAAACAGAATAGTGCTGGGGTGAATCGAGGTTTCCGAGTAGTCAACAACACGATGTATACTTATACACAAGTGAGGGATGCCTTCTCGTATTTTTATCCAAAAAGAAAAGTTTTGGCTGATGGAGTCAGTACAACTCCACTCGATATTTAATTTGTACATAGATTTTTCTCGCTTGTAAATAATTTTTCGCGTTTTGTAAATAGTTGTAAATATAGATTGTATAAGAATTTCATTTTTTTAGACATAGTATTTTGGCGTAGCGTTTTATAGTTGTTTTGTACATAGGAAAATAATTTTGTAAATAAACAAAGTTGGCAGAACTTTAATCATGGCTTGTTGTCTGTCTAGTCGCGCGCGCGACCTCCACGCGTGAGCCTCCCGCGCGCGATCCCGGGAGAAAAAAAAAACACACCTCAAAGTGTCCCTTTTGTCCCTAATGTCCCCTTTGTCCTCACAAAAGTGTATAAAACTAAGTGTTTCAAACAGTTTTGATCAGTTGAAAGCAAACGTTCATACTGTCAACATGAAAAAACGTAGATGTAAGCATTGCCCGATCCCCGGTTGTGGTTCTAAATTTTTAGTGAAATTAGCAAATCATTTGGCTCAAGTACACGACTTAACTGAACTCGAACGGAGATATTGGCTCCAATTTGCTAAATTACAAAACACCAACATGGTTCGTGTGTATGGGAAAGAGGCTGAACCTAAAACTATTTTTCTATAAATCAAAGTGTTTGCAGTTTAATCAGCCAGTTGTGATCATGGATCCGAGGTGGAAACATCCGTTCCCCGCATTGGTAGCCGGACCAACGTGTTGCGGAAAAAGTCAATTTGTTAAACGTTTATTAGAATCAGGAGAAGACGTGATTGATGGGGCGCCTGAAAATATTATATGGTGTTACGGGATTTATCAACCAGCGTACGATGAAATGCAAATGAGTATTCCTAACATTACTTTTGTGGAGGGAGTCCCGAGTGACTTGGAATCTATGATAAATTCATCGATTCGAAACCTTGTGGTTATTGATGATTTAATGCAAGAACTTAGTAATGATCACAGAATTACTAGTCTATTTACGAAAGGATGTCATCACCGCAACTTGAGTGTCATCTTTATTTTGCAAAACATCTTTCACCGCGGAAAAGAATTAAGAGATATGAGCTTAAACTGTCATTATCTAGTACTGTTTAAATCTCCGCGCGATAGCAGTCAAGTGACTCATTTAGCAAAACAGATGTTTCCCGGTCATACAAAATATATGCAAGAAGCCTTCCAAGATGCAACCAAAAGACCTTATGGGTATTTATTATGCGATCTTAAACCGGAAACGCCTGCCGACTTCCGGTTGCGAACTAACATCTTCCCTGGGGACACCCAGTTCGCTTACATCCAAAAGGTATAAAAAGGCTGCATCACAGTGATATAAATCAGTTGAGCATGGCCCAGCGACTGAGAAAGAACCACGACTTTCTTAAACTCCTTGCCAAGTGTACTCCAGCTCAGCGTAAAGCCATTTTGAAAGTAGCCGACGACGCTTTAGTAAGAACCATTTGTGAGTGTGTTCTCAACGTACTTAAAGGAACAGTGCCTGTCAGTAAACCCGCCAAGAAAAAGCTTTTACCTCACAAGAAATCTTTGATCGCTTTAGCCGAAAAAAGTACACCGCTTACTAAGAAAAAGAAAGTGTTGGTACAACACGGGGGAAATTTTCTAAGTGTTTTGTTACCTCCTGTGCTTCGTGTATTAAGTTCGATTCTTTCCTAAAATGAATCACACAAAGCGTATGGTTCTCGTTCCCGAGAACACCCTGGAACGATTACAGCAACGCCAGCAGATATTAACTCCACCAGTGACACAAACTCTAAAAAACTTAGACAGTGAAATGGGTCAGATTTTATCCAGTAAAGAGCTCGACGATGACGAAAAAGCTAGGCTTTACAACCAAGTGTTACAGCGCTATCTGACTTATTACGATCAGAGAAAAGGACAACCACTTCAAGTGAAACTAACAGCCCCTAAGCCCGTGGAAACTCCTAAACCAGAAGAAAGTGAAGAAACAGACACCGAAGTGGAAACTATACCTACGGCGGTAGAAGAAGAAGTCATGAAAAGTGTACCTAAGATGTACAAAGCTGGGGCTAGACAACTCTTGGATAAGATAAAACAAAACCGAGATGTGTTGCAGTGGAATGAAAAAGGGGAGTTGTTGTACGAAAACAAACCGATACCCGGGTCTCACGTGGTGGATTTGGTCAATGATATAGTACGTCACAGAAAAGGATTTGAGCCTGTTGGATGGTCAGTGTTTGCGAGAGGTCTGGCGCGAATGAACGTCCCCGAAAACTTAGTGCGCAATCCCCAAAGACAGAGCACCATCCGGGAGTTTAAAGCAAGAGTGAGAGATGAGACACCGAATAGTCCCTCTCGTTGGCTTCCTTCCCCACCTCCTTCCTCCTCACCCGCGAAAAAGCAAAAGCGAAGGATCGCAAGTCCACGCCCTCAAGCCGTTCGCTGGTTACGATTATAACAAGAGACATTTTTTTTTTTTTTTTTTTTTTATTGTAATCACTTCTTTATTTTGATCACTCAATAAAATACATTGAAAGGAAATTACATGGTGTGTTTACTGAACTTTGTGTTGTGCTTTTGATCCTTGTTTGGTTACATGGGTATGATATTTTTTTAGAATAAAAGGGAAGTGTTTTTCGATAAAGCGTTTTACAAGAAAATCATTTCGTTGCTTATTGCTAGAAAACCTATGTACAATGGTGTTCATACTAACATGGCGACAGCGAAATAAGGCATAGTACAAGCTATAATGCCCACACACTTTTGAGTTTATGCTTTGTAATGTCACAGAGTTATACATCCACTGGGTAGAATTACTTTTCAAGAAATTAGTAAATGTTCCAGTATAATTGCTTGGCGGTAATCCGTAAGAGTCGAAAAATTCTCCCTCGCGATCCTTGGTGAAATAAAACGTAACCCAATGTGATCCGGGCTTGTCACCTGTATCCACATTGGCAATGAATAGGGCTGGGTAGGATGAAACACTGTTTGGCAGTTTATCTGAAGGATACACTCCTTGAAACACGCCTCGGGTATATTTATCCTTTCTCAAAATAAGCGTCAGTTGAACGGTATCCATTCTAGTTTGTGAAGTCGTACAAAACGTTCCGATTAGCGTCAATCTCAATCACGTTTTGAAACTCGGCGTAGACGATGAGGTTCACTGTGTTGGCAAGTGGTTGACTAAAATGAAGCTCGACTCGAAGGTTGCCTTGTTTTATAAGCTCAAAATGTTCACCCGGGCAGTGATCTGGGGACAAGTCAAAACAGAAAGCGGTGTAACCAGAACCATAATCGCTTCTATTTATCTGGTTGCCTGTATCCTGGGCTAGCTTTCCACTTCCAGAAAAAAGGCTTTGATATCCAGCTATAATATTCTGACCACCGGCCTCGTCAAATTTGAGAAACAAGGGTTTTCGAGGAATTTGTTCCCCATCCACGTACACACCTACTTGAGTTAAGTTGTGATGTTTGAAGTTAAAGGGATTGGAGGTGTAAGTACCGTTAAATGCTTCTGTATCCACCAATACTAGTACTAAGCGCTTCGGAATGTGACCCAGGAAAAGATTATCTGGGGTGAAATTACTGAATGCTTGTGGTATGGAAAGGACTTTGCAGTCAACTCGGCGAATCGGATATTTGGCAGTCGTTTGCTTTAGCGCAGCGGCATGTCCCAAACTAATGGAAGAGGCTACTTTAACTTTGCGAACGTACAGGATTGCTTCTGTGATAACCACCTTGAAGTTGGCACCGCCAGCTGATGACAGCAAGCAGAACGAATTCTTGGCTCTGTTGAGCTTGATTCTCAGATTGACTCCGTTCAGTATTAACCGGTCTTGAAAGAAAATATCGCTGTGTATCGGTCCCATCATGTCCACCGAATTACTCTGTTTCGTGAATTCATAGCGAGCTTTTAAACCCATGTTTGCATCGGCATCTTCAGCCACTGGATTAACTGCATCCATCTTTCCAGGGGTATCTTTGTAAAACATAGCCATGGACAATTGACTTGTTTTGGCCTCTTCCCCGTAGTTCAGCAACGTTTCAATCATGGCGCGATAAGGGTAGGTATTGGTTGATGGGGAAATAAGTCGCTCGTTCAAAGACACATCCACTTGTGAAAACAAGGAATGGAGAAAAAGGTTCACGGGCCCTACTTCTGTATTTAGGTCTAAAGCGGTACCGTTTGCTTTAGTGATCTTTGCCTTGACAAACAACTGGGTTCGTGCTAGGTCTAGATATTCTTCTCCAGTTCCAGAGATATTAAATTCGATCGGGCCACTGTCAGTAATGTTACTGAGGGGATGATATTCAATCCATTGTCCCTTGGTGATAGATGTTTGTGTAGCCGGAATCGTAAAAAGATCGAGTTCCGATTTCGTACACTCTTGAGATTCGTGATGAACAAAAGCCATGCTTACTTTGATTTAGTTTAAAAAATATATTCCAAATTTTGTCTGGGCTTCCTCTGCTGCGGAGATGTTTTCCGTTTCTTGCCTGGTGGCGAACTGTTTTTTCTAGGCTGTGCTTTCCTTTTTGTAGCTTTTTGACCCGCACCTGACTGCGCTTGCGAGGGATTCTGGGAAGCAAGTTCACTGATAGCTTGTTTGGCTCGTTTGCCAACCACCGTTTTTAATTGTTTTCCATCCATCACATCTTGAGCAATATTGACACCGGTTTGCAACGCTTTTTTACCAAGTATTCTAGCACCCTGTTTCAGGTGAGGCACCGCCCAGCGAAAAAGACCTCTAAATATGGAACCTAAGCCATATCCTCGCTGAAATCGAGCTCCATGAAAGGCTGGTAAATTTCCACCTTTTTGTTTGGCTTGATCTAAATAATACTGTTCGTACAACTTGTGATTTGGCGTATGAATTTTCTTCATGTCACTCTTTAAAAGTACGGAGGTTGACTCTGACGAAAATGAAGTGTTAGCAACACTCTCCCAAACTCAAATGGTACAGACTCTCCGGTGTCCCGCTTTATATTGACTTCGATCGTCTCGAACTGCTTTCTGCTGACAGGTACGTATTGCGGGCGCACGAATGATTTGCTGATTCGTTCCCCATCTTTCCCTTCCACGGGAATAATTCGAAGCAAGGGAACTAGTGTGTCTCCGACATATTGCGGTTGAATAATATCGCAATAAATGTAAAGATCGTGAAAACCGTGTTCCAAATCCACTTCTCTAGGACCATTGGTTGTCTTTGAAATCACTTGTTCCGGTGAAAATCCCAGCATATATCCGAATTTGTCAAAATTCACTTCGGAGTTATTTTGCACATGAACGGTCACCTTTCTACTGATAGTATCATAGGAAAATGACACATCATTGTTGAAACGGTGTTCGTTATCGATCGACTCTTTCATTTTTGCAAGGATATCTTGAATGGTAGGATAATGGCCTGGTGAAATTATCAGGGTATCCCACATACCGTGGAGTTTTTCATTCCGAACGAAAAATCTCAAGTCTTGAACATTATTCCAGCTATGTGGATAGTGGATTTCGGTTAACGCCACTTCCCATTCGCCTGTCAGATTAATGGTCTGTGGTAATCCAACCCGATACTCTGTTAATGTGTTATTTGGAAATTTGTCCAGACTACTATTACTGGGGAGATGTAGATAAAACTGTGTTACCTCCATGATCACTAGAAGTCAAATGATATTGTTACATAGGGAGGGCTTATTTTATAATTTACCACGCTACAACTATTTCATATAAAATCATACCTTTATTCACACAATACCTTTTACAACTTTGAAATATTACTTTCCGGTACCCAACTATTAAATTTATCTGGGTAACCTTTCCATTTTACAAAATATTCAACTAAGCCTTTACGCTTTCTCTTGCGTAAGATCTTTTCCACACGATAAACATCGTCATTCTTGATAATTTTCTGTAGTTCAGATTCGTAAAATGTTCCATCTAAGATCTCCCCTGCATCATCCTTCAGTTTATAGACTGGTACTTGACGCGACATTCGTTTGTACACAGTAAAAATTTCTTCGGTAAAGTTGGGAAGGTAAGACTTTTCAAAGAGTCGCTTCACTTTGCTGATTCTTACACGATCCCCCACTGCAAATTTGAAACGAACAAGCTTGTGTACATCATCTCCATACAACGTTTCCCATACTTTGGTTTCGTTGGCCTTGGTAACCTGGCTTGGTTTCATTTTAATACTGCGATGGTAGGTATGATTGTAAGATGATACTAACTGTGGTAGCACATCTATATACGTAAGTGTGTTTTTAGCGGTAAAAAATTTGTACATTTTTCCCTTAAAAGAACGGTTGAATCTCTCAACCACCGACGCCTTTAATCCCGAGTTAGTTGTGAAAAAATCAATGTTGTTGTCACGAAGAAACTTCAGGAACACACGATTAAGAAACTCCGTGCCTTGATCCGTTTGAAGTTTAAGCGGTTTGCGACCAGAAGATAGAATCGTTCGAAAGGCCTTGACTAGCTCTTGACCCTGTTTTGTCTTCAAAGGAAGGACCCAAGCATACTTGCTAAAGACATCTAGACAAGTGAGGAGGTATTTGTAACCCTTGTTATATCGACTTAGACTTTGAACATCCACCAAATCAGCTTGGAATTGAGCATTTATGCCGGGAACAATGACTCTACTTCTCTTGTAATGTCTACGCGCGGGTTTATGAAGCGTATAAACGTCTTGCTGACTCAACCAATCTTCAACTTGTTTACGAGAAATCTTGCTCTTTCCTTTCTCTTTGACCGCCCTGTAAACAGCATCCAAACCACCGAAACTTGCGGGATGACTCGGATCGAGGTAAATGCTGGCGAGAGTTTTCTCCATCGCAGAACTCAGAGTTTTGTACAATGACTTTGCCACCACAACAAGCAAATACGCAACGAATGCGATTAAAAATTCTCTCTAGTGCAAAGGAAGGTGAAGGTGGACAGCAACCCATCACTTGTGACTTCTCTGACGATCGGAACTCAAATGACTATTCTTTCCACAGTGCTCACTTATATGTCTATTCTCCTATCTGGGTGAGAGTGGGAACGAGAAACTGGAATAATCGTTCCCAGTCCTCCTCGGTCAATCCTAATTGTTCGGCAAAATTTAAAAATACCAATAATCTTCCCCAATTAACTTGCGTGAATACTTCAGAATGGAGTTGTTTTAACTTGCTTAGTTTCGACCCCGGTAGATCGCAAAATCCCTCCTTCGATAACATAATTTCAGGTGTAGTAAAACTTATACTTTGTGCTACAAGGCGGTATAGGTCAAATCGGAATCGAAGCGAGGAAGGTCTTATACCCATGTTAACTGAGAAAGAGACAAACACACACTGACTCAAATAAACATGCTTTATTACTTTTATAGACACAATTTGTTTTGAATAGCATTAATTACAACGTCAAGGTCCATTGGTTGTTCTTCTTTTCTAACAACAGTCTCAGGGCATTGAACTTCAACTTGGCTGTCAATTTCCATAGCACTGGGATCTTTGCACTTCAGTCCACAAGGCCCGTAGTAAATAGTATACAGGATACGACTTTTAAGATCTTCTCCGCAATCTTCGAGTTCCAAGGAGGTAAGGTACATACTGGTCCAAGGCAGCTTTGGTAATTCAGTCACGTACGCTTCCCACGACTTGGCTAACTTGAAACCAAGAGCGCTGCACACACTCTCGGCGGTTTTCAGAACGATGTTGAGATCGATGTTTTCCACCACATCTTCTCGGTAATACATCCACGCATCTTCGCTATCCATCATGAGACACGAGTGTTGCCTTTGACTTGGATGGTCAATAGCGCAACCATAACAGCGATTCACTTTTGCTTCTTGAATGAGAGAATCAAGCATCGCAGCATACGTAAGCTGGAAGACATGACCAACAAGACTAGCTATCTTTTGCCTTTGGACTTTTTCAACTTCATCGACTGTCAAAAGAGGTTTAGAGCTCGATTCGACTTGAATGTTTGAAAACATCTTGTAATAACGATTACGACTGAGAGTGATAATAATTCAAAAAATCCACGCTTTTTATTCAAACAAACAATACAAATCTTAAGATCCAATCAGGGTGTGAATAGAGCGGGCGAGTCTGGGCATGTCTATTGTTTTGAAATGGGTGCGGAAGGTAATTATGTACATATCAATTATTTACCTAGGCACTATCCCTAGTCATTTATTAACAAAAAAGGTATAGGTAATTGACGTCATGATAAATACATATTAATAAGTTACCTATCCCAAACTACGTCATCACCTAGGCACCTAGGCACTTACTAGGCACCTAATCCACCTATCCACTAATGCATATTAATGATTTACCTAGGCACTATCCCTAGTCATTTATTAACACAAAAGGTATAGGTAATTGATAATACATATTAATAAGTTACCTATACCTATACCTATACCAAACTATACCTACCTATACAGTAACGGGGCTTATCTTCAGCCTTCTACTACTACTGATGTGTAAGTGTCGCATCTAACAGCAGCTCAGGTATATTAAGGCCTGGGTCAGTTACGGTACATCCAAAAAATAAGGGGGGTGGTCTATCTCATAAAGTATGGAACATATTGATATGAAACTTGGCCAAAGGCTTTAACTTGATACAAAAGGTTAATTTTGATATGAAGTTGTCACGAAAAGAGTCACGCAACTGATTAAGGTATCAAATTTCCATGTTTTTCTTTAGGCTAAGTGCAGGAGAACTTAAACCACTCTGACTGACAAAATATCGTTTGGATATTTTTAAGTGCGCAAAGTCATACACGAAACTAACTGGAAGGCGTGTCCAGGTCACGTAACGATTGAAATGTCATGATTTTGCTGTCACGCAAACATCAGAAAACAGTCATGCCACGAAGGTGGACCACGTTTCCAGTTACATTTGGAAAGTACCTTAAAAGAGTAGAAATAATACCACTTAAAATTCTCAGAAAATACAATTTTTCCTTGTCTGCAAGAGCACTGAAGGAACAAACTAGAAGTAAAAGCTGAATTGGTCACGTGATAGGTTGCCATGGAAACATCAACGTCAAAAAGGACTATCTTAACGAGTTGAATGTCGTTGCCAAGTCTCATACTTATGACACGTTTCTTTTTGAAGATAGACCACCCCCCTTACTTTTTTGATAAAATAGGGGCAGACCCAGTCCTTAATATACCTGAGAGTAATAATTTCATATATTTTATACAGTGGTACCTGGTGGATGCCACTTTTCCCTTGAGCAAATAAAAAGACTAAGTGTTTAGCTTTTAAACGTTTTTTTTTTTTCGTTTTCTTTCATTCTTAGCTGGTCTTACGGAGTCGTCATGTGGGAAATTGGAACTCTTGGTAACTATTAAAATATGTTTTGCTATCATGCATTGCCATTATCAACGTCTTTTTTCCAGCTTTGCAATGAATCTATAGCTAATACAAGTAACTGAAATGAGTTAGATAATTTTTACAATTTTTAGTCTGTACAACTTAGAAGCATTGCCTAGCTTTGCTTTTGGCGGAATCTATATCGGTGGTCGTTGGAACAACATTAGACCATCGTTGTTTTGTTTCTTATTTCAAGCACTTTTTAACTGAGCTGTATCTATTTCCTTACAGGTGGTTCACCGTATCCGTTGTTAAACAACGCAGACCTCATGATGCTTCTCAAGACGGAATACAGAATGGAAAAACCTGACTTGTGCTCCGATAATTTGTAAGCCGCTGGTCACACTAGAACTTTGCCTTCCCTCCATGCATTTGAATTATTATTATTAATATTATTATTATTGTTGTTGTTGTTGTTGTTATTAAATTGCCCCCTGGTGATCTGTGTCTATTGTAATTGATCATGTGTTACTAATGTAGTTTTGGTTCTATAAAACTCAGTTGTAAGTTGTACTGCACCAAAATCACACTACCATATGAATAAACCCTTCCATGCAAAATGTTGCCGTGCATGATGGGAACAAACATGACAAAAATTCAAAGGTTTCAGTGGTAATTCAAGGTTAAGATAAATCGTTCGTTTGTTTTTGTTGCAAGACTTGTTTTCATCGCCAAACTTAGGAAACATGGAGACTTCAATTTGCGGGCAGTAGAAGCTGGAAAACATTTTCCTCCTAGTCATACGATCATCGTAATTTTACTGCGATAAATGGGATTTAAGTTTTAATCGATGTATAGCGCGAAGCATATATATAGTTTTTTACAAAACTCCTGGAATGCCTGCCTGGCCTACATATTTCTTCCAGGACATGTAAACTGTATCTTAAATTTCCCAGTGAAGAAAGTTTCGAAAACAAATGAGCTGATGGATCAAACTTGTGCTTGTCCGATAGAATGGTATTGTAACAGAGCTTAACAGAATCATCCCAACCACTGAAATCGCTGTTCCTTTTCTTACCTTTTAGCTATGCCGTGATGTTGGAGTGTTGGAAACGAAACCCAGATGAGAGACCGAGTTTTCAGGAACTGGTGGGAAGGCTGGAAAAGCAGATGCTTCAGGAAGTGGAATATTTTGATTTTGATTTGTTGGACGAACCAAGGATTATTATCAGGTCAAAGAGTCGAAGACAGCAGAGATTGATGTTGTTGATGGTGAAGAAAAGTTCTAAAAAAGGAATTTTGCCTTTACATAACGTAATGTTTTAGATTTGGCAGCTTGCTTAAGGGAAGATTACTGAGATGTAACCAAGCGGTAGGTTGACTTAAGGTTGTACTTTTACCATTTTCAAAAACATTCGGGAAAAACATTTATCATTGTACACGCGACATTTTACGGGAAGCAGCCAAAGAAAGCTTATTAGGGCGAATTTCAACTTTTTCAACCATTTGAGCGGTTACAGTTCATCTATCATTTTAGTACATGGCACAGTCGTCAATCAGAAAGACAGTTTCTATTAGCTCTGCTGAAAGCGTATGACAAAAACAGCACTTTCCGAATTTCCCGAAGTTTTGGTAGATGGTATTAACAACCTAAGTAACCTTATTGCAATAAGAAAAACCTTAATAAATATAACAATAATAATATATTATTTATTTTGCACCTAATGTATACAATATAGTTCTAAGCGCTTTACAAATTAAAAAATAGTGAATCTCTAATATACAACATTTAACAGTTGAAATTACCGCTGAAATTAAAATGAAAAAACAATTAAGTTACTAAAATTAAAGCGAACCAAAACAAGAACATTTTAAGCTTTAACTTTATGTATTTCACTACGAAGCTTGTTTAATAGTGATGGTGCTGCTATAGAAAAAGACTTGTCATCAAATTACTTTACACTTGCTAGCGGGGACATGTAGCAGGTGATGAGATGAGATCTGAGACATCTAGATGGCTTGTAATGTTTTTTACTTAGTAACAAGGAGCAAGGTCATGCAAGGCTTTAAAAGTCAACAGAAGTACTTAAAAAATGTGCTGATCGATATAAACTTTACTTAGGCAGGGTGGCCCATTTAGCAATGTAACTGTAATTATCCAGAAGGGCCCTGCCAAAAATAACAAAAATAAAAAGCCTGAGTTTTGCTGTGATAGGCAACTGCCATATAAAAATAAACATGGATTCTGAGTGCTGCCTGCTTTATTTATGGTTATTGCAATACATTGTATGCTACTAAATATACATATAATTTGAACATGGAAATAGCTACATTTCTTTTATATCCATTATTCCATGTTATTTAGTTTTCTTAAAACAAAATTGCAACTCAAGTACAAACCAGTTCTTGTTGCAATTCACATTGGCTACACTGCAATTTGCACTCAGTAATAAATTGTGTAAAATGACATAAATTATCATATTCGTTTTATAGGGGCCTTTAACCCTCGGACGTACACGCAAACGTATACCCAACCATGGTACAAGCGGGGGGGTGTGGGGGGGGGGGGGTTGCCTTGGGTTTTTGCGATGTTGCAATATTTCGGAAATATTTTACATCAAATCGATAGCCCGCGATGTGCTCTACAAGGTAAGGTAAATATTATGGGTTGTAACGCTGCTGGGGGTCCGTGACGTCATCCAAAATGGCTGCCAAACGGCCGCCATCTTGGATTTCACTAAAATTCAAATTTATCGGGAAAATGCAGAAATTGCAAATATTGTTTGCTAGAGTTGTAAAATAACATACAATTAACATTTTGATGCTTTTGGTAGCATTTTATATGTTTTTTTTTCGCTGAAAAAATGTGAAAACATGCATTTTTCTTCAAAAATGGCTTGACCCCATGTTACTTATGACGTCATATCTCGTTACGATAGCAACCGGTTGTCGCCAAACTTTACCAAAATGTGTCTCAAGGATAAATGAACAGCTATGAAAACGGCATTACTAATCTTAAATGGTCTTGAAAATATCGGAGAAAAACCAAGTTTGTGCCCCCAGCATACAAACGTCTGTAAAATTTCCCGACTTCGCGAAGCTATAACTTTGCGATTTTACATGATACGACTCACATACTTGGCTATTTTACTAATTTTGAGGTGCTCTTTCCAGCAGTGTCATTAGATTCTCGCTACATGGCCAATATCAAAAGTTGAAAAAAACCGTGGAAGGGTCTATTTACCATTCTATGCCCCCTCACCGAGGATGAGCCGATAATTCATGTACGGGGAATACCGAAAGGATCGCATTATCGTAACATACTGCCATAACTATTTACACATAAGCTCAAAATAAACATAATATTAACTTATACTTTGTTTGTTGTCATCCTTGCGGCTGAAAACGGCGAATTTTGGCGATTTCTTGGCCAAAAATCGACCGTAACATGAGCTTGGTTGTCCTGTGGCAGAGTGGACAGTTCATGTAGTATTACATGACAGAAACAGTATAATGAGACGTTTTGTGCATGATTTGTAATCATACAACAGAAGATTTGCTTATGACGTTTGGCCTTGGAGGTAAGCTTTTTATTAGCTCCAGACTGTTTGATCAGGTGTCAGAAGAAATCTCTGATCAGCAGTTCTACATTCAGCGATCGAACCGACAACTGAAACCGATGACATGTCGGTTTATAAAGGGACACTGTCCCGGCTGAAATACTCGTGTTGATTATGACTAGAGCCTGGTTTAAGCTTACTTTTATTATCTTGAAATTGGAAGAAACTAGCGCCAAAAGTGATGCAAAGAAACATGAACTAAACAGACAACATAGAAGTATCAGTTCAAATTTTGCATAGAAACTCTTATTGTGAATGTACATGTACATGTCTTATCATTGGACCTCGGGTTATTCATATTGGGCCATTCCATTTATGTACCCCCCGGCCCCCTATTGAGGACCAGGGAAATCATAGGGGAGGGGTTCAAGAGTCATTTCTGAAGGAGTAGCTATTTCGGTACCTTTTATCAATCAAAAACATCTTCCCTTCTCTGAAGGGGAAATGTGACAGCACTTTGATTTTTTTCCTAAGGGATAAAATTCATAATTGTTCCTCAGTAGGGGAGGTGCGGATATTAAATGGAATGACTCATTGTACAACATTTGCAGGCTGTTACAAACCAATGTCGATGGAATTGGGTCATAAATATTATATCAATCAATTAATGTTATTTATATACCATATTTCCTCGACTTAAAATAATAGCCAGTGCTGATTATTAATTTTTTCACTCCAAATTAGCCTGCGAGCAACCTCTCGGGCTTAGGGGTTGGGGTGGGGGGAAGGAGCAAGAGCTTGCACCCATGTTTCACAAATTTGAATGCCACCCCAATGCTCCCCACAAACTCCCTACTGGTCGAGCTGTCAGAATTTGGCCAATCAGCACAAAACCGGAAACAAGTTTCAATGTAAACAAACATGTAACAAGTGCTTCAAAAGATGGGAATGCTTGCTGTGAAAAACTTTACACTTTTTAATCAAGTTTGCTCACCGTGTGCCACAAAAATAAAAAAAAATAGCAATGGATTCATGTACAACATTGACTGAAACAAGTTTCAACTCTCTACAAGTTATGGACCTTTATCTTTAGCGAACTCTCTCTGCTTACCTTGAATCTGTGCCCAGGGCACCCATTTGTAACAGCTTTTGCTGAAGGGTTTACCCTGGTAAAATTATATAAATATTATTATTATTTTATTATTATTATTATTATTATTATTATATTATTATTACTATTTAAGCCACAGATCAATTTCGGGGGATCAAGGGGATTTCATTGATGACTGCCGCTTAAACGCTACCCAAAGGTGTGTGATAATGGCCTGAGCTTGTTAATTTAGTTTAGTTGAAATGAACTGTTTTGTAATTGAATTTTTTTTTATTTGACGAATATATGATGCATTTTTACAGGAATGAATTTTTTTAATCCTTTGACTGAATAGTTTTTAAGTGAAATTAATTGTAAAATAAGATTTTTTTAGTTAGCTTTTGTTATCAATAAAATATTTGGTTTATTTCGTAACTGTAACTTGAGAGCCTGCTTCAGGAAAAAAAACTAGTAATGGTTGAAAATTTTTCATCGGAATCAATGTGAAAGCAGCCCACTAACTGATATTTTTTTCGGCTGAGCAAAAACAAAAGCTGATATTTGGCTGACCTCAAGTCTGCATCTGAGACAGTCATCTGAGATAGTGCTATTCTTTGTTGACATTATGTGTAATGTGTTTAACCCTATTGTGGGGAGGGCATTACAGAGGGAAGTGCCAACATGATCCTGAGAAGTGAAGTTTGCCCCCATGAGAGAGGAGGTTCCAGAGGAGTGCAGAATATTTTATTTAGATCATTATTTTCATATTCATGAGTTGGCTTATGGTAACCTTCAATTATTGTCACTGCCATCATAGTGATAATCACTAAAATGTCTGCTTCTGGGTTCTTTTTGAACTGCATTGCCCAGCTTTGTACGTATAACTGCTTCTGTAATCAGTGGCATGACTTTAAACCATATGTATCAGGTTATTGAGTATCTGGTTTTTACATATGTAATTCATCCTTGTTGCAGATTGTAATTTCTATTCTGGCACTTTCACACTCACTGTCTTGACCACATGTGGTACCATTACGTGGGAGGTTTTAATTGATTATATGCAGAAAAATGAAAGCTCTTGGCAAGGTAGCAAGAAAGAAGAAGGTGGCAAAGTCTCAACTAAGTGATCATACAACTGAATTTGAACATGAGGCCCCTCAGGCAGGTTCCAAGGTTAGTCTGGTTGCATTGTTTTTAGAGATAAACTATATTTAGATGGGCTAGCCTAACAGTGTAGTTTCCAAGCAACAACTAATATTGACTCTTTTGGATTTTTTCAAAGCCCTTACCAATTCCACAATTTTCAACAATTTCAAACTGACCAGAAAAGCAACTGAACGCACAGTGAATTAAAATGCAATACATTTTTTTTGTCAAAATATTTCACTTGTTCTAAAATGATTATTATCCTTTATTTGAGTTTCAAACACTCATTAATAATTCATGTGCATATTAGCCTATCACACAATGCAAATCCATCACGTGCATGGACCTTTATACCTGGTAATCTATGGTCATTCTGAAAAGCTAGTGGCAGATTTGATTTCAGTCCCAGGGGAGTGTGGGGCTGATTATATTTTACCCCATTAGTATTCTTTAACTCTTTAACTCTCAAAAAAGAATATTAATGAGAGCAACTTTTTATATAAAGAATACTAATGAGGTACAATACTGTTCCCTCAGACCAGTTTAAAAATGCAAAATAGGTAAAATAAAAAGTAAGTAATGGAAAAACAACAAATCAACTTTGCAGCAAGGCAAAGTTGATTTGTTGTTTTTCATTGCAAGCTAAGTATGCCCTAATTAAAATATTTTTACTGTTACCAAGTTATGGCCAAGAAAGAAGATGGCGAAGCCTGGACCAAGTGATACAGCAGAATTTGAACATGAGGATAGTGACCTTCAGGCAGGTGCCAAGGTAAATACAGTGTTTTTATTTTTAGAGGATATTACATGTACATACATGTTAATTGTAAATGTACTGTTTGTATTCAACGTAATGATAATGCAAGATTAACCTTGTGTTACATGTACTGTAAGTCACAAGATAAGATAAGCTTGCAAAACCCTTATTTATCTGTAAATTTGCTGCTACATGTTGTATTATATTATATTATTATATTTATTACTAAACAACGTTGGGTTGAAAATGTTTTTACTTACCTATATACAGCTATTTCAATTAACGTTGTCGGATGAAAGCTTAAAAAAAAAGCCAAATCCTACAGGTCAAGACCGCAAGGTAAATTCACCAAAATCAACAATAGGTAGCTTGGGCAACGATGACTGAAACACCAAGGAAAACGACACTTAAAACAAAAGATTTGCGCCATTTCAAACTATTTTGCAGTTCCAATTTGTTTAGTTTGTCTAACACGACTGGATGGCCCAGGAGCTTAATCTGTTGGACAGCTTTCAAGTTCAAATAGAGACAGAAAAAAATAATAATTAACCGTTCTGTGTTCATGCTTTTCACAAAATCTATAATTTAAGCATTTTGACGTTATTTATAGGGAATGGCAAAGAAATGTACAAAAATATAAAGCGAACGTGCAGAAACATTGTTTTCGCTCATTAAACCTATTGTTTTGTGTCGTTCTCGCTGCCTTCGCCGTCGTGGCTGCTTAAGCTCCCTAATGCTTTAATATCTTCTCTCTCTGTCAAATAAAGGGACTCTTCGAAGGCAATAAAATGTGTCTGGTTTTGTTTGCCTCCTTTGGAACACGGAGGCAAAAGTCTATAGTACTATCGCCTATTTTCCCGTCGCGCCTGCACTTACAACCAGAAACTAGAATGACTGATATACAACTACACATACTACCTCGTGTCGTGTTCGTGTAATTAAAATAGCTGTATGATATCTATAAAAAAAAACACCTAAACTAAAACTAGTCACTTACAGGAAATAGTCATAGACGAGAATGGATGCTTTAATACCTCCCCCCCCCCCTCCCCCCTCTTTATAATACGTCAATTTTTTTTTCAAATGCCATAATAACAGTTAAAAATTTATTGAACTAGTTTATTACCCCAATAGGCACCGAACAACCTAGTTTAATAGTATCTATATTTTTTCAGGAGGTAGAGGAATTAACTGAGCTTGACAAATTGTACTTGGCGATGGCTGAAGTTGGTACGGAACAACGCTTCAATACTTTGTGCTACAGTCTTGGTATCACCAGTTTAAGTGCCTTAAAGAATTACACTGCTAAACCAGACAAAACCATCATAGCATCTTCTGAAATGGACCTCATAAAAAAGAAAATTGAAAACCAAACATTTCAACTTTCATCAGCTTGTACAGGTAACTTCTTATTTGTCGGCTTATTTACCCATGAAAGGGCGAATGTTAGGTAACATTTTCGGAAATGGAACTTATTTCACAGCTTGTTATATTTTTGGCGCCGTTTGCTTGTTTATGGTGCCTCGCACACCGCGCATCATGCTACAGCTCAATCTCGTACCTCGAGTCTTCGCAGTCGCTCCTTATTGTGCAAGCTTATTCCTCCTTATTGTGCAAGCTTGACGAAACACGACAAGACAAACGCTCGTTTCCCGACCGCACATCGAGTCGTGTCGACAGAATAGAAAATCAAACAAGTGTTCTGGTAGGACATCCCAAGTTCTTGAAGATCTTGAAAAAAAAGAGGATTGAAAAGTTAATGTTTTACGTTTTGGTTGGACCATGTTCGATGAACAAATGTTATTTCCAACTTTGCCCCCGCTTTGTTATTGTAATGCACTGACGCGCTTGTTTTTTGATTTACAAGCTTTTCCTTTTAAAAAACTTACTATAAGTTACTTTGCCTAAGATAAGGGACCGTTCATTAATTATACATAGGGGTGGGCTGAAGGAAAATTAAACAATATTAAAAAACATCCCCCCCCCCCCACATGTACTGTATTTTTTTTTTAAGAGCCCCCTCCCCCAAAATTTTCTTCAGATAATTATATTTAAAGTCCCTCCGCCTCCGTCTCCACCTCCCCCACCTTTACCTTTCCGACCATCTTAACCAGAAATAACAGTTGACACCCTACCAGCAACTCCAGCAGACCTCGTTGTGACTGTTTCTGGGATCATTATAAAGTCCTCCTCCTCTTCATCTTCTTCACTCGCAGTTCCAGCAGCTAGGACCTCATCTTCAGAACTGCTAACATCTCCTTTGTCTCTGTCACTGTCTTCACTTGAGTTATCAACATGATAATTACCAGTCACATTCTTGCCATAGTTTGTACTGGAGTCTCATATTGCATAAGATGTGACCACGCCCGCTTGGTCAACAACTCCGCTTAACAGCAAATGACTTGAGATCCTCTGCACCCACTTATCTTTCCTTTCATTGCAGGAAAGTTTGCAGTGCTTTACATAGTGCTCCAGTTGCGGTTTTGTCAGGGAGTGCAGTTTACCACTCTTTTGTAGTTCCTTCCAGTCATAATCGACGAAAGATTTTGCTTATTTGCATTTCTTTTTTGTTGTTTCTCTCTTGCTCGAATCAGTGCACCTGCTTTCTGCTCTACCATGTGTTGAACATAGGCTGCATGTTCCTCTTTAACAGTATACTGTATCGAAAACTCTTCTTATATACTTACTTATGTAAATTTTCTTCATTTTCTTGATAATGATGACAGGATGTCATCGAAACGTCGAAATCTCTCCGCGTTAGTTTTTCTGATTAATATAATCACAAAAGTCAATCTTCTACGAAAACTCTTCTATTTCTTTTTTATCGTTAACTGAGATTTTATTCACCATGAACCTTTTTTTTTATCTCGTTAATGCGCATGCGCATTAAACGAGATATAGGTATCATGTACAAGAAAAAGGGACAAAAGTTGTTAACAAAGGTTTCTTTGTTTAACTTTGTGGACTTTTGTCGGGGGGGGGGGGTAGTTCTTTATACAAGCTATATTAAGGCATTGAGGATATAGTTGGTTAAACCGGTTATGATTTCAAGAAGGTCGTCACATACGGCCACTAAAACTTTTGGGGAGCTCCCCCGGACCTATTGTTAATTTCCCTAGGGTATGGGGATGTCATGTCATGTCATGTTTTTAAGTGGATGTGTCCGAGACGGCTTAATTGATCTTCAAAGGTTTAAGAAATTTGTGTTTTTCTTGTCAATCATTTCTCCTAAAGCCATTAGACCTCGTTTAGAAGGGTAAAAAAAGGTCAAATGTATGTTCTTGGGAAACGCAGTTTTAGAAATTCACGGTGTATTTTTATAATGAATGGAGACGTTTTGAGGAAGTTAAATGGCACGGGAAAGTTAATGTTTTCATATGAGCGATAATATAATAAATTGAGGAATAATCAATTAAGGAAAATAACGAAATATGATATCCAATTTATTCAACACTTTTGAGAGATTTGACAGATTGTAAAGTATAAATAGGTGATGTCATGTTTAATTCTCGCGGAGAATGCAGAGTGAATTTTTGTGTTTAGTTAAATATACGTATTGGATTCGTTTAGCAGTAAAATGTTGTTCTTAAAGATTGTTTTTTTGTGTGTGTTGATAATTTGTCGAGATTTTTGAGAAAAACAGTAATTAGTAATTTTAGTTTTGAATGGGTAAAAATGTTGAGGTGTCATGATTATGCAATAGTATGCAAGAGAGGTGAGATTTTGCCGACTAAGCTAATGAAGTATCAATCTTTCGGTTTGATTATGCAAGAGTATGGATTTGGCTTTTGTTCTATTTGGGAGCTAATTGAAAACATAAGCTTACCGCAATATTGCGTTACGTGTTAGCATTTCTTATTCACGGGTTGGCTGTGGCGTAATACAATCAAGTTGAAGTTTCCCCTCAGTCAAATAAAGACTATTTTGAACAAATACGCTAAACTAACATGAAAAGTATTTATAGTCACACTGGAGACTCTTTTGTTACTCACGACTTTTATTGATTTGCTGGCTCCTAAAAGGGCTCTTGCCCTTACGCCGGCTATAATAAACACAAGCAACAAGTCGCATTACTTCCGTCTAAAAACTAATACTACACTACATTCACCTACATGTATTCATAGAAATATACATATATTTGCCTCAATCAAACAGTGGGCTGGCATAAACGTAGCAGTCGCTAGACTGTCAAAAATGCCAACGAAGGTTTTAGCGAGCTCCACGCAGCTATAAAGCGTAACGAATACAAGCTCAAATTACAGCCTTTACTGAGATACTTACGATACGACCAAAAACAGATCGCTGGATTCACCCCTCTCATAAAATAGAAGTCTGTATACGGGTGAACATTTCAAGTTCGTTTACCAACAGGTTGCAACTGAACTGACTGAAATTCTAAAAACTGACAGGAATCTTCTGCGACACCTCCTTTCAACAACCTTGACGGGCTTTTTTAATTTCGTTCCTATTACAAAGTTATCGTCTCTTTCGTAGAAAAATACGTAAACATTGGGAACATCAAACTTTAAGAGGGTATAAAGGAAAAGTAACACACATCTGAACAGCGCCACCATTTTGGAAGGCAATCTATCCGTTCCGATGTTAATCGCGTAACTCTTTCTTAATATGTCACCTGGTCACGCAGCGAGGCAGGTAAAAGTCACAAAATAGCTTTGCTGTTAGGAAAAAACTATGTTGCTTTTATTAACAACAACAATCGTTAATTTAGTATAATTAATAGAATGTCACTTAACTGTTACCGTATTTTCTCGATTAAACGCCGGGCCCCGAATAAACGCCGGGTATAATAGAGGAAGTTGTAAGTAAGTTCCTCAAACGTTTGTTTGTGGTATAATAAACTTAAGATTTAAGGGCAAGGCACAAGGCTGCCAAGAAAAACGAATAATAACCCTTTCTTAAAAAATGGCGAGCGAGAAAAAAACTGCTGATACAAAGAAACGCCGGGTCCACAAGGCCAAGTTTGAAATAAACGCCAGGGGCATTTAATAGAGAAAATACGGTTCCTTTTCATTTATCAGTTAACTACTATATTTTTGGGCAATTGTCAGTTAACTGTTAACCCCATTAGCAAATTCCTAAATGCACTGGTATTCTGAATTTCACTTTTGCCAGAACGCAATTGGCATTAAAAAACAAAACGAAAAAAACTCACGAGATAATAATGCCTTTTGTCACAACATTTCACCCACGACTGAAAAACCTTAAACAAATACTGATGAAAAATGGAGTTTCGTTCAAAACCAACCATTCCTGAAAACTATTCACAAAACGCCGCCAAACATATCATACAAGACGTAAATCACTTAACGACATACTCATAACAGCCAAACTTTGAAAACTAATATAAATGCATCGCAACCGCAAAACCACATAGCGGAGTCGGTGCAGGCCTGTCATGAACCTCATTTCGATCTAAGGGAAACTAAAAAAGTGACCGCCAGGAGTGGTGTCCTGTTTACCCGCTTCAGACCCAATATTTTCTATATGTGCGTCCATAGCAGACGTGACCGAAAAATGACCACGTGATCACCATTTTCCCGCCATTTTTCACGTCAAAATATATAAAACAGTAGACTTGATACTTTAGCTAACTACAAAACTTTCCGTTTCATTATGCAAGAGTAGGAACAGCAAAATACCATAAATTTTGACTTTCGTTCTATTTTCGAATACTGCTGGAGAGTTGAAAAAGAAATGGCTGATGGCGCGATGTCTGCTAAACATAGCTCAAATTGTCCTGGCATGGGGACAGGCAGCTCTAGAGAAATGACATGTTGTTACGGTCTTCTTCCATTAGATTCGGCACATGTGAAGTTCAATGTTTGAACCGGGACTTACTTGAAAGAATATTAAAGATTCAGTCACCATTTGTTGTGTCAATTGATATTTTGATAATTAATATTAATATGTCATCTGATCAGATATAAAGTCATTGCACGTGACGTATTATCGATCACTTGATAGGCTTGTGGGCTTTTAATTGTTTTGAAATTGCGGCAATCTATTGTATTTGATTTAGAAAGTCTTTTCTATTGTCAAATATCCCAACAGAAAATAGACAATGAATAACTGAAAATGCACTGTGTAAATTGAACCAACAACACATTTTCATCGTCAATTAGCTTGCAAGGCGGGAAAAGTCTTTCACTTTCACTTCACTAACATCAAAATTATTTACATTCACACTCGTGATTCTTTGTTACTCATAACTTTTATTGACTTGCACCAACTCGAATTTTCAAACTTTCTCTCAAACTTTCTCTCAATTTAAAGAATTTTCAAACTTTCTCTCAATTTAAAGTTTAATCTTCTTTATCCTGCCAAGAACCGTATCCAGTTGACTACTGCGCCTCGCATTTTCTACATAATGTCTGATTCTACAACGCCATCTTTACCATATTTATTTTATATTTATTTAAGATTCTTCCTTTTTTAACCTCACGTTCCAACGTATTAACGAGATGGCTTTGAGAACCCTTTGATTTACGTTTGCACAAAATCATGACGGGACCTCTTTTCTACAAGCCTTTGGCTTCTTGAGATCTTCTCACCACTCACTATTATGCAATGCCACGTATGAAGTGTGGTGGTAAATAAATAAATGAATAAAACATATCGTGGCTCCCCTGTGGCTCTCTTTCTGGAGGTGTCAAATGTATCTCCCTGTCAGGCATTGGTTCAGGAACCCTCCCCATTGTTGGAACTTTCCATCCAGTATCCTTACACCAGCTGCATTGATCACCGTTCTCCTTGCATCCGTCTTGTAAGAATTCCATCAACAGTTTACCTACACTGTAATGCTCTTTCATTAATTTCAATATTTTCATAATGTAGAAATAGCCTGGTGTTCTTTCTGGGTACTCCCAGTTGTTTTCTGAAACTGTTTAGGGTATTCTCTGTTAAAGAACAACAAAGGAATACATGCACTCACTGAATCAGGTGCACCGTCAATGCAACATGCAAGTTCCTTTTCCACCCACCATGCATTAATCTCCATTCTTTTCATTTTCTTAGAATCATACTCCTGCAGAGTCAGTTTGGCTACTTGACCAACAATTGTAAAACTTATAAAACTTAGATTATAAAACTTGGGATATTTATTCCACTGCAAGGTAGCGCCATCAACGATGCTGTCACCAACAGCACTATTCGTTCTCTCTGCTTCATTGTCTCCTGAACTTCGTCTTGTTGAGTAAACACGACATGCATAGTCTCGTTCGTACAACAATGACATTTCCGTATCTCTAAATCTAACTTCAAAGTTGCTTACCCCGACTCCGGTTTGCATTCTCACCAAATTAACAGCAACAGAACTTGTTCTATGCGTTCTGGTGTATCTTGAATGCGAGGAAGAATATTTGAAACATGCAACTTCTTCTCAGCTTCAGATAGCAACTGTAGGTTCTCAGAGTTACGAACAGAATTTACTCTTTTCTTCAAATGTTTTAACCGTTCCGTTTGCTCTTTCTGGGTCTTCATTCATAGTCATCGTAGTAAACAATCTCACATCATGGTTTATCTGCGCACGTATATGTTTCACCGACGTCTTTTTTTATACACAGGCTGGTGGTTGTTCGGAGGAGCCTTGAATTTGTCCGGCATCATACATCTTAAACGCTCTGTGTCGTTTGCCCATGTCGTTCCACTTGATTCTACATACATATCGTATAGTAAATACAAAATATGTGTGTCTTCAGAGTTTACAAAGCAACCCTTCTCTATCAACATCAACAGATGTCGTTTAGAAAATCCAGTGAGTGAAAGGTGTATCATAAACCTTTTTTTCAGGCCAGTCGTATTTGGGTAACTGACGAGGTCTTTCATTCGCTGATGGAGTTAAAGTTCGTTTGTTCCTGTTTTTTTTTTTTTTGGAAGCCGTCGCTAGTTCCAGGTCGAACATATGCTTTATCCGCGTCAATTCTTCTTTCATCACCAACTTTCCTACTAAATAAGCTTCTTTTTTTTTTTTTTTTTTTTTTTTTTTTTTTTTTTTTACCTTTATTGAGTGTTCCTCTTACATATTAACAGATACTTACAAAGAGCGGCGTTATTTAAACAAAATATCTTACTACACATATGTTGAGTAACAATAAAGAAAAGAAATTGAGAAACTGCAAAAAAAAAAACAATAATAAAAATAAAATAAAATAAAATAAAATAGATAAATAAATAAATAAAAAAAAAATAAGGGGTGAGGCGAAGAAAAAGACTTTATAGCAGTTAAACAATGGAAGTAGCTAAAAAGGTCTTTTGTGCATGAGTAAGTAGTGTTAGGGGCATGAGGGAGATGGCTCCAAAAGAGTCAAATATTCTTAAGAGATGCCGTTTAGGAATACCCATTCCTTAGGTAAGGGTTGGTTTGCAATTCCGTGAACATGTATACTGTGGATCGATTTAAGGTATTTAAGAAAACCGTGGAGTGATGGAGTAGAATCTTTCATTTTACAGAGCCAGATGAAGTGTCTGGCAACAAGAAAACAAAAATTGATTTGGTGATGAAATTTTGATGAATCAGGTTTTAAGCCAAGTGCCAAAGATATATCCAAAGAGAAATGATCTTGAATGATTTGAAAGGCCCTTAGCCGCGCTATTACGCTTTCCCAGAAAAGTGTTGTTGTATGGCAACTCCAGAAAAGATGAGTTAGTTTTTCACATTCTTTTTGACAAAAAGAGCACTGCGGGTTCTCTTTTATTCGCATTTTGGTTAAAAAATCATTTGTCGGTAGTCTCCTGTGCAGAAGTCTAAACTGGAATTCACGAAGTTTTGTGCTTCCTGTGATTTGGGGGGCTAGTAGGTAAGCAGCGCTCCAGTTTACATCGTTTTGCTTCAAACTACAGTCTTTAAGCCATTTCTGTTGGCTGAGGGTAGGAGCAGAGGCCTTCTTCGCAACAAGTTTATCATACACAAGTCTATTTGATTTTTGAGATTTGATTAATTTGGTCAAGAAGCTTTCATATTCATTGTCATTATCTGTGAGGTCGCGTAGGTTACTTGCTCTCCGGAGAGTTTTTAAGGCAGAAATAAGTCCTAAATATGTTAAGGGCTTGATTTTAAAGCCGTACTTTTTCTGCAGCTCTTGAAAGGTGAAAAAATTATTATTACTATCTTTTAAGTGTTTTATTTTCCTAATACCTCTACATTCCCATTCCTTGTAGAAAATTGGGGCGTTGTTAATTCGCACCAAAGAGTTGAACCATAGACTATTTTCAAGAAACTGCTTTTCAGATGTTAATTGCTCTTCAAAATTTGTTTCTGACCAAATTAAAAGAAGTTCTTTTAAGAAATTGTCTGTTGTATTAAAAATCTTATTTGTATCTTTTTCATTAAGGTTGCCTGTAAAAAGGAGGCCATAGCCAAACTTCTTAAGGTGAATGTCAAAAAACAATTTCCATTTGCCATGATTGTCAGTATCCAAATATTTTTTAATCCATGATACCTTCAAGGCCTTGTTAAAAGAATGTATATCAATCATTTTGAGACCACCGTCTGGGTAGTTATTTACCATTATGTCACGTTTTATTTTATCAGTTTTTCCATTCCATAGAAACAGGTAAAATAGCTTATTTATCTCTTTGATTATGGACTCGTTTGTGCAGAGAGACGCAGAAATGTAGACAATTTGAGAAGCTATTAAGCTTTTTAGTACTACGATTTTCCCAGTTAAGGTTAGTCTGCGGTATTTCCAGTTGTTAAGTATGATTCTTATTTTTTCCAATTTTTCCTTATAATTTAAGAAGGCAGTAGTGTCAGGGTCTATGGAAAACTGTATGCCAAGAGATTTCACTTGATCTTTTTTCCATCTAAAATTTCTTTCAGGAGCAAGAATTTCATTACTACCGCTTTTCAAACCGATCCAGAGGGCTTCTGTTTTCTTGCTGTTAAGCTTGAGACCAGAGGTCTTGCCGAAGTCATCGAGTATACTAAGGGCGGTCGATAGTGTCTGTTGTGAGCCGTCGAGTATTAAAGTCGTGTCGTCTGCGTATTGACTTAGTTTAATTTCTTCCTGATTCACACGGATTCCCTTAATGTTTTGATTTTGTCTAATTACTTTGGCTAGAATTTCCACCGATAAAATAAAGAGATAAGGAGATAAAGGGCAACCTTGCCTAACTCCTCTTTCGACTTTAAAAAAACTACTCGTCCATCCATTATTCAAGACGCAGCTTTCTATGTTACTGTAAAAACACTTTACCCAGTTTATCAAAGTAGGACCAAAACCAAAATATTGAAGCGTTTTTGTAACGAAAGGCCATTCTATCGTATCAAACGCTTTTTCAAAATCAAGAAATAAGAGCAGTCCGGGAATATTTTTTTCTTTGGCGAAACGAATAACGCTGTCTATAAGCCTAATGTTTTCACCTATAAATCTGCCTTTAATAAATCCAGTCTGGTCATAGCTGATTAAATCGGGAAGAACATTTTTCAGGCGATTTGCAATAGACTTTGCAGCTAGTTTATAATCACAGTTGAGAAGGGTTAATGGCCTCCAGTTTTTGATGAAGTGCGGATCTGCGTCTTTCTTGGGAATGAGTTTGATAATACCCCTTCTCTGAGTAATGGACAGTTGACCCGTATCGTATGGAACGTTGAGTGCTCTTATAAGTATTTTGGATATATCTTTCCAGAAAACCTGATAAAATTCAGCTGGTAACCCGTCAGAGCCGGGTGTTTTCCCATTTTCCATAGTTCTTAGAGCTGCAAGGCATTCCGTTTCTGTTAAAGGGCCTTCGCAGTTATTTTGTTCTTCCTCGTTTAGGATCGTGTCATTTTCATGGCTGAAGAAGTCAGATGAATCGATTAACGAGTGTGAGCTTACGTTTGTAGTATATAAATTCTTATAGAAAGACTGGCACTCGGCTAGTATTTCCTGATCTGAGGTAACATAGTTGTTAGCATCTTGTTTTATCTGGCTTATGGTTCCTTGTTTGCAGTGTCTATTTTCAAGATTTAGAAAATATTTGGTATTTTTTTCTCCCTCATTATACCATCTAATTTTCGATCTTAGGATAGCGCCTTTTGTTCGATGTTCAATAATCTTCTCTCGTTCACTTCTTAGATCACTAAGTTGTTCTAAAAGATCGTGATTTCGTGATTCGTTAGACTCTTGATCTATATCTTTTTCTAGTTTCGATATCATCTTTTCTAATTCAGCCTCGCGTTCTCTAGTTTGTTTAGACTTGTTTCTGGCGTAAAATAGCGATGTTTCTCTTATTTTCAGTTTAATCATGTCCCAAAGTAATGCAGGGTTAACCGAGTCGTCTTCTTTATATTCATTTTGAACGTTCGTGATTGTTGATTTAATAAGGTTGACATACTCCGTTTCGGTAAGATACGAGGTGTTCAATTTCCAAAACCCCGGACCTCTTTGGTTTGTATGAAGGGACAGATTTATAGTGATCATGGAATGATCGGTTTTATAACCTGGAATAATATCGGCAAGAGTGACGTTACCTAATAAGCTTTGACTTACTAAAAAGAAATCAAGTCTACATTGAACCATTGGTTGCCGTTGTCTCCACGTATATCTTTTTTCATCTGGATTAAATATTCTCCAAACGTCAACCAGGTCGAAATTTTCTTTAATTTCGTTAATAATCTTTAGACTATTTTGATGGGTTTTTGCAACACCACCCTTTTTGTCTTTGTTAATGTCCAGTACAAGATTGAAGTCTCCACCTATAATTATGTCTTCGCATTTAAAGTCTAAAAGATGATCAGAAAAGTTTTGAAAAAAAGGCAGGGTTGTCTTCGTTTGGAGCGTATATGTTAGCGAGAGTCAACAGTTTTTCGTTGGCTTTGATGTCGCAGATAATGAACCTCCCCAAGGGGTCTATATAAACTCTTTTGAATTGTAAATTAAAGTTATTATTGAAAAGAAAACAGACACCTGCTTTGTTGCTTTCATAAGAGGTGAAAACGGTTTCGTAACCCCATTCTGCTTTCCACAAGTGATTTGTTTTATCGATGCAGTGAACTTCTTGTAGCATACAAATTGATGCTTCCTTTTTCCGGAGCCAATTAAATAGCTCTCTTCTTTTAGAGCCATCCCTAAGTCCCCTAACGTTCAAAGAAAATATTTTCAAGTCCATTGTGCAGCGCAATTTCATGCCTTGTATTATTTTCTAGAGAAAAATATGCGTGCCTCAGTATAGCATGTGTGTGACGTGTCAAAAAAATAAAGCGAAACTTAGGCATTAAAGAAATTAAGCAAATTAGACTATGTGTACTACGGTAGTAAATAAATAAATCTATAGAATAATAAGAAGAATTAAATTAAATAAGAAGACACTGTCAGTTTATAAAAGTCCTGACAGAAAGCTAGTTAGAGTTAAAATAATTTTAAAGCGAGAAGAAACTAAGTTTTTAGTTGAAAGCAGCTCTTAAATTTAAAGAGGCGCTTTCTCTCCAGCCTAGACACAATAGAATTTGCTTGCTGATCATTTAAATTATAAGTTATCTAAATCATCTTCAGTGGAAATTCTTACAGGAGAACCATCGGGCGAGGTCTTAACATAAACCTTACCATCTAACGTCCAAACACTGAGAAGTGTTCCATCTTGCCTTCGTTTGTTAGCTTCACTTACAAGTTTTCTCCTGTAGGCTGTAAGATTCTCATTGACAAATATGCGTTGTTGTTGTCTAGTGGAAGGATAACTAGGAAATATATCCGAGATTTTAACGTGCTTTAGTTTAATACGTTCCTTGTAAAACTTGGACTTCACCTTGTGGTTGCAGAATTTGACAATAATGGCTTTTCCAGATCCACGCTTCAGCTTATGAGAAATTTCGATATCTTCGGACTCTATCGTGATGTTCAAGGCTTCGGCGACTTTAATAACGGCCATCTCAGTGTCAGAGTAGGCGTCCTGAGGTATGCCGCAGATTTCTAGGGAATTTTTTCTTGTGTATTGTTCTAAATCGTCTAGTTCACCCCACATTCGATCGGATTCTAAATAAGCTTCTTACTACATTCGTCTTATGGGCTCTCTGATAGTGAGTACTTTCATTAGAATTATCTTCTGTCTTCGGTGGTTTCGATTTCCTTGTGCAGAAGAGCATGTCACCTCTATGTCCCTTGACTTGTGTACTTCTGACATTTTCTTGGTCTTGATCTATCCCTTGCTATTATTGAAGATCTTATCAAGTTGGCTTCTTGCCTCTTTGAAGTTGATTAACATTAACAATGTTTTTTTTAAATCTCTCACTTTAACATGCCTTTTGTTAACAAACATGGTCGCTTTTCTGAGATGTTCATGATAAGTAGCCTTTTCTTCAATGGCTTTAAGCATAAACTCCTCAACTTCCTCACCAGTGAGTTCAGGTCGTCCTTGTTTCCCAATTTAACTCCTTTTTAAACGATATTCTTCTATAAGTGAATCTGCTTTGCGTTTTCTCATGCCTTTAAATCTTTGTGTATCATAATGTGCTGACTGCTGCAATAAGTTATTGATATCGCCCTGCTTATCTTTCAGCATATCTATGGAATCTTTCAAGTCCATAAGTTGACTCTTTGACCATTCCTTTTCCTTCACTGACAATCGTTTCTCATTCTCTTTTACCTTCGATTCGACTTGTTTTAACATGTCCTTGTAGTGAAGAATAAGTAGATCTTCAGCAGCTAGCTGAGTATTTTCAACGTCCTTGGCAACGGTGGTGACTTGCTCAATCAAATTACTTATATTCTTGCTATCTATGCCTAATTCCTTTGTTGATCGGTTTGCTCCAAGAAGAACTCTTCCACTTCTGTCCTATTCAGAGTCCATTGAATTAAACAGAGTATGTACTGTTTCCTGGTCTAGAGGCAGTCTTTCAAAAAAAAAAAAACTACTTTGGCATCTATCCTGAACAATTGCTTCAAGAAAATGGCCCAGGTCTCCTAGGTCTACAAATATCCCAGGTCTACAGGTCTACATTATCGGGCCTTGTAATGAAGAATAAGTAGATCTTCAGCAGCTAGCTCAGCATTTTCAACAACCTTGGCAACGGTGGTGACTGTACTGTTTCCTGGTAGACTAGAGGCAGTCTTTCAAAATAACTACTTTGGCATCTATCCTGAACAATTGCTTCAAGAAAACGTCCCAGGTCTACATTATCAGGCCGAAGAACAATAAAGGATTTACCTGCCACTGGATTATGCACAATGTAGACACGCAACCCATATTCTGGATGGCATAAAAGCTCCTTGAACGATTTTCTGTCACTGGTTGTTGCTTTCTCCATTGTTGTCCCTGGTTGAAATCCTAAAAACAACTCAAAAGCTTCATCAAAGGTTATGAATGATTGTAGCGTACCATTTTCCTGTGTTTCGCTATGTAGCACATCGAGTATTGCCTTTAGTCCATTAAGCCGTTGGATGTGCAACGCATTCGTGGAGTGGTCAATAGGCCCTTTGCATAATGTCATAACATGATATGCAAAACAATAGTGCCATCCAGTCACGGTTCAGTGATCGGAATGTTCCATTGTCTATTCATTGTTTTGGAAATCCCACTGTTCTCCATGTCATCCAGTCACTCATTGTTTTGACATATTTGTGACGTTATGCAAAGGGCCTATTGCATTTTCTAAACATGAATTGTTGTCCTTCAGATGACAACGCTGGAGACACCATAATATTTAGAGTTATTTGGGACAGCATTCCTATTCCATTCCTAGCGCTGTTGTGTTTGTTACCTTCAGATTCTCCCGGCCCGAAGACACTGGGCCTGCCAGCCAAGGATTCCTTGATAACAGCCTGAGGACGTTTTGTTGTAGATGAACTAGTAGCAGCCATTTTTAAACGTTGGCGGCGATGCATTCTGGTTTCCAGTGCTTTCTCGCCGCGTAGCTTCGACCATGGGAAACTGGAACCACTTACAGTGGCAAGATGGAGGAACAAGAGGGTTTGCCTGCCTGATCCCAGTTAATTAAATGGCTTGCATGGTATAAGCTGGATTGTTACCTTCAAAGCTTTATTAAAAAGGCTATGATGATCTTGAGGAAATTATTCAGATGTCCGACGATCTTCTAACTCAACTAGCAATTGATGTAGTGATGATCAAAAAACCAAATCAAAATCACAAATCACAAAAATCACAAAACACAAACCACAACACAAATCAGGCTGAGAGGTGGGGTTGCCACGATAAAAGCCGAGACCATTTGTCCTGCTGGGGACGGCGATATGGCCGAAACTTAAGTTATAAATAGTTCAAGAGAAGCAGTTATTTTTTGGACGGATGTTTAGCGTTTCAAAAATGGAATTAATTTTAAATCATGTGTCTATTTTCTGTTTTGTCTTTTAAGTGCCACTGATTGTGAAAAGTATGTTAATACAAAATCCTCATAACGAGAAGCTGAAGTTTTTAAATGAAGTGCTTTGTGAGCTGTTCAATTCAGTATATGATTTTCTGCCTCCTTAAGAATTCGATTGAATTTTAGTCAGCGTCAAATGCGTTGGAAAGTATGTCAAGATGTCAAGGCAACGGTCAAGTTATGCAATGAATTAATCGAAGATTCCATTAACATCTTGTACATACTACCTGGTATATAAGGTATTGTACTACACCAATGCAGTTAATGTCATGTCAGATTATATTTTTCTTAGGACAAGCAATACTGTTCAACACCATAATAGTTCAGTTTCTAACAAGTACATTTCTTCTCATGTTCAAGATATCGGCATCCATGTTTGTTTAATAAAAGGTTTAGCATAATTTCCTAAATACAAACATAACACTCGTTAAGCATCGCCCTGTTTAAAAAATAGCAATGAAGACATCATTAATGAAAAAAATGGAGGCTTGTATTCTTATTTGCAAAATCATCAGAGCAATTGTTGTTGTTACATTGACAGATCTATCTTGTGCCATCTGTCATATATTTTTTCAATTTTTTAAACCCCCCCCCCCCCCCCCCCCCCCCCCCCCCCCCCCCCCCCCCCCCCCCCCCCCCCCCCCCTCACCAGACGAAACACTTTTTGGACCCCCCACCCTTCTTGTTGCAATTTCTTTTCGAGCCCCCGACCCCCCGACCCAATAATTAATTAACGGTCCCTAAGCAACCCTGGTGGATTAAAGAAATATGCTGAAAATAACATTCCACTCGCCTGTGGTCCATGACTTAAAAGCTTTTCCCGTTTTTCCTCCAACATCAGGCGTAGTTCTGTTACGCAGGTAACCTCTTAGAAAATGTGCTGTTACTTTGCTAAGAAAAGCAACCCTAGTGGATTGAAGGAACATGCTGAAACTAACATCCACTGCACTGCTTGCTTGGCTGTATGCATGCCACACTAACTTGTATTTTGTGTGTATGTGTGTGTGATAATTGAAGGGATTGTAAATACATGTAGTTGAGTTTTCTTTACCTTCCTAGAAACACAAAAGAAGTAACGTTGTCGAAACGTGTACAGTGAAAGGAATACCAGTTATCCATAAACAAGTCGTTAGTGTGACAAAGTTCATAAGAAGAGGACCTTTTATGGGGTGCGTTTGTGAAGCCCTGTGGACAAAGACTGATGGAATGAAGGTTTGTTTTATCTCAGATCCGAAGACGTGCTCGGATAATTTTGCTACATTCGGTGGATTGAAACGCCTAGGAGAGAGAGGTGTGTCGGTAAAAATTGAGCCCGCGATATGTAATGGTCACCTGCCTTACCCATAGGGACGGCATTGGAGGGAGGGGGGTTTGGGGAGTTGAACGCAGGTTATGCAAAAGTTAAGAGCAGCAGTAGAAGTGACAGCAGCAGTAGCGGTACTATTGTCAGTCTCATTGGCAGTAAAAGCAATGGAACTGATATGTATTTGTATGAAAATAACTTCTCTTTTAACCCGTGAATACGCGCATGCCAAATGAACGGGTTATTGGTAACGGAGTCAGATATGCAAATGAGCACTTGCTCACTCACTCGCTCATTCCTTCCATCAGCTGTAAACTTAATGACTTTCATTTAAAAAGAAAAACGTTTGTCTTCGTTATAGTAGTAGTAGCATAGCAGAAGCAGTGGCAGTGGTAGTAGCAGTGGCATGAGCATAGCAGTAGAAGTTAAGCAGTAGACGTAGCAGTATAGACATAGCAATAGCAGCAGTGCAAGGAGCAGTAGTAGTAGCATAGCAGTGGTAGCGGCAGAAGCAGTTACTGGAACAGAAGCAGCAGCAGCAGCAATGAATGCTTATGGCAAGAAAGTGTGTCTTTGTGACAGTTGCAGTAGCAGACGCAGAAGCGCTGACATACAATGTAGCAGTGTCAGTCCAGGGACAATAGCAGCAGGAATGAATGTATGTTTGTGTAAAAAGAACCTCTTTTCTTTTAGGAAAAAGTGTGTCTTCGTTATGGTGTGAATGAAGGTCAACTATTTTTACATGAAGCAGAAATGGCAAATGTACTCCGTCACAAGGACATACTTGCCCTTTATGGCGTGATCATCGCTAGCTCATATTCGCCATCTGTTGCTCTGGTAAGTTCTACATAAACTTACCAAAATACAGAAAATACAAAAATACGTGCTACAGTAGATGTTGCCCGGCCAACTGCTTCAATTAACAGTAATAACAGTAATATAGTTACAGTAAAAAACCTGTGTATAAGAACCTGTTTAGCCAAGCAAGATCAAGCAGGTTCTTACAAACTGTTGTAGAGATAAGACTGCATATACATTCTGTATTCAGTTTTGTTAGCTTATTTATCATAATACAGCTGTGGATAGGCCACTTCGAAAAATACCATTAATAATCTTTAAGGACCCGTCCACACTAATCCGTTTTCAAACGAAAACGGAGCTGTTTTGCTCCGGATACGGCTATCGTCCACACTACAACGCCGAAAACGATTACTGAAAACGGAGCGATTCGAAAACGCTCTCCAGAGTGGAGCGATTTGAAAACGATGCTTTTTGAAAACGCTGTTTTCTGGTGTGACGGAGAAGACGATGCTATCTGAAAACGGTTACGTCATCAAAATAGCCAGACCACTCGACCGTGAAACATATCCAAGATGTCGCCATACTTCGACTGGACTGACTCCCAGTCTACACTCTCGGTGCTTTTCTGCACTTTGTATTCGTTTGTGACTTTCAGAAGTAGCTCGACTTCATCATCAGTCCATGTGAAACAGTCTGTTTTAGGTTTGGTTGCTTTCCAGCTGTTCTTGGCATCGTTTGGAAGGAAAATATCGAAGAATTCTAAACCAAAACAACACTCAACAATAAAGAATCAAAAATGGCGCCAATTTCGCGGGCAAATATATTGAAAGGCGTATGCGTAGAGTTCATTTGAGCATGCGCACTTAGGGTATCAAAGCGTTTTCAAAACAATACGGCGTTGTAATGTGGACGGGCGAAAACGATACGAAAACGATAAGTGTGGACGCAGATCTTTTTGAAAACGGAGCAAAACAGCTCCGTTTTAGTTTGAAAACGGATTAGTCTGGACGGGGCCTTATGTGCAGGCTCAACCTCACCGGGGTGTAATTATTCAAGTCTCCTTTGTTAAAATGGCACAATGGAATTCAGAGTACATGCAGGAATGCTAGGACGCAGCATTGTGTGTTCGTATACAAATGTGCACAGTATGCAAATTGCCAAGAAGTTGAAGCATAGCACGTGCAAACAGGGGGCTTTCTTGTGACGCATGCGCACAAAAGTACGCGGCTTGCTTGCTTTGGCTCCGAAGTGATATCTTGTTGTCAAGTGCCGTGGCTAAAGTCGGGGCTAATTCCTTCATTTTCGTTTGCGGGAAAAACTTTAAATCAACACATAGTAAAAGTACAAATCATATTAGTACGTTGGGGATGAAAATACTGGCCCTTTGAGCTTGAGATTGTAATGCTGTTCAACAACTCGAAGAGACAACTCTATGCAAGGACTTATGGATTAATGGCGGATTTGTGGTCTTCAATGGACATTGCCACGTGAACTTTCTACCCAGAATTGATATATGAACTGTCAACGTATCCGTAAAGGTAAGTTTGTTTTATTTAAGTCCCTCTTTAAGAAATCGCGCCAAGGAGTACATGCGAAATCTTTCGGTGAACTTCCTTGCTCTAATGCAAAATGCCAATTTCTCGCCGTCTTGGCAGACCATGATTTCGAAGTCCAGTCGTTGTGCCACAGAGTTTTAAATAAAAATGGCAACAACTATCATTTTGAAATCCGTTTATCTAGCAGAGATCAATCACAAAATGGGGGAAGTTTTGTGTTTTCAGCTTTATAGTGAAACACGTTGGTTCTCGTCTTGTTGTTTGTGTAGTTCAACTTCCCTCGTGGCGAATGCCATAACTTCAAATAAATCATACACGGTTTCTAGAACTCTTGTTACCTTGTAATCACTTTTTTTCTTTGCAATCGGTAGCAAAATGAAGCCTCAGCTCGAATTAACAAATCTACAAAAGATTATTGTTTATTGAATATTAATTAGTTGTTTATTATTCGAAAACCGCTCGTTGTGCCAGCAATATATATTGGAAACTAAACTACATTCAATTTGCTTTTAATACATGGTGCTACATTGGCTTGGAAAATGGGGGAAGTTGGAGATTTTTTAGATGTTTTGAGTATAAACTAACTCATTAAACTGTTCCTTAACATAACTTTTGCTATAGTTGAAGTCTCTGCTTGGGAATGCCCCTGAAATAGCTTCATTTGGGATTGTTGTCAGTTTGTATGACAAATGAACTAAATTTGAGATTGCCTCAAAAGCAAAACTCATAATATCATGATAATATAGTTTTTTTGGATGTGCATTATATTATTTTTACTGTAATTGTAACATAAACAATAACCACCACTTTCTTAGCTGAAAACAGTTTTGGACATTCCTGTCACTTTGGCAAGCTTATACACCTATTTCAGAAAAGGTTGTCGCAGCTATAGACAAGTATACATGCCATGCACCTTTAGCGTGCTGAAAATAAAAAACACTTTAGAAATAAAATTTTGAGTAGACATTGCATTACATATTAGTTTTTATTATTGTTTTGGGCTCTGACCATTTTTCATGTTGTAGAATGCCAGACATTTGCCAAAGAACCAGTTATTTCATACCTCCCATGCTCCTTTGTGGTCTAGGGGCATAGACTTAAGTACAACAACCTTTTTTAAATAGTTGTATAGCTATTTAAGAAGTCCTACACACTATGTAACTCAGTAACATAAGCAAAATTACTCCTTAGCTCCCATTACAAATAAGTTAGCACCATCAATATCATGTCCCCAGTCACGCACACACATAAGTGACAGATACGACACAAATTTGTCAAGGTGCTTATATTTGGCAAGTGCTTCTATCCCTCCATGTTGTCCATGAGGATGACTTTCAAATAGTGCAATTGACTGTTCAGCTTTACACAGCAGAGAAGCATTGACTTGTCTGGTGGAGCAATAAGGATTGTACAACAATCCTCAGCAATGGAGCAAATTTCATTCAGCTTGTCTGTGAGAGATGCTTTACAAAAGATCCCTATGTCCTCAACTATTTTAAGGTTATAATTGTCAGTTCTTGTTTGAAGTGCTTCCTGGACATTTAAGTTTGGTTGACTCAGTGGCATGTTCAATGTATTGTAAAGCAAATTTCCCTCTTTCATTGAAACAGTTTCTCTGCCATTTAATGACACATGTAAGGGGCCAATACAGGGAATTATTGAAAGTATTTTTGGCTGATTTACTATACTTTGTGTTTCAGGATGGAGGTTGAGGCTGTGGCATAGCAATGACCATGAGGAGGCTGTGGAAGTATGGAAGAACCATTTGCATGAGCTGGATTACTGAACTTGGACAAAGTCTCATACACATAGATTTTGTACACATAGATTTAGCATTGCTCAGTTGTTCTGTAAGTGGTCGTCTGATGGAGTGAATTGTAGTGTAGTCATCGATGACTAGCACCAACTGCCACCTCTGTGCAATGGCCTCTGTCACTATTTCATTACTTTTTGTAGATGCTGTTTTTGCCATCTCATTCATCATTAATTTTGATTCACTTTTGCTACAGGAGGCTCCCATGAGATGCTCTGTTTGCAATCCCTCATTATTTATGTTTGACTGTTTGAGAAATATGTTATGGTCCGTTTGCATCCAGTTGCATACTTGGCTCAAACCATAGCATAGCTTGTAAATTATAGCAACTGTTCTTTTTTTGTTGGATTCCACTCGTTGTTCAGAATGCCTTTCACTTGTCATCGCCGAAAGAATAGTACTAACTTTTGAAATTCCTCTGGATCATATATTGGTGATTTTCCTGAACTAGTGAATTCTTGGAAGAGAGTATTTTTTATACATTGTAACTCCTTTGAAATGTCACACCCTGAAAGAAAAGAACAACAGAATTAATTGGATTACCAAAATAATATTCTGTCTATTTGTCTTCCCACTCTTTCTATAGGTCTTTCCTTGCCTGCCTGCCTCTTTCTGTAGATCTATCTCACTGCCCCACTTTGTCTGTGTGTCTTCCAGTCTGCCTCCTTTCTTACACCTTTATTATACGTTTGTTGTTGTATGTGGGTCGTTTTATGAAACATTAAAAATAAAATTGAGCCTTGAACCATATGTCTGTTTGGCTGATCAATAAAAAGTACTATAAAAAAAAAACGTTTTTGTGGCTCTTTCTTGGTGTTGCAAGGCACCTAGAGCACGAAGACAATCAAACAATAGACAATAACAAAGAAAATGCAGTAAAACAATACTATTGAAAACAAAGAACTCTAGGTTGAAATGTATTAATGCACCTTGCAACACCAAGAAAGAGCCGTTTTTGTTGGTTTTCCGTTTGCCTTAGATAAGTTATTTTATATCCTACGTTTGGAAAGCTGGAGCATTTCCTCCTGTACTTCCTCATAAAGCCCAGGCGGGAAAAAACACTCGACTACAAGGTCCCCTTAAAATTTCGCCGAAGCACGTCTCTTCTACCGTCAAGTCCGTCCAGAGTCAAGTGATATCGCGGTGTTTTCTGCTGTCGTTTGGGTAGCTGCCGATTTTCTAGCGAGCTGGGTCGTCGTGGTTCCTACTGGTGCTTTGTCCTTTGCGCGCCTTCCCATTTTAGGGTGCCTGTATTTTCCCACTCGCTAAAATGAAAATTTTGAATATATATGTTTTGCTTTAATGGTAGCACTTTGTGTTTAAATCCAACCAATCGTCATAATACCTACCTGTGAAAACGAAGATTTTCTTTTGAGGGCCATTCTACAGGCACCGCAAATCCGCGCACCGTCGAGGTCAAGTAGGTTACAACTTTCAGGTGGCAATTCCGCAACATAAGAAGCGACTGGCCTGCAACTTTTACTGTTAGTGATTTTTTCGCACACTGAGCACTTAACCGAATCTCTTTTACATTCAGAAACGAATATTAAAAGAAAAGAGAGAATAACTAACAAGTTTAAAGAACCCGCCATTGCTGTGAAATGTTCTGGTAGGCTATGGGGGCCCTGTGGTGAGCCCGCGTGACAGCGGTGTTTGCGCATGCTAATGCAAAAAAGCCCCCTGTTGCACGTGCAGTTCGTGCTGAAAACAAAAGAAATTGGAAAAATCAGGCTTACATCAAGCACCACCCAAACCTGCACTTTAAAGAGTATTATGGTATTTTTCGAAGTGACCTATAAATACTGTATATTTAAGGACCAAACCCAAGTTTATTTATTTTTCTGTTAATCTAAAACTACTATATATCTCCTTCATAGAAATTGAGAACCTAATTAAAAACCTACTAAGCCTAAATTACTAAAAACTACCCCAAAATATAAGAACCTATTTTGCCAGACTTAAAAAAATGTGGGTTTTTACATGCAGGTTTTACTGTATTATGTGCATATAGTTCACGAATTGGCTGCGGGAACAATGTCTTCTAATGTGGATATACGTGTTCGAGTACCTTGAACACAGAAGGCCAAAGAAATGAATGATTATTTGGTTAAAAAAAGAGAGGAACCAATAGAACATGTGTCATGAATATAATAGAAAATGAGAATGATTAATGCTGTCGAGAGTGGAAAAGATTACAACGTGGACATTGCGATCCGCGGGGTAAAGATTTTACTCTAAAACGTAGGATTCCTACTGCACATGTAACTGAATTGCCTCCTTAGATCAATTCAATAGCTGGTTTTCTTTTGTTTGTTTGTTTGTTTTTGTTTTGTTTTTTGTTTTGTATTTTTATTTTTTTTTTTTGGGGGGGGGGGGGTTCTTTTAACAACGTGAAAATGCTCAGTATTTGTTTACGTCACATTCTATTCTACTATTACGGCAAGGTGGTTGAGTTTGCAGAGTATGGAAACCTCCATGAATCTAAGGAACTCCATACTGTGGAAGAGCTGTGTAGATTTACAATCCAGGCTGCCACTGCTCTGGAGCATCTTGAGACAAAGAAAGTCATGCATGAAGCTGTCCAGGTGTTTAACTTTCTGGTTTTTTCTAAAAATCAGGTGAGCTACATGTAAATGACTATTTGGTCACTGTATAAAGCATTTGTTTTTCCCAAAAGATTATCGGCCGTTATGCGAAATGTCATGCATTTGGATTTTTGAAAATTAATTTCGGTTGAACACAGCAGAATTTTTTTGTTGTTGCATGTTGTTGTTGTTACATTTCTAGTGCACATTTCCATTCGGCAGTGCGATGTTCATTTTGAATTTGAAATAAATGCGTTTATATAGGCCTTGATTTGGCCAGGGGTTTTCCAGAGTTTTTAAAATGGTTGAAATGTTATCAAGACCCCATTTAGCCAACCAGTTTATAATAATTGGTCTATTGCTGTTACTGTTATTGCTGAATCTTTATATTTCTTCAGATTAAGCTTGCTGGCCTGGGAGCTTGTTATTATGAAAGCGACCGGGCAATGTAAGTGTTTCTATTCTGGTCTACACTGCTTTACGTGCTTTTATTTTGACCTGATGGTTATTTGTTGGAAATAACCCTTGCCCTTTTCATTTTGTTGTGTTCCTTATGAGAGCAAAATAATACCTTTGTCCTTTTTTGCCACTCAGTTTTGTAGCGAAACGTTGTGGTAATCTAGGGTCCAATCTGCTGGTCCATTCCCCTGCTATTCAAGTCGCAATTACTTGTTTTACGCCGCTTGTCAAGTACAATATGTGGCGAATACCGTGAATCCTCTATTAACCCCCCCCCCCCCCCCCCCCCCCCCCCATCTCAAATAAGTTCCAGCTTTTTTGGAGCAACTAATTTATAAATCTCCCTCTCTCCACCCCACCCCGCCCCCTAATTAGTCGCGCCTGACTACTTTTCCGGAAATGCAAACACAGCCAATGAAAAACGATTTCATTTCTTTTCCGGAAGCCTAAAATTACTTCCGACAATTGGTACGTACGTGTTTGGAAAGGCACTTTCCGGGGCATTGACAACTCTAGGGAAATCTAGCGAGCGATGTACATGTAAAAATTATGTCTGAAACGCGTCCTAGCGACAGCTGTAGGATTTTTAAATTGTCTTTTACTGTGCGAATCCAAAAACCGTGAACACTTTGATTTGATTTTGACGTTTCCCATTGTGCAGCGATTCGAAACCGCAGAAACCCAAACAAACGGTTAGTCACGAATTTTCTTGCAAAAGAATCGTCGCCGCCTCACTGTAGTTATTTTCATTGCTAGTTTACCTTACGTCTTTCTTTGTAAATGAAATAGAAATTTGAGCGATTGTACTGTAACGGCTAAAAATCAGACAGACGTTTAGCTATACGTTTGCCTCATGCTCACAGATACCACGCAGCTCTTTACAACCTCTAATTTCATTGGACCTGTATATCATGCAGCTCTATTGTTTTTAGGTCTAGGGTCTATTGTTAGCCATTGTTGTGTTGTTTGTTCTATTGTTTTCTCAGCAAATCAGAGAAGACCTTGTAAGAGCTGCGAACTGCCTCCATGCTCAGTTGTCGCGTTCATCGGTTTGTCAATGTTGTACACAACACTTGTCCATCGTTAGCGAAAAAAACGGACAATAACATGACAGTTCCTGAGTTCCCGAGGAAGTGAATTTTCGATAAAGCTACTGAGCGAGGACAAAATCGGCTGCTCCGGCGAATGAAAGTGTTAACTTTATTATTAATGCGGCATGCAAAATATGTAGCTACAGTACCGCTAGCTTTGATCTCGCTGATCAGCCGCTAGCTACTTTGCCGTGTGTGGCTAATTCTAATACGGCTTTCCAAAATTTGAAGGCTCGAATATAATGATGATATCTGATATCATAAACAAACATTTTAAATTTTACAACGGTAAAACTGCAAAAAAGAACAGAAGTTTGCTGCTTCAAATATTAAGACGATCTATCAGCTACTATGCTCAAAAGTGAGTACTGATTACAGTCTGTTTGATTCAGTACAAAACATAAATGAGTATTACTTTTACTCTGAGCTTTGTGGTTTCGTGACTAACCGTTTGTTTTCACCCGAACCAACAACTGAAAGATGAGGCTTTTTCCAAAGCCTGTTGGAAGAACTGCTAATAAATCTTGCATCGACAACAGTGTCGTGACCGCTTGCTTTTGTTCCGACCTCAATTTAAGCGATATTCCCAATCCATCAAGCGCCGCGAGAGCTTCCTCCAGGGCAGAATCGAAGTCTTCCAAATCCGCCATGTTTTTAAGTTTAGGATGAATCAGGCCAAAGGACCCGTAAAATATGTGTCCCCTTGATTGGCAGCTAGCAATCAAACAACCGAAACCACACCAATCAGAGTCCCCGTCGATCTGGTGAACGGGTTCGCCAAACGAACAATGGCTGCGGGCAGGCGTATTTTTTCCTCCTCACCCCCTCCCCTGTTTTAAACCCATCATCCTCTCCCTTGAAATCAGTTTTCGACTCTCCCCAACTCTCTGGTAGTATTAACGTCCAAGATGGCGTATTAAAGTCATTCCCGAAAACAAATCCATGGATCGCGCTCCAAAATACGCCTGCTTTGCAGGCTAGTTGACTCGCGACTTGGTCCCTCGCACTGGCGACTTCGTCGCTCGCTTCTTGCGGTAATAGCAATTCTTCAGTATTCGAAAATAGAAGAAAACCCAAAATTCATACTATTTTGCTCTTCCATACTCTTGCATCATCAAACCGAAACATTTCTATACTTACCTAATCAGCAAAATCTCATCTCCCTTGCATACTATTGCATAATGATGACAGCTCAACATTTAGCGATTCAAAATTGAAATAACTAATTACAGCTTTCCTCAAACACGATCTACCCTTAGTTTTTAGCCATCTTGTATTCCTGTCGAATTGTTATACATAGAGTTCGTAAAGAAGCCGCGACGTAAAATACGATTGCAAATGTTAAGACCCCCCCCCCCCCCCCCCCCCGAGCTTCAGTCTTCTATCTTAGACCCTTACATCATTCAATCAAAAAATAAACATGTCTCAAAAAAAACGTATGTTGACCTCGAAAATCCACCGTCACCAACTCGATTTCGGCAAGCGAATCAACGGATATGCCGCGTTGAATTCACCTGGAACCCAGTTGTTTTCAGATCACAGTTAAAGTTACGCTTAAGCTTTCTGATCAGTGAACAATTAGCCATTGTGTGTGGTAAAAAGTCGCTTGTGACTTTAGCGTGCGTGACTAGTGCTCGAGGGCGGGAGTTGTGCTTTGTTTACCGTTAAGAAGTTATAAGTACAATTGTCCTCTCTTGAATTTCGCGAGGTATCTCCGGGGATTCCCCGAACCCGTTCCTTCAATAACAAAACACGACTTATCAAATAAACCACCACAAGGTATCGTCGCAATTTGATAGGTAACGTTATATATCGAAACGTAAACAAATTATGACATGCCAATTCCCTAGGGAAGTTAACAATACGGACCTTAACAATAGGTCCGGGGGACCGGTTCTCCCCAAACATTTTAGTGGCGATATGCGACGCCGTTCTTGAAATCCTAACCGGTATTACCAACCATATCCTTAATGACCTTATATAGCTTGTATAAAAAACTAATTCCCTGGACAAAAATTAATAACTTTTATCCCCTTTTTTTCTACTTATACCTGTATCTCGTTCTTGCGCATGCGCGCATTAACGAGATAAAAATAAACGTAATTACGTTTACCATGAATGACTGGATCCTAAAAAAATCGAATGGTGAACTGCTGGCGTTTCGCTAAAGTATAATACCCCCCCCCCCCCCCCCCGGCCCTCTCTATTAAGCCCCCATTTCTATTAAGACCCATCCCCACCCCCCTAAACGGGCTTGAAATAAATTAGTCTCGCCAGGTGGACCTAATAAAGGATTTTGGGTAACTAAAATCACATCATCCTCTCAGCCTGTCGGCAGTTAGCTAAAATAAATTTGAATATTTAAATTTGAATGCGTAAACGTTTATTTATTTTGCAGGGATTCATTTGGTTATAATTATAAGCAGATGTGGCAGGATGTGGTTTACCAGTTTGCCAAGCTTTTTTCTACTTACTTTTCTCGTTACCAGGGTATGGTTTCAGGTTATGAGATAGCCAAAGATGTCAAGGTAAGATGGTAGGGTACAGTGGGTCTATGAAACTTCTAAAACTAGATAAACCAGCAAGCTTAAAATTTTGATTTTCTTTTGTGTAATCTGGAGTATAAGTTAGCTTTCATGAATTCAAACATTATGACACTTGGAAGCTAGGAAGAAGGCATTCTTTAAACATATTTTTGTTTTATTTTCTTTATAAATTACGCTTATACGTTTTGATGTTCAAATCTCAACAAAGGGGTGCAGTTTACACTTCTGTTAGTAAAGAGTATGATATTTCACTTCCCTCGTACACCTCATTTATTTAATATATTTCATTTTGGTGTTATTATAGAGCGTTTGCACGTGACGCCATAGCTGCATATTGGTGTCCCCGCACAAAATAGTTCTAATTAACTACTTTAATTTGTTATAGGACACCAACATGACTGCCAAGGCCTTCGAGTGAAAACACTCTATCAATTACAAACAGAAGCTTATCTTCTGAGCTTCTATTACATAATGCAACGATTAATTTTCCGCGATGTTATTGGAGAAAATACGTCACGTGGTGCGAAATCGGATGTCGGGTATCTGGCGAATACCCTGCGTCGGTTTGCCATCCATCTTCCGATTTGATTTCGACGACAGTTTAAACTAACAAATTAGTCAAAATTACGAACTAAATTGTAGTTTCTCGTGGTAGAAAACAAAATTTGTTTTGATGGAGACAGTGACGTCCAAGTTGAAAATCTGTTCAAGTGGCAAATGCTCTCCAGGAAACACCAAAAAAATCAGCAATGTTTTTAGTGTCGATAAAGTGCGTTTAGAGAATTATTTGCAGGTACATGTATGGGAGGATAATGCCCATGCCATTATCCTCCCATATACATGTAACAGCCACCAGAAGGCGATTTTTTACTAAATATTTTAATTGTTGTACATGTTATAGGCACATGGCGTCCATGGATACATTTGCCCTTCGCATTTCTGTGACGTATTTGATCGTTGTTTGCAAGTCAGTCCAGAAGCAAGACCTTCCTTTTCGGAAATCAGACAATCCCTTGTTGCACAAGTACGTTTTTAGCCTTTCAGGTTGTATAAGCGATTAAGTTTTGTTGTTCATTTGTTTCTCTTAAAGGGACAAGGGACACTGTCCCGGCTGAAATATCGTGTTTTCGTGATTATGGCCGGGAGCTTGCTTTAAGCTCGTTTTCTTATCTTTAAATAGGATGAAACAATCGCCAAAAGTGATGGATACAAAGAAATGTTAAAGTGCCCCTGTCATCAAATTTTTGATTTTCATTTTTTTACATTTTCGTGTACTATTAGACTTTCTTACTCATCTTGCCAAATTTCAATTCATTACGAACATCAGAAGTCGTTTTATTTTAACATTTATTTCCGAGAATTTACGGCCGCCATTAATCAACCTTGTTCCAAGGCTTGGTTGCGAATGGGAGAAAGTGACATCAAAGACTCAAACATACCTCACGGGTTAAAATTATAATAACAATAAGTATTGAAAATCACGCGAAAAGCAACAAAAACTTTGGACTTGTTCTTCGTGCAAGTTTCTTCGTGCACGCAATTTTCTACTAGATAGGCGGTATCTTGTGTAACCCCTACCCCTACACAGGGTTACCATGTACATGTGCTACACTCTGTTAAAAATGACGAGAATTCCATTATTTTATAAGTGGTGGTGCATGTCTAGGGAAGAACTGAAACAGTAACATATTGTTTGTTTGAGGCTCTTGTTAGATATTTTGATAGTAAACCAGGTGGAAATCCAGACGAGGTGAAACTACTAACATTTGCTCCAAAAACAAGACAAGAGGAGAGCATCACCATTTTCAATGACGTCCAAAAAATTGATAAAAGAGAAATTTGACTCAAGAAACCACACAGTCCAGCCTAAAAACAATATTCGGGCATAATATGACAGCACTGCATGACGGGAAAAAATTTACAGGAGATAGCCCAAAGGGCACTTTAATGATTATCAATGCGGGGCGATATTTCTTCTTTGGAAGTCAGAACCGAAGAAGCGGAGTTTTAAAGAATATCCAAGCAGCCGAGGTAATAAAAAAACGTGCTTAAATTTAGTCGTATTGACATCTCCAAGTTCATCGACGACAACTCCTCGATGCGCTAATCGTACGCCGGCGTTTTGCTTTGAAAAATAAACTAATGGATATTTCAATAACATTTTTCAAAAGAAGATTTTGTTGTCCATTTTGATGTGTTTGTTCATTCATTACATAGGTTGAAAAGCGATTTTATGTAAACAAATCAAGACTTGGACTTTACAGTTCTAACTTCACTCGCGTCGCCTTATGCAAAGATGTCTGTGTATTTTTTTTTTTTTTTTTTTCGCAATTTTGATTTCCAAATCAGTTTCTCGGGCTATTGTCGATACGCAAGAGGTGTATTTCATTCGGGAATTAGTCATACTGGTTATTATAGACCGAGAGAAAGGTTATGTGAGCTTTTGTATAGTCTAAATGTTCTGTGCAGACAGTCGCGTAATACTGTTTTAGGACAACAAAAGCAAAACAACAAAAAGTCTTTATTTTCAGAAACACAGTTACATTTTAGCTGTCCGCGTTTAGCAAAGGCTATTCTAGGCGGGCAGATTAAAGAAAAGTACACGGAGAAAGTTATACCTTTTTTACAATTAGAAAGTTTAGAATTAAGAGAAAATGAATAAAATAGTTAAATAAATAAAATAATTGTTGTTGAATTTAACTAGAAATCATTTTTTTTATTATTATCAAAGGCGTTTCAATGTAGTCATTTTCGTTTTGTAAAATATTAAGTAGCAAATTATGTAGTGTTTTAAAAAAATTTTCCTAGGGAGATCTCTAATATAGTGAGGTATCTCATTCCAAAGTTTAACGCCAAATCGAGAGAGTGATTTTTTTAGTTTATCCATCCTGGAGCTTTTCACATAAAATTTACCAGAGGTCGATGACCGCGTATTGTACGAATGAACACTAGAAGTTTTTTTGAAATAGGTTTAAGATATTTTATGGTGAAATGTTGTTATTTATGTCATCCATTATACTAGCTATAGATTTGTAATACATGAACGATACAGGTATGATGTCAGCGTCAATAAATAGCGGGATCGCATGCTCACGAGTATCCACAAAATTAAAAAATAGCCCGGTCGTCAATCATAATTCTTGTGCTTCCAACCTTTCACCTCAGTTAAGTTTATCATCGGCTTTCTATTCAGAGAGGACGGCTAAGCCTATATATATATATATATATATATATATATATATATATATATATATATATATTAAAACAGATATTCAGAAGAATCGGTGATGAAATAAGTAAAATAAGAAATTAAACCTTGAATTCTATTTTCGGAATACAATACAAAATACAATTTTATCAGCTCTAGCTATATTTGGAAACCACTTAAAATAACGATGTTCTAGAACATGTACATCACGCAAAATCTTCCCTTCAAGTGTATAATCAGATCATGTTTCGTGATTCGCCTTAGCAAAGTGAAAAAGGCACAAAATAAATTGTTTTTCTCACGTCTTATGACAACTAAGTGACCTGATCTCTTGCAGCGCTATTAAAAATGGTTACATGACCTTTCTGGCCGTTATTTTGTCGGTTTAGTTCATGTCTCTATTTCTATCACTTTTGGCGATTCTTTCTTGCAATTTCAAGAGAATGAAGGACCTGAAAGCAAGCTTCTGGCCATAATAATGAAAACACGATATTCCAGCCGGTTCAGTGTTCCTTTTAAAACACAGGCATTGAGAAGAATCGTCGATTAAATTTAACAAACATTCTAGATGATTCGCCGGAAGTCTGTGTTCAGTTCATTTGTCAAAAATTGAAGTTTTCCAGCTTGTGCCGCTAAAAACTGATTATGGTATAATTTATCTACGAAACTTTACTTCGTGTCCTCCTCTTGGTGTGCTACAATAATTTCGTGTTTGAAAAAAACATACCTTAACCCTTTAACTTCCAAGAGTGCTAACAATGAAATTCAATAAAAATCCCAAATTTCATTTTATAAAATATTGTAAAACAATTATAGTACCATGCAAAAGTACTGCTGAAGAGGTTTCATTTGAATGGTCACACCATAGGATTTCATCAACAGACTCAAAAGTTGGAACAAATGGTACCATGCAAAAGTACTGCCAAAGAGGTTTCATTTGAATGGTCACACCATAGGATTTCATCAACAGACTCAAAAGTTAGAACAAATGGTACCATGCAAAAGTACTGCTGAAGAGGTTTCATTTGAATGGTCACACCATAGGATTTCATCAACAGACTCAAATGTTGGAACAAATGGTACCATGCAAAAGTACTGCCAAAGAGGTTTCATTTGAATGGTCACACCATAGGATTTCACCCACAGACTCAAAAGTTAGAACAAATGGTACCATGCGAAAGTACTGCTGAAGAGGTTTCATTTGAATGGTCACACCATAGGATTTCACCCACACTCTCAAAAGTTAGCACTGCACTACATGTCTCTATAATTGACCCTGGGAGTGAAAGGGTTAATAGAATGGTTTACTCTTAACCTTTGTCGTGTATCCTGCATAAAGATACACATTAAGACAGACTTGGCTTTATATAAACAACGGTTTGTTTGATCAACGAAATAGATGTAATGTGAACCCATTATCCTTAGCTTATCAAAGGACTCACAATTAGAACCTTCGAGAAACATAAGAAGGCACTTATGCTATCTAGTGTAACCCAAAAAAAAAATCTTACCCTCAAAACTAATCATTTATTAACTCGTTGGCGTAACGCCACGCGTAACTACTGCTTGTGTTTTGCCTTAAGACTCTTATTGTCCATTTTTTTATACTTGATGGCATTCAGCGATATCACGTGAAAATAAGGTAAACGAAAATTTAAAATTGGATATGTTAGTGCCAGGTTGTGTTCTCATCGCAGAATCGGTTGACGTGTTATTTCGGTGATAACCCTCCTTTTTACTATTTCAGACAAAACGTTTTCTCTTGAAACATTACATTCGAAAATAGTTACGAATCTTTGCCTTTTTTGTCTCGGTTTGTTCCTTTACTTTCGTTTTTCCCCTTTTTTGAAACAAATGTTTTGACCTGCTTCAAAGCATAAACTATAGTAAAGGCTCTGAATTCTTTAACTAGCACTGATCCTTCATTTTGAGACGATTAAGAAATGCGATATCATGGGGATGTTTATGCTATTGGGCCAAAACTGTACTTAAATGAAAACTAAGTACCTCTTCTGATCACGAATTGCTTCTTCCACACCGATGTTCCTTAAATATAATAAGAAGAACATGACCAAAAAATATTATTTGTTTTAGTGGCCGAGTGGTAAGAGAGCCAGACTTACTGTTCCGACTGAGTCCACGTTTCAAGCTCCGCACTGGCACCCAAGTTGAAGTTGTTTCACAGTAGACTCCTTAGACTCTAGTGCCAGTTCATTTTCACGTTGGCCTACTGCAGCCAAATACACTTATTTTTTGTATTTCCATGATTGCAAATACGTCTTTTGTGCCCCTTAATTTAGATGATCCATCTATGCATTTTATAATCTATATTAGATTACATTTGTTCTTTTATTCACGTAGAAGTATCCTTCGAAAGTGAGAGTAACTAATAGTTTCATTGCCGAATCACCGGAATTCATCAGCTGTAAAACTGGAGAGTTGATATCACTGATCTCCAAGAGCCAACACAGGTAAGCTGTGACCTTAAATCAAATAACTCGTATCGCGCCATTTGTTCATCAACCTCGTTCCCAGGGTCTCTCATCTTCCCGCCCCCTGGAGCGAGAGAGGAGAGACCCTGGTCTGGTCTGGTTACGTGTCTAATTGACATTCTTAAACCCAAGGGAGGGGTCCTTTACATTCAAGACTTTTGTCGCATTTTCTTTTGTCCAATTCAAAGCGAGGCTAGCTCTCGCGCACTCGCGAGCTTTGGCGGCCATTACGCACGATGTTCTTCAGCAGTCTTCAGTTCGCCATTTCAAGTAGCAGTTATTCAAGTATCATTTTAAAGCCAAAACAAGTCAAGTGTCTAGAAACAATTTACTGTGGCCGAGATGTTGTAGCGGTGCTACCGACGGGTTACGGGAAATCCATGATTTCCATCTTCTGCCATCGCTTCTGACAAGACAATGATTCGGAAAGTCTTCTCCTCAAGTTCGACCAGTTGTCAACTTTAGCAAAAAACTGATTAGCCGCGAATCAAAAAGCATTGACAATTTTCTTGAGTATAGAGCTTATATGCTTATTGTTTTGGTATTTAGCTTTTAGGCTGTAACTTGTAAAAACTCGAGTAACTTGGCAAATTCGTTTAACTTTAACAATTCAATTCAGCATTGAAAAAAGAGTACCTTTCTTTGTAAAGCGTACGTAAAGCATCGGTAAACTGTATCATATAAAGCTAGCTTAGTTTGATCAAGTTCTTGTCTAGTTATATAAAACTTAAGTTCAGAGTTATCGTTTGTGGCAGTGGCTCTAAGAAGAACAAACTTGAGGCTACAGAATTACGCTAAAAGTGTACCTTGATTCCTCAGCGAAACTTTTGTCCTTGCAGTGGATTCCCCGAAAACAATTTTTGCGTATAAGCTTAAATACGCTCAGCTCTAGCTGCAGCTCACGCTGAAAATTTGTCGGGTGCGATTGAAATTTAAACTCATCCATGCACAAAGTTTGGGATGAAGCCACTAAAGCACAACGAAAAGCCAAAAACAGCTTGCAGTATTTGATGAGGAGATATTTTCGTATCCTTTTTAAAGTTTGAGAGTTTCTCCGTTCACCGCTGTAGACCGAAATGCTGCCACAGCGACATTTTCCAGTTTGACAAACACGTTTGTTTTGGCGATTTTATCGCGGCGTTCATTCTTCTTTTCCTCACTTGTCTTCGCCAGTAACTAAGAATTGTTTCAAAGAAAACTATCTTGTGTCAGGTTACCGTCGTCCTATCGAACACATGGAAGAATAAATTAATTCGTTTATATAGTTTTCATTCAAGAGCCACGCAAGTTCACGCCGAATCGAGGACTGATCACACTATTTTTGAAAGCCAATAAAATTTGCTCTTTGCTTTCTTGTGACGTACGTCAGTCAAATGAAGCCGTCCATCTTTTGACTTGAAAGGTTTTCCTTTATCTTCGATTTTAGTCCGTGGGCCAGTAGACGAAACCCTCCCACCCACCCCCCACCCCCCCCCCCCCCCCCCCCCCCGTCAAGGAATTTTAGGGACATATACCGTTTTGAAGCATAGCCCGAGGGTGTTTCAAATCAGGTTGTTTGCACTTCTCAAGTGGAGGCGTACGGCCGCATTCTTCATCTGAGGCAAAATACCACAGGGTACCCAAGTCGTTATTTTTGAAAATCACTCTTGAAACCCCGGAAAAGGGACATAAAACTCTAAAATGTGAATGCTTGCTCAATCCGTTATAGTTGAGATGTACACAGACCAAAATCTCGCATACAAGCGCCCATTGGGCATTTCAACACAATTATGCTCGATATACCACAGTCCACCTACTCATCCTTCTCAATCTGGAAGACACCCGCCCTGGAGCCTCCAATGATTTCGGTGTCAACCGATCAGGGGTCCCTTCCAGTAGGAATGCAGTAGACATCACAATTAAGCAAACTATCAAGAGGCATGCCAAGTCTCGTTCTGGAATCATAGGATTCAGCAGAAGTGAGTCTGCGTATTATCGCTGGTTCAAAACTAGGCACACCTGGGCGAGTTATCTGCAAGCCACGAAGGAATTGGTTAATATGGATGACCCAGTATCTACAACGCACAAGGAGATAAGACCGTCACAGATTAAAGGTTAAATGAACCAAAAATTAGACAATTTTTCTTTTAGTCCAATATTGGTGCAATGATTTTATGTTTTATGGGTACCAGATAAACACATTCTGAAGTTTGAAACGCAGATACAACACAGTTCTTAACAACCTCTAATTTTAATGGACCTGGATATCACGCAGCTCTATTGTTTTCAGGGCTAGGGTCCATTGTTGTGTTGTTTGTTCTATTATTTTCTCAGCAAATGAGAGATGACCTTGTAAGAGCTGCGTACTGCCCCTGAAACGCAGAGATGTTGGAAGTTGAAGAATGCGACTTTTTGGTCTTCATAATCGTAGAGCGATCGGGAAAATTGTCGGAAAGTGACGTCACTTTTGACCACCTCAAAACAGTCAAGGTTTGAAGGTGAAAACAATACGCTGGTTCTCACTAGGGCTTTTAAGTGCAATTGAAGCGCAGTTGGTAGATACTTGTAGTGTGAACTCCTTTCTTAGAGCGTTTCTTAAGCCTGAATTTCGTTTCAATAGAAACACTCATCTGATTTATTCAAACGTTTAAATCTTTTTTGTAAAATGCATCAAAGAGGTAAAAATTAATATCAGCTGAATGTAATTAGAAAGTTAGAAAATAATTTGCACAAGTTCAAGCTTGGTCATTTTTAGTGCGAAAACAGTGGATACGCGGACTTTTTTTCTGATGAATCCTATGATTCCAGAACGAGATTTGGCATGCCTGTTGATAGTTTGCTGAATTGTGATGTGTACTGTGTTCCTACTGGAAGGGACTTCTGATCAGTTGACATTGAAACCATTTTTTGTGAGGAGTTCCTTGGCTCCAGGGTGGGTTTCTTCCAGATTGATAAGAATGAGTAGGTGGACTGTGGTATATCGAGCATAATTGTGTTGAAATTCCCTGTGGGTGCTAATATGCGGGATTTGTGTGTGTACATCTCAACTATAACAGATTGAGCTAGCATACACATTTTAGGGTTTTATGTGCCTTTTCCGGGGTTTTAAGAGTAATTTTCAAAATAACGACTTGGGTACCCTGTGGTATTTTGCCTTAAATAAAGAATGCGGCCGTACGGCCAAACCCCTCCACTTGAGAAGTGCGAACAACCTGATTTGAAACACCCTCGGGCTATGCTTCAAAACGGTATATGTCCCCAAAATTCCCCGACGGGGGGAAGGGTTTCGTCTACTGGCCCACGGACTATTTAGAGATATAATAAATATCTTATTAGCCTCGTTTTTCCCGGTCCGTACCGTAAGTTACGGATCCTCGTTTTTTTTCCTCGATTTATGGCCCGCGCGCGAAGCGCGCTTGGGCCAGAAATCGAGGAAAAAAAACTCGGTCCGTAACTTACGGTACGGACCTCGAACTCGGCTAATATTTTTGGATAACGACTTCATTTTACCTTATAAGTGCAAGAGAAGGCGCAAAACATATTATTATCCCTGCAACTAAAGCGTTTACCGAGCTGACGGCTGACGGCCGCGCGAAAAACAAAGCCTCAAAGATCCCGGATGTTGTGTGGCGTCACACGCGCATGTTTTGCGACGTCATACGCGCCAGCGAGCTAGCCCAACGCGTACGGCGAGGTAGAGTCTAGATTCCATAGCTCAGATGCAGGTCGGACACCTTATTGAGACTTATATAGCGGAGTAACTGGTTAGCTTTCAGTTAGGATTAGGGTTAGCAGTTTATATAGTTAAATTTAGGCCTAAACAACCCGAGAAGCTAGGTGGTACTGTGGTACGGTAGGCTCTGAAGCCTAGCTGAGGACACAGGTTCAATCCTGAGTGGGGATTTTAGTATATGTGTCTTTGCAGAAAGGACAAAACTGCCTGGTTAGGTGAAACACAGGACAAGAAAATTGGATTTTTCAGAAGCGAGCACGTCGAGGAATTGCTAGGCTATGACATAATGGATGGTATGTGTAAGAACCTTTTAGGCCCCGTCCACACGTTACCGGATATTTTTGAATCCGCAAATTTTTCTTTCCGGATTCAAAAAAATCCCCGTCCACACGTAGCGTATTCAAATCGAATTCACCCGTCCACACGCATCCGATGGTATCCGGATAACTCTGGATTTACTCTAGTGTCCAGGGCCCCTCTGCAATACAATGTCTTCAGAGCATGCGCGAGCATGCGCCATAGAGCGCGCGTTGAGGCGGGAAATCGCTTCGTGCTTTTCAGTGCATTTCCACTTAAAAATCAACTTTAAAATGTCGAAATCGAAACAAAATCCGAAGAAAGCCGACAAGAAAGCTGTTGATTCCTTTGTTTGGACCGATGATGAAGTTGAATTGCTGCTCAAGGTCACAATGGAGTACAAAACTTCAAGAGCAATCGAGAATGTCGACTGGGAGTCTTGTCAAAGCAAGTATGGCGACATATTCCAACTCTTTATCGATCAATATCCTACACCGGAGAACGCAGTGGCCATTGAAAAGGATTTTCCACATAAAAAGGAACAAATTGTCCAGTCGAGTTTGACATCCAAGCTCAAAATGATTCGCAAAAAGTTCAGGCAAGCGGTAGACTCTGGACGGAAAAGCGGACATGGCCGCGTTGTGCTGCTCTATTTTGAGTTATGCGAAGAGATATGGGGCGGTTCTCCTGCAACAACAACGATAGCAGACGGGATAGAGACAACTGATGTGGACTTGGAAAACTGTGATAGTCCCAACAGTCCAGTGTCGACACAAACAGCCATATCTGACAGCCCTGAATTAGAGAGTGTGGATAGTCCTGAAAGTGATGCTGGCATAACAGATAAGTATTCGACCCCAGGCCCTTCATCTTCCAATGGGACAGTAAAGGAAAGGAGAGATCTCCTCAATGCTAGATTAACAGGTCACAAGAGGGAGAAACTGAAAAGGAAACTACCTGTGGACACTCAACTTTTGAGTGTTTCTCAAGAAGAGCTTGAGATCAAAAAACAACTGCTAGAAAAAATGGAAAATATGGATAAGGCCTACTCCAATCACATGGACAAACTAACCTCCAACATGGAGAAACTAACCGAGTCAATATCAGATGGGTTTGCACTGATGCGACAGATCATGTGTCCTGTGCCAGACATGATGCAGTCACGTTACATGGTACCACAACCACAGGCAAACTACATGGTTCCACATACAGCACCTGCAAATACTCCACCAACTGGTGGTACTGTAAATAATGGACATTTTTCATTTACACAGTCGTTGTACTCAAATGACAAATACTAACATTTTTTAATCTGAGGCAATGCCATGGATAATGTAACACTAAAGCCAATGTTGCATGATTGTAGTGAGCGATTGCATAATTGTGATTACAGTGTAGTTTGTTTTGTCATTTCTTCTTAAGAGTACAGTTGTGCTGGTTACCTCTCAAATCCAAACAGGATAGTAAAATAAAACAGTTTTTTCACACTTCAAAAAATATGTTTCTGATCATCGGGCTATGGCGCTTCCTGAGTGTAGCTTCTTCTCTGTCTTCGAGGAAAGCCAGGATCATGTCATGCCGGCCATATCAACATTTATTTATTTTTTTTTTTTCAAGTGGCCCCCCTTTTTCCCTCATTTTTTTTCGGTAGCCCCCCCTTTGAGGCCAATATTTTTTGGGTGACCCCCCCCCCCTAAATTCCACCAGCCCCCCCCCCCCCCCCCTACCTCTTAAAAAATGAACGGTCCCTGATTGGATAAAATATTACTCATAAATTGCTTTCACAACAGTGATGCAAAGTTTAAACATGTCATGTAACTCTAAGCAATGCTTTGGAACATTAATTGTAACCCATGTAAGAACCATATTTGGAGAACAGTCTACCATTTTTTTCGTAGAACATGCATGCTGATGTAGCAGATCAATGGCAATGTTTTCCAAATATGGTACCTATTTGGGTCATGAACAGTTCACAGCAAAGCGCTTAATAAGTAATCTAGGTTTGTTACATATTTCAACTGTTTCTGGTGACACAGGTGCATTAATCAATCTAGGGGTCAAAATAGTTGGTGAGAACTCTTCTAACTTTCTTCCCTTCAGCTTCATTACAGCTGGTTCTGTAGTTGAAGGAATCCACTACAGGCTGGAAGTGTCTGTCATAGTTAACGGCTGAAGAAACTTTGTCATCTCCTATTGTCTCATTGTGAAGTTCACAAAAGTTGTGTAGTACAAAACACGCATATATTACACTTGCAATGTCATTAATGTTGATGTCCATCGCTCTTTTCAATGCACCAAACCTTGCTTTTAGTCTGCCAAATGCACACTCGATCACCATCCGTGACTGGCAAAGAGTCAACCCAAAATACTGCTCATGGACTGTAGCTCCTCCAATTGCATACTCCTTCATGAGATAGGGCATAAGGGGATATGCTGGGTCTCCGAGGAGAAATACTCCAACAGGATCCTCGTCAGGTAGGATGTGTCGACTGCAGGGTGGTATTTTTCCACTCTTTAGGAACTCGTTCAATTTTGAGTTGGAAAATACTCTTGCGTCATGCACACTTCCTGGCCACTTAACCACCACGTCCATAAAACAATATTTATAATCGCAAGTGGCCTGAACATTCAAAGTATGCCGTCCTTTTCTGTTAACATAATCTGTGGAATTCAATCTTGGCTGTTTAATTTCAATGTGAGTTCCATCAATTGCTCCAAGGCATTGAGGGAAACCATGTGATCGATTAAAATTTCTTACATGATCCTTGACCTCTTCTTCTGTGAAAGGCAGCTTGATGTATCTGGTTCCTAGTTGTAAGGTGATAGCTTTGCATACTTTCCGGATTATTTTAGACACAACTTGACGGGATAGCCCGAAAGCGTTTGCCGTTTTTCGCAAGCGACCCTCGTCACTTAAGTAATAAAGGGTGACTGCGACCTGTTTGACGACATCAACTGGAGCCCGCATTACTGTAGTCGTGCCCTCGATGTATGGCCTCAGCTGGTCAGCTAGTTTGTACAGTGAACTACGGCTCATGCGGAAATTTTCGCGCCACTCTTCTGTGATTACAATCTCACCAACAAAATTGTCCCACCACGCACTGGTTCGTCCTGGTCGAACCCAGAATCGTCGGGGACGGGGTTGCCTTCCCAGTCGTTTCAACTGCCTTTGGCGTCCGATTCGTCCATTAGACAACGAGAGAAGCTTGAAAATGTTGGCTCTCTCTTTCACATGGTTTAAGTGTACAGTTAACATAGCAAAATTTACCTGCACACAGGCTATAAGACTTGAAATAAGTCCAAGAAGAAGACAAACTAGATTTACACGTTGTGCCGCCATATTGGTTTATTGCGCGGTAAGAGTCTGGGGACGATTTTGCACGTCATCGGATTCGAAAATATTCGGATTCCACCGTCCACACGTTATCGGATTCGTTGCGAATTTATTTTTTTCCGCTTTGGAGAGCGGATTCAAAAATATCCGAATTCGCTGCCGAATTCGCCGGATGCGTGTGGACGGAAGCCGTATCCGGAAAGAAAAATTTGCGGATTCAAAAATATCCGGATACGTGTGGACGGGGCCTTAAAAATACCAAATTTTGTTTTAGAATATTTTAAATAGAGCGTTTGCACGTAACATCATGGCGGCCATATTGGTGTCGCAAAACAATGAAATGGCGGCCATTTTGGTGTCCTAAACGAATTATTATGGGACTTCAGGGACTTCAGCTCCTCTATTCTTACTCGAACATTTCCTATTGTTTTACCACTCCAATATGGCCGCCGATCACGTGAGTGAAAACAGTTTACACTAAGTGTCCAATTTGTATGGTTGCTTTGAACAGGTTATTAACCCATTGACACCTGAACCGCCCGTAACCGCCCGCACAAGACTCCACTGCTTTAAAATATTGCAACTTTCTCAATCGTGCGAACATTGCCTTAACTAGCAGTTGTGAGCATTGACTAGAAAGTCTCTCAAATTGAAATACCCAATAAACACAAAAAAGTCAGCGATTTTTGTACAATATCAGCGTTTGAATTTGGACAATAACAAAAATTACCGTTTTTAACGTCATAGAAAAACAACAAAAATCACGTTTTTGCCTTTAGTTTTTTTTTATTCAAATCATCGTGGCAAACCCAAAAGTCAACATTCACAGCAAAATTCAGTCCTAGTCCTAGCTTAGCAGTGAATTTTTTTGCTCTTTTTTGTTGCTCGGGCCGAATAGGCCATTTGCACGATGGCGTCATTTGACTACAACTACCAGAATTCATTTCGTTTTTCCTTTCTTATTTAAATTTTGTAATCCCAGTGCGGTTTAAATAACAATGGCCTTAATTTGCACTACAAAACAAAAAAACTGAAGGATTCTGGTAGTTGTAGTCATATGACGTCATCGTGCAAATGGCCTATTACAGCCTCTCGTTCTAGTGCAACTGACCTTGCCTCGATTTTCACCGATCACCACCGCACAGCATGCTGGGAAATGGCCACAATTTTTGACAGCGTTCGTTTCTTTCCGCACACATTTCATATTTATACTAAGTCCGCAGCCATTCCAACCCACCGCCGAAATTTCACGCTGTTTGTGTTCTTTAGTGGTCGCAACTTCCAAAATATGCCTCGGTAGGTCGAGAAATTCATCCAGAGTCGAGTCCCAAGTCTACTTCGTTTCGTGGCGGCCATTTTTCCAGTTCAACGAGCAACAAGCCAAATTCGTTCACGAAGTACAACACCTAACTCGGTTCATTGAGAAAGTGGACTCTGAACTACCTTCAAGCTAAATGATGCTCATCAGGCAGCTACTGAAGAAAAACTCCCAGATACATGATATTGAAGGCTTTATTGCGAACGAACGAAGCAAAATGCCAAAGTCACAATGACGTTTCCAGTAAACTCGAGCCTTCAGTGTTTAAGAACAGCAGCACTTTCAATGGTAACTCCAAATATGAAGTCGCGAAATCCTATGGGGCGTGTGTATGCAGAAAATCACTCAAAAACGCAAAAATCCTCAGGTGTCAATGGGTTAAGGTAAACGAATATATAACAGCGTATCTTGATTGTAATCTGCAATAGGAGTATTATTTATGTTGCAAGATTTTTAAAGTTGGTTTGAAAACCGAAAACTGTTTAAAGATTGCCCTAAAGTTTTTTTTGAAGAAGGTTCAAAATATAGACCTTTTTAGATTGCCGCAGTTTCATTAAACGCTGTCTGAAAAATTGTGCATTGGTGCATAACAAGACCACAAGGCATTGTGGGTCCAGCTCATCTTGCCTAAATCCGTATTGCCTGGCGTGTCGGTCACAACATGGCAGACTTAAAGGTATTTTTACAAGTCATTGACCCTAAGGTCATCACTGTATAGAGCCGGCATATTGTCCTGTGAAGAGTGTTTTAAAACATATTCTGCATGTGAACCCACAGTGACTTTCGGTCTTGGAATATACCAATGCACAATTCTTCAGACAACGTTTATTGAAATAGACATTTCATTAATTATAATCTTCAATAAATATTTTCATCAAATAACCTATACTTTGCATTATCAGAGCTCTGTTTGTTTTTCTTTCTCAGATTCGTCAGTTCCACCAGAGATTCGAGCCAGGGGCCCAGAAGCCGAGCTTGCTTTTCAAAAAGCCGTGCAAAATGGAAGAGTCAAAGTTTACCGTGGTCGCATCATGCTTCTTGGTCAGGATCGCGCGGGCAAAACAAGTCTGAAAAAATCTCTTCTGGGCATGCCGTTTAACCCCCAGGAAGAGAGTACGGTAGGAGTAGTAGTTGATCCGTCAAAATGTGAAGTGGAGGTTGACCAAGTTAAGAACTGGGAGCCCACAGAAGGGAAGAAGCTTGAAGTATCCGAGTTTGTTGAAGACATTGCACGGCTAATCGCCAGAGATTTGAACAAAACAGAACCGGACCAGAAGGAGGTTCCTCGTATAGATTCACTCTCAGAGCAGGTACAGATGTAATACTGAATGTCCGAATGTTCTTTCGATTAACCTGATCTTGTGATTGTGATTGTCGAAATTGCGAACTCTAAATCACATCTTTTACATTGTAAATAATGTGAATGAGTGGTGGCTGGTTATCATTTAGTCATTTACGGACAGTGGTTTCATGGTAGAAGAGTGTCGAGGCATGAGAAGATTAAAGTCAGTGAAAAGCGAACGAGTGAGTCACTCTCCAGTTCTTTTACCCACTAAGCCTTCCGTGTTATCTCCATACATACGGGTGTTCCAGTTTTACGTTTCCCTCGACGGATTAGTTGTTGTTTTAACCGTCAGTAATTACAGACCCAGTATTGTCCATTATGCTTCGCGCTCCTCTGAACAATAGAAGCCTCGCTCCTGTGTAAACCAAAACAATAACAGAGGCGCGTGAAGCATAATCGACAATACTGGGTCTTTAAACGCTTTGTTTTCATTGTAATACTGAAGGACAAGATCCACAGACCGTTATTTCAAGCCACGCAATAACGCATCAGTGGCGTACCGATTTTTTTGTATAACTTATATCTGACAAAATACAGTCAACTATTGCGGTATTTTTCTTCTCTGAACAATTGAAGATCAGTAGAAATTCGCTTGTGTCAAAGTAAACGCCTGAGATTATCCTGAACTTTCTGAACTTTCCTCGTCTAGGAAATTGGTGGAAAAACCTGGTTTTTCTTTTTCCTTTTCTTTTTTGGTAGAAGAACAGCGATGAGGTGGATGGTAACAGTCGAAAGCATGCTGAGGCCTCGTCAACCGCAGCTAATTCAACACCAGATATTAACCAGGAACGAAACTCGGTTATCGATATCCCCAGGGATAATATTCCAAAAGACAGAAGTTCAGTGGATCAAGTTCTTCAGTTAAATATTGATGATACTGCAGTTTTACCGAAGGATGTTACGGAATTAGTTATTGGGTACTTGCAGAATCTCAAGTTGGAAGATGACATCAAGGGAAGAGAAGCAATTTTAACTCTGTGGGACTTTGCCGGACAGCACCTTTATTATGCGTCGCACACTGTTTTCCTGTCCGCGCGAGCAATTTACGTCTTGGTGTATAACCTCAGCAAAAGCTTGAGTGCCGAAGCGGAGCCTTGTGTCAGGCAAGGCATTCATGAAATTCTGCTGGATAACCCAAACAATGAGACCAATTTAGATAACTTGTTGTCATGGCTGGTATCCATACACAGTATTCGGCCCACAGAAGAAGAAGAAGCAGCCGGTAAAGACATGAACAATCAAGGAGCGAACTTGCCTTACCTCCGTCCCCCAGTTTTTATTGTAGGTACAAATGCTGACCAACCGTCTGAAGATGCCAAGAAAATAGAAAAGTGTATCCAGAAGAGCATCTCGGGCAAATCATACGAGAAGCACGTGATCAGGCCATTCTTTGCTGTTGATAACACCAAGTCACAGAGTGATGATGGGGTCCAAAAATTGCAGAAGAAAATCATGGAAGTGTTAAAGCAGGAGCCGTACATGGGTGAAGAAGTGCCACTGAGGTATGGTGCTGTAGATTATTATTTCTGTTATTTCCAAATTTCAAGCAACCGCAACAATAACCTTACACAGTGCGCAAAATTTCGCTTTTCTTTCATTTCGATTATTCATATTTATCGAACTCAAACACACAAATTAATAGAGCTTCGTTCTTAACTCGTGTGTCTGTCAGCTTGTGGAAAATATTACAAAACTAAAATATTCAGTATGTTCCCTTCGTTTTTTTTTTTATAAACCTTGTCTTCTTCAAAACTTTCAGAAGAAACAAGTAATCAAATATGACAAAAGAAATCGCATCTTTAAATTCAGTTTGATCATCCGGAATTATGAATCAATTGGAAAAATTGGATGAAGTGCGTTGGGGCAAATGCCCTGTTTTCAGCAGCAAATTAATAAAGAAACCTAATTGCATTATATTTCATATTTGGCCTAAAACGGCATTTGTATGTTGTTTTATTTCTTAGGTGGTTCAATTTTGAGAAAGTCGTCGAAGCATTAGTGGCAAAGAACACCTATCACATGGCCCTGGATCAGCTCCTAACTGTCACCAGAAACGTTTGCCACATTGACGACGAAGAAGAGTTGACGGCCATGTTGAATTTCTATCATGATCTCGGTGTGATTGTGAAGCATGGTCAGACGGTAGTGTTGCAGGCCCAGTGGTTAATTGATCTTTTTAAACAACTGATAACCGTGCGACCTTTCGACGAGGTGGTAAGGAATTTGTGTTACTGAGCCGGGGGGGGGGGGGGGGGGGGGGGATTGTTCAGCTGTCCGACAATTTAATATTACATTTTACGAAAACATTTATTGCATATGAAACAAGAAAGGCTACACCAGTTTAGTAAAGATGCAAAATTTGATCACTCATTGATTTGAAACGACAACAATAATTTACAAAAATAAAATGAATAGGAGTTGTGTAGCATGGTCAATATTATTGTTAATTCACCACCACTATCGTCGTCGTCATCATCATCATCATCATCATCATCATCATCATCATCATCATCATCACCATCATCTTCATCATCATCATCATCATCATCATCATCACCATCATCATCATCATCAGCAGCAGCAGCACCATCTACATAGACATCACCATCATTACCATCGCATTCATCGTCACCGTCTTCGTTGCCTTCACCATTAGGGAGCTTAAGCAACCACGACGGCGACAGCAGCGAGAACGGCACAAAACAAGAGGTTTAATGAGCGAAAACAATGCCTCTGCACACGCGTTTTACATTTTAGTACGGTTCTTTGCTTTTCCCTGCAAAACAACAACGCGAACACACGACGGTCAATTTTCTTGTCTCTATTTGAACTTGAAAACGATCTCTACAAATTTAACTCCTGAACATTTCAGTCGTGATTCGACAAACTAAAGAAATTAGAATAATTGCAAAGTAGTTTAAAAGAACTCGAATTATTCTTTCAAGTGATGTTTTCCTTGGCGTTTCCGTCGTGATTGCTTAAGCTCCCTATTATCAGACTCAGCATCGTTACACGCAACTGTACAATCTTTCGTTTCCCAGAATGAACTACTTTCTTTAATTTATGTTACTTCCTTTCTCATTACCCGCCATTCATACAGATTTTTAATACCCTATAGGAGCTAATTCAGTATTGCATTTTGTTTTTTGATGCTAATGTGGACTTTTCCTCTATTTTTATGCAGAATCCTCTGTACTCTGAATGTTGGAACGAGCTTGAGGAAAGCGGCATTCTCAGAATTACCCTTGTTGATCACGTTTTCACAGATTTCATTGAAAAAGGCCTTATTAAGCAGGACATTCTGGATATGATGGAGCTCTATGGATTAATCGCCAAATTTCCTTGTTTGTCTTCAGAAGGCGAGCAGGAACAAAAATACTTTGTACCTGCTCAGCTTAGACCATCCCCGTCTGGTCTGTGCAAGATACAGCCCTCTCAAAGTGATCCATGTCCATTGTATCTCCATTTCCTTGATGGCTTTGTCCCCCACGGGCTCTTTTCCCAGCTTGTGTCGAAATGTATCCGTTTTTGCTCTGAACACGGGCTCAAACGAACTCCTCAATTGTACAATAACGGGGCAAGACTTTTCGTTGGATCGCAGACCACTTTTGACCTTTTCCTGATCTGCCGAAAGAGATTCATCAAAGTCATTTTAAAGAAAATAAATCCTTCGTCGACCAGGTCAGCAACGACCCCTGCAACAGCGAAAATGGCTGGTGAGGTTCGTGCCTTCCTCGAGGTTACCTTACAAAGCTTGTCACGTGACCTATCCTGGTTACGTAACCTCCGGTATGAGGTGTGTGTTGCATGCACCTATTGTTTGCAAAGTGGCGACCAATGTACCAAGCATAAAACAGTGTGTTGTTCATCAGATGATTGTCTGCATCTTCTTGAAGTGCTTCCTGGCGAAGATCTTATTTGCCCAAAAAGCTTCTGTGGTGAAGCAATCAAAGTAGTTGGAGTACAGAAGTGGTTTCAAGTCCAGAAAGTCAAGGTAAGGATCTTCAAGGTTCTGCAACCACTTATACTCTCAAGAAAAGTTAGTTGTGAAATGTTTCTCTAATATTTTAGTCGGGGTACAGTGTAAATCCATAAACTGTAACCATGTAAAAAAGGCTGCGGTGCCGTTTACGTTGCTGTACAAGTTGGTTCCAACTTTCGACTCTGTGGATGAAATCCTAAAGTGTGACCATTCAAGTACTTTCGTGTGGTACTGTTTATAATGCTGTTCAAGGTGGTTCTTACTCTTCAAACATTCAAATGAAAACTATTGAGCGGTACTTTTTTGTGATTATGTTAATTATACTGTACAAGGGGGTTCTAACTTTTAACTCTGTAGACGAAGTCCAGAAGTGTGACCATTCAAATTATAGCTCTTGAGTGGAATTCTTCCTTGGGTTTGTTTTTTTGTATTGGGTAGAATGACATTCAGGGGGCAGTACGCAGCTCTTACAAGGCCTTCTCTGATTTGCTGAGAAAACAGTAGATCAAACAACACAACAATGAACCCTAGCCTGAAAACAATAGAGCTGCGTGATACCCAGGTCCAATGAAATTAGAGGTTGTTAAGAGCTGCGTGGTATCTGCATTTGAGAGGTTTTCCAGTTTGTGACTTCAGCAAGCTTTAGATTGAAGGAGATAAAGTGCCTTTAAACTGAAGTCGTGGAAGACAGTCTATGTTGCACTTAAATGCCCATGTTCACCCAATCTGCTTTGCGCGCCCGGGCTGATTTTCGCACTGATGGAAAATCAGTGCGAAAAAAAATCGACGTGCCAGCCAATCATATCGCTACATTGAACAATTGAACCGTTCCAAAACAAAAACACAAGCGCGCAAAGCAGATTGGGTGAACATGGACCTTTAATTTTAAAGAACGGTTAATGTGATCATCATGCCTAGTTACAGCTTTGGCCTTTCTGCTTTCATAAGCTCTATTTATTGTATAAATTGTTGTTTAGAATTCAAACACTTTATAATTTTGTTGTTGTTGTTGTTATGGCAGACTGACGAACAGAAGGTGGATAACTTGCCCTCAGAAGGTTAGACTAACTATTTGGCTGTGCTCACAATGCTTAAACATGTATTTATGTTCAGAATACACTTATAATTGTATGCAATATATCAAACGCGAGGAACACTGTTTCTCAGGATTTCCAAACAGCGAGAAGTGGGTTTAAGAAACGAGGCGCAGCAGCTGAATTTTTGTCAACCAAGATCGAGGTGTTTTTCAAGCATGATGAATTGTTAAGGAGTTTGAGAACTATACAGCAGTTAATTGAGGGGGAATTGAAGGGATGGTGTATCAACAGGTCCGCTGTTTATTACGCCGTATGCGGCTCTTTTTCATTTGCATTTAAAGGGAGGTTTCACGGTTCGGCGCATGTGCAAGCTATGACGTAACTTATTTAATTTCATTGTTTAGACCAATCGGAAGCGAGTAGATAACTGTGGCGGGAAATTTGCCCATGAAAATGTCGCGGTCATTGAGCTGATTGAATGAATGATTATACATACTCATGTCCGCCATGAAAGCCACCAGAGCGTAGAAGAACTCCTTCGGGTCAAAGGTTTTATTCAGTGTTGACTTTGTCGGTGTAATCCGAAATACCATAAGAAAAGCCAAATACTTGCCACGTTCTGCAGGATTTCTAGTTTTAAGCTAATAAACTGACTAAAAGTCACTTGGAACATGTTTTAATCTGTATGTAAGGTGAAATGTGAATTTTGATTTGTATGAGTACTAAGAGAGGAAAAAACCCTTACAAGTCGCTCTTAACTAATATATATATAGATAGCCTGAGCCTAACAGCGTCGCTCTTTGAACAGAAAGCCGATGATAAACTTAACTGAGGTGAAAGGTCGGAAGCACAAGAATAAAATTGACGACCGGGCCTATCTTTTAATTTTAGAAATTCTCAAAAACAGACTTACGCGACCGTTTGCACAGTACATTTAGACCGTACAAAAGTTCACAAAAACAACTTTTTCTCCGTCTAGAATAATTAGTACGACTAATTTCCAAATAAAATACACCTGCTGCTTATAAAAATTGTCCGAGAAACTGATTTGAAAATCAAAATTGCAAAAAATACACAAACATATTTGCATAAGACCACGCGTGTGAAGTATCCAAGTCTTGTTTTGTTTTGTTTACATAAAATCGCTTTTCAACCTATGTAATGAATGAACAAACACATAAAAATGGACAACACAATCTTCTTTCGAAAAAATTAATTCAAATCTCCATAAGTTTGTGTTTAAAAGCAAAACGCGAACCATTAAGAGGCCGAGATGTCTCCGGTGAAAGAAATCAAAACAACTGAATTTAATTGAGCGAGTGTTATAAACAATTCTCCCGAAAACTAGCGAGAACACAAAAAAGTCAATCACAGATTGATATCAACATAAATTCCCATCGAAAAATGTATTTTGTTTTACCTTTAAGTCCATCCACTGCTTGGAAATTGTTTAAATCTCCGCTTCTTCAGTTCTGAAACCCGAAGTGACAAACATCTTCCCGCATTGCTCCCATCCTCGAAGCAAGATTTTATCTCTGAAAGCTCTTCTATTTCCACTATAGCGGCTTCCGAGTATCCCATAATTAGTATCCCTGTCTTGAGTAGCAAACCGCGAAAAAATTCAGGAGAATAACGACTTTAATTTAAACGGTTTTCTCCGTTAAAACACAGCAGTGTTTTCCCAGGTGACGTGAAAATTGCAAAGATCCCGGTGTGGCGTCATACGCGCATGTTTTGCGACGGTCTACGCGCCCGCGAGTTAATAGCCCCAAGCGACGGCGGCGGACGACAGCGGCGGACACACAACGCGCCCGCGAAACATTCCGCTAGCCATGACCATGGAAAATGACGGCCATGGGTTCTATGGTTCTCTGGTTCTATGAGTATGGAGCTGCGCAGCCGGGCCTTCGGCCCGGCGAGAGCTCCGCTACAAGACCATGAAAGGATATAGGGATAACGGGAATCAAAGGAAATATATTTGACGCGGGAGAGACTCGAACTCGTGACCTCTGGATTAGATCTACCAGCGCTCAAACACTAAGCTACGAGGTCACACGGGAGCAGGTAGTGAAAAGTATTGGCAGTTTCATGGTGTTGCGAAAGTTGTGATCACTAAATGACGTACCGCAAACGATTTGCAAGACACTGAACAATATCTACACCAATTGCTAACAAACAATACTTTCCACATCTGCAAGAAATACCCGAATTATTCTATGTGCGTTGTCTGATTTTGTCCATGTATAATATGAATAATGATATCAGATTCTTTAAACAGAATCTGCATCTTTGGATCAACCTCAGCCACTCAAATCTGGTAGTCCCTCATCAGATGACCTTCTCCTTGTGGCATTTGAGCTTGGTTCCTCGTGGAAGATGCTTGGTCGAGCCCTGCGCCTCCCCGAACCGGTGTTGGAGCAGATTGAAGGGGACGAGCGTAGCCTGTTTGACAAGTGCTATAGTGAGTATAGTATTTAGATGCAGTCGTACCTCTTGTAAGCAAGCACCTATTATGCTAGAAAAGCAAAGAGGTGGTCGCTTTCAAAATGCATTATTTGTTTGGAATGAAAATTGACCTCTTGTAGGAGCTATGCCACTGTTTTTGTTTCACATTAAATTGCAAACCAAAACTAATCGTCCAGTATTGTTTAAAATTATTGTATTAGTGCCGGCTGTATTTTTTATTAACTCGCACTATAACGGAAACGTTCGATTTGGTGTTTGTAATAGCCAAAAGTTATTTCAGTGAACTTCATTCGCTGGAAAGTCAACGCCTGACCGTAATAACAACTGAAGTGTCCATTACAGCGCGCGAGTCCGCAAGACGGGAGTAACGAGTTGAATGTGTTATGTTATTCTTATGAGTAAGAGTTAGCTTTCTCCATTTACTATGAAACTCCAAGTAAATTAACTATTTAACATGCAGGTATGCTTAAAAGATGGACAGAGGCGTTCGGATCTGATGCAACTTATCAATGTCTGGCGCGAGGTTTGCAACATCCCATTGTGGGACGAACTAGGCTGGCTGATAAATACTGTGACGTTTACAGGGAGACATTTGTAGGTAAGAACTAGCTCTTTGGGTGGAATACAGTGCAATGGCGATGTACAACAAACTAGATAACAAACAAAACAAACAAACATAAATTTATTAGACATATTAAACTTAAATACAGTTGCCCTGCAAATTAGCAAAAATGCTGTTCGAGGCAGGGAAAAGTAATGTAATTGAAAATAATGAAAGTAAGACAATATAACAATACAGAAGCTGAACTGTAGAGTTACAGATTATTTTCAGTAATAACGTGTAACCCTATTTAGGCGCTGATGTAAAGAAACCGGCCTTGCTTGGTTTCTGCTGTGTGCGCTCAAATGCAATGTATTAAATTGACAAAGGTTCTGCCTCTTGAACAACTGGTGTCCGACCCTTCTGCTAAGTACGGATGAAAAAGGGTATTTAATTTGTGTTGTGAGCCTCAAGTTGCTTAATGGTTTTCATTATTGCTAAATGCAGTAGAAGCTCCCGTGAGCGGACAGTCTAGAGAACTAAGCAAAAAAAGTGTCTACAAATGGAAGGCGTTTATGTGAATGATTTTCGTTAACGGGGTTTTGTCGAGGCGGTCGTAAGTACCGCTGTCCGGTTACGAGCCCTCTTCAGAGTCTTTCGACCATAGCATCCATGGACTACCAATTGTGTGATTAAATTTAGATGCAGTTGACCAACCATTCCCCACTCAAACATCCGATGTATCCAGCTCGTGCTGTCCGATTTTCCTGTCATACCAGTGGGATCTTCAAGACACAGTGAAAATACTGAAAAACAAGATTGAGGATAGAGGGTCTCAGTGCTGGATGGACATCGGGGAGATGGGTGGTGGTGATGCTCTCTTTGCGAAGATAGATGCTGGAATTCGAGCTTGCAAAGTAAGTAAGAATGGGTTGCGGTTTTCGATGCACGTGCAACGCGATTTTCTGAAAAAGTCGCATTCCTAACGGGCGGTGAAAATCACACATGTGGCCACTCTTGGGGAGGCGACGCAATGAGCCCGAAAATACCACTCGTTGAAATTGCGACTTTAACTGCCGCGTCGCCAGTGCAAGGGTGGCTACACTCCGCGCGCTTGCTTCGCCTGTCCAAGTGAGTGACGATTTTTCTTCGCCTAAACTGGTAGTTTCTTGGTGTTGCGGATGGTGTGATCACCAAATGACGTAAAACAAAAGATTTAAAAGACACTGAACAATACCCACACCACAACACAAAAGCTAACTAACAATGGCTTCCGCAACACCAAGAAACACCCCCTAAACTTAAGTCCGTCCTTATGGTCGTTGAATTCCCAAGACATATTCAGTTATTTTTGCTTGCTGGTTATAAAGTATAGGCCTATAGGGCTCTGATATTCTATTAGTTCGGATATCGCATGATTCATGCAATCCTTTTGACCACAAAGCGGCTTTGACTGAGAACTGCCAACACATATAAATAATTTAAACCCAGGAGTCTCAGTAGTCAGTCCAGGATAATCGCTTGGCCGTAAAGTGCCTCTGTGTAAGCCTGAACATAACTTCCGCTCAGGTTCTCACAACATCTAAATCTACATTTATAACTTGCAAAAACCTTGCCTGGACGATTCGCAAGTGCGATAAAATAAAATAAGGAAGTGTAATAAGATAAAATATATAAATGCAGGGGTGTGTGCAGTGGTAACTAACAAAAAAACGTTAGTAATTGTCAACAACAATAGTCCTTTTCAGTGCTATATATTTTACCCGAACGATCATATTGCTCATATTGTACATGTTTATCTCACCCCGTTGGGCAACAGTTACCGTTCCCCTTAAATAAAATTCTAGAGATCTTTTTTCATAACTATTTGTTCTCGCACAGGTGTTCGTTTGTTGCGTGACGGAGAAATACGTTCAATCGGACACATGTCAGCGCGAGGCAACGTTAACTAACAAAAAAACGTTAGTAATTGTCAACAACAATAGTCCTTTTCAGTGCTACCTTTACCCGAACGATCATATTACTCATATTGTACATGTTTATCTCGCCCCGTTTGGCAACAGTTACCGTTCCCCTTAAATAAAATTCTAGAGATCTTTTTCCATAACTATTTGTTCTCGCACAGGTGTTCGTTTGTTGCGTGACGAAGAAATACGTTCAATCGGACACATGTCAGCGCGAGGCAACGTTAGCTGACTGCCTCAAGAAGCCCATTATCCCCTTACTGTTTGAAGACATCCCCTGGCCTCCAAAGGGACAGCTCTCCTTGATTTTCGCCAGGCTTCTTTATATCAGGGTAGCCGAGGAAGGTGGCAAGATTCATGATTCAGCGTTCGACCAGCTCATGAAGAAATTGCAACAGTTTGAGGAAACCTGTGAAAGCGTTTGACACCTATACTTGAAAATGAACCTTTTGCATATAGTTAGAAGGGTACGGCTCTTTGCCAGCATGTGCCAATCATATTCAGAACGCTTTAGTTGCCAGTCGCCATTTAATCTAAGTCCTGATAACATTTAGGGCTCGGAACTATATTTAAAATCTCTAGACTTGTAGGTTTTAGCCCGCAAATCAGCCTGACTTGTTTCGTCAACTTAGAATTTCATTGATTTGCTTTCGAAACCAGCAAGCTCTGAATATTTAATGTAAACATTGCGCACATAAAAGCGCTTTTCTGGCAAAGATATCGAGAAACGCGCCGTAGTTTCGTAAGTCGTCTACGCCTATGTCATTATTAGTGGACGACCACTTAGACTCGTTAACTTTGTCAACGTTGTTTTAAGAACTGTTTCTTTTTAGAATCAGAGGAATAATTGTGTCAGTTTAGAGTACTATCCCGCGCGTTGCATTTGGGTAGCCAAACAAACAAAGCCAGACTGATTTTCTTTTTCGAGTGAACTAGAATAAAATAATAACAATGTATTGCAATAAGTGGAGAATCAATACCAGTGCAATTTCAACTTCGGAAATAATGTGGAGTCTTGGGAGCAAATTCGACCCCATGGGGGCTTCTGGGATTCTGCGGATGGACGTGAGGAGTTGAATTTTGCATGCAATAATTTGTAGATCGAACATTTCGTGTACAACGGTTCATATAACGATAAGTTACAAATTCAATTTATTTAGTTATGAGCATTCACGGCTCATTAGACACTCTGATGATTCATTTGTTTCCTGAGGTTAACCTTGTAAATAACATTGTAAATAACAGTAACTTTGGCGTGCATATGCTTACTGTGTCCGCACTATCTTTCCCGAATGATATTTTTCATTTTACTGAGGATTTTTAGCGATATGTTTTTACTTGTAAATATAACGTAATTTAATTTGTATTGATAAAAAGACCATATTGGTATTCTCGGTATTGAACTTGAACTAGCTTGCAATGGTGGCTGATATGCGGGAAATATCATTAGAAATATTTGCACGTAAAAAATTTTTCCGCGTGAGCCTCGACTGCAAGCTTGTTCCAGTTCAATATCGAGAATACGGAAATGGTCTGTTAGATATTCTTGGTACTCTTTTTTTCAAATATTTTTGTATAGGCGAATCTTTGCTGATGTCATTGGCCGTTTTCACACTAGAGACGGACAAATCGTCTGGACGGACAAGTCATCTCAGACGGACAAATCGTCTGGATGGACAAGTCGTCTCAGACGGACAAGTCGTCTTAGTGTGAAAACGGGACGAACAAAATTTTGGACGTAAAAGTTGTCTGATTTTGTCCGACGATATGGCCGTCTATTAAGACGATTTTTCGAGGACGATTTGTTCGTCTAGACGGATAAGTCGTCCAAAGTCCGACTTAAATTCACACCAGACGAACAAATGGTTGTATCTCGGTCCCAGTACTCGCTAAGGGGAATGGAACTAGTAAAGGGAGTTATGATTCATGTTAAAATAAAAATGGCGGCCATTTTTTCTTAAAGCAAGGTAACCAAGCCTGTTAGTGCCAGGCCCCTTGCTTTCAAAATCATCTGTTTGTTCGTTTAGATATGAATTTACGATGACCAACACAAGGTGATTTGTCCGTCTAGAATTCACATTACACGAACAAATCGTCGGACGACTTTAGCATACGAAATTACGTAGATTACGTGCTAAACTACTGATACTAAATACTAAAATACTTGATAGTAATTGACTTCAGAAGTTGAAAGAGATTGTAGTAATCTATGCAATTTGTAGCTTTTTTATGCAATATTTAAGGAAATATCTGCTACCAAAAACTACAAAATTGTTAGGTAGCAAAAGCGCTAATAAACCATACATTCTTTTTAAATTTTTGAGTTTTTAAAACAGCATTGTACGAAGTGTATCTATTAAATCGGGCTCAAATTTCCAGAGAAAGCTTATTGTGCCACCCCCTTTCAATATTCAGAGTTAATTTTTTTTTTTTTTTTGTAGCTGGGTTTGATCAAAGGCTCCTTGCGAGCCAAGTCGTGAATATGAAACAGCCATCGGACCTTTTCCTACCCTACACAAGGTGGGTCCTCGATTAGATTGTACATTTTATGACTACTGCCCGTTATGTTGCAGTTCCACGTACCAATATCTTTTACCAAAGAAGGACCTCTAAAACCTTCGTGTGTAGCTGAGGGAGTCCTGGGTTATTCTCCAGAGCGTATAGCAAACACGTGGCAAGTAAAATCCACTGTGATTTTTATCAACAATGCTTTAAAGATGAATTACAGTCCGTACCGTGCAATCTCAGCTCGGCAATGTTTGTCAGCCTCACACGAAGGAATTTTTACTAGCAAAAATGAAAATTACGGGAAAAACTTACCTTTTCCTTCATTATTAATGTCAGATATCCTTGCCAAACAATAACAAGTAAAAGAACCCCAACGTTTTCCCAAACCGACGTTTCATCTCATCGAACATTCGTAAACACAAGGACCATAATGGCGGACTTGGTTTAGTCTCATTTAATCCATGTATGCTATACCGAAGTGTAACATATCAACAATTTAATACAAATTTAATATAAAGTTTACGATGAGCGAGTGACTTTTCTCCTAACCGCGATAAGTCGTATTCACGACTTAAAAATGAGGCGTATATGCTAATGAGGCAATGGTGAACAAAGATTCGCCCGTACGAACTCACATTGACGAGTCATTCAACTTTAACATTTATCGTATTTAATTATAGGGATACTCGCCCGCCGAAATAACGAAATTGTGTTCACTAAATTTCCATGTTATATCGCCAAATGTCACCAAATATATAAATAAATTGGATAAAAAGATTCTATAGAGCAAAACATTCGCCAAATGTCACCAAATATATAAATAAATTGGATAAAAAGATTCTATAGAGCAAAACGGAAGCATTAGTTTGGAGATTAGTCCTACAGGATTACCAGAATTGAAGTGGATTAAAGTTCATCAATTTCTATTTTGTGACAGGGAGTCAAGAAATCAAACTTTCCATTCTGGTGGAATTTTGAGTTTTTTTAGTCGTTGTTTTGTCTTTTTATTTCATATTTCTTTGAGATCATCAAATCTAGCGATTTTTTCTTCCCTTTTCAAGATAATGAAGCAAGCTCCTGGCTATAATAATGTAAACAAGTTATTTCAGCCGTCCCTTTAATAAATGTGTCACACCTGAATTGAAAGAACCGTAGGGGGTTACCCGGGGAACAGGCCCCTTTCGGGGGCTATTGGGAGCAGGGGGTAGGGGTGTGTGTGTTGTTGTCCAGGACCCAAGCTCTGCCAACCAGGAGACGGTGGAAATCCAGCTTTAAGAAGGAATAAAACTCAACCTGAAAACAAGAGCACTACTCGCATCTCACATACTACAAAATTCAAAACCTCGAAAGCGCTGGAAGATAAAAAAATTAAATCATGAGCCGCTCATGAACTTCACCACGCAGCAGATTGGCCGAACCGGAGTTCTTTCGCCGCTCTGTTCATGCGCCGAACCTAACCCAATTAAGTTCGACGTTGGAGCGACGGCTGATTCAAACGGCGTTCGAACTAAACTGCACATTCTTGCAGGAAGGAACCTGGGTACAGGTATCAACTTTTACGCCAAAACGAGTCAAGATGGCGGACGAGATGCAAAGGTTACCTCGAGTAAGAGCGATAAAATGCAAGGAACCGACGAAGCAAAATGCTGTCGCAAGCAGAATTTATGTACAAAGCATATAGAAGGAGACAGCAGAGAGTTTTGTTGTGGTTAGTTGGCTTGTTATACCATACTGATAAGTCCTAACTAGGACAAAACAGCTGTCCATGGCTTTCGCTAACAGGGTGATATGGTTGTGCGCATTCGTAAGGTATTGGCCATACCGAGGAGATGGTGTGGTGTGCTTTCTTGCAGTCACATGACTGTATAGTTTGTTATTGCTTTCCTGCCACCAAACTAATGCCCAAAAAGAGTTTATCGACGATCGTGCAGGCGATTAATATAAAACAGCGTCTGCGGCAAATACACTATTTCGAGCGGTACAGTATGGTTGGCTGCTTGCTGTTTTAAGTACAAAATGTAACACATTTTAAAATTGAAAAAGATCATTCACAGATCATATGGGTTGAAATAATCTATGAAACATTCTAATTATTATGGAAGGATTATAAATTATGATAATGTATTCATTACCTTAAGTTCGGCGAATGCGAAGAGCGCCGTTTGAATCAGCCTCCGCTCCAGAAAAATGCCGATCCAAACTGATTCAAACGCCGCTCTTCTGCCGTACTTAATTCATTAGTTAGGTTCGCGAATGAACGGGTCTAAGGAAATAAGGAAATACCCAGAGCTAAACACAAAACGAGTATACATCACTGAAATCAACCTTCTGCAATTAAGGCTTGGGACTGCGGCATCCGTGAGAATACGAGGGGCGCTCATTATCATGGCTATAAACAGGGACTTAAATGTTCTGATGCCTTAACTTGTCCGTGTAATTAAGACTTCAAAACGTAAAAAATACAGCGTTCAACTCTCGCAGACTCTCGGTAAGTCGAACACGAGCCGATGTGTGTTATACAATTGTCAATAAGTTTCCCAAGGTGATGTAGGTGGATGTTTATAGGCCCATCCTCTAAGGTAGCCGCTAAATCGCTAGCACCTGTCTACATAGACTTCAGTTGAACTGGAATAACGCACAGAGACTCGTTATAGTTACCGTATTTTGTCACGTGACACATGATGACATACCCCGTTTCGCAGATACGGCAGCCATATTGATTTTGCCCCCAGGGCATCCCATAATGAAGATTGAAAACAAAGGAATATATTAATTTAAATGGTCATTATGGGATGTCCTGGGGGCAAAATCAATATGGCTGCAGTATCTGCGAAACCGCGGAGTATGTAGAGGTTGTTTCAAGCGATTTGCAGGCTTTATTTTGTTCCTGCAATCTGGAACCACTGTAACAAGTTCAAGCTTTATATGACTGTATCATCACATGGAGCTCAAGCTCATGGCATGACTCTATGACAAAAACATAGGTCAAACTTGTATTAAGCGGGGACCGTCGCCAGTGTCTTGTAAATAGAGGGCGTCCGCTGAATATTTAACAAATTTACACCGGTTTTCCGTGGTGTGGACTCTTATTTACCACGATTTACGTCATCACATGGTCAAAATGTTGTGGACTCACGGGGCGCAGCCGAGTGAATCGGCAACAAATTTTGACCATGTGATGACGTAAATCGTGGTAAATAAGAGTCCACACCACTGAAAACCGGTGTAAATTTGTTTTTTACAACAATATTTAGAAAAAAATACAATGAAAAATCGAAGTCTTGTTACAAACGTGACAGCAAAGAAAGAGCAAGTGTTGTCTATAACTTTCTCGCAATCTGATTGTTTTTTTTTTTTTTTCAAGCGCGCGTGATGTTAACGTCAGCAGCGTTGTCTGGACTCTCATTTACGACTCGCGTCGACCAATCAGATTGCGAGTTTAGCGGTAATTGTGGTAAAAATAATTATTGACCCTCTTTAACATATATCCACGTTTATTATACATGTATTTTATCGCGAGTTCGATAAAATATAGAAATTGTACAATAGCATCCGTTAAAGTGTGTACTTCGTAAGTGATATATATCTGTTACTTTTTGGAATAGCACGTTTTGGTTTCCATGTGAACACAAGTTATCAGACAATTAAAACTCACTAGAATATTCGCTCGTCTGCTTGGAAGCTATAAAACAGTCAAGAAACGACAGATAGTTAATAAGGTATGTACACATTAATGGATAAGTTTATGTGCAATTTCGATATTTTTAACTCGCGATAAAATTTCGTCGTCTTGGAGTCCGTTGTGCGCCTGGGTCCCTCGGGCTCCCTGGTGTCACGTGTCACACTCCGATACATTTGTTCTAGCGACTTGCGATTTCATTTTGACTTCTGGCCTTGGAGGTAAGCTTTCTAATACTTATAATAGACTCAATAGAGTACAATAATTTCAATTATAGGTGCTGCAGCAAAGAAGAAAAACCCTGATTGCCTGTTCGATTGTATTGTATTGTATTGCACATTCGCGTGAGCGAACCCATTGTTATTTAATATGCAGAATCACAAGCCACAACAATAATTAAAAGCTGGCCGTCTATGGAATTAACCGGGAGATTTAGTGCCTTACCCTAGAAAACGTAAAGAAGTGCTTAACCCTTAGCCTAACTATTGTATGAATCAGTGCTTAGCCCTAAATATTCACAAATATTGTAGATGATACTGAGCTGAAGCGTACAGTGTATATGTATTGTGCGCTCATTGTTCGTCGAACCTTAAACCGATTGCTTTAACCGTATTAAATTAAGATTCGATTTTTGCTTGAGTTAGTTTTATCTCATTCATGTAAAGATGAATTATCATTCCAGGATCGAAGTTGTTCGATTTATTAATATTTCTATCCGCTGAGTCATGAACATGTTCGATAATCGATACGGTTGAGTGCACCTGTTCCCAGTAGCGAATATTTAAAATTGCTAATGTCATTATTAACATTTTGCCTTATTTGCATATTGGTATTTTAAATTCTGCAATAAGCTATTTAACAAATAGATTCCATTTTGCCTTGCGTCTGTTATAGATCACAGATGCGTCAAAATGTGGTATAAAGAACAAGAAAGTAGCCAACGAGTCGCAGGCGGGTTGGTCACTGATATTCTTATCACAGTTTGACGTCATCTGTGATCTAACTGAGCAGACGCACGGCAAAATGGAATCTATTTGTTTTATACAATAACAAGGAAGAAAAATTAGCCCCGTAGCACTCGACTGTGGTTTTGACTGTTCAATGATTTTTGTTTTCTAATTTCTATTTTCCACGTCAACAAAATACTTTTCACTTCCATTTTGTGTTTTTACTGCGCCTTTCAATAACATGCGGAATTTGAAATTCAAATCTCCACCGACGGTTGCGTTATTCCCTGCCGTCAATCATAATTAATACGAAAGCCAACGGACCATGTAAAAAAGAAACAAACAAAATGGATCGAAATCTACCAATCATAATGCACGGACGTGACCTTTTGAACTCATTGAAGTGAAGGTCTGTTTCCCGAGAGGTAAGCTAAGATGATTGACGGCAGTGTAAAACGAAATCGTTGGTGGAAATTTGAATTTCAAATTCCGCATGTTATTGAAAGGCGCAGTAAAGACCCATTGACACTTTCGGTTTATAATATGCACTGTGGGCGTTCTATAATTTCGTGGTCCATGAAATCCGTTTTGTGGCGGGGAAGTTTGATTCCTAAAAAAATACGTTTACATGGAGGAAACTGTAACGTCTATATTGCCCCTCAGATGATTTCTTTCAAATATTTAGTTCATATTCAAGGAATTGTATCTTTCTTTTGTACGTCTTCTTTTATTTTCCATCGTTACTAATACGTTTTCCAATCAACACCGCCAAAGGTTCGAGGCGGCTGTCAAGAAACGAGAACTTTCAGAGGGTTTGGCTCAGAAATTCGGTCATCCGTGGAGGAAATAGGCCTATTAGATTGCATACTAGTTAAGATTTATCTTCGAATCTTTTCATTGTAATTTTTCAGTACATTCGTTTTCTACGTACTGTGAGTTTACATTTGAATTTTACCATCGATACATGACCGATCGACCAGAATGAATAATGCTTCCTGGAGTTGTAAACAACAGAAAAAGCTCAAAACTTCTCGGCTCGCCGGCGGAGTCGTTTTTGCAAGCATCTACGTAAAATATCCCATGGAAGTTAAAGGAGGTTTTTCCCGTCCCTAGCTGTCGGCTTTTTCTGTTTTTTTTTTTTTTTTTGATGCAAACTTTTGAAGCCGATAAAACGATCTTCTGAAGCGGAGGAAGCTACCTCGGTGACTGGAGCTACAAGGCGGGTTGAGCGGCCCCAGACAAAATGTGAGACGTGTCACACGGGCTTTTGATATCTAACAGGACCACTTCTTGGGACTAATAATTTTAAAATTAATGTCGAACGAAATTCAAACGGAGAGATGAGAGGCTAAAATTTCACTTCGCACGAGATCGCATTTATCCGAATCCAAATCAAAATAAGCAATGCGTGGTGCATCACGGTAAGGCCCGGTTCAAACGTCGAACTTCACATGTGCCGAATCTAATGCAAATGAGCAAGAACAATAGATTTTGCTCATTTGCATTAGATTCGGCACATGTGAAGTTCGACGTTTGAACTGGGCCTAAGTGACAATTAATGGGTCTTTAATTGTCAAAATCTTCTGCAAAGCATTTTTTCGATACCTGCACTTGCCCTTTCCGGAGTGGAGTAATCTCGTCCCATTTTCAAAATTATCCGCCATGTTGGATGAAACAGAGAAAACAAATTCTCCATGACGTCAACTGTTCGTCTATACTCTGATAGATCATAGGTAATGGCCAATCAAAATGCGCGTAGAATTCGGTGTATTGTATAATAACGGATGGACTTGGAAATCATTTGCAACACTTCCCCCCGGAGGGGGGGGGGGGGGAGGGGTGATATGGAGATATGGATATTTGTGGACAATACCATGAAGATCACAGTGTTTTTTCTTTTTTAAGCTGCAATTGGAAAATGTCTAAAGCTCTTGGCAAGTTGCCAAGAAAAAAGACGGCATCTGTACCCAAGGTTAGTCTGGCTGCATTCTCTTCATAATATAATTGTTTTAGTAGCTTTTTGTGTGCTTTTAAGCTTTTTACTGAAAATTGACTGACAATTTTGTTTGCTCAATTGCTGGGCTTTTGATGGAAACTTGTGAAGGACTTAAACTATTCGTGATGTAAGTAATTTATTAGTAAGATCCAAACCACGAACTTTTCAATTATACATTTCATTCTACCGATGAAACAAGACGTATTAATCATTAGATCAACTGCAACTCTAAAAACGTCATTTACATGGTGCAATGCAATGTTGTCACAAAAAATACAGAGGAGAAACCAAACGACGACTTAAAGACCGCTTCAACGAACATCGTAGACCAGTTGACAAACAAACTAACATTTCTAAACCTACTGCAGTCTCAGAATCTTTTCTTTCTATTAACGACCATACCGCATCTTATATGCAACTAATTCCTGTTGAACTCGTTAAAACTAATCGTGACGGTGTACGTAAAGCAAGAGAAGCATTTCTTATTGAGAGAGGTCAGACCCTTGAACCTTTAGGTTTAAATAGAAGATATGAAACATGACATCTTTTCTAAGTTTCCGTTACTTAATATATTTACTGTGGTGTCGTGTTGCATGTTTTTCCATTTCCTATTGCTTCGTTATTTACGGTTATTTACATTTACTTTGCCACTTTAGTTTATGCTGTTCTAGTATCATATTTAATCCCCCGCCCCCTTTCAAATTTAAAATTGTAACGTTTTTTGCCTTACGAGTTATTATCTATAAGACCCTGAAGAAGAAAGACTGTGCCTTTCGAAATATTGGATATTTTACAAATATAGTCGTTTCCGTACCGTTTATCAGCCTTGCTTTCTTATCAAATCGTTTTAAAAGGCAGGCTTGCTTTATGCATCAAATGAATGGGGTTAGTTGCCAGAGAAACTGTGGTGCTGCGTCGGTGGGGGTGAAGCATGTTTATGCATGTTTGGGGATTATATTAATAGCAAGAGAGAGTGTAATATTGGGGCTAAAAATCATGTCCGTAGTAACAGCATGAGGGTGTTGTTTTTAGGGGGTAGGTGTCCATGCGCAGGAGTTGAGTGCATATATCTATGAATTACAATCAATCAATCAATCAATCAATCAAGCAAATCAATCAATTTACTTTATTTGTACATTTTTATAATAATAGCTATAAGCTTGGGACCGTGTGAATAAATAAAATAAAAACTAAAAAAGAACCCTCTACATGCGCTATTCCCCCTATTTATTAAAAATATGTTAACCTACTATATAAAAACCGACTGCATACTATATACAATGTCACAGTGTTAAATAACCAACTGCATGTGACAGCAACCACAGACTATAATTATAAAAGATCAATATTGCTGTGTCTATAATTTGGTGTCAAAAGTAATTTATTTTTGCACTGGATTTCCAATAGGCCATTTCCGAGTTGCTTTTTGTCTCGTTATCAGAGTGAGGCTTGGTGCACAACTTTTCATGTGAAAATTAGTTGTATTTACATGTGAATGAAAACGAATTTTCATATGAAAGGTTGTGCACCAAGCCTCGCTTTGATAACGAGACAAAAAGCAACTCAGAAATGGCCTATTATCAATGCACTCAGGTGAATACAAACGTTGTGCCACTTTCTCAACCATGCAATCACAAGTAAAATCAAACCAAATAATAACATTCTTACACCCATTATATTGGTGATGACTGCATATACAGCTGTTTCGAGAAGGGTTGTCGGAAAAAAGCGTAAAAGTGCACGCGAGACAATCCAGAAAGGTATTGTGGGTAGTCATCCACGCTATATCCTAAAAACCCATTTACCCCAATGGCCCGCCATCTAAGATCGTCCCCGGTACGGACGAGGCATCGCGGGTTTCATGTATTTATTTGACTTATTAAAATTCATTGATCATATCCCATATTATTTTTCGGGATTGTCGTGTGCACTTTTGCGCTTTTCTCCGACAACCTTTCTCGAAACAGCTGTATATATTTACTGCGCATTTCTATTGAGTTGTGACTAATTGTTCATTGGATGCTGCTGAGTCTGGTCACAACGATTACTTTGGTTTTGGTTTTGGTTTTGCAACCACTGCTTGGTCTCATTGAACAAAAATTGCCTTCATTTGTTGTTCATCTTTGCCTCTTAATGTCAGAGGGAAGCATATTGTTTCCACTGAGTTGCTCAGTGTGAACGGTCAATTTCAGTATTCCGTGATGAAATTGAGAATCTAAACGTACATGCAGAACTAGGCTCTTATAGCCCTGGAATCTTTTCGGAGTCATTGTTTACATTTTGCCGAACAATAAGCTACTAACAAATAGACTTTATTAATTAAAAGTGTATGTCACACTTGTTAATCAGTGTTAATATCGAGTTATACATGTTTGTGTTGAATAGACCGTTTTGAAAAAGAGTGAGCCTGGGGCGAGAGTGACTACTTATTGGATTGCGGGATCGAAAAGGCGCCAAACCTTGCAGTGGGTCGCCAGTGTTTCTTGGCAAATTCAATGAAACTGTTCTCAAAGATGGTGATGAAAGTTGTTTCTTCACCTTTCTTAAATAAAACGTTCAACGGTACAATGCGCGGCTTCTCGCTCCAGTCTACTATTCTTTTTGGAAATGGACAGTACAAAATTGTATTCTCGATCGATAAACTAGCTTTCAAAATACATGTATGTTTTGTAAAATGTTAATACTTTAAAGGTTAATTTCGCAAACATTGTTTTAAAACATAATCACGCTCAAAATTTTTAGAGATTACTAAACTTGCCGGGCTCTTTCGAGTTATGGGGTCCAAATATTTGTAGCTACGCTGTAGTTGTGTCCGTTACTTGTATGCTAATGTGTGCTAATAAGGCAAGTGAGTAAAGTGTACGCCTTTATTTATATGGCAGCTGTTCAGTAAATTTCCTTCCTTTTTTCATTTTAGGTTTCCACTGTTTCACTGAAGAAGAGAACACTGAGAATTACTTTGTTAAGCAGTGAATGGGGGTCTTTAAAAGGAGTATCAACTATCAACAGAGAGCTGGCCATTCACATGGCTAAACATGCTGAGGTAGAAGTCAGTGTCTGTGTCCCTCAGTGTAGTGCAGAAGAAAAAAGATTTGCCACTAGTCACAATGTCAATCTTATTGAAGCGAGCAAGATGCCAGGTTTTGATCCGATGGATTGGCTGGCCTCTGTTCCAAAACACCATGTTATGGACTGTGTGATAGGACATGGAGTCCATCTGGGTCGACAAATACTATCGCTAAAACGTCAATTTCCTGGTAAGTGGGTTCAGTTTGTTTACGCGGCCCCCCAAGAAATTGGAATGTACAAACATTATGCAGACGCAATTTACAAAGGTGAGGAAAATCACCAGGTAGAGTTACAACTCTGTGAATCGGCTGATCAAGCTATAGCTGTTGGTCACAAGGTGGCTGAGGCGTTCTCGAGGTATCTCCGTTCTCGTGGAAAAAGTCATGATATTCTTAGTTTCATCCCGAGCATATTCACTGAGTTTGCCAATGTTAAACAACCAGCTGAACAAGAAAGAGCATTTCGGGTTTTAGTGTTTGGAACTGGTGATACTGAAGACTTCTGGCTCCAGGGATACGACATTGCTGCTCAAGCAATTGCTGAGTTGGAAGATGTGGTGCTTGTGTTTATCGGTGCACCTAGTGGAAAACAGAAGCAAGCAGCAGAAATGTTACTACAGCGAGCCGGCATCAGCCCCCGTCAACTAATTGTTCGCAGTTTCCATGGGGAAAGAGAGCAGTTAGCCAGATTGTTTATTGAGGTGGATCTTGTTATAATGACATCACGAACTGAGGGGTTTGGAGTAACCGCCCTTCAAGCTTTATCCGCTGGTCTTCCTGTTCTTGTTAGTGATAACTCGGGCCTTGGACAAGCTCTCCTTCAAGTTCCCGCCGGTTCACACTGTGTAGTACATTCACAAGATCCTAAAGAGTGGGCCAAGGCAATCTTGTCTGTCAGTCAAAAAGACAAGCAGGTACGCATTCAAGAAGCCAAGCTTATTTGTGAAGCATATGCGAAAAGGTACAGTTGGCAGGATCAGTGTGACTTACTTGTAGGGAGGATGCTGGAAATCACTTCAGGTAATTTTTTGCTCCGTTTTAAACTGAGAATGGTAAAGCTAGCAAACCGCGGAGGTGGAAATCTTCCGGCTGCGCAAACTCGTGATTCTCATGGGACACACCACTTTTCAGCTGTTTCGTTTGAAGACAGCGCACGTTTGTACGAGCAACCAACGTAAAAATGAGGAAGGTTTACAGTCAATTCTTTTTCTAGTTTGGTTAGCATACTTGGGCAAAATATGAGCAAATTCTTTGAAGTTTCACGTTTTGCCCTGAAAGCACGATCAGAAATGTTAAAGCAAGTCCGTTTGCCATAAAAGATGGGGCTTCGAGCAAAAGCCAAATATCAAAAAAATTGTCACCTGGTATACCTTTTTTGCCAAAGTACAGGCCACGTTACAGATCAGTGCTGTACAGTGCACTATTGTTCATTCCCATTAATTTGCTTTTTGTAACATTGTTGTTTAAAACAAAAAGATGGTCAATTCAAGCTTCCAAAAAGCAGTAGCCAACAAGCTCGAAATGTACAAACAATGATGGTCACTCACGAAACGATTCGCGAATCTCTCAAGACTCAGGAAACGAGTCCCAGTCAAGTCAGTTGGAATTTATGACGCGTTTCTCGAGTTTCGAGTCGCGACACTAATGGGCTTGTTGCTAGACCGTTCAAAAGAGCCGCACTTGCAAGTTTTTCTGTTAAGCACATAGGGCATCGAACACCAGGCAAAATGCTATGAAGTTGTGCAAGAGAGGGTGTTCAAATCTGACTTCATTGTGCCCTGTTATAGTTTTCTTGACTATACCTTAAAACGTTTTTGGTCACTAGTCATCGATCATACAGACATATGACTAGATATTCAGTGCTTGGAAATTATCACTAAATGCCATGCCCATGACACTATATCTAAATCTGTTGGTTTCACAGATACATCAGTACCACCGGAGATCCGAGCTCGGGGCCCAAGAGCCGAACTTGCTTATCAAAAAGCAATGCAGAATGGAAAAGTGGAAGTTTACCGTGGACGAATTATGCTTCTTGGCCAGGCGCGCGCAGGCAAAACAAGCCTGAAAAAATCTCTGCTTGGCATGCCATTTAACCCTGAAGAAGAGAGTACGATAGGAATTGAGCCATCCAAGTGCGAAGTGGAACTGGATGAAGTTAAGAACTGGAAGTCTACAGAAGGGAAGAAACCTTTGGAAGCTGAGGTTGTTAAAGATATAGCTAGGTTAATGGCCAAGGATTTGAATGAAGTAGCAGTGAACCAAAAGGATATGCAATATACGGACTCATCCTCGGACTCAGAGCAGGTACATTTGTGTAAGATTCAATTCTAAAGACACAAAATTGTAGGTAAACTTAGATTCCGAAACAATTAATTAGCTTCTTTTTCTATTGATGAAGAGCTCGGTTGTTACTTCCACACTCCAGTGTCATTAATTTCTATTTTAATTTATATATTCTGTACCCTTCTATCTCGGCCAGTAGTCGTTTGAATTACATGTCATCTAAACGCATTTCTTTTGTCTTTGAATTCAGTAAAAGGACAGCAAGGGAAACTATTTTGCACGAGCTTCTGTCTTATAAAATGTCATATTTGTTAAACGTAGAAGAAAACTGGATTGCAAACAACAAGAATTACGTTGCTTTTGTCTTTTCCACCAAACTCACAAAATGTCAGTTGGCCCAAAGTCAAAATGTGGTTTGCTTAGGAAATTGTAATTCACACTTTGGCGCTAAAACTGAAGAATCGTACGGAGCTCCCTGCAAGCTGAAAGATGGCAGGTATAATGAGAAAGGGAACAGCTACAATATTCAAGAATATTATATATATATATATATATATATATATATTGCTGGTGAATTTGGAAATGTATAGTAACTTGTTATGTATTCCCATCCCTATCATTCAATGTTCTAATCGAGTTGTAAATTGCAGTATTTCAGCAAACACGACGAAAACAATTCCTGGAAAAAAATGCAAGCTTGAAGATAACAAACACATTTATAACAAAAAAAGCGAACGGCTTTTAACAAATCAACCCAACAGAACTGATCAATGCAAAGAACAACAGCATACATGTACGCTTAACCAATCCAACTAACGCAACTTAACAAAGATAAAGTAGTTCCGAGTATAACAAACCGTATTCAAATACATATAACGTCTTCTCTGACAGAGGCCTGCTAGTCTAGAGCATGTTGATGCTCTGCCAACTGTTCGCAGTGAGTCAACACCAGATATAACCCCAGAAAGCGTCTCAGAGATCGACATCCACAGGGATAATGTAGCACAAAGTACACAAAGTAATGACCCAGCCGTTCAAAGAATTCAGTTGAATATTGACACCACTACACCGAAGGATGTTACCGAACAGCTTTTGTGGTACTTGAAGGGTCTGGAATTGGAAGACGAAAACAAAGCAAAAGAAGTAACTTTAACCCTGTGGGATTTTGCTGGGCAACATCTCTATTATGCATCTCATTCTGTCTTCCTATCTATGCGAGCAGTTTACGTCTTGGTGTATAATCTCAGCAAGACCTTGAACGCTCAAGCAGAACCTTGTGCTAGGCAGGGCATTCATGAAATTGTCCTGGAAAACCCAAACGATAATACAAATTTAGACAATTTGTTGTCGTGGCTGGTTTCCGTTCACAGTATTCGGCCCACAACAGAGGAAGCTGGCAGAGACTTGGATGTTCAAGAAGAGAACTTGCCCTACCTCCGTCCACCTGTACTTGTTGTGGGTACCCATGCTGATCTACAGTCACCTGAAGACATCAAGAAAATGGAAGAGTGTATCCAGAAAAGTATTTTTGGCACGTCGTACGAGCGCCACGTGGTACGGCCATTCTTTGCTGTTGATAACACCAACTCGCGGGTGGATTTTGGAATTCAAAAATTACAGAAGAAAATCATGGACGTGGTTCAACAGGAGCCGTACATGGGTGAGGAGGTTCCACTGAGGTACGGTTTCGGTTTTTTAAAAACACTGAAAAACGTTTTTATTAATCATTTTGTGACTGTCCAGGGTAAGAGTCAGCTTCGTGTTGAGCACGTCTGCAACTCAAACTCGTAGTAGACAGTGGATTAAAAAAAAAAGAGGAAAAGGGGCTCGATAAAATTGCCTGCGATAGAACTAGCTGTAGATTTTTAAATGCATTTATATTTTAATATATGACAGCATTCATTTGTTAGTGTGTTTTATCATACCATTTCTTATTAAAGATAGTAAGTAAGTGCTGTTGGGGGGGGGGGGGGGGGGTAAAGCTCCGTTTTGGTTTTTTTGTTTTTGTTTTTTCACTAAAAAGCGTATTTAATGATTTTGTGACTGTTCCAGGGTAAGCGTCAGCCTTGTGTTGAGGACAACTGTTATTCTAATCTCAAACTCGAATGTAAGCTCGTAGTAGGCAATACAATAAAATAAGACTAAAAAAGCTCGTTAAAATTACCTGAGGTAGAACTAGGTATAGTTTTAAAAATGTTTATCGATGAACTTCACCCCCCCCCCCCCCCCCCCTCCCTCAAATCTCTGTTCTTTCATTCATTTTTTAATGTTTTTTATCAAACCATTTATTATGAAATAATGTACATAAGTGCTGTTGGGATTTGATGTTTTATTTTTTAGATGGTTCAATTTTGAGAAAGTTGTAGAAGCATTGGTTTTAAAGAAGACTTTCCATATGAATCTTGGTCAGCTCCAAACTGTCATAACAGAAGTGTGCCACATTGACGAAGAGGAAGAGTTGACGGCCATGTTGAATTTCTATCATGATCTCGGTGTGATTGTGAAGCACGGTCAGACTGTAGTGCTGCAGGCCCAGTGGCTAATTGATCTTTTCAAACAACTGATTACCGTGCGACCTTTCCACGAAATGGTAAGAAATATCTGTTATTGAGTTGGTAGGGTGTTTTTGACATGGTGATGGTGATGATGATGATGATGATGATGGTGATGGTGATGGTGATGATGGTGATGACGATGATGATGATGATGATGATGATGATGATGATGGTGATGGTGATGGTGATGGTGATGATGGTGATGACGATGATGGTGATGATGATGATGATGATGATGATGATAATGATAATGATGATGATGGTGATGGTGATGGTGATGGTGATGATGGTGATGACGATGATGATGATGATGATGATGATGATGATGATGATGGTGATGGTGATGGTGATGGTGATGGTGATGATCGTTTCCCAAAATTTCTGTTCCCTTTTTTAAAACGTTAAAACGTTAAAATCGGTGGGACTCCAACAATAATCTCTGCATGTCTGATGATTTCTTATAAGTTCAAGGTGGTACGATGCTAGAAATTGATTTTTCTTGTTGTCGCAGCGCGATACGATTTCGAGAATTGGCTTAACTCTAAATGCGTTCCTTTAAAATAGGAACAGACATTGATAGGTCCACTTGTTCCTTTATATGAATAGCAAGACTCAATTATATATGAATAGGAAGACTCAATTTTTCACGAAGCCGTTGCCGTCTACGTGAAAAATTGACTAAAAAGCCGATTGGCTTCAAGTTGCGGTTCTTATTGCAGAAACCCAAAGGGAAAAACGATAATGCGGTGTATATTGTACGTCAACGTGACCATCAAACGACACTACGAAAAAGATAAACAACTTTCCACGTCCGCTACACTAAGTTATTTCTTTTAAAATACGCCATGCCCCCGCTATACCCTAGGAACTAAAAAACGAATCCCTACACTGCACATGTGTCCAAAAGATCACTGTGGATTTCCACGGATCTCAACATTTCATTTTAAATACGCCATGCACGATATACTCGGTATACAGTTGGCACTAAAAAATACTTCCACTTTTTTTATATGTCACTGTGGAATAACACTGAGTTCAAAATTTCATTTCAAATACGCCATGCACGTTATACCCGGTATACACTTGGTTCTAAAAAACAAACTTCCACTGGTTAGAGTAAAATAAAATGTACCAAAATCCATGCTTGCTGGTAGTTCCATGCAGTGTTTCACTACTGAAATCCATTGCAGAGCAAACAGACCTCTGATATGGCCGACATTTTTGCCATTATTATTTATAAAATAAAACAAAATAAAATAAATATTTCATTTCTTCATTTTGCCGTCTTTCCCGTGAAATCCGTCTTTTCCGCCATTATTACAAAAGTCTTTCACTCAGTCAACTTCCAGTCATGCAAGGCAGTTGGCTGAAAGACTTTTGTGATGATGGCGGAAAAGACGGATTTCACGGAAAAGACGGCAAAATGAATAAATTAAATAGTAAATGAAAAAATAAAATAAAATGAAATAAAATAAAATAAAATAAAATGAAATAAAGAAATATTTAATTTATTCATTTTGCCGTCTTTCCCGTGAAATCCGTCTTTTCCGCCATTATTATAAGTCTTTCACTCAGTCAACTTCCAGTCATGCAAGGCAGTTGGCTGAAAGACTTTTGTGATGATGGCGGAAAAGACGGATTTCACGGAAAAGACGGCAAAATGAATAAATTAAATATATCTAATAAAAAATGAAAAAAAAATTAAAAATAAAATTAAAATTAAATAAAAAATGAAAAAAAAATATTTAAATTTTATTTTTTTATTTCATTTTTTTTATTTTTTTATTTCATTTTTTTAATGAAATTAAAAAAATAAAATTAAAATATTTTTTTATTTTATTTCTTTTTTATTTTATTTTATTTTATTTAATATTTAATTTATTCATTTTGCCGTCTTTTCCGTGAAATCCGTCTTTTCCGCCATCATCACAAAAGTCTTTCAGTCAACTGCCTTGCATGACTGGAAGTTGACTGAGTGAAAGACTTTTTAAATAACGGCGGAAAAGACGGATTTCACGGGAAAGACGGGAAAATGAAGAAATGAAATATATTTTTATTTTATTTCATTTTTTTATTATATGTATTTAATTTATTCATTTTGCCGTCTTTTCCGTGAAATCCGTCTTTTCCGCCATCAACACAAAAGTCTTTCAGTCAACTGCCTTGCATGACTGGAAGTTGACTGAGTGAAAGACTTTTTTAATAACGGCGGAAAAGACGGATTTCACGGGAAAGACGGAATAATCAAGACATGAAATATATATTTTTTACTTTATTTTATGTTATTTTATAAATAATAATGGCGGAAATGTCGGCCATATCAGAGGTCTCTTTTCTCTGCAATGAATTTCAGAAGTGAAACAGTGCATGGAACTACCAGCAAGCATGGATTTTGGTACATTTTATTTTACTCAAATGAATTGATACTGAAGACCACAGCTTGACATCTTTTCGATTTCCTGTTATTTTAATGGCTGAAAAGTCGGATTTTGCATCTCTAGGTATCTTCTTGTATCGTCCCGTTACGATGTAGGTAATTAGGGCAAGAAATCTGCATTTTGGCTTTGCTGTCAACCGCTTATATGGTGTAAAATAGTAGTTTACTGCTATTTTGGCTAATGACGCCCTTGGTTATTGTCGATATTTCACAAGTTTGTTTCCTCTATGAAGAAGAACACGTTTTGGAGCCTTATCGCCAGTTGGAGAGATGCAGAGGGCAAGTTATCCTTGCAGGCAACTAAACAGTCGTTCGATAAAGAGTGCCTCTTTATGTTACTTAAGTCCAGTTGTTGTGGGAAAATGTAGTGCGATAAGCGCAAAATGCGTGTGCAAAGTAGAAGACGAGGGCTTCGAAAATGCGTGGAACAACGTCTGTCGAACCAGAGATACTTGCGACAAGGCACTACTCTGTTAGTATTTTTCTTGTATTTTATCTTTTCAAACATGTTATCGCACCTCGATTCCAAAATATCAAAGTTTCTTTCTTTCACAATGACTGTTTTTCTGTATTTAGTTTTCTACAAGCATTTCATGCACGAGAAAGGTACTTAGTTTTAATTTGGGGTAGTTTTGACCCCAAAACCTCAAAATCACCATGCAATAGCTCCTTTAAGCTGGGTGAATCTTTCAATTATATAAAGAATGCACATAGTTTATCGAAACCATTGTTTAACAATTACATACATGCAAAGAACTTCAATGTCAACTGGATAAGTTTACTAGTTATATTATCAAGAAGAGTTCAAGTAAGTCTGCGCCATATCGTTGCGTTTCGCGCATTGTATTGGCTTGCTAGAGAGCTTGAGTTCTGTCCAATTCATAAACATTTTTCCCTCGCGACTAATCAAATGTCTGTGATCCACTTGTTTGTGGCATGCAAAGAACTTTCAATGTCAACTGGATACGTTTAGTACTTATATTCTCAAGAAGAGTTCAAGTTAGTCTGCGCCATATCATTGCGTTTCGCGCATTGATTTGGCTTGCTGAAGAGCTTGCGTTCTGTCCAATTCATAACATTTTTTAACTCGCGACTAAGCAAATGTCTGTGCCGATGGTCGATTCACTTATTTGTGGCATGCAAAGAACTTTCAATGTCAACTGGATAAGTTTACTACTTATATTATCAAGAAGAGTTCAGTAAATACTCAACAACAAGGGTTCAGTTTTGTTAAAATTATTCTACTAGTGCTCTAAGAGTAAACGTAAGTGTCTTGCGCTTCGCATGGCCAGGATGGAAATGGATTGCATCTTGAAAAAATTGGCCAATTTTTCAAGTTTATCGCTTTTCTCTTGAAAAACTCGCTAAAACTGTTTATGGTTTATCCTCTCTTTGAGAATTCAATTGATATCTTCCCCTTGGTGTTCTACAAGCATTGCATGCACGATAAAGGTACTTAGTTTTAATTTGGGGCGGTTTTGACCCCAAAACTTCAAAATCACCATGACATAGCTCCTTTAAGCTGGGCGGATCGTTCAATTAAAGAATACACATCGTTTATCGTAACTATTGTTTAACAATTACATACATGCAAAGAACTTTCAATGTCAACTAGCTAAGTTTACTAGTTACATTATCAAGAAGAGTTGAGTGCTTCAAAATTAAATGGCGCTGTTGATTCTGTAGTTTATTCTCTGTGTTATTTTTTCGAGCTTAAAAGTTAAGCTGGGTGTATCGTTCAATTATATAAATGACTACACGTCGCCTTTTGTTTAATTTAATTGTTTAATTGTAACTATTGTTTAACAATTACATCAGTACATGCAAGGAACTTTCAATGTCAACTGGACAAGTACACTACTTAATATATTATCAAGAAGAGTTCAGTAAAAACCCAACAATAAGGGTTCAGTTTTGTTTTGTTTTTTGAGTAAAACTGTCTTGCGTGCTGCACATGGCCAGGATGGAAATGGATTGTATCTTGAAAATATTGGCCAATATCTTGAAAAAAATTGGCCAATTTTTTCAAGTTTATCGCTTCTCTCTTGGAAAACTCGCTAAAAATCTGATTATGGTTTATTCTCTCTTTGAGAATTCACTTGATATCTTCCTCTTAGTTTTCTACAAGCATTTCATGCACGATAAAGGTACTTAGTTTCAATTTGGAGCAGTTTTGACCCCAAAAAACTCAAAATCACCATGGTATAGCTCCTTTCAATATTATATAAAGAATACACATCGTTTATCGAAACCTCTGTTTGACAATTCCATACATGCAAAGAACTTTCAATGTCAACTGGATAAGTTTGCTAGTTATATTATCAAGAAGAGTTTCAAGTCAGTCTGCGCCATGTCATTGCGTTTAGCGCATTGTATTGGCTTGCTAGAGAGCTCGAGTTCTGTCCGATTCATAACATTTTTCCCTCGCGACTAAGTAAATGTCTGCGCCGATGGTCGATCCACTTGTTTGTGGCATGCAAAGAACTTTCAATGTTTACTAGTTATATTATGAAGAAGAGTTCAAGTCTGTCTGCGCCATATCATTGCATTTCGCGCATTGATTTGGCTTGCTAGAGAGCTTGAATTCTGTCCAATTCATAACATTTTTAACTCGCGACTAAGCGAATGTCCGCGCCGATGGTCGATTCACTTATTGTGGCATGCAGAGAACTTTCAATGTTTACTAGTTATATTATGAAGAAGAGTTCAAGTCTGTCTGCGCCATATCATTGCATTTCGCGCATTGATTTGGCTTGCTAGAGAGCTTGAATTCTGTCCAATTCATAACATTTTTAACTCGCGACTAATCAAATGTCTGCGCCGATGGTCGATCCACTTATTTGTGGCATGATTTCGAATGTGATCCAAATCTCCTCGCAGCACGGCTCAGCAGAGAGTTTGCTGTCCTTCCGGTTTGAAAATGGAATTCGGGGTCTCTTAGAATCGCTTGCCATTGCCCGTAGCCGTGTCGTTCAAGTCCCGTTTTTAGATATCGGTCCTCCTCGGGGGTGAACAACATTTGTTTTCTTCTCGCGCCAATTTCAGTGGCTTTGGACGCGCGTTCTGTCTTTAGACTTGCAACCCTTCGTAAAGGCTTGGGCCGCGGTGGTGTTTTGGGGCTCGTTTCGACTTCGTCCGCAGAAGACATGTCGCCCTTAACGTCATCGTCCTGCTCTTGGGAAGACGTCGATTTGTCCGAAAGCCTCGAGCGCACGTCCATTTCTAACTCCGATCCCTTGTCGCCGTGCAATCTTTCCAGAAATTCGTGCGCTTTTGTAGCGACCTCGCGCGATCGTTGTTTTTGATAGTGAACCCTTGCCACGACAGAGCTGTGTTTCTGGTCCTCGGAGATCGCGCTTTGCGCGCTACTGCTGAGATGTTTGGAGCTCTCGGTTTCAACAATTTGTCGATAGCGAGTCGGGTGAACGTACTTGCCAGTTGCGTCGAAAACTAACTTGCTCATCAGTTCTCCCAGCTTGTTTTGCTGTCCTCCGTTTCTCGTTACTAAAACGTAATCGCAGGTCGGCTTGAGCAGAGGGCGAATGTGATTGATGTATCCATCCAACACTTGCATGCTAGTGTCGGTCAGGAATAGAGAATCGAAGCCGTATTTGCCCGCCGTTTTGAACATTTTCTGATCGATAAACCCGCCGTTCGTCTTAGCTTTGTTCACCATCTCGACGGTCAAATACTGATATGTCATTGGGCGCGATCCTTTGACCTTGATAAACAAATACACGGCGAGGAATTTGGTGGCAAACGACAAGTCCAACGGGGATACCGTACCCTGTTTCTCCTTGCACGCGTTCAGCACGCCCTCGTAGCGCGGCAAGAAACGCGCCACGACTTCCAATAGCTCCTCTAGCGTTGCCCAATGTCCCTTGGCTTCCAAGGCGTCGATATCGAGTTCGCTGGTCCACTGCAATCGCATCATTTTGGAAACGGTTTTGCGCACCCTTTTCAGGTACATTTCTGTCGAAGACAGCCCTCTCAAAATGGAGTCCGATGCGCCGTTCACTTTTCGAAAGTCTCCCAGTTCTGCAATGGCGTCCAAGTAGCCTAGACGTCCTGCGTGCCCGAGCTTCCAGTCGTCTTGCATCGTGTCGACAAATTTAAATAGGAGATTGGGAGAACATAAACTAAAGTCGACGATGTCAAAAGTGAGCTCCTCTTCGTCTTCGCAACAGAATTTCAGAAATTTCAAACACTTGCTGACGATTTGTTGCGCTTGGCGATCGCTTTTACAGCCGCCGCCACTGCCGGTTAGCCAGGATGAAAAATCTCGAGCAATATCGCTCGACATGTCAAAAGACGTGATTGTTCTGATTTTACGTCGAGCCTTCTGATCGGCGTCGGCTTCATTTTCCGCGTTGCCTAAACACGCCGCTTCAATCTCAGTGCTGTTTGGCTTTTCGTCGAAATGAAAATACCAACGGTGTTTGTTCTTTACGTGTTTTCTACAGCCTCTTTGCGAGGTAAATCCATCGTGATTGCAGGTTTGAAGTGGACAGTGAAAAGGGCCATCAGAATCGTCTTCTTCTAAGTGAAGCCTCTTTGGTTTGGGCGATGCGTTTGCTAACTTTGACCAGTCGATCTCGTCCTCTCGTTTGTTCATCTCTAGCACCAAACGTAGCTGGAAGATTTTAAAGTTTCTCTCGCGCGGTTACTACATATATTAGCCGACTTGTTTATCCCTCCCGAGAGACATTATTCGATGTTTGGCTAAAAAAAGCTTGTTCCTTGTCGCATTATCTCTTGCATGTCCCATTGTTCGCACGACACAATTAAACAAATTTGTTTTAGGCCCGACACATAACCAAACGGAACAAAAGGACAATTCCGAACTTGCACGGACCTGCATGCCCTAATAACGTGATTAAACATGCTGTAGGCAAGCCAGAGTGACAGACTAACATCGTGAGCGCGAGTTCCTGATTGCTAACGCTAAATAGGATCCATCGTTCCCATTACTTAAAGCCGTTAAAACAAAATGGAACGCCGGTTCCTGTTCGATTAAAAGCGAAGCTTATTGCGGTTTAAAAACGGAACAATAGTTCCCATTCAGTTGAAATAGGAACAGTTTGATTAGGAACAAACTTGTTCCTTTGTGACGCTATTAGGAACCTTTTAAACAAAATGGGAACGGCAAGTAGTCAATTAGGAACAACACGTTCCTCATTGCGCATCAGAGAAGGCTTAATCGGAACAACTGGTCCTCATTGTCGATGTCAACAGCATAATATGCTAGTTAACAGGAACAAAGTGTTCCTTATTGGGTTAAGTGGGCAGTCAAATTAGGAAGATTTGTTCTCCTTTCTCTCAAAAGGGAACAGATAGAAAAATCGGAACAACCCAAAAAGGACCTTTTGTTCCTAAACAGATGATAACGGAATCAGCTGTTCCTTTTCACCTCAATAAATAGGAACTTCGTGTTCCTAAGTGCTACAAATAGGAACCATTTGTTCCTTTTCACTTGAGAGTAAATAGGAACACGAGTTCCTATTTGCTACAAATAGGAACCATTTGTTCCTTTTCACTTGAGAGTAAATAGGAACACGAGTTCCTATTTGCTACAAATAGGAACCATTTGTTCCTTTTCACCTGAGAGTAAATAGGAACACGAGTTCCTGTTTGTTACAAATAGGAACCATTTGTTCCTTTTCACCTGAGAGTAAATAGGAACACGAGTTCCTATTTGCTACAAATAGGAACCATTTGTTCCTTTTCACCTGAGAGTAAATAGGAACACGAGTTCCTATTTGCTACAAATAGGAACCATTTGTTCCTTTTCACCTGAGTAAATAGGAACACGAGTTCCTATTTGCTACAAATAGGAACCATTTGTTCCTTTTCACCTGAGTAAATAGGAACAAGAGTTCCTATTTGCTACAAATAGGAACCATTTGTTCCTTTTCACTTGAGAGTAAATAGGAACACGAAGTTCCTATTTGCTACAAATAGGAACCATTTGTTCCTTTTCACCTGAGTAAATAGGAACACGAGTTCCTATTGGCTACAAATAGGAACCATTTGTTCCTTTTCACCTGAGTAAATAGGAACACGAGTTCCTATTTGCTACAAATAGGAACCATTTGTTCCTTTTCACCTGAGTAAATAGGAACAAGAGTTCCTATTTGCTACAAATAGGAACCATTTGTTCCTTTTCACCTGAGTAAATAGGAACACGAAGTTCCTATTTGCTACAAATAGGAACCATTTGTTCCTTTTCACCTGAGTAAATAGGAACACGAAGTTCCTATTTACTACAAATAGGAACCATTTGTTCCTTTTCACCTGAGTAAATAGGAACACGAAGTTCCTATTCACTACAAATAGGAACCAGTTGTTCCTTTTCACCTGAATAAATAGGAACTTAGTGTTCCCAAGTACAACAAAAGGAACAATTTGTTCCGAATTTGCAAATCTTTGTTCCTTTTAAGGATTTGCGAAGGAACAAAAGTTCCTTTTTGTACAAATTTAATTTGTTCCTAAAGTAACAAAAGGAACAAAAAGCAAAAATAAGCGGAACACTTGATTTTTGAAAAACCTCTTATATTTTGAGTCGCATCACTTAAAATCCTAAGTTGAAAATGTTTTTATGTGAAGAGTAGCCCAATAAGACCTAGCACAAAATACCAAGTTAAAATGTTGTGTTTAAAGCCAAAATTCTTGCTATCATTACTTTTGGGGAATGTATATGATCGTTTCCCAAAATTTCTGTTCCCTTTTTTAAAACGTTAAAATCGGTGGGACTCCAACAATAATCTCTGCATGTCTGATGATTTCTTATAAGTTCAAGGTGGTACGATGCTAGAAATTGATTTTTCTTGTTGTCGCAGCGCGATACGATTTCGAGAATTGGCTTAACTCTAAATGCGTTCCTTTAAAATAGGAACAGACATTGATAGGTCCACTTGTTCCTTTATATGAATAGCAAGACTCAATTATATATGAATAGGAAGACTCAATTTTTCACGAAGCCGTTGCCGTCTACGTGAAAAATTGACTAAAAAGCCGATTGGCTTCAAGTTGCGGTTCTTATTGCAGAAACCCAAAGGGAAAAAACGATAATGCGGTGTATATTGTACGTCAACGTGACCATCAAACGACACTACGAAAAAGATAAACAACTTTCCACGTCCGCTACACTAAGTTATTTCTTTTAAAATACGCCATGCCCCCGCTATACCCTAGGAACTAAAAAACGAATCCCTACACTGCACATGTGTCCAAAAGATCACTGTGGATTTCCACGGATCTCAACATTTCATTTTAAATACGCCATGCACGATATACTCGGTATACAGTTGGCACTAAAAAATACTTCCACTTTTTTTATATGTCACTGTGGAATAACACTGAGTTCAAAATTTCATTTCAAATACGCCATGCACGTTATACCCGGTATACACTTGGTTCTAAAAAACAAACTTCCACTGGTTAGAGTAAAATAAAATGTACCAAAATCCATGCTTGCTGGTAGTTCCATGCAGTGTTTCACTACTGAAATCCATTGCAGAGCAAACAGACCTCTGATATGGCCGACATTTTTGCCATTATTATTTATAAAATAAAACAAAATAAAATAAATATTTCATTTCTTCATTTTGCCGTCTTTCCCGTGAAATCCGTCTTTTCCGCCATTATTACAAAAGTCTTTCACTCAGTCAACTTCCAGTCATGCAAGGCAGTTGGCTGAAAGACTTTTGTGATGATGGCGGAAAAGACGGATTTCACGGAAAAGACGGCAAAATGAATAAATTAAATAGTAAATGAAAAAATAAAATAAAATGAAATAAAATAAAATAAAATAAAATGAAATAAAGAAATATTTAATTTATTCATTTTGCCGTCTTTCCCGTGAAATCCGTCTTTTCCGCCATTATTATAAGTCTTTCACTCAGTCAACTTCCAGTCATGCAAGGCAGTTGGCTGAAAGACTTTTGTGATGATGGCGGAAAAGACGGATTTCACGGAAAAGACGGCAAAATGAATAAATTAAATATATCTAATAAAAAATGAAAAAAAAATTAAAAATAAAATTAAAATTAAATAAAAAATGAAAAAAAAATATTTAAATTTTATTTTTTTATTTCATTTTTTTTATTTTTTTATTTCATTTTTTTAATGAAATTAAAAAAATAAAATTAAAATATTTTTTTATTTTATTTCTTTTTTATTTTATTTTATTTTATTTAATATTTAATTTATTCATTTTGCCGTCTTTTCCGTGAAATCCGTCTTTTCCGCCATCATCACAAAAGTCTTTCAGTCAACTGCCTTGCATGACTGGAAGTTGACTGAGTGAAAGACTTTTTAAATAACGGCGGAAAAGACGGATTTCACGGGAAAGACGGGAAAATGAAGAAATGAAATATATTTTTATTTTATTTCATTTTTTTATTATATGTATTTAATTTATTCATTTTGCCGTCTTTTCCGTGAAATCCGTCTTTTCCGCCATCAACACAAAAGTCTTTCAGTCAACTGCCTTGCATGACTGGAAGTTGACTGAGTGAAAGACTTTTTTAATAACGGCGGAAAAGACGGATTTCACGGGAAAGACGGAATAATCAAGACATGAAATATATATTTTTTACTTTATTTTATGTTATTTTATAAATAATAATGGCGGAAATGTCGGCCATATCAGAGGTCTCTTTTCTCTGCAATGAATTTCAGAAGTGAAACAGTGCATGGAACTACCAGCAAGCATGGATTTTGGTACATTTTATTTTACTCAAATGAATTGATACTGAAGACCACAGCTTGACATCTTTTCGATTTCCTGTTATTTTAATGGCTGAAAAGTCGGATTTTGCATCTCTAGGTATCTTCTTGTATCGTCCCGTTACGATGTAGGTAATTAGGGCAAGAAATCTGCATTTTGGCTTTGCTGTCAACCGCTTATATGGTGTAAAATAGTAGTTTACTGCTATTTTGGCTAATGACGCCCTTGGTTATTGTCGATATTTCACAAGTTTGTTTCCTCTATGAAGAAGAACACGTTTTGGAGCCTTATCGCCAGTTGGAGAGATGCAGAGGGCAAGTTATCCTTGCAGGCAACTAAACAGTCGTTCGATAAAGAGTGCCTCTTTATGTTACTTAAGTCCAGTTGTTGTGGGAAAATGTAGTGCGATAAGCGCAAAATGCGTGTGCAAAGTAGAAGACGAGGGCTTCGAAAATGCGTGGAACAACGTCTGTCGAACCAGAGATACTTGCGACAAGGCACTACTCTGTTAGTATTTTTCTTGTATTTTATCTTTTCAAACATGTTATCGCACCTCGATTCCAAAATATCAAAGTTTCTTTCTTTCACAATGACTGTTTTTCTGTATTTAGTTTTCTACAAGCATTTCATGCACGAGAAAGGTACTTAGTTTTAATTTGGGGTAGTTTTGACCCCAAAACCTCAAAATCACCATGCAATAGCTCCTTTAAGCTGGGTGAATCTTTCAATTATATAAAGAATGCACATAGTTTATCGAAACCATTGTTTAACAATTACATACATGCAAAGAACTTCAATGTCAACTGGATAAGTTTACTAGTTATATTATCAAGAAGAGTTCAAGTAAGTCTGCGCCATATCGTTGCGTTTCGCGCATTGTATTGGCTTGCTAGAGAGCTTGAGTTCTGTCCAATTCATAAACATTTTTCCCTCGCGACTAATCAAATGTCTGTGATCCACTTGTTTGTGGCATGCAAAGAACTTTCAATGTCAACTGGATACGTTTAGTACTTATATTCTCAAGAAGAGTTCAAGTTAGTCTGCGCCATATCATTGCGTTTCGCGCATTGATTTGGCTTGCTGAAGAGCTTGCGTTCTGTCCAATTCATAACATTTTTTAACTCGCGACTAAGCAAATGTCTGTGCCGATGGTCGATTCACTTATTTGTGGCATGCAAAGAACTTTCAATGTCAACTGGATAAGTTTACTACTTATATTATCAAGAAGATTTCAGTAAATACTCAACAACAAGGGTTCAGTTTTGTTAAAATTATTCTACTAGTGCTCTAAGAGTAAACGTAAGTGTCTTGCGCTTCGCATGGCCAGGATGGAAATGGATTGCATCTTGAAAAAATTGGCCAATTTTTCAAGTTTATCGCTTTTCTCTTGAAAAACTCGCTAAAACTGTTTATGGTTTATCCTCTCTTTGAGAATTCAATTGATATCTTCCCCTTGGTGTTCTACAAGCATTGCATGCACGATAAAGGTACTTAGTTTTAATTTGGGGCGGTTTTGACCCCAAAACTTCAAAATCACCATGACATAGCTCCTTTAAGCTGGGCGGATCGTTCAATTAAAGAATACACATCGTTTATCGTAACTATTGTTTAACAATTACATACATGCAAAGAACTTTCAATGTCAACTAGCTAAGTTTACTAGTTACATTATCAAGAAGAGTTGAGTGCTTCAAAATTAAATGGCGCTGTTGATTCTGTAGTTTATTCTCTGTGTTATTTTTTCGAGCTTAAAAGTTAAGCTGGGTGTATCGTTCAATTATATAAATGACTACACGTCGCCTTTTGTTTAATTTAATTGTTTAATTGTAACTATTGTTTAACAATTACATCAGTACATGCAAGGAACTTTCAATGTCAACTGGACAAGTACACTACTTAATATATTATCAAGAAGAGTTCAGTAAAAACCCAACAATAAGGGTTCAGTTTTGTTTTGTTTTTTGAGTAAAACTGTCTTGCGTGCTGCACATGGCCAGGATGGAAATGGATTGTATCTTGAAAATATTGGCCAATATCTTGAAAAAAATTGGCCAATTTTTTCAAGTTTATCGCTTCTCTCTTGGAAAACTCGCTAAAAATCTGATTATGGTTTATTCTCTCTTTGAGAATTCACTTGATATCTTCCTCTTAGTTTTCTACAAGCATTTCATGCACGATAAAGGTACTTAGTTTCAATTTGGAGCAGTTTTGACCCCAAAAAACTCAAAATCACCATGGTATAGCTCCTTTCAATATTATATAAAGAATACACATCGTTTATCGAAACCTCTGTTTGACAATTCCATACATGCAAAGAACTTTCAATGTCAACTGGATAAGTTTGCTAGTTATATTATCAAGAAGAGTTTCAAGTCAGTCTGCGCCATGTCATTGCGTTTAGCGCATTGTATTGGCTTGCTAGAGAGCTCGAGTTCTGTCCGATTCATAACATTTTTCCCTCGCGACTAAGTAAATGTCTGCGCCGATGGTCGATCCACTTGTTTGTGGCATGCAAAGAACTTTCAATGTTTACTAGTTATATTATGAAGAAGAGTTCAAGTCTGTCTGCGCCATATCATTGCATTTCGCGCATTGATTTGGCTTGCTAGAGAGCTTGAATTCTGTCCAATTCATAACATTTTTAACTCGCGACTAAGCGAATGTCCGCGCCGATGGTCGATTCACTTATTGTGGCATGCAGAGAACTTTCAATGTTTACTAGTTATATTATGAAGAAGAGTTCAAGTCTGTCTGCGCCATATCATTGCATTTCGCGCATTGATTTGGCTTGCTAGAGAGCTTGAATTCTGTCCAATTCATAACATTTTTAACTCGCGACTAATCAAATGTCTGCGCCGATGGTCGATCCACTTATTTGTGGCATGATTTCGAATGTGATCCAAATCTCCTCGCAGCACGGCTCAGCAGAGAGTTTGCTGTCCTTCCGGTTTGAAAATGGAATTCGGGGTCTCTTAGAATCGCTTGCCATTGCCCGTAGCCGTGTCGTTCAAGTCCCGTTTTTAGATATCGGTCCTCCTCGGGGGTGAACAACATTTGTTTTCTTCTCGCGCCAATTTCAGTGGCTTTGGACGCGCGTTCTGTCTTTAGACTTGCAACCCTTCGTAAAGGCTTGGGCCGCGGTGGTGTTTTGGGGCTCGTTTCGACTTCGTCCGCAGAAGACATGTCGCCCTTAACGTCATCGTCCTGCTCTTGGGAAGACGTCGATTTGTCCGAAAGCCTCGAGCGCACGTCCATTTCTAACTCCGATCCCTTGTCGCCGTGCAATCTTTCCAGAAATTCGTGCGCTTTTGTAGCGACCTCGCGCGATCGTTGTTTTTGATAGTGAACCCTTGCCACGACAGAGCTGTGTTTCTGGTCCTCGGAGATCGCGCTTTGCGCGCTACTGCTGAGATGTTTGGAGCTCTCGGTTTCAACAATTTGTCGATAGCGAGTCGGGTGAACGTACTTGCCAGTTGCGTCGAAAACTAACTTGCTCATCAGTTCTCCCAGCTTGTTTTGCTGTCCTCCGTTTCTCGTTACTAAAACGTAATCGCAGGTCGGCTTGAGCAGAGGGCGAATGTGATTGATGTATCCATCCAACACTTGCATGCTAGTGTCGGTCAGGAATAGAGAATCGAAGCCGTATTTGCCCGCCGTTTTGAACATTTTCTGATCGATAAACCCGCCGTTCGTCTTAGCTTTGTTCACCATCTCGACGGTCAAATACTGATATGTCATTGGGCGCGATCCTTTGACCTTGATAAACAAATACACGGCGAGGAATTTGGTGGCAAACGACAAGTCCAACGGGGATACCGTACCCTGTTTCTCCTTGCACGCGTTCAGCACGCCCTCGTAGCGCGGCAAGAAACGCGCCACGACTTCCAATAGCTCCTCTAGCGTTGCCCAATGTCCCTTGGCTTCCAAGGCGTCGATATCGAGTTCGCTGGTCCACTGCAATCGCATCATTTTGGAAACGGTTTTGCGCACCCTTTTCAGGTACATTTCTGTCGAAGACAGCCCTCTCAAAATGGAGTCCGATGCGCCGTTCACTTTTCGAAAGTCTCCCAGTTCTGCAATGGCGTCCAAGTAGCCTAGACGTCCTGCGTGCCCGAGCTTCCAGTCGTCTTGCATCGTGTCGACAAATTTAAATAGGAGATTGGGAGAACATAAACTAAAGTCGACGATGTCAAAAGTGAGCTCCTCTTCGTCTTCGCAACAGAATTTCAGAAATTTCAAACACTTGCTGACGATTTGTTGCGCTTGGCGATCGCTTTTACAGCCGCCGCCACTGCCGGTTAGCCAGGATGAAAAATCTCGAGCAATATCGCTCGACATGTCAAAAGACGTGATTGTTCTGATTTTACGTCGAGCCTTCTGATCGGCGTCGGCTTCATTTTCCGCGTTGCCTAAACACGCCGCTTCAATCTCAGTGCTGTTTGGCTTTTCGTCGAAATGAAAATACCAACGGTGTTTGTTCTTTACGTGTTTTCTACAGCCTCTTTGCGAGGTAAATCCATCGTGATTGCAGGTTTGAAGTGGACAGTGAAAAAGGCCATCAGAATCGTCTTCTTCTAAGTGAAGCCTCTTTGGTTTGGGCGATGCGTTTGCTAACTTTGACCAGTCGATCTCGTCCTCTCGTTTGTTCATCTCTAGCACCAAACGTAGCTGGAAGATTTTAAAGTTTCTCTCGCGCGGTTACTACATATATTAGCCGACTTGTTTATCCCTCCCGAGAGACATTATTCGATGTTTGGCTAAAAAAAGCTTGTTCCTTGTCGCATTATCTCTTGCATGTCCCATTGTTCGCACGACACAATTAAACAAATTTGTTTTAGGCCCGACACATAACCAAACGGAACAAAAGGACAATTCCGAACTTGCACGGACCTGCATGCCCTAATAACGTGATTAAACATGCTGTAGGCAAGCCAGAGTGACAGACTAACATCGTGAGCGCGAGTTCCTGATTGCTAACGCTAAATAGGATCCATCGTTCCCATTACTTAAAGCCGTTAAAACAAAATGGAACGCCGGTTCCTGTTCGATTAAAAGCGAAGCTTATTGCGGTTTAAAAACGGAACAATAGTTCCCATTCAGTTGAAATAGGAACAGTTTGATTAGGAACAAACTTGTTCCTTTGTGACGCTATTAGGAACCTTTTAAACAAAATGGGAACGGCAAGTAGTCAATTAGGAACAACACGTTCCTCATTGCGCATCAGAGAAGGCTTAATCGGAACAACTGGTCCTCATTGTCGATGTCAACAGCATAATATGCTAGTTAACAGGAACAAAGTGTTCCTTATTGGGTTAAGTGGGCAGTCAAATTAGGAAGATTTGTTCTCCTTTCTCTCAAAAGGGAACAGATAGAAAAATCGGAACAACCCAAAAAGGACCTTTTGTTCCTAAACAGATGATAACGGAATCAGCTGTTCCTTTTCACCTCAATAAATAGGAACTTCGTGTTCCTAAGTGCTACAAATAGGAACCATTTGTTCCTTTTCACTTGAGAGTAAATAGGAACACGAGTTCCTATTTGCTACAAATAGGAACCATTTGTTCCTTTTCACTTGAGAGTAAATAGGAACACGAGTTCCTATTTGCTACAAATAGGAACCATTTGTTCCTTTTCACCTGAGAGTAAATAGGAACACGAGTTCCTGTTTGTTACAAATAGGAACCATTTGTTCCTTTTCACCTGAGAGTAAATAGGAACACGAGTTCCTATTTGCTACAAATAGGAACCATTTGTTCCTTTTCACCTGAGAGTAAATAGGAACACGAGTTCCTATTTGCTACAAATAGGAACCATTTGTTCCTTTTCACCTGAGTAAATAGGAACACGAGTTCCTATTTGCTACAAATAGGAACCATTTGTTCCTTTTCACCTGAGTAAATAGGAACAAGAGTTCCTATTTGCTACAAATAGGAACCATTTGTTCCTTTTCACTTGAGAGTAAATAGGAACACGAAGTTCCTATTTGCTACAAATAGGAACCATTTGTTCCTTTTCACCTGAGTAAATAGGAACACGAGTTCCTATTGGCTACAAATAGGAACCATTTGTTCCTTTTCACCTGAGTAAATAGGAACACGAGTTCCTATTTGCTACAAATAGGAACCATTTGTTCCTTTTCACCTGAGAGTAAATAGGAACACGAGTTCCTATTTGCTACAAATAGGAACCATTTGTTCCTTTTCACCTGAGTAAATAGGAACACGAGTTCCTATTTGCTACAAATAGGAACCATTTGTTCCTTTTCACCTGAGTAAATAGGAACAAGAGTTCCTATTTGCTACAAATAGGAACCATTTGTTCCTTTTCACCTGAGTAAATAGGAACACGAAGTTCCTATTTGCTACAAATAGGAACCATTTGTTCCTTTTCACCTGAGTAAATAGGAACACGAAGTTCCTATTTACTACAAATAGGAACCATTTGTTCCTTTTCACCTGAGTAAATAGGAACACGAAGTTCCTATTTACTACAAATAGGAACCAGTTGTTCCTTTTCACCTGAATAAATAGGAACTTAGTGTTCCCAAGTACAACAAAAGGAACAATTTGTTCCGAATTTGCAAATCTTTGTTCCTTTTAAGGATTTGCGAAGGAACAAAAGTTCCTTTTTGTACAAATTTAATTTGTTCCTAAAGTAACAAAAGGAACAAAAAGCAAAAATAAGCGGAACACTTGATTTTTGAAAAACCTCTTATATTTTGAGTCGCATCACTTAAAATCCTAAGTTGAAAATGTTTTTATGTGAAGAGTAGCCCAATAAGACCTAGCACAAAATACCAAGTTAAAATGTTGTGTTTAAAGCCAAAATTCTTGCTATCATTACTTTTGGGGAATGTATATGATGGTGATGACGATGATGGTGATGATGATGATGATGATGATGGTGATGATGGTGATGGTGATGGTGATGATGATGATGACGACGATGATGATGATGTGGATAACAATAACAACGATTACGATCACAATGACGATGACGATGATAATGACATTGATTTTCGTGATAGTGATGGTAGTGGTGGTCGTTTTGACTATAGTTTTACTAAAACCTGTAAGCAACAACGGTCTACACTATAATCATCATAACCGTCACTGCCATCAAGTATAGAAAGTGAATTCTGCTTAAATGATGACACTGAAGTAAACAAGTGCTTGTACTTTAAATAACAGAAATGACGACTGTTCAGCAGTTTCTAATCAGATATTCTAAATGTAGATATTCTTATGAACAATTACAAGGCGGCACCCGGCAATTGATATCGCCGCTTATATTGGGATTTATAGCCGCTTAATTTGCGTTTAACTTGCTTTTCTCCTCTTTATTTCTTTTCATGCTCTCTATTGCACGTGTTTCAGTTGTCTCCCAGTTATTGTTTTTCATTTCTTGCGCCAAATTAGCCAAAAACAAAGCAATAAAACTTGCCCATCATTCCGTAAATCTACATAATCAAACAAATTGACAATAGTTGCCGCTGCTTAGGATGCTGGAAGTTGTATTTCCGAACTTCCAGATTCCAAAATGTTCTGCGGGCATACCCTAAGGGCACCCTAGCCAGAAAGACCTTAAGGTCCTTTATTTTGTTACAGCAGCCTAGATACTTTACCTTGAACAGTTGCCTACTTCAAAACTTAGTAAGAACCCTGAACACCGCTTTGTGTCTGGACAGATTAGTAAAGATCGCCATCCTTTAGGGAGTTTGTTGCCTGTTATAAGTACCCAGCTTCCACTAGACTAAGAAGAAAGGTCAATGACTAATAACGATATGAATGTTTAATTATTATCATTAATTGTAAGTTGATAGTAACCTATATTTTATTTTATTATATAGTACATTTGCTATTTATTATCAGTACATAATCGTCATCACCGTCACCACTACCGTCATTATTGTCATGTTTATCATGATCATTGTCTTTCATCGTAAGCATAACTCAACATCACCATCATATCATGACCATTAACAACGTCATCATTATCGTCGTTATCGTCGACATTCGGGCTTTCTTTAAAAAAAAAAAAACATGCTTAAAACAGCAGATGCGAAGTTGACGAACATTCTGCGCCTTTCAAAAACCACAACCAACTGCTTCAACAAGTACACGGACCTTTAGTACAAAAAGAAACAAACGACTAGGATCGAAATCCACTAATCATAATTGCCAATTATGAAAGTGACCTTTTGCGAGCCGTCGAAGCCGTTAATTGAGTTTTAGACTTAATGTCAAAATAAAATCAAAGTGTTGACGGTTTTTGCAGCCACACCATAATTGGGATTTTTCTCTCTCTTTATTCAGAATCCTCTGTACTCAAGGTGCTGGCATGAGCTCCAAGAACGTGGCATTCTACGAATGGCTCTCGTCGATCATGTTTTCACAGATTTCATTGAAAAAGGCCTCATCAAGCAGGACATTCTGGATATGATGGAGCTCTATGGTTTAATTGCCAAATTTTCTTGCTTGTCGTCAGAAGGGGAGCAGGAACAAAAATACTTTGTGCCTGCTCAACTGACGTCATCCCCATCTGGTCTGTGTGAGATAAAGCCCTCTGAATGTGATCCATGTCCACTGTATCTCCACTTTCTTGATGATTTTGTGCCCCATGGGCTCTTTTCCTTGCTTTTATCTAGATGCATCGGCTGGTGTTCCAGGCAAGGGCTCAAAGAAGCTCCTCAGTTATACCATAATGGCGCCAGGCTTTTCATTGGAATGCAGATCATTTTTGACCTCATTCTAATTTGCAGAAAGAGATTCATCAAGGTCATTTTGAAGAGGAGAAGTCCAGCTTCACCTGGACCATCATCGATAGCTGCTTCAACAAAAATGGCTGGTGAAGTTCGTGCCTTTCTTGAAGGAACCATGCATGGCATGTCGTGTGAGCTATCCTACCTTCGCAACATCCGGTATGAGGTGTGTGTTGCGTGCACCCTCTGCTTGCAAAGCACTGAACAATGTAGGAATCACAAAGCAGTAAGCTGTGCTCACGATGATTGCCTTCACCTTCTCCCAGTGCGTTCCGAAGAAGAGCTGATTTGCGCGAAGAGTCTTTACGATGAAACAGTAAAGGTTTATGGATTGGATAAATGGTTGCAAGGTCATAAAGCTGAGGTAATGTTCTACTTCCTTAAATCATATGTACTTATTGACTAAGTGGGAGGGCCGAATGGGAAAATATTTGGCGCCATGACCGAAAGCCAAATGTTTTCCCATCCGGCCCGACCTAACTTAGTCAATAAGTATTTTATGATATAACCAATTTGGAGACAAAATAACTTGAAATTTTAACGCGCTAGGCCGTCTGCTTTTGTAGTAGGGCCGTAGACCTTTTCCTGCCCCGCTCGCGCAAATGCGTACGGCCCTATGCATGCGGGACTTTCATCAACGGTTTTGCAAAGAAAAGGTTCGCATGGCCGTACTTGTCATATGATAATGTTTTTTTGTTAATGTTAAAGCTTGAGTCATAAAATAACATTTTAAGGACTGCCGAAGAAAATCTATTCTGACACGATAACTGACGCAACACTTATTATATGAGGTAACAATCATTTCCTAAAGCAGTGTTGTTATTTCGTTTATGTCTCTAATTATTATAATTAGTTATGAGTATAGAGAATAACATGTCCCAACATGTATTGCTTTAATTTTAGAACGGTGAACGGAGACTGGAATTCCTGACTCTGGAAGGTAAAACTTCCTTTTTATTCTTTTTTTTCTTTGCAAAGCCAATAAAGGAAAGAAGTGGGTTCGATGGTTTCAGTCAAGAAAACAACTGAATGCCAAATTGGTGACCCGGAAGGAGGCCAAATAGAGCACTTGGCTTTGCGTTAAAAGCACATACGGTGGTTATGAATATAAGAACATATCTAGAAAAAGGCGTTTCTCGTGGTTTTTCAGGTTGGTTTCACAGATTGTTGGCAGCATTCGAACGAATCTTGCAAATGCAGAATTCAGTATGATTTGCAACTTTACATTCTTGGCCAAGTGAAATTCGAGCACACCGTGTTGCTCTTTCACTATTTTGTTTTGTAATGTACACAATAAATAAACAATGGGCGCTTCCCATTTGCTCAAGCGTTCCGCGAAGTTCGGTTAAAAGCTAATTGGAACGGTGCATCCTGATTACAAAAATAATTCGGGAAACGAAAATCACATTCTCCATATTGATTGTTTGAACCTGTCGATCAGAATTTACCGTGCCACTTACAGAATATCATTTCCAGTACCGCTCTATATTGTTTCCACACCAAAATTAACGCCGCCGGAAATTTTAAACAGGATATGTTGGCCAAATGGATGATCAGCGCATAATCGTCACATTTGCTTTTAACAGATTCTGCATCAATCAAGTGTGGTATTCCCTCAACCGACGACCTTCTTCTCATTGCCCATGAGCTGGGTTCCTCGTGGAAAATGTTCGGTCGAGCCCTTCACCTCGACGAACCCGTGCTGGAGCAGATTGAAGAAGATGAGCGAAGATTGATTGAAAAGTGCTACGGTGCGTGAGATGTTTAATTATGTTTATTAATTGATCTCAATCGATTAGAGAACCCGTCAACTATTCCCTTGCGATCTTATACCCGACTGTCCTTCCTTTATAAGTGTGGATATAATACATGTAGAAAAGAAGGCTGTGAATAGATGAAATCGGTCGCGTATGCTTCTCCTCGTGGTATCCTATTTATTCATGACAACTAGCAACCTTTAGTTACATTTAGAATGATGCAAATCAAATGTGTTCAAATTAACTATTAACTGCCAGGTGATTGCCATTTTAAGCGAATAAGAGAAGCTCTGATAACGTTCAAAATGCGCTTTACTATCATAATTGGTGGTAATCAACTCGATGTGATGCACTATATAAATGTAGCAATGTGCAGCCTCAGACAGACGCATTTAGAGATGAATATATGCCTGGAAAAGAAAGATGGGTTTTGTTTTCTAATTGTAGCTGTGTAGCGCAGCTTGTGGTCTTCTTTCTTGACTTGCAACAGTAAATGGACTAATTATTCTGCAGGTGTATTAAGAAAATGGTTGGAGCTTTCTGCACCTAAGGCAACATATCAGTGCCTGGCGAAAGCGTTGGAACAATGCGGACGATCAGATCTGGCTGCCAAGTACTGTGACGCGTGCGGCGATTCGCGTGAAGGTGAGAATGGAAAAGATGCTTGTTTTGGAGGCAAATGAAATAAAGAGGTCCTTATCGTTGAAGCATTTTCGAAAAACTAAATACTTTCAAGTGCATTATTTTGTTTTACTCTCTGTTTTATCGGAAGACCAAGACGTTTTGTACCATTTACCAAAACCAGACTTTTCGTTCACTTAGAGCGTGCATGGCAAACCGTTGTGGCAGAAAATCGACAACCCGGCAAAATAATGCCCAAAGTTTCATGTTGCTTTGGTCGATTCCAGTCGATCAAATTTTCCTGTCTAGTGTAACTAGAGGAAGTTTCTACCTAGATTCCCTGCATGAAGATTCTTCGTGGGTTTATCACGACGGAAGATAAAGTAGAAATGCTTCAACATCGATCATGTAATTTGTGATAATCGGTATTGACATAAATTAATATTTTGCCGATACGGAGCAGAGAACCGGGTACTAGTGTAGTGCGCAGGGGCTAACGGTTCGTGAGTTTGAAAAGTGTTCGTTGATAGATTTGTGTCATTCTAAGGTCAGCCTCGCCGCCTCTAGTACTGTTCAAACAAGTTAACTTTCGTCTTAGCTGTTAATTGTAATACCTTAAGATTTGCTATCGGCAGTTTTAGCCGCATCTTTTAGTCGTTTGTTTCTTAGTTAAAAACACCTTAAAACCCCAAAGGTAGCACCACTGCATAGGTCGGGGGTACACGGTCCCTAGTTTTTCCAATAGTTGGTTTTTGGGGGTTTACGTGTCCGGCTCTGGTGCGCTTAGAGTTATTGTAATATTATAGTATAGTATATTATAGTAATATTGTAATATGATAGTCCTTTGTCGATAATAAAATGTATCGTGGGCCTGGCTGACCAACGCGCCCATGAGTCAACCTTTGAGTGTGTTCGGTTGTGTAGTGAAGGCAAAATGCCTTGTTTGTCGTGAACCAGGCTCTCAGCCGTGTGTGAAGACGAAATGGTACATCTTCCCGTTCCGTTGTTGAGAACATTTATACGTTTCCTTTTGACGAAGTATTCGCAACGAAAAATCCTTGGAAATGGTAAGCCCCCTGTTCTTTGATGGAGACACAGTCCACCCTCAATGAAAATAGCGCGGGAACAACGTACTTGGGTCGGTAGTTTCAGCCCACGTGTTTGAAATGAGGGTTTTATTGGAATTGCAACTCAGACCATGTTACAGGGGGCAAGAGGTGATAAATAAGTTTATACTTGGATTTTTCAAACACGAGAAATGGGTTAAGCGGAATCTGATCTTGTAGAACCGATAGTTTCTAAGGAAACGGACCTGGTGTGCATTTCTCAAAGGTCCCGAAAACGTTTCGGGCTCGAATAGCTTTATTTTCTGAGCGATGTTCAAGACAAAAAAAATCAGCTTTTCTCGATTTTGAAAGCAAAGAAGTGAACTTCTTAGTAGACGAAACACATTCAGCTACCAACTACAGCGCCAGTTGATAGAAACTGAATTTTAAAAATATAGCATTTTGATTTGTGTGGGCGAGGATAAAAATATTGACAATGTCTCAGTAGGGATTATAAAATAATAAATTTGATACTTGGTTTTCCAAGCGCGAAATGATAAATAATCAATTTCACCGTCAACCCAAAAGAAGATAACAATTCAGTTTGTTACAATACGAAGCTGTGGGTCAATGTGCGTAATTTACGTTGATTAATTTGATCTAGTTTTCTGGGTCCTTCGCTAGTTCATTGCAATCACATCAACATTGAACGATAAGATAGGAACGTTACAGATCAGGTTTGATCACAATGACTTCAAAATGACTTCAAGTACGTTTACTGCGCAAAAGCAATGAGATGGTTTTTCGGATACTTTTTCGGTAATAGACAACGCGGAACACACGTGGCAAGTGTCGTACATTCATTTTTTGTGTGTGAAATCTGCAAACAAAGTATTAATAAATACAGCTTCTTTACTTACAGATTATGCAGCTTCGACTCAATCTCTGTCCCTTAAGACTGGCACGCCCTCATCTGATGAACTTCTCGATATTGCCACTGAATTTTGTAGCTCATGGAAGATGTTTAGTCGAGCTTTACGCCTTCATGAACCCGTGGTAGCGCAGATTGAAGAGGAAGAGCTTAAAATGGTTAGCAAGTGCTACGGTATGTTAAACGTTTAAGAGCATTATTTTTATTTCATCCCCTATACACTACACGACACTATGACAACTTACCAACATGGAAAAAGATGGAATGTTCATGGTATCACGAGCGTGGGACAAAGGAAAAACTCTGAGTCCCCAATAGATGGTTTTCACTCACGTGACCTTCAGTCCTGTGGGACTCAAATGACAAAGGCCATGGCGGCCATGTTGGTGTACATAACAAAAGACGTTCATTAATATTCTTTTGTAGTTGTACACCAATATGGCCGCCGTGGCGTAACGTGAAAACCATCTATAGGAATGGAGCACTCGGTTGCTCTAACCACTGGGTTAATAGAGACTCTTGGCGAGTTAGGCCATTCAATTAATTGCCACCAACATTATTACCAAACTATGCTAAACAAATGTTGCTAAAGGTCACCGTGTTCCACCAAGCAAACGTATTCCACCTAAGGTGTATAAGCTTTTATTTATTTTTTTTATTCACTTGTTACACTTGACAGCTGTCGCAGGTTCATTCTTAGCTCTACAACAGCTTCTCAAATGATGTTTACCTAACACAACTACACAAAAGATAGTTTAAAAGACGACATTTAATATCAGTTAGAATAATAAAAACAGTTTGTCAGTTAAATTTTCTTTGTTCTTTGGATAAACAGAACCATTAAGTCTCGAATTCTATCAATAACATTTGCGAGAGTAAAAACACTTAAAAAGTAAATGATCGATTATTTTCCGAAAAGAGTTACATAAGTCACTCTGAATCAAACCTATTTTAGCCAAAAGGGAGTTTGCAAACGTAATGTCTAAGTATTTTGAACTGAAAACATTGCAGGAAGTTTCACGGATTGCTGATTAAATTAAATTAATTTAAATAGATAACAAAATTAAATAAATAAATAAATAAATAAATCGCCTTCCAACTTTCTGCATCATCCAAACAAAATTGTGTGATTTTAACTTGGAAAAGCCTCTAGCCTGGACTGCGTCGATTTGTTTAGTATAAAAAGTTAATGAAAATCTCTAGAAGAACATTTTGTCACCGATTTGAAACTGTAATGTTCTAATACGACCTCTATTGATTTATCAATATCTCAAATGACTCGGAAATGCAAAGCAAACCACAGGTCAAAAAGTTGGAATCTCGTAAACCATTATCAGATATTTCTTTTGCAACGTCAAAGGATAGTCATGATGTTGCACCGGTGAAACCTCAAGTCGCTCATAAATACAATATTGGCCCTAAGATAATTATCATATTATGCATGGGGTTACGATCCGTTCGAATATTGGTTGCTTCAAATAATAGTTCCACAAGAACAAGAAAAAACATCAAATATGGAACGAAAAGCAGACTACCATTGGAACATCTCCTTATAAAATACCGAGAACAAGTTTTGATTATTAACCCTATTCAGACCGTTTTTTTTTTTTGTCCGGGGAGCGCGGATTCCACAGCATAAAGCAAATGGTAGGATTGCCACGTAGTGTTGAGTGATGGCATCAGTAAAGTCTTCTTAAATTGCTTTTGTTGCTGCTCGAGTTTCACACTGATTGAACCTTAATTTATCCGTAACTCCGGATCCATCCTTAACTGTACTTTACAATGTGTCCCATCTGACTACATGTGCTAATCAATTTACAGTCTCAACGATGCAAGAAAGCCAGTTGGCTGAACAATTATTTTAAATTTCTGTTTGTAACTGTAAAGCGTAACCTAACCGTATTTTTAAAACTGCAGCTGTCTTACTAAAGTGGTCAGAGAACTACGGATCTGAGGCAACATATCAGTGCCTGGCAGAAGCATTGCAGCATCCCGTCGTGGGACAGTCACATCTAGTTGTTAAATTTTGTACACTGCAGTACGCTGAGAAGTAAACAACACACTATGTGGCAAAAAATAACATACTTAGCATTTACTTGGTGTAGCGAATAAACTTTGTGACACCGATCCAAGTGCTCATTTTTGATGACATGGGCTGCACTTTACCTGACCACCCATATAGTGACACTCAGTGGGAAAGAGCTTTTCAGTTTTTATATGTTTAATTAATAAAAGCATATTTTATAAAGAATGTTTTCGTGGGTTTGCATGCCTGATCAACGCACTTTTGTAGTAGTGAAGTAGGGATGCTAGCATACAAGTGGTTCCGGGATCAATTTTAGGTAGTTATTACAGTTTCGCTCTCGGAAATATTTAGCATTTAATTCAATTAATATTAAATAAAGTCCAATTAATTAGAGAATAAAAAAAGTGTTCTGGAGTATATTTTAGGTGAAGTAAACATTTATAGCGGATTATCCTAGATGTAAACCACTCAAGTAAATATTTGTAGCGGTTATATTAATTTTTTTCGCAAAAAAAACGACGCTTGCAAGGGTATAGGATGCATAACAATACAGTGCTTAATTTTGTAAGGTTCCCGCATTACGTTTGTAACTTTAAAGCATTTTAAATGAATTTTGTGTTGTTATGTTTACTTATTGTTCCAGAGCAATGAAACGCGCTTCGCCTCAATACAAGAGACAACAACATTAAGAAAAATAAAATGACACCTAGCCAATGGTACATAACTGTTTGTTTTAAAAAGATTTATTCTTTTAAAATTATTCTTGTTAGTGCTTTCATTGGATTTTGTAACCTAGCGGATAAAACATTTGTTTCACTATGGTCTATATAAGCTTTAATTACAAATTGTTGTTAGATACTGAGTTAGAATCATACAGACATTAGACAACCCACATTCCTGTAGAGATAAACCTTAAGTCGTGTGATTTGGTTCATCTTTTAGGTTGTGGATAAAAATCAATAACCAAATAAAAGTTGTTTGTCTTATTTTTGGGGAATACTTGGAAAATTGATCAAGTCTAGACCAAAACTGCAGAAGTTAGAATTAAACAGCACACGTTTGATGAGGTTTTGTTCCTGGTACATTTTAGCGTACATACCCTGGGTATTAAAGGCCGTCTTGCGACACAGCCGAATTACGAAAGCTGACGATCAGCCGAAGGCCGACAACGAGAGGCGTGAATATAAAAGATATAAGGTGGGTAATACGAGGGATGAGAGAAGCAAGAAAAGCATCTGGCATCCAGAGTAATGAATACATTCTAGCGATAACATTTTTCTGATTAAACTTACTGAGTGTATCAAACAAACCAAGTAAAGTAGACGACTGGCTATATGTCTCGCTCTCGGCATGTATTAAACTGAACACTGTGGACACTACCACAGTGGTCTGTTTCATCTATGGTTTTTAATTTTACGATATGCAGAATACTTTGAAGGAGACCTGCATATGAATGCAATGGCTGCTAAATAAAAGTGAACGTTTGGCGAAAATATCACATGCGACTTTAAAGGGACATTGTCCGGCTGAAATATCGTGTTTTCATGATTATGGCCAGAAGCATGCTTTAAGCTCGTTTTATTATCTTGAAATAGGAAGAAAAAAATCCCCAGAAGTGATCGACGCAAAGAAATATGAAATATGCGACCGCCTGTCACGAATTCAAAATTGATGAACTGTAATCCGCTTGAATCCTTGTAGTCCTGCACGTTTTCTCAACTGTGCTTCTGTTTTACTCTAAGGAATCTTTTAACCCAGTTTAGTTAGTGGCATTCGGCGATATAACATGGAAATTAAGCAAAAACAATTTCGTTATTTCGGCGGGATAGTGTCCCCTTAAACGTTAAAAAAAGATAAAATATAGTACATGGGAGACAACACAAGACACTGCAAGCTGCCGCATAATGGTTCTCATTGTATGTGGCGTCTTAGCATTATAGACTTGTTTGAGGGATGCCCTCTAATAGCTCAGAAAGGTCATCAAAACTGTACACAATCCGTGTTTGACCATCTTCTCCCCCCACAATGAACATTGGAGAATCCGGATTAATCTGGTCATCCGCCTCTTCCTCTTGCGCTATCAGTTCATGCTCATCGACGTCTGAGATTTCAATTTCCGGAAGTTCCCTTAGATGCTCCATTTCTGAATCAGTATCTGCTTCCTCGATGTGCAAAGTTGGAATTGTGAACTGTTTTGAGTCTTTGCTTGTTTGATCTCCAGAATAAGACAGAGTTTCCCTCTCATCCACTTCGTAACGATGGCTGATAACAGATTTAGTCTTCCTGGTTGGAATCATCGGCTTGAATACACTTTGCTCTGGTTTGTTGACTTTAGGTTGAACATACGGATGCGGTGTTGCCGAATCGGACATTTCCAATTCATTTTCATTGTGGAACATTTCGCTTCCTGCTGTATTTTCTGTAGTTCTGTTTACTTGCCGCAACAAGGGCACCGAGATTCCATATGACCTTTTCGTATTCGTGTTTTGTTTTGATTCCTCATACGTGTCCTCGAGCAATCCACCTGAAGACAGATCCTCCTCAAAAATTGGGTTTTTGGTACTCTCGCCAATATTGCTTAAAACCGACTTGGATGGCTGCTCAATCGGAGATGGGCCAATTAGGTGCAGCAGCTGCTCAGATAGTCTCCTCAGGTTTGGATCTCGCTTTTCTGTCGGTCTCTCGTCCATTCTTGGAGGAAAAGAACTCACGGACGCTCTTTTCTTTGGGACACCAGATTCAGCTTGCCTGAGCTTCATCAAAGACATGTCCGTCAGCATTTGAAGCTGGTCTCTCTCACGCTCCGCCTGTTGTCGCTTTTGAGTCATTGTGGATATCATTTCTTCCAGTCGCTCGATTTCAAACTGAGCCTCTTCTAATCTGAACTGGAACTCTTCTTTTTCTTTCACCGCCTGTTCCAAAGCTTCGCGGGTATCTTTCATCTCGTTTCGCACAGCTTCGCGATCAGACGCAAGTTGATCTCGGTGTTTTACAACTCCATTCAGTTGTGTTTTCAAACTCTGTATCGTTCGATCACTGGTAGAGAGGTATCGCTGATACTTCTCTTCGAGATGGCGAATGGAATCTCTGCGTTTGGGAGAAATCCATTCGGCCGCATCGATGTCCTTGCCGACGGTTTTCAAAGCTGCAATGAGCTCATCCCTTTCAAGAAGAGCATCGTCAAACATGGACTTTAGGTCGTGCATATTCTTTTCACTTTCATATTTATACAGAGTATACTTCTCTTCTGTGAGCCGTTTAACTTCTTCAGCTAGATAACGGGCCTGTTCAGCCTCGGCAGCGCGATCGTTGGCTTCATTCAATCGCACCAGGAACGTCTTCGTCATCATCTCCACTTCTTTTAAACACTTTGCCTCTGCCTCCGCCACTTGTTCAAGGATGGTGGTCTTAACAGCCTCGGCTCTTTTCTGCAACGCCTTTGCTTTTAATGCAGCCAACTCGGCATTTTTAAGGCGCTGTCTGAGTTCTTCTCGGGAATAAGAGGCTGTTATGTCGCTGCTGTCCCAATCCATAGCTGCGTTGTCATCCTCGATAAATTCAACCATATTAGAATCTTTGATCATTTTCCTTGTTTTGGTTGGATAACCTGGGATAGCATCTTCTGCCAGAGTCTGGGCGTTTAACGAATCTGACAATTGAATATATACAGTGTTAGAATTTGTGTGGAAATGTTTGGCCTTTACGGTTTCTGTTCCTATATGTGACCTCTAAGTATACAAGCAGATGAACTGCGTGTTGATTCTGGGTTACTTCCTTGACTTGAAAGGCCCGCTTTAATGACGTCTTTAGGTCAGACATGCGAGTTTCGTCAACACCTTTGGCCAATCAATGAAAAGCAATAACCAAAAAGTAATTCATTGCCGACAACGGAGATGTGGGATCTCTCAATTCAGTATCATTTTATCACAGAAAAATGCTTTGAAGTACGACATGCAATACAAGAACATCTAGTCGAAAACAAACATACCTTCCAAAGAATGCGAAGAGCAACTTGGTGTCGATGATCCGACTTTCACGGAGACTTGCTCACGTAGGTCTTGAAATGTAGGACGAGTATTTGGATCCTGAATTGAAACATATTTACTTTATTATGAGTCCAACAAGGTTGGCAAAGTTGAATAATTATAACGGGCTTCCTACTTTTTCACCTAGCCTTTAATTTGGGACTCCACACTATATGTGCATTGAATTTCCCGGGCTGTTTGGTTTTACTCGCTACACAAAATTTACAGGCTTATGGAATGTTTGTAAGGGCTGTGTTACCCTCATAACGACCTTTCGTGCAACCGTAGCTTTAAAACAAAAGCACGAACAAGTTGCATTGCTAAGATCGCCAGCTTGCCGGTCAAAAGTATAGACTTGCGCGCAAACTTCGATGTACCAAGACATGTACAATTGCATTTGACTACAGTACGTACCTTTTGCAAGCATGGTTTAATCTTATCAACGAAGGTACCGAGGTGATCCAATGAGTCGTTTGTGGGATTGAACTTTAAAACCTAAAACGAGTAAAGAACAAGAAGATAATATTACTAAGTAATAATATTGTAAGTACTTGCTAACGTTGCTTCTTGTCGCAATCAAGGAAATAGGACACCACAGAGTACGATATAATGCGTTTGTCATACCTGTTCTAAAGCTGTGATAGGCTGTTTTTCCACCGTAACGACAGCGAAAATAAACAAACCTGAAAAATGTTAGGGTGTTACTTAAGTAAGTCAGTGCCTTGGAATGTTTACAGCGGTTGCCATTAACACGCGACCCACCGCCTTTAAAACAGTCGGATAAAGTTGAGTTTTAGTGGACGTCAATCAAAGAAAAGCCGTTAAAATTATTTTAGGCTCTGACAGGACTTCAAGCAAACACAGCTAAAACTTAATGAAACTCGATTTCCAAGCCAATTTAAACAAAAAGAAAAGCTGCTGTTTGTAGAAACCGTATTTTTAGTATAAAACTTTTAAATTTCACTGCACGTGATAATTTACAACTCAGTGATGCATGATGAATTGTAGGCGGATCACAACTCATGAAGTCGCGGCTGCATGAAGCGCCAGTTTTTATATCACGTTGAATGAAATCTTCTCTTTAAAACTATAATTGAGTTTGACATTTGTTGTTTTAAAATGGTTACTATTTCTTTCTGGTAAAATTGTTCGGAATCCAGTCGGAATTAAAAAAAAAAAAGAATGTTAAAGGCTTTCCTTTGATTGACGTCCACCAAACTCAAGTTTGACCATCAGGAATGTGGAGCGATGGGTCGCGTGTTAATGGTAACCGTACAAACGTCAGAGGAATGAGTTCTGGTTTGAAGTATTTAACCTTGGGATAACACTTGAAAATTTTAAGTCTAAGGGTGTTAAGTCAGCACCTTGGAATATTCAACTACCTTCATTGAAATGGGTCCTAGTTTAAATTCTTTAACCAAGGAATAACTGAACCTACTGTTTCTCATTTTGATTTTTCTTTGGAGCGATGATAGCATTTGGCTCAGTTTTTGTTACTCATCCTATTGTAGAGTCTGTGCATGCCGGAAATCGTAAGGAGTTGCAATTATGGAAGCTTTTGGGCTACACTCTCCTTTCATCTCAACTATTCTGTGGTGCTGTGTCTTTTTCAGTTTTTGCGCGAAAAATAAGGGTTTCTTTACTTCTTACATGGGCACTATATTGTTATAACATTCTAATGGATTATCTTTACTCATCAAGCTTACCGTACGCCCAAACATCACACGGGAACGCTCCCTTGGCTTGACTGAGCTCAGGAGCTGGAATGGGAACCTTGTTTTTATAAACGTCATCAGATAACGGTCTTTTGCACCATGGTGACCTGCATATGTTACAAACCGAACCTACAATTGGTCATCTTAATCTATGTTTTTCATAGCGATTTTGTTTTTAACAACAGCCTTATTGAAAAGAAAACAGTGCGCTTTCACTGGAACACTGAAAGCATTATAAAACGTGTCTGTATGCTTGAATTGTGCCATCAGATTTCCAGCTTTCATAAACAAATAGAGAGCTGACGTTAATAAAAAAAAGAAATAGGCTAAAAATCGACAAAAGATAAAATATTAATGTATTAATGCACTTATTAAAGACATTGCTTAATATATCTTTCCGAATTTGAGATTTCGTCACAAATATAATGAATGGCTTAACAAACCAATGGGGATCGGTTCCTCAATGGATTTGTTTCATTTAAGGGCTTACGGACGGATTTCTCGCGCGTTGCTAAGGAAGTGAAAATTCATTTCCGGTGAACGACGCAGGCATTTCGGCAGCCAATCAGAAAAACCCCGCGAGAACCAACCAAAGCACAGATCTCTGGTCAGACGAATAGCGCATGCGTTGATAAAATGACTTCCGGTTCAACCTCGTTTCCATTACCCTTGTTTCAGATTGCTTCCGGTTTGCAGAAAAATCCTAAATTCTTGGCTGTCTCTAACTTGATTCATTATTTTTCAATGTTACATTTATCTAACCTGGATATGGAATATAACTAAGTACTGCGTCTATTGAAATCATTTTCAATACAATTTTTATGGACAAATCAATATTTTAAATCTCTCTAAAAAATCTATTTTTCAAATTAAAACGAAATCCATACTTACGATGATGGTAAAATGAATAAATACCATAACACCGTCAACGATTTTCCGATAAAATGCGACACAAAAAAATTTTTAGACTTTTTCGTTATTGGTCACGTGATCATGGGCGTGGCTCGATGACGTCATTTTTGGGTTTAGGACTGAATTGAAGATTTGACCTATGTAAACGATTAAAATTACTAAAAATAAATAGCCATTACTGTCCCTAGCAACGGGTCCGAAAATATATGTCAGTGAACCCTTAATCTTTTAATATCAGTATCCTTGACTTAGAAACGGCAAGGATGTCCACGTTCTTTCCTTATCAATTTACAACATAACAATGAGCCTAACATCTTCAAAATGTTAATTTTCTAAATTGGACAGTGTTAAAAGGTAGTTAAAAAAATGAGTTCCTTCAATTTGCATCTATTGCTACGTTTCGTTGATAGTTAACATGGAAGTTGGATTAATTGTAAATACTTGGGTAATACGTTGTTCTGAGCAGTTATGGAGGTGTTATGGTTAGATTCCTTTCCTTTGTCTCACCTTGCACAATGAAACCCTGAAATCTTTATAACTCCTTTCTCTCCCACAAGGCAGTTCTCGGGTATCTAATGAAAGAAAGTATAAATATTTTCAGTCGTTTGAAATAGTAGGAAACAAAAAATGGTATAATTTGTCTTTTTTGACTAGTCATTGACTAGTCATTGACTAGTTATTTGACTAGTCTGTTGGCGCTTACTTTCTTACGCTTAGGCAAAGTTCGTGGAAATTTGTACTCAGAGATAGACGGAGAGTTACAATTGACGCTTTACGGTTCTCCTTCTCAATGTGATTAATTTAGCCAGAGCTTTACAACTAGTTACTAAAAGTACTGTATAACCTCCACCCACTTGTAACTGCTCTGTGGTAGTAGCCAACTCGAAAGCTTGGCTCCTTTGGCTGCTACACACTTTTCCTTTGTTATGTTTAATTCAACGTATAGTTAGCTCTGTTGTTACTTTTTTATTTTCCTTAATGTTGTTATATTGTAATTGAATAAGTGTGAATAAAATGAACTTGAACTTGAACAGGTAATTGCATTCTGATGGTGATCGATCATTCTCATCTTCCATAGTTATACCCATACAAGTCCAACGATGACAGTTCGCGGTTTGATTGTCATCTATTGGACGCAATATGCTTCACGGATAGTGAACCTTTGTTAACTAGATTTATCGTTTTCTTAATCTCGTACTCGACTCACTTAATAGCATTTATCTCAAGCATGTTAAGGCATGGCTCAGAGCCTAATTTGCATAAAACATGAAAACGATCATAACTTTAAAGTGATTCACCTGAACAGGCTCAAACTTAGCAGCAGGATAAAACCTGTTAACCTTGAACCATTGTTTACTTTAAATGTCGCGTATTTGCATCACGTGACCTGTTATGATTGTTTTCCTACACAAAAAGAAAATTGAAAATGGGGTGCCGAGATGGCATATAATGGCTATAAATTGAACCGTTAACGTATTTGTATGCTTCTCCCCTATATGAATCTGGCCGGAATGGTTGACTATGATTTACAGTTAAAGGGTTATTTCGTAAAACAGGTCACGTGACATATTTTGTCTCTTAATATCTTGTTAATAAAATACAAAAATTGTCCATTCCGGGCAGGGATAGTATTTATGCATTGAGACAAGCAATTGCTTATGATTTTTCTCTTGGCTAAAGTTAACCATCCTTACCCCATTTGAAGTTTCCTTTTTGCCCAAATTATGACGTCATCAGACACGTGACCACAATAATCAAACCTTAAGTTATTTAAGGACGCTAAATCCAGTTTGTTGTATACTTTTGGTGACTCTTGGGGCTAAAATGCATTACTTCCAAACGAAAAAAGAATTTACTTCGCGGGGGGTCTACACCAAGGGACGAGCCATTCCTTAACATGCTTGAGATGACTTCTAAATCTCCTCGAACATAAATGTATTAGGATATCCCGCAGTTCAATTTTATCAGTATCAACAGAAAAATCATAAAAAAAAACAGTCATTTAACTTACTAATTCTCTGTGCTCCACTGAAGACTCGTGGAGATAAACCATGCCATTGATGACGTGGTTTAGAATGTTTACTAACTCGGAGGGATTGGACTGAAGCAGGGAAGAGTTTCTCTTGAGGTACTGCGATAGGTCACCTGCGCGTGTAAAGGATAATAAATAAGCAGCAGTCATTAGCCCAGTTTATACTAGAGACAAATTATCCATCGGATACGAATTTCGTCTGAAACGGATATTTCGTCTACATAGAAATTCGGTGTTTAAACGAATTATACGGTTATCGGACAAAATTCGCCTTCGGCTAATTCGTCTGTCAGCACGTCTTGAAGACATGCTGACAGAAGGATAATTGGTTTCTTAATTTATAACTAGACGGAAAACGAAGTCAGTTTTTGACTTAAGCCTGGTATTCACATGTCGGGAAAATCCCAGAGGATTTGGGGATTTCGCTGTTTCCCGACCGTCCCAAATTTCGCCGACTTATGAAAACACTCAATCGTAGACATCCCCGATCATCTGGGATGGTCGGGGACAAATCGGGAACATTGGGAGCGTTTCTATTTTCCCGATGCGTCCCAGATTTCTGCGATGATCGACGATTTTCCCGACATATCGGCAAAATCTGGGACGATCGCGAACAGCAAAATCCCCGATCGTCTGGGATTTTCCCAACATATGAAAAACAGGCTTTAGTTTTCACAGGCGGGGTTTTGTTTTGGTTTAGTTCACAAGGTTTTTTGTGACGTCCATTTCCTCTCCCCAGTCCTCCCCAGTCCACAATAGCCATTGTTAACAACAGCACAAAGGCATTGACTCTGTTTGCCAAACGGCAACAGACTGAAAAGCGTTAAAATACGACTAATCGTTTAATTGCAACCAGCTATAAAAGAACAGAACATGCGGCTGGGGTATTGAAGCCGCGATGGGTTTTACCAGAATACTTAGCAATTCTCCTACTACGAAAACACTCTTTTGAGGTCTTGACAGTGTACCATTATACAGTATACATACACCTAAATGCAACAACATTGTCATAGAAAATGAAAAATGAAAAAAGGCCAATTGGAATTAATTAAGCATACACTGACTACATTCTCGGGTTTTAATAAATAAATTCTCAAAGCAGGTTTTGCACTTTTCCTTTTCATAGTAAAATTGTGGACTTGCAACAGTTACGTTGTTCTCAGAGAATGAGACGAACAGGCAGCAACATATTTCCAACATAGACGTGTACCAGATCTACCATGTAAATATTCGAATTGCAAAGCATTAATTATCCCTTCAATGTACATTTCATTGGTTTTCTTTTATTCAATAGTGCTTCATTCACTCCCTTTGCCTATTGTTATGGTTAAGATTTTTAAAAACAATGCGGCTTTTGTTTCTTTTGTTTTATATTTCAATAGTGGACTTCTTCAATGGGGTGTAATGAAATAGCGTTCGACCTTTAATCGCGACCAATCAGCAAATTGTCGGTGACCCAACGGAGGTCTAGTGGGGAAAACGTTTAACGAGGAACCGACAGGGGGTGGGTTAGTCACTTGCTCTGGCTGCATTGTCATTATCGACCGAGCGCATATGACAAACCTCGCACTTAACGTTTGCAAAATTGTGAACAGAAACCTTTTTTAACAGACTAGCAGTGTACTTTGGTTTATCTAGCAATTATTTAGTGATTGCCAAAGAGGCTTAGTCGCAAGCAGGCTCTTGTTTTTCTTTTAGTCAGTCGAGTGAGCGAGCGGCGAAATAGAATTATAAAAAATGTTCAATGTTCAATGTTGTGAATAGAAAGCTTACTCTTTTTGCGGCGATTGTTTTCAAAAACATTGCCTATTGTTATTTTGTTAGGGTGTGATTTTTTTCTCAGCGATACTGCTTTCGCATTTCTAAAGGACATCTTACTTGATTTATTTTTTCATGCGCGTTTACCTTCTCTCGCCGTGTAATTAACAACTTACGAAGAGTTTTGAATTTCGCGCTTCGGTACGTAGTCGGCTTGCGCGTCGGTTCTTTCTGACCATTGTTTTACGAACAATAGAGCCTAAAAACTTAAACAATAAAAATGACCATTTTTTTTTTTTTTTTTTTTTTTTTTTTTTTTTTATTTAAGTGAAAACAATACATCATTGTAAAAGTTAAATAAAAGGACAATACACAACACAAAAAAGAAACAAAAAAGTCTATGATAACTACTCTGTATAAGCTACTTATCAAAGCTTCCTATACAATATTTCCAATTAAGCTGATTTATAAATTCAGTTAAATTACACGATTTAGAATTTAATTTCTGATGGTACAGATAGTATTTTGCAAACAAAAGACACTGATTAAGTTTAAGCAAATAGCTTGTAGATGCGTCATTTTTAGAAGTAATGCCAAATAGTTCCTCTGTAAGAGAGGGTTGCAACCTGCAATTATGAACTCTATTAAACCAACTAGTTACTTCATTTATAAAATATCTAGTTTTAGGACAGTTGACAAAAGTATGCAAAATAGAGTCTGGTTCATCACAATAAATACATTTGTTACTGTTTACTATACCATAAATACATAGTTCTTTCCTAGTTACAACTATTCTATGAATTAATTTAAAATTAAACTCCCTTAATTTATTCTCACGACATGTTTTTCCAATTTGGATGAACTTTTGCTCCCAGTTAATGTTTCCTACATTAAGTTCCTTCTCCCATTTTTTTGGACCCGCAGGGACAGTCTTAGTTCCATTGATAAATAGCCAGTAGTAATCTTTACATTTCAATTTAATTAAATCGATTGTTACTGAGGGGGACAGTTGGAATTGAGTATTTTCAGGCAGAAATGTGTGTTTTATTTGAACAGATCTCGCTTTCAAAATAATATGCTTTGGGATTGCAGATAGCACCTGCAGATAACTTAAGAAGTTTGTCTTAATCCCATATCTTTCTTGAAACATTTGGAAAGATAACAGTTTTCCGTCTTTATCCATTAGGTCGTGTACTGACATTATTCCCTTCTCTATCCATGCATTATAACAAAAAGGTTTTCGGTCAATTAAAATATCCTTATTATTGAATAAGAATAAGTCGTGACCACTCGCGCAATTATAGAGGGTCCTTAATTCAAGGAAATAAAGTAAGATGAACTTGTAAAAGTGTGGAATTGACGATTGTTCAACCAATTTGGTGTCAAAATTGCAATGAAGCAGGAAATTTAGTCCACCATACCTTTTGAAAAAGTGTGTTGGAATGGATTTCCATTTTTCTACTGGATTTTGCGTTCTTATTAAGAGTCTCGAGATCCAAGCTAACCTCAGCGATTTAAAGAGAATAATAGGATCAGGAGCACGTAGACCTCCGTCAGCATAATCGTTACGTAATACATCTCTTTTTATCTTGTCTTGTTTTTTGTTCCAAATGAAATTAAAAATAGATTTTTTGATTTTTAAGATATCATCTGGGTTAATATCGAGCGAGGATGCCGAATATACCAATTGTGAAATACCAATTGCTTTTGCTATGAGACATTTGCCAAATAGAGATAAATTGCGACCACTCCAAATATCCAGTTTTGTGCTTAATTTTCTAATTTTGGCCTCCACGTTTTTTTCATAGTTTCCCTTTATATCGTAAGATATGAAGATTCCCAGCGCACGCTCGGGTACTTCACTCCAATTTAGGTCCAAGGGTTTACTCGGGTTAGTTCTCCACGGCCCAAGCCATATTGCTTTAGTTTTACTGATATTCAATTTGAGGCCAGAGATGTCGCTAAAAGATTCAATTGTATTCATCGCTCTTATGACAGAATTTATGTTTTTTAGGAACAATGTTGTATCATCCGCAAATTGACTAATTTTATGCTCAGTGGAAAAGATTGTAATTCCCTCAATTGCTTTATCACATCTAAGCTGAGACGCTAAAAGCTCCGCTCCCAATATGAAAAGGTAGGGGGAGAGAGGGCATCCCTGTCGTACTCCCCTCGACAGTTTAAAGTAATCGGTTGTGTAACCGTTATTTAATACGCAACTTTCTGTATTGGAATAAAAAGTTGACACCCATCGTTTAACGCTACTACCAAAATTGAAGAAATCAAGTGTTTGTTGAATAAAGGTCCACTCTATAGTATCAAAGGCCTTCTTAAAATCAAGTAAGAGAAGAATGCCAGGAACTTCCTGTACCTCCGTCTGTTCAAGTATGTCGTTTATCAGTCTTATATTCTGTCCGATAAATCTCCCTTTCATAAACCCCGTTTGATTTTGATTTATCAATGTCAAAAGGACTTTCTCAATCCTCGAGGCGATAGCCTTTGATGAAATTTTATAATCGACGTTTAACAAAGTGATTGGCCGCCAATTGGACAAATCTTTCAAATCCGCATTTTCTTTTGGAACGAGTGTGATTACGCCTCTACGTTGGGAAATGCTTAATTTAGTGCTCTCGTATCCCGCGTTGATACTATCGAGGAGATCAGGAACTAGAATATTAAAAAAATATTTATAAAATTCTACTGTAAAGCCATCATCTCCTGGCGACTTTCCATTGCTTAAGGATTTAAGTGCTTTCAAGCATTCATCTCTTGACAGGGGCCCTTCAAGCTCTTCCCGTTTATCATCCGATAATTGTGGTAAGTCCTGGCGCAAATTCTTAGTGAAATCTTGGAAGGCTTCCTCCGTGGTCTCTTTAACAGAGGTGTAGAGATTTTCATAAAACGCCTGAATTTCTTTAAGGATTTCATTTTCTTTAACGATTGTTTTTCCTTCTGCAATAGAAAGCTCTGTTATTGTCTTCCTATTACCGTTCTTCCGTTCCATATTGAAAAAATAATTTGTTGGTCTCTCTCCTTTCTCGATCCAATTTATTTTGGAGCGAAGGATACCACCCTCAGCCTGTTTCTCATAGATATGTTGAAGTTCCTTTTTTAAGTCTTCACGTTCTTTTAACTCCACTTCGTTACTCTGTTCGGCGCTTTCCTCATTAGCAGCAATTTTTTCATCCAACAAGTCTATGCGAGATTGGAGCTGTTTCTCAAGTTCTCTCGTTTTCCGTGATTTGTTTTTAGCATAGGGAATAGTTAAGCTCCTAATCTCCATTTTAATCAATTCCCAGGTAAGCTTTTTGTCTGTTATTTCGGCATATTTTTGTTTTATATTAGGATAATTCTCCTTTATCATATTTACGTAAAGTTCGTCCTCTAATAAAGAGTTATTAAATTTCCATAGCCCGGGTCCACGTTTCCTATTTTTAAGCAGAACACATAGCCTAACAGCTTTATGGTCCGGAGCAATCGAAGTTTTAACATCAGTATATTTAACTTGATGAGTTAATATTTTCGCAATTAAAAAGAAATCGATTCTTGATTTTATATTGCGTGCTCCAGATTCATAAGTAAAGCATTTTTTCCTGGGATATTTTTGTCTCAAGATATCTATCAAGTCTAGTTCATTCATCATGGAGAGAAGTTGATCTCTGTAGGCTGTTGCTTTCCACAGAATGCCGCCTTTTTTGTCAATTGCCTGCAATGTGGTATTCCAATCGCCTCCCAGTATCAAATCGGAAATTACGGCTTTAGACACTAAAAATAATTCCAACGTTCCAATAAATGCCTTTTGTAAAGCCGGGTTATTTGGTGCATAAACATTGCATACAGAAAACTTCACTGCCTCAAAACAAGCATTGATTAAGACAATTCTGCCTTCCGAATCCTCAAAGGAGCTTTCAATTTGAATATCGTACAAAGGATTCAACAAGATACAGACACCTTTCTGATGGTTGGAGCCATGGGAAAAGAATATTTTTCCTCCCCATTCAGATTTCCATAATAATTCGTCGTGACGCTCAGAATATGTTTCTTGGAGTAAATAAAAAGTACAATTTAGATCTTTTAAATAAGAGAAAATGCTGAGTCTTTTTCGTTTGCTTTTAAGACCTCTAACATTTAAGGACAAGAAATTACAGTTTGTCATTTTGAGACTGAATCCAAAATAAAAACAAAATCAAAACAAGTCTTATATTAAGACAAAATACACTTAACAATTTGAACAAAACACTCAAACACTGATACTTTAAAGGGTAAATAAAGTTATTTACTAAGAGCTATGCGTCTACTGTACTTCCCTTAAGGTAGAAAAAAAAAAACCTGAAAGCCCTTTATAAATCTTGAATTTCTTCTACAGAATGCATTTGTCTTGGCTTGCCCATCGGCGAAGTTTTGACAAAGATCTTTCCATCCAAAGACCAGCAGCTTTGAATTTTTCCATTCCCTCTTTTTTCTACAGCTCGAAACATCATCTCTTTTCGGTACGGCGTGAGATTTTCATTGATGAAGATCCGTTTTGGTCTCTCCGTCTCCGAAGTAACTAGCACCGTGCCGGGGAAGAGGCTTTGAACGGTAACACCTTTCAGATTCACGCGAGCTTTATAAAGTTTAGCTTTTGTCTTGTAGTTCACAAATCTAGCAAGAATTGGTTTTTCGCCTTTTTTCGTTTTGATGCGGTGGGATATTTCGATGTCGTTTTCCTCTAACTGGATCCCGATTTCCTGTGCAATTTTACAGATAATCTGGTCCGGAGGCATCTCGATATTATCAGGAATACCATGAAATTCCAAGGACGACTTTCTAGAATATTGTTCCAGGTTGTCGAGACTAACCTGGAGGTCTAGTATATCATTTGCTTGTTCTTTTGCCAATTTACTCGTGCTTCGAAGTTCTCTTTCCAATGTCGCTATATATTTAATCTGGTTTGCAAACTCTTCTTTAAGAGATTTGACTTCTTGATTGCTCTTTGCGATAGTGGCTTTCAGTTCTGCGACGTCTTGCGTCAATTTGAAGTTATTATTTAATAACGTTTTTACCGTACCTTGTATTTCGATTAAAAGTGTGTACATTTGCTTCAAAGAAGGGTCTTCAGTTTCGTCTGGCAGAGAGGAAGGCGAAGACGCGGCCATATTGGAATTATCACCACGCTGGATCTTGTGTTCGGGAGATGTTATATCGTCTTCTGAGCCACGCTCTTCTCGCTTTTTCTTTTTGGTCATAGATTAACAGGGCTTATCTCTCAAGAGACAGTATCAAATGTATAAACTTCCAGTAAATTTCTACATTTTGAGAAGATTAGACGCTGAGCTCGTTTACACACGTCCGTTCATCTCGCTAGGTAACCCCTCCTCCCATAAAAAAAGAAGGTTCACAAAATTTTCACTCCTTTTATGGTCATAAAAATGACCATAAAAGGAGTGAAAATTTTGTGAACCTTCTTTTGTGAAACTTCTTTTGTGAACCCAAAATCCTAACACAAAGTTTGATATGTACTCGTAGCCACAGTTTCTTTGTCCGAAAGCATACAAGCCTAAAAGCACGGGGTTGAGCGCAACAACGGAAGGCGATATGATTTCCCAAATCATGCTGAATAAATTATTTTGCCTGATGGTAGCTTCCCTCTATTGGATTAAAATCTGGGCTATAACGTGGAAGAAATCATCGAGATTCGCCCAAAGAACCGCCTCAAAACGCCCCAGAATACAGGTAAGCCACGTTATCTTTAATCAGTGCACGATTAATGTACAGCTATAAACGTGTGGGTTCCAGCAGTATCATGAGGTCGAAACTTGAAAACCTCGGCCCACGTTTTCAAGTTTGATTCTGCAAATTCAAAAACGCCGTCGAGAAGTGGAGGTATTTGTTGAATCAAAAAATCCATTTTGATAGCCGGAAGAAAGAAAAAAATCACTTTTAACAGTGATATGTCCAAAATTTCGGTGCAAGAATAGTGAACAGTGCCGCGCGTGGAACCTCGTGATACTGCCCCTTTAATGCTGCAAGCTATGATGGTTAAACTAATTCCTATGTGGCTTTTTCCTTTTTTAGTTTTCTATGACAACGTTATTGCAATTAAGTGTGTACAATATACCATTTGCCTGGTATGATCATCACCAAAGAAATTCGTTTCACGCTTTATCTGACAGAATCAGACGAAACTAACTTGAACTGTGCTACAGTCGATTTGCTGCCTAAAGTCTAACACTGCTATCACATCGGGCTTCCCGATCGTGCTACGACCGTCCCGACTCAAAAATATGGAAAATCGGGTGAAAAGTCGTGGCCAAGTCGGGAAGGTCGTGGTGTGATCGGGGTTAGTCGTGGCCAGTTCGTGAGGATCGAGAACGGTCGGGAGGGGTGCCACGACTTTTTAGGTCGGAGCTTAATAGACGGGAAACTCTCACGATTATCAAAACTCGTGGCTAGAACGTAGTGAGGACGTGGCGCGGTCGGGATAGTCGGGGCACAATCTTGGCTCAGTCGAGGTGCAGTCGGATTGGTCGTAGCAGTCGTGGAGTTTGGTGTCATAGGGGTTTAACTTTTCATGATCAATAGATCGTGGACGAATAGTCGGGAGGTGGTAGCACGCATAAGCGTTAGGAGTTTAGAAGCTATTTAGAATGTTCAAAGTGCTTGTGATAGCAATTTTTTTTTTATAAAAACATGAAAAATATTTTAATTTTTTTACCGTTAGTCAGGTTTTCTTGAACCATAAAGTTACGAGGACCTTTCAATCCAATCCCGTGCAGTCGTACTACGTTGTCATGATTAAGTGTCCTATAAATAAACAACAATAAAACAAGCCAGTGAATATACCGGTGACAGTATGGGTGCATTCGAATGAACGTATTCCGTGCAAAGAGTTAAAGGGGCTATATCACCTTTTTTTATCAAAGCTAAAAAACAGGTATTTGTTTCAATGAAAACCTAAACATGATAGTTACAGTTTTGTTAATAATTAACATACTACTACATTGAAACTATTATTAATCATTATTACTATTATTTGTATTATTAATTGGCTGCGTATGGTCAGGATGGAAATGGACTGTAACTTTAAAAAGTTGGCCAATTCCATTTTTCAAGTCCTACTAGGCGTTTCTGCCTTACAAAATATCAGTTGATATTTTCCTCTCGGTATTCGAAGAGCATTTTATGGATGAGCAAAATAATGTACTAAGTCAAATATTTCTATAATTTTGACCAAAACTGCAAAACTGCACTGACCCAATAAGTGCAACTGGTTGAAAGCAAATCAAAATTCCACATCAGTTAAATGCTAACATTCCCTTATTTTTACTCACATCAGTAATCTTGATTGGTTGCTGAACTTTTCTTTCAACATGTCAGAACTTCCCTCTGGCAGAAAGTGGATTAATGCATTTTTGTTGTGAAACTTTCCATTAATAACACTCTGCAGTAGAAAAATATTATTGTCTCTCGTCAGCCAAAGGACGAATTCTGATTTGTTGCAGTGACTGCTTGACCGTGTCACGCGATCAAAAGGTTTGCCAAGGAAATAACGAGCTTAGAATGAGAACTGCAATCATTGAACAGTCATTTATGTTAACAATTGTCCCAGGATAAGCTGCATTGGTTGTCAAATGGATCGACGTACATGTACGAACATATACGCCTGTCATGGGGTGTACTCCATTGACATTTTACAACGGTCATCAACGCCCCTCTTGATAATAAATCAACTCCCTACCCAAGGCAGACCACAGTCACGCTCTTCTCTTGTTTCTACTTCTCCCCAGTCCATCTTCCAGATTTCTACAAGAGGACAAGAGTTAGTGGTCAGTAACATGCACCGATCAAGTTTGTTGCACTTAGGAGCTTTCTCATTGTTCATCGGCTAGGTTCAAAAGTCAGTAACTTTTCTACAATAGATCACCAAAATTGCTCTGAACTGGAAAGAACGTTTTATTCTGATTGATGTGGCACGTTTAAATAACGCGGTACTCAACCTAAATGCCATTTTGCCGCCACTTAACATGGCTTTAATGGAAATATCTCGCTCACGTTTCAAGCAATCCAAAACCTCTATGCTTATCATTCTCATGAATCTATGTTATGGGGTGTTTTGTAAATGTTTGGGAGGAAATAGTTTTTCTCAAAGGATTTGTAAAATTTAGAGAAATAAGAAATATTGAAGAATGAATAAAGTTTACCTCAGAATTTGTAGTTAATGATTAATAGATTGACACCAAAATAGTCCATTAGTAACCTGGGGTCCTCTTGTGTGGGTATCAACTGTCTGTTGGTGTTCCAAAAATCATCCCTTCTTTAAGCCTCTTAAAATTTCATTCAAATTTAGGTTGAGTCCCGCCTTAACTTGAACAATTTATTGAACAGAAACTACATTTTAGCTTCGACATTTATAGCACCAGTAAGTACTTTGTCATATCATGTTGTCATTTTGATAGTAACTTTGTCATATCGAACGAGTGCCGGCCGCCAAGACAGCTGCTTCCTTTTTTCCTGTTTATTCTATTTTTTATTATTTATCTTTGAGAGAGGAGGGTAGTATGTAAAATAAAAGCGTTTTACCATCTGCATTCTTGAGTGTGGGGTACTTTTCCAAAGTTATCCCTAGAGCTGCAACAAAAAAAAAAAGTTGCAATCATATATTTTGTTCAGTGACGGTAGTGTTAGGAAGTAAAATGGCACAACAGGAGGTTTTACTCCAGCAAAGAAGTGAATACCCTTAAGTAACGCTCCACATAAGAACTACAGTAAACTTCATTGTTCTGCGGCATTGGCTCTTTCTCGCATAGAATGTCTTTGATTTCAAGAAAAGGAGAGGAGCTAACGGTTATAATTCATATTTCAGTATAAAAATGAAGAATGTCCATTTGCGTCAGATAAATTTTAGGAAATGTTCGTGCTTAACCAATCAAAATAGCAGAAGACAATAGTTAACAATTTTGCTTCTTTGATGAAGTTCCTCAAATACAATTTCTTTAAAAATTTGCAAGTTTTGCGATTGGGTTTTAAATTACATGAAACCTTTAAAAATCAAACAAAATGCACCTCTAAACCCAACTTTTTAGCGGTCTTTGAGTCTAGGCCAATGAGATCGCTTGCTGTAACAATGAAAATAAGTTGACATTCCATCATGCATTACCGTTAGCACTTTCCTTCTTATGCGGATCATTACTTAAACTAGAGATTTCAGTCACCTCAATAGAGTTAACACGTTTGCTGGTGCGTCGAAGAATAGAATAATGACGTGGGATGCTCACCCCCCCCCCCCAACCCCCGCCCCCGCCCCCGCCCCCGCCCCCGTCCCTCTTGTTATCGAAAAATGTTTTCAGTCTCTAACACGGCGAGGAGTGGATACGCCATTGCATCCGGTTGAAAATTTCACGCATTAATTATGCCAAATTTCAATAGAAAATCTCAATAAGTATGAAATAAAGAGACGTTCTATCTAAATCTCAGTCTGTGTACGTTCTTACCACGTTCTTAAAATTCTGGCCAATCTCAGCCTCAACGTTCTTATGAAAAAGGATCTTATATATTAACAGAGTGTAACACAAGACTGAGTTTGGGAATCCACTCATGATTACTTCCATCTTACTCGCATGTTGTTTGCACTGATCCAGCAGCTGTTGTATGCTGTCAAATTGCAGAAAATTTGCGTAAGAGACCGCGTCTGACTCGTCTTTAACTCGATACTTTTGGGTTGCTTCATCCAGAAGAACTTCAATATGCTTCACTGTTTTGTCCGTTCTGTAAAGGTGAAACGAAAACATAGCATTTCGGTTTAGCTTGTGAGAAAGAAATTCTTCCCAGATTTATTCACTATTTCAAAAGATTAAGTATCCCAAATCAGAAACCCATAAGTGGATTGAAACGTGCAACTGATTCTTGTATGCTTCAAAACAAGCTTCCGATTATTCAATTTGCTAAGAAGTTGTTACAGCCATATTATTTGGTCAAAATCAAGACAAAAATATTAACCAATCAGTTCGCTAGAACAACTTGCTTCCAATATCGAGGGACCGAGGGGTTTACAAATATGGCACTAGGCAAAAAAATGAATATTCGGAAGCTGTGAATGCGCGTTACACGTTTCAACCCACTTACGGGTTTCTGCCCAAACTTAAAGGGGTAACAAGCAATGGTTTACGTGAAAACACCAGCCAACCATTATTGTTAATTATATGAAGGAGGAATATCCACTGACCTAAAAGAGAGAATTGTTCTTGATCCCAATCCACTAGTTCGTAAGATGAAACAGCCTGGTACCTAACAAAAATGACAGCGAGCAATAATGAGAGAAATGTAAACTACTAGAGCAAAACTAAGACAAGATGTTGTGACAAATCTTGAGGCACATCGCGCACATCTCGCACATCGCGCGCGCATAATTTTGTAATAGTGATTGATTGTTTTTCGAATAATTTAGACGCGGTCGCCTATTTAAAGGTGTGGAACCGAGTTATAATGTTCGAAAATTATACAGTCTTCGATCGCGTGCCGATAATTTTGACGATACTTTTATTACAGTTTACCAAAGGGTATTTAAAGACCTAAGCATGATACGGTCCCTTTTTGGACAATCCAGTTTCAGATTTAGGTAAAAATGAAGATTGTTTGGATTGTTATGGTAGCCGCAAAAACCCTAAAAAGATCGATCCGTTTTTGTTCATCATCCTTCAGCCGCTCTGCGAAGGGCCTTGCATGTTTGCTAGTGTGCTGGTTCTGAAGGTTCACGTGCTACTGATCTGAATCTACGGATCGCCAAATGCAACGCACAATCTGAGATCACAGTCAAATACCGATCTAAACGATCCTCCCTCAATATAGACCTGGATCGTTCAGATAAAAATGTAAAATTGTTCCAATCTCAGAATCTGGATTTAGATGGAAGCATAAGATGGGCTGGCATTCAAGTAAGGGCAGACCTGTAGAGCTGTTAATTAAATCCATTTTGAAATCACTGGTGATCCTTGGAATCTGATTGGTCCAAAATGGTGCAATTTATTTCCAAATTGCACCATTTTGGACTCTAAATCGCATCATTTTAAAATGGTGCAATTTATTTCCAAATTGCACCATTTTGGACTCTAAATCGCATCATTTTAAAATGGTGCAATTTATTTCCAAATTGCACCATTTGAAATCACTGGTGATCCTCTTATTACAATATTACACTTTTTTGTGCAATATTGGGGGATTTCAAAATGGATGTAATTAAGTGGTAATTGAACTTCGTGTCGTGCAATTTTGGTCTGAAATCATACTTGTGATTTCAAATCAAACTCGCGCTATCGCGCTCGTTTGATTTTGAAATCACGCGTATGATTTCAGACCAAATTGCACTCCACTCAGTTCAATTACCAATATTAATTAAACGGTCTCTGAGATTAGTTAGCGTTGCACTCACACTCTTGGGGAATGCTCCGATCTCCGCTTAAGACGGATTAATATGCATAGGATATACATTATAACTGAAGTCAATATCACTTTAATGAACCTTGGAAATTTTCGTTAATTTTTCCAACGGTGCGTTTCTGTTTATTGGGTTTATTGAAAAGGCGAAAAACCGATCGCATTCGTAATATGTACTGTAAAAAGATTACGATGAAAGAAGGAAAAGTTCCTTTTGAAATCAAACACATCAAGCAGTGTTCCGTTTTATTCAGTTCATGTTCCTGATACATTGACTGGATTGCCATGGACTATTCTCGCATTACCATGGATAGGAGGATCATTTAGTCTCACTGGTTATTATTAATAAAGTAAATGTCTCGCTTTGAAAATGAAGCTGCGTATATATTGAAGTTAGTAATAACGAAAATAAAGAGGATGTCCTAATTTATATAGGTCCTCTTCCTTTCTTGGACAATGGAAACGGCCATTTTGGCCCAAAATCCGTTAAATACTAGTATGCCAAAAACGGACGCCAACATTTGTGACTTGGCTACTGTCCGCTTAATAAAGGAATATCCGCTTAATACAGGTTTGACTGCACTAGATCTTCAGCGCAGACTTTAGTATATGTACATATTATAGAACACAAAGTAGTTAATTTTGAATCTAGGACTGATGAAATAGTTGAGGTTGATTGGTTAAATTCACAAATTTACCTGGTCTCTGAGGATGGCTACTGCAATAGAGCTGGGAATTTCATCAAAAAACCATCTGTGGAGTGGTTAAAACAGCTTGTCATAAAACCAGTCGAAGAGTTTGTAGGAGTGTACCCTTAGTCCCAAGCCAAAGCAACAGACAAAGCAAAGCAACAGATAAGACAATGCAATAAACTTAGAGAATGCTTTGTTTGATGTGCGACCATTTGAACTATCTATAGCGCACATATCACATGTCTCATGGCGCTTTACATACACTTATGAGAATGAGATCGGACGTCAGCTTATAAGGGGCCTCAGGTAGCCGCTATCGGTCCATTGTTGATCTCATCTTCCCTATTCCACCCATGAACAATGTATGGCACTGAGTGTGGTCACAGACGGGGTTTGTTACGTTACGTCCTCAGTGTTCTTTTACGTCCGCTTTGGAGACGGGACCGCCATTTCTACGTGGTCATCCGAGCCACGTGAAAGTCTAACCATTTGCCGATGTCATAGCAAAGGCAGCACTTCTGTCAAGACCCTGAGTGTTGGTGCAGCAGGGATTCGAACCCGCGACCTCCCGCTAACCAGAAAAATATTGTTCAGCTAACCAGGCTGGGGTATATAAATTTACAAGAATGCTCCACATTGTCGCACTTAGCCTGTTCCAGGCTCCGAGATAGTGGGGAACGCGCGAAGTAAAAAAAAAAAAAATAGGGAAAAATCGCGGGGGAACTGGGAGAGGGAGGTCGGCGACCTCCCTCACCCCAGTTCCCCCGCGGTTTTTTTACTTTCTTTTTTACTTCGCGCGTTCCCCACTATCTCGGAGCCTGGAACAGGCTATGTCGCACTCCACTCACCCAAGTGTATAAATGGGTACCGGTGCTATATTGATGGGGTGACAACGGGATCGGATGGTCTAAGCATTTCATACCGGGGGGAGACGCGATGCATCTAGTTGCTTCGTGCTACAGAAACCGCGTTAGCCCTTTAAGCCCCGAGGCAAATCCCCCCTTCTTCCCAAAATGATAAATAAAAACTGTATGACCATGTATGATATACCACTTGAAAGGTTTTGATTAGTACAATTCATAACCTATGCCATTTTAAATGGAGGAAGTTATGGCTTTGATAGAACTGGGTTTGAAACGTAAAAATAAAAACGTTTAGCAAAGTCGTAGTCTTCATACATTTTAGGTATACCCCCAAACTATACCTCATTTTGCAGTTCTAAGTGAGTAGAACAACACGAGTTTCATCTTAATGAACACATGCATTAAGAAAAAAAACATTGAAACGTTTGGGGGTGGTCAATCACATTACATAGAGTAGGGGGGATGATTTTATGTTCTCAATGGGTAGATCTTTCCAAGACCATTTTGGTGGCCAAAATTCATTGAAATTGACCAGATATTGAACAAGTTATGTGATTACTTTATGTGCCATATGGCACTCCGGCTCCGTGTTGAGCTCCTGTGCTCGGTGTGCAACTTTATCCTTTTTTTTCTAACAAATTTATCGTACTTACGGTTCTTCCTCGAGGTCTTTCAGCTTCACCAAATCCTTTGGAATGTACCCGTATCCACTTGTCCTGCGGAAACATTTCCCACACTAATCAATCAGTGACTCTTAAAAGCAAGTCATATAAAATTGCAACCGTAAAGGTGTGGATTACAGACCCAAACCTCTCTTATTATCTCGTTCGAAAGAAGTTTTATCTGAGAGCACTGAAGCCAATTATTTTTAATCAACTACGAATAGTGGAACCGAGGTATCTTGTATTGCAGCGCACGGAATTTAATGCCCTGCGCTGTAATCAACTCAATCAACCAATAAAGGATGCCTTTGGGGCTTTAATTTGGTGTCCGTAACAGAGAGTCCGTTATAGCAGCAGTTGTTTTCAGTAATTCTTTAGCCTGCATTGCAGGCGTTTAATGATGGGGCGAAATTTCGAGGATGTAATGATGGGGCGAATGCAGGCTAGTAATTTCCCAACACTTAGCGAGGTGTCAGCAAGGAGAGGAGTTGAACAAATTGAGCGGATAACACTCGGTTTGTTCATCAGTATGAGCAAAACTAATAATTACTTACGAAGTTGTTGAAAATGCTTTCCATTCAACAGTGCCAGATGCGTCAGAGACGGTCAAGTGGTCACCCTTATAATGAATAACGAGGGAAATAAGTATTACATGTAAGCTCATTTGATAATTTAAACTCAGGTATTGGATTCTCGAATACCCTAAACACTCTATTAAGCCCTCCCCACTCTATTAAGCCCATCCCACCCCCCTCCTCCCTCGTGAGCTTCGAGTTTTAAAAAAAGCCCCTCCCCTCTGTCTATTAAGCCCCACTCCTGCTCCCCACAAAACTACGGAAAACACAGCCACTTTGGTCGGGTTAGAATGGCATTATATTCTTATCTCAGCATTTCCACATTTCAATGGCATATGGGACAGCTTCAATACTTTATTATATTTTAATACTGACTTTTCTGAAGAGTTTTAAATATGCTCTCCTCTCTATTAACTCCCCCTCCCTTCACCGAAGTGGAGGTGGGTAGTGGTGGAGGTAAATATCCACCACTACCCACCTACACTGAGGTGAATAGTTGTTTTAGTAACAAACAATGAGATAATGTAACGAAAATGATGCTTTTTAACTCATTTATTCATGTTAACGATTACAATTTTCGCGCGCAAATTGCTGGGGGTGAATAGCACTTGCTATTCCGAGTTTCGGTAGCCAATCAGAGCACGCCAACAATGCTATCCACTGTTTCAGTATATACTAATAAGGGTTATTCTTTAAAACAGAAACCGACTCTTGCTTGGACAATTGTAATCATTCGAAAACCTGAATGAGCGAAATGTTTTCCTCAGATGATGTTCATTGATCGATCTGTTTGGTCAGTTAATCCACGATGCCAGTAGCTCAAAATTACTACTGAAAACGCGAAAATGATAAATGATTTTCCAATAAATAAAAATATAAAATTATATCGGTTTTATATAGCGCCACTATCCATAGCGATGATCAGAGCGCTTACAAATGCTAAATAATCTAAAAATGACATATTATCCAAACATAAAAAAACTAAGAACTAAAAGCTAAGAAACTAAAATTATTAAAAGTAACTCTTTTTTCTTTAAAAATAGGTATTTCTTGAGCTTTTTTTGAAAATGTCAATCGACGTGTATTTATGTCTATTGGAATAATGAACCAACAAATTAGATATAGCTGACTTCAGTAATCGTTAAATTGTTTTTACCGTGTTGAATGGAAGGCTTCCTGGCATGTCCGAGTAATGAGTCTCGCGAGCAACCACTCCAAAGCCGCTGAAGGCGATAGCAAGCGATAACTAGAACAAGAACATATCAAACAATTCAGCATTTCAGTGTTGCCCCTCAGTTCAAGTTATTCTTATTATAATCGTATCAATAACAAAATTCTCGATTGTGATTGGTCATCCACGCGCCTATTTCTTACGTTATTAGCGCGCGGTCACGTGGGTGCCCAATTACAGCTATCCAATTACAACTTTTGTAATTGGATAGCTGTAATTGGACACCTACGTTGCGCGCGCGTCAATCAGGTGCACTTAACTGGGTTTTTTTTTCTCGCCGTTTCTTCCTGCTTTCAAACTGATAGAAAATATCCTTGACGTTTTGAGTACAAAAAACTTCGCATATGCTTTTTAATCTCGAATTTTGTTATTGATTCGATTAATTAATAATTGAACTTCGTGTCGTACAATTCAGGGGTAATCGTGCTCGTAATTTCAAATCGTCCTCGCGCTACGCGCTCGGCCCATTTGAAATTACTCGTCCGATTACTCCCTGAATTGTACTCCACTCAGTCCACTTACTATTACTTATCCCCCACCGACTTTGCTGAAATATGGATGGACTCAACCCTAAAATACCAGAAAACTGTTTTGGTGGTTATTTAATTTGTGTTAGCCTGCTGTTAAAATAACAAATTTAGGAAATAAAGTGCAGTTCTGTATAAGCCATGAAGTGATAAACCCTCGGACGTACAGGGGGGAGGGGGGCATCCACCCCCACCCCCACCCCCCCCCCCCTGTTAAGGTTTTTCTCGGATTTTTTCAAGAGAATTTATTGTTGGCACATGCCGTCTTCAGTAGCTGTTCGGTTACCCTTTTGACACATTTTGGTAAAGTTTGGCGACAACCAGTTGCTATGGTAACAAGATGACGTCAAAAGTAGCATGAGGTCAAGCCGTTTTTGAATAGAACTGGGTGTTTTTCACTTTTTTCGTAGTTGAGAAAACATACAAAATGCTACCAAAAGCAGCAAAATGTTTAATTGTATCATATTTTGCAACTCTAGCAAAACATATTTGCAATTTCCGCATTTTCCCAATTAAGTTGAATTTTTAGTAAAATCAAAGACGGCAGCCATATTGTCGGCCATTTTGGATGACGTCACGGACGCGCAGCAGCGCTACAACCCATAATATTTACCTTATCTTGTAGAGCACATCACAGGCTATCTATTAGATGTAAAATATTTTCGAAATATTGTAACACCGGAAAAACCCAAGCACGGTGGGGGTAAGTTTACGTGTGCGTCCAAGGGTTAAGAGCCCTATGGCCAAGGTGCAATAGGCAATTGCAAATGTTGGCGGAGGAGAACCATACAGGAGAACTATGCAGGAAACATTAACTGAAAATCGTTTGAAAGAAGTTCAAGAACCAGCGACAACCTTTAAGTGTTCTCAAAACTGCGCCACCCCTGATTACCCAGCGCTAAATCTTTGACTACATTTATTGTATAAAGGACCTGTTTGTATTGAAAAATGGTACAAAGCAGTACAGTTGTGTTTAATAGCTAGCCTTATGGAAATTAAGGCATTAAAGTTAGGTTGTTCATTTTAGCAGTCGTTAATGTTATTAAACAAACAATACCTTGTGTCTTTTAACATCTGGAATACCTGAATACGAAAAGTGGAAACAAGTTATGCGACAGGACAAACCTTTCTAACGTCTGCATCCCAATTCAGTCATTTAAAGACGTTATTTCACAAGGTTTTCAATAATTAGACTAATTAGACCATAGTCAATCGGTGAGAAAACAGGTGTCTTTGCACTGTGTTTATCTCCCATACCTTTTGTACTTTTCCTATTAAAAGGCGGTCTATGAAAAAGGCGGGATTTTCCATAATGATTCCCATACGCTGAACATCATCGGTAATTTTGCACGCGCACAATCATGAATTGTACTCTTCGTGTTTTCTATGAAATATGGGGTGCTTAACAAATTGGATCCCCCTACAAAATTGTCGCTAGAAATGAAACACTTCTATATACATTTGACAGCGGCATTAGCAGTAGCATAGCAAGCAAACTGGATTCATAATTGGAAAAGTGTTGGTTGAGCCACGGTGGCCCATAAGTTCCAGCCGCCTTACCCGATACGGTAGCATTATTTTCCCACGAGAAAAGTGGGAAATGAAAATTTTTGACCCCCTTCATATTTTGTATGCAGATAGGTCTTCAGGGGGGATGTTCAAAAATGACCTTTGTTAAGGTCGTTTCTTCTTTGTTGCCATGGTAACACTGGATGTTTGTTGGTGCTACTAAACCCAATTTTGACCTCAGAAACTTCCTTAAAAAGTACAAAATGTAAGACATCGTTTCTCAAGTCCATTAATACTGAACAAATCAAGACTTTCACCAGATGTAAAACCTTTATTCTAGTTTACATTTATGCATGTGGCATTTTGTTACATCAACTGCACATGAACTTAACGGTCAAACAACTTGATGGTGTTTCAGCCATTTTAGTTGACGAGTAAAACTAGCAATACCTTTTCTTGAAGTTTTCCAAAAGTACGCCGATTCTAGAACTCAAACTACGTGGCTAGTTTAAACAGATATTGTAGTTACTAAATCTATAAAAATCTCTGCGGGGCGGGTTAATTTTGGACTTTGGTTCACTGAGGAAAAACCTTCAAAAATCATTTGTTGTAAACTTTGGTGAAATTAACATCATGTTCATTCGACAGAAATCCTTTAAGAAAACTCAATCGGTCTTCAGGCTTAAAGAATAGCATGCACTCTATCAATGTCTGGTCAAATCGGCTGTTAATAGCCGTTATTTTTTGAACAATCTCAATCCAAATAAAGCTTACTTAACTGTTTTCTGCAGTTCTCAACTTGCGAAGAACGAGTCGGTTCTTTCCCCACATTATACATTTTCGGCACAAAATTCGGATATCTAAACCATCTCTTGTGGCTGAGCATGCTGTTTGTCTTCAGTGGAGGTCCATTAACCCATCACAGTGCAAATAACAACAGCTTTTGTAGTACCCGGAAGGTAACCGAAGCAAGCCATCATCGGAAACTTTGTTCGTCCACGTACAATTCTGCTCTGGATTTACCACATATTTCTCCGTCACATGTCATCATTCGCTCCAAAAGAAGATAAAACGGTTTCCTGATTAATCTTTTACAGTCAATCACATTAAGCGAGGCATTTTACCCCTTTTTTTCTCCGTTCTTTATACGTCTTTCGAAGTCCAGGTCACCAGTTCAGGCAAAGCCCTGCTGGTCAGCGGTAGAATCTAAAATACAACGTTCCTTCGTAAACTGTTTAACGTGGCGTCCTCATCCTATTACATTGTCACTGACTGTCGATTCTGTTCTGTTTACGTTGAGCAGCCTAAGGGTACATATTCCCATTCTTTTGTTTTCTGATACGTAGACACGTGAACAAAATAAAATACCAAACAATAGGCATGGGTATTGCCTTTAGTTTTATTTTTGGCGGTATCTATTTCAGGAAGTCAGTATTAACTCTGTGAACTCCGTTTATGGGTGAATTTTATTAACAGCTGTCTGATCATGATGAGCGATTCATGACGAGCGAATCATAGCCGGTGAATCATGTCTGAAAAACCCCGGCCGGGTCTACACAGTGAAATCGGCTGAAGGGAATGGCTAGTATTTTAGCCGCATATCTTTAATAGAAGATCTTAGAAGTCGACGCAATTAAGTAAAATTCGAGGAATCACGTGTCTGCTGAAAAAAACATACGGAAACGCATAAAACTATCTTAAGTATTAGGAGACAATCAGCTCAAGAGCAACTACCAGCAAGAAAATGGTGGGAAATATAATGAACAGTTTGAAGAAAAGTTTGCCGTTTAGCAAGCGTTCTTTGTCCTTTGACAGCTATTTTTCAATGGAAGAAGCAAAAGTGATCATCAAATGACGTCAGAAAACGAAATTATAGCCGCAGACTGTATTCTGTTGAGCTTTGCATTAATCAGAAAATGCGAAAACCACCTACAAATACGATATTCTTCATTTAACTGCATGAGCAAAGTTTACTTTTTCAGAGGTTCAAAAGTTCCCATCAAGTTCGTCTGTTTTGTGGGTCTCCCGTTTATCTTATCGGTACCGATGCACTTTTTTACCGTACCAATCCGAGTACAAATTCATGATGAGAAACGCTCTGATGGTTGCGATTTGGTATAGCAAAAAAACTAGGAAGAAATTAACAGACTAGAGTGTACTCTTCTTCCAGTTTTTCCATTTTCCGACATTGATCGGATCTGAGTGACATCCGCATCATAGAAATTAAGTTGTGGGAACCTATTGTAATTTTATGAGTATAAAAAGAGTGGTGAACTGCTTGTGTTTCGCTACAATACCCCCCCCCCCCCCCCAATCTCTCTCCCTCTTAGTCTATTAAGTATTTTTTTTTTGCGTTTAACAGAGGATTTACGGTTCTTATCTCCTAATGTAATACTTCAAATATATACTCTCCTTCCCGTAGAAAGTGTGTACAAATTTATTTTGTTGGATACTATGCATGCACTTCAGAAACACTGTAACTACGGCACTTACGTTAGTGACGCAAAGTTTCTCGTAGCAAAAATATGCAAGTTGGAAAGACAAACGGAGCGCAACAGCTGCAGCTTTGAGCGGCGAGCGCGCTAGAACTAATTTGTTTTTATGGTCGGGTGGCCATTAACAGATGAAAGTAGATTCAGCGAAAATCAAAAGTTCTTTCTTGAAAGCAAGTTTTTGCATAGAGAGAAATCAACTAAAAGAGGACGAGCGATCGAAGCGGTAACAAAGAAAATGCCAAGAAAAGTTAAAGACGCAAAAATTCGGTTGTTTACAGTTGAAGTATTCCTAAGGAGAAGGCAAACCTGCTCGTAGTTTCCTTGCTTTGCAGCAAAAGAAAAAAAATAAATAAAAGAAGCAGCTCACCGAGTCACAGAACGGGCATTAACCAAAAACGAAAATATTGTACGAAAGTCAGCTACAGAAGAGAGCAAGACCATTACCCGGAGCGTGTAACTGTCATAATTTCGTGCAACGACGTTTTTACAAGTAGGTTTATTTTTAGATAAGCCTTTCCCGCGAACGATTATGGGCTCCTGGCAAGCGTTATAATATCAGAAGAAAGCATCCAGTCGTTCACCTTTTGTTCACGTTTTTGTTTTATCAGCAAAGAAATGTACGGGAAATGTAATCTACTGTAAATAGAAAGAAAATCTAACAAAGAAAGAGTTCTGGCATTCCAATTCCAATACTCTCTGGCACCTCAATATGATGCGGACGCCATGTTGGCATTTTATGAAGTCAAATCGTATTCTAGTTATACCGCTGACCAGAGATGTTTTTTCCTGAACTGGTGGCCTGAACTACGAAAGAAAGGCGAAAGAAAGACGGTAAAATGTTTAGCTAAATGTAATTGATCGTTAAACTATTAATCAGAAAACCGTTTTATCTCCTTTTGGAGCGAATGATGACATGTGACGGAGAAATATACCGTAAATCAAGATTAGAAATGTCCGCGGACGAACGAAGCTTCCGATGGCGGCTTGCTTCGGTGACCTTAGCTGTTGCTCAGGTATATTAAGGCCTGGGTCAGTTAAGGTACATCCAAAAATTAAGGGGGGTGGTCTATCTCATAAAGTATGGAACATATTGATATGAAACTTGGCCAAAGGCTTAAACGTGATACAAAAGTTAAATTTGATATGAAGTTGTCACGAAAACAGTCACGCAACTGATTAAGGTATCAAATTTCCATGTTTTTCTTTAGGCTAAGTGCAGGAGAACTTAAACCACTCTGACTGACAAAATATCCTTTGGATATTGTTAAGTGCGCAAAGTCATACACGAAACTAACTGGAAGGCGTGTCCAGGTCACGTGACGATTGAAATGTCACGATTTTGTTGTCACGCTAACACCAGAAAACAGTCATGCCGCGTAGGTGGACCGCGTTTCCAGTTACATTTGGAAAGTACCTTAAAAGGGTAGAAATAATACCACTTAAAATTCTCAGAAAACACAATTTTTCCTTGTCTGCAAGAGCACTGAAGGAACAAACCGGAAGTAAAAGCTCATTTGGTCACGTGATAAGTTGCCATGGAAACATCAACGCCAAAAATGACTGTCTTAACAAGTTGAAAGCCGTTGCCAAGTTTCATACTTATGACACGTTTCCTTTTGAAGATAGACCACCCCCTTTACTCTTTTGATAAAATAGGGACAGACCCAGTCCTTAATATACCTGAGTGTTATTTGCACTGTGATGGGTTAATGGCCTCCACTGAAGACAAACAGCATGCTCAGCCACAAGAGATGGTTTAGATATCCGAATTTTGTGCAGAAACTGTATGCTGTGCAGAAAGAACCGACTCGTTCTTCGCAAGTTGAGAAATGCAGAAAACAGTAAAGTAAGCTTTATTTGGATTGAGATTGTTCAAAAAATAACGGCTATTAACAGCCGATTTGACCAGACATTGATAGTGTGCATGCTATTCTTTAAGCCTGAAGACCGACTGAGTTTTCTTAAAGGATTTCTGTCGAATGAACGTGATGTTAATTTCACCAAAGTTTAGAACAAATGATTTTTGAAGGTTTTTCCTCAGTGAACCAAAGTCCAAAATTAACCCTCCCCGCAGAGATTTTTATAGATTTAGTAACTACAATATCTATTTAAACTAGCCACGTAGTTTGAGTTCTAGAATCGGCGTACTTTTGGAAAAATTCAAGAAAAGGTACTGCTAGTTTTACTCGTCAACTAAAATGGCTGAAACACCATCAAGTTGTTTGACCGTTAAGTTCATGTGCAGTTGATGTAACAAAATGCCACATGCATAAATGTAAACTAGAATAAAGGTTTTACATCTGGTGAAAGTCTTGATTTGTTCAGTATTAATGGACTTGAGAAACGATGTCTTACATTTTGTACTTTTTAAGGAAGTTTCTGAGGTCAAAATTGGGTTTAGTGGCACCAACAAACATCCAGTGTTACCATGGCAACAAAGAAGAAACGACCTTAACAAAGGTCATTTTTGAACATCCCCCCTGAAGACCTATCTGCATGCAAAATATAAAGGGGGGTCAAAAATTTTCATTTCCCACTTTTCTCGATTCTTACAGAGAACTGCTCTTAAGCGACTGAGAGTATTACTACATCCCCTGGATGGGGTGCTCGACTATCGCAAGGATCTCCGGGGATTATAGTTGCATGTTTTCATAAAAGCACCCGGGAGAAAAGATGAAATATGCAACCTCGTTCCCAGGGTTTCTCTTCTTCCCGCCCCCTGGAGCGAGAGAGGGGCAGGAAGAAGAGAGACCCTGGGAATTGGCGAACGAGGTTGATGAAAGATGCAGACCAGGGCTCGAACCAACGACCATCGGGTTAAGAGTCTAATGCACCACCGCACCTTCATGGATTCGTGCATTCCTATAGCATGATTGGGATTGGAACCTTAGACCAATGTCATCTCATTAAAGTCTTGGTCAGGACGCTTTATTCTCGCAACGCTTCTCCCAATCAATGTGTAAAATAAACACCAATGCGATGTGCTGGGGACAAACGTGTCTCAAGTCTAAATTACGATGGACAATTCTTCTGATCACTTCACTGTCTTCACTCTCCAGAAATTTGAGTTACCTAAGCGCTGTGTATTATGAGCCGACAAGCTCTGGTTCGATGGTTTACTCACCGTAAATTGTACATGGCTTGCATCCAGGAGAGTTTCTGAACGTTACAGCTTTGCAGCATGACCATGACTTTCCCGTAAACCGGCCCGAGTGGTACTGGGTCAAGCTCACTGGGTTATCTAGACAAGCTAGAAGTTTGATCACGGAGTTTCAGTTAGAAGATATACTATTATACTGCAAGCAACATGTCATTAGGAAGCTGGCAGGGGCCTTCCTGAAACATAACAACTCCAATGGACCTTCAAACAGCATACACTGACACTTAAATAAGTCAAATCAAATCGTTAATCAAACCGGCGCAATCAACAACATTGTTTTTTATTAAGAACAAGGTGTGTATTAAAGTAAAAGAGAAGACGAAGTTAAGCTTAGACACCATCATCTTTCCTCAAAGTTTTACAAACATTGCAACAAGCAAGGGCCAAAATGAGGGCCAGCATGCAGTTTCGCAGCTATTTCGATTTCAGTCGATCTCAGCCCGGACTATTGTAGATAGACTAAACCTCAAACAGTTTCCACATAGTTATTGTACATAGCAACTTAACCAAGCATTACACACACAATGTATTGTTAATAAGCTAGTGAGAGTGTGACTGATAGCGCACGTGTTCTTAATTTTGCCAAGTCCGACTAAGCATTAGAGTTGGCTTTGCGTTTCAATATGTTAGACCTGGAGTATTTCTTGATATTGCGGAAGCTAGCGTGGGTTAGTCACCTATTGGTTAGCTGTTGTGTTGTTGTGTGGGTATATCATTTATTGTCTTTTGGATCTTTTCTGTTACGTCATTTGGTGAACACAACATCCGCATGCAACACTGAAGACTGACTTACATACACAGCCATCTCAACAAACCAATCACAACCAAGCAATAATACACTTAGCCGGTTACAAAAGCGAGATTTACTCGTATGGTTTTTGGTTTTCTGTTGTTCAGAGAATAATGAAGAATACTCAGTAAAGCATACAAAAGGGAAGCTTAACAACGTACTGGCTTCGCAAATTTTCATCAATAACAATAACTGAATCAACTTGAAGGATTTTTACTTACCTACTCTCAACGTACACAACCAAGATTCAAACTCGTCCACATCATAAGCGGATAGATAAAGTGTCCGAGTGTTTGAGTTGTCCTTCTTAGTGTGACAATGGTATGTTATCTGAAAAGTTGAGGGTACAAATGTGAAGACTTAACCCAACTCCACCGATGGCCTAGCGCCACTGAAGAACATGTACGCCGCGGCAATGAATATTAGACATGATTTTATTGTGTTTAGTGAGTGAAAACCGTTTATTTTAACTAGGGTAACTTGCAAATTCTGACTGACATAAGCACCAATATTGAGCGGCACTAACCACAAGAGGTGCGTGAGCGTGAAGTGCGAGGAGGAGAGGAGTAAAGAGAACTGTTGTGGAGACTTGAGCGGCACCATCTTGGTGGTAAATAAATATGTCTCCTGCGCAGCGTTAATTGTAGTTACGAGCCACGAACACATTTTTACTACTGATGAAGGCACCATTGCCGAAACGTCTAGTTTTATTTTTAACACTTTTTACAGCGTTAAACTTAACACTTTTTCACGTCATGGTGGTATCCGAGCCAAAGCAAGCAACGCAAATTCGCGTGTTTCCTTACAGATAATCCTTCTTTATTGTCGAGCAACGAAAATATTGCACATTCACAGTGATCAAGTGTAAAAGAAGCTCGCCACAAAACAATGAAAAATACCTGAAAACAGAGCTCCTGGCCAAACGCACTGTCATCCACTTCTTCAACTGATTGAATGTTTATTACTTCGATGATAAACTCCGGCTTTTCTCCTTTTGTCTGCACAAATAAAATACAACAATTAATTAACTACAAGAAAACAAAAGCATCACTGTTTGTTTAGATGCTGTGAGAAGTAACACATGGTCTGATATTTGGAAACAGCGAGGAAAGAAGAAGGTATATGGTGCTTGGACAAATGATTTCAAATACATAGAGTGTACCGTTTGGGCCAACTATTTGTGGTTTGAAAAATGTTGGATCGTTTAGCACTTCATGATGTTGATCGATTGTTGCGCTAAGTTTTGTTTTGGGTCGAACATTTTCCCCAACATTTCTAGCCCTGTTCATCGTAACACTGTTGGAGTGTATAGGGACACTGCCAAGCGGAAATAACAAAATTTTACTTTCTTAATTTCCATGTTATACCGCTAACTGCCACCAAATATACTAGAAAACTGGATAAAAAGATTCTATAGAGCAAAACAGAAGCAGTAGTTTGGAGATAAAGTGCAGGATTACAAGGATGGAAGTGGATTGCAGTTCATCAATTTTGATTTAGTGACAGGCGGTCAATAAATTATAGTTTCCATTCTGATGGAAGTTTGATTTTTTTAGTCGTTATTTTGTCTTTTTAGTTCATATTTCTTTGCGTTCATCACTTTTGGCGATTTTCCTTCCTATTAAGATAATAAAGCAAGCTCCTGGCCATAATCTGGCATGAAAACACGAAATTTCAGCCGGGAAAGTGTTCCTTTAACTAGGGCTTTATGGCCCCTACAATGGTGTGAGTGGTGTCCCCTAGCCTGATTCACAGACGGTCCGAGGTCGCTAGCACTGAAATCCCTTGTCCTCTCCCCCGTCTGATTAAGTAAAATAGGTTGGGTGCGTTGCAAAATCTTTTCCAACATCAACCTCGTTCCAAGGGCCTGCTCCGCTTTTAGAATGGCGGGTCGGCCGTTGAACGCGGAGAAGGAGGAGTGGACGAGGCTGTGTCACCATCCAACATTAACCACTTAATGACTGGTCCCGAGGGATCGAAACAGTGAATTTTTTTCCCGAGAATCTCGATGTTTTCCTTGACAAAAAACGCGCCGAGCACTCGAAGTAAACATCAATCGCATCATACTCACGCCACCTTTTTTCACGGTCTGATCGGGCAACAGTGCACTGCTACCCTCTCGCGATTGTTCGCTTTCGCAAATGTTGAATTGGCCACTCATGAACGTTTGGCTGGAAACTGTTTGTTAGATTTTTAGATCCATGCTTCTCCCCAGCTTCCCCTCGGCTTTACATACCCAGTGTGACACTCCACTGTTGACTCACACCTAATTACGCATAAAATATCTTTTTCACAAACCTCGGCATTATTTTATAGGATCATCGTATTAACACGAAGAATGGAAGTAAACATTCCAGTCATCTCACAACAATGATTTCCTGTGGGCAAATCTTTAAAAACGGGAAATTTTCGACGGAATGAAAAAAAAAAAAAAACCATCATTTGTCAACCAAGGGTGAAAAGTCAATCTAGTAAATGTGGAGTTGTAGTTCTACTTCTACAAGGCAATTGCACCTGACCTCCCTTTTACTTATAAGCTCTTCGATACTACAGCTAGCTCTAAGTTTATTTAGCTTTGTTAGAATTATTCCTAGTAAGATTGACAACCCGAGTATCTGCTCTGCGAATGCGCTGGCAAGGTTGACAATTGCTAATTCAGTGTCAGGCATTTGACTCGTAATTATGAAAATAACGTGTTTCAGTGAGAATTAGTAGCAATCAGACGCGATCAATTACAAAAAGTAAAACTCTATTCGGAACTCACAAGATGACGAAGATGCCTTTTTGAAATAAATACAACTGTTGATTTCTCTTGCTAGTTACGAACTTGATTAGCTACAATTACATCACGATTAACTGATCATGTTATAACTGGTCACATGTATTCAGCACATTCCCTCTTCTTGTGTCCCCTTTTAGTATATTAAAGGATGTAAAGAGCGCAACTGCTAGACCCTTTAGGCCTGCGACACCTCTGTGATACAGAAAGTGCCCAATGAAGCCAACTGCTTTTCCATAAATTGTCAAAACTCACCCATTGCGCCGAGCTGTGGTAATATTCAAACGTGACATCAGTCAGGACTCCGAACACACCTTCAAAGAGAGACTTGGCTAGAAAGCTTCTTCTCCTGGTCTTTCGTACCAGAATATTTCCGCAGAACTTGGCCGTTTCTTTCTTGTTCTTGGGCTCCATAAAATCAAACTTCTGATTTAAAAAAGCTCAAATTGTAAATTACTTGAGCAAACTTTTCACTCGCCACTTTGCATATTGCAAAAAATAGTCTTGTTTGTTTTGCGAGTTTATGTCGCACTAAAAAATCGTTCACCCCCGAAATGAAGTTTCACGTTTGTGCAAAAAGACAACAGATCTCTATACAGTATATTTGTGAACACAGTGGCGAAAAAAACTTTGTGCGTACTAGCTAGAAACTGTATCAATTTTTAGCATATTCAATTCCACAAGGGATCTTTTGATTATTACCCGTCTGTCCAAAGTATGCCGACTAAATTAGGTCGTATATTACCAATAACTTAGATATACGCTTTGGCAGTGTCAGAAAATTGACACATGCCACACACGACAGTTTGTTTAGGGTAGAGGAATTTTATTCTCAAAGGAAAAATGTGTCTAAAGACGTTGAAGAATGTGTACACTGTACATACTTCCGTAGTCACGGGGGTTAACTTGGTAATAAGATTGCCCTGTTTACTAAAATAACTCCCATTATTTAATAAACGCTCACCTCCACGTAGAGTTTATGTTCAGAGGGTTGCATGTATTATTTTGTTTTACTGATTTTGCTAAACTACCTTCATAATTTTTTTAAAAAAAAAATCAAACCACCTATCAGTTAGTGATTTTTCCACCAAAACCGCCCTCTTAACCGTCGGAGCCTGAGTACGAGGTCCTCGTACTCAGGCTCCGGCGGTTAAGACTGGGCCAAGCGGCTCTGGGGACGAGAATTTTTTCAAGTTCACAATACAATCTCGTTCCCAGGGTCTCTCTAACGTATCTATTTCCCTTACTGGATGAATGGAAACTCTGGGAACGAGGTTGTTCACGATGCATTCAACGACTCGGTCACCAAACTGGCGGGCCGAGCGCAGAAACCCTGCACAAGGCTTTTGTTTTATTTGTGACGAGCAGGACAATAGCGTAGTAGATTTCCCCTTCATAAACAAGCGATATAAGCCATTTTTAAGAGTCGATGCCATTATTAACATGCATATTAGTAACCAAGCCTTTTGTAATGGTCGATGCCATTTCTCTATAGTTTATGCCTGGATTGAGATGAAAGTAGGCTATCATTATTAAATAAAACTGGGTTTAGGTAAAGCGATTATTAGACCTAAGCTAGATTCGCGGTTAGGTTAGATCTGGGGATAGGGTTAGGGTTTTTGATGAAAAGCACCTTTTATATTTAAATTTTTCTTTTGTTTGCCGGATCAACCCAGTGGTCTAGTGGTGAAAGAGGGGTGGTTTTTTTTTTACCATGAAGAGGTTCCGGGTTCGATTCTAGGTTACTAACTGCATTTTTCTTTTTCTGATAATACAAACAATTCGATAATTGGTGAAAGTGTTGCTAAAATGGCATCGCTTGTTTCACGAAAGGGAAAATTGCGGCGTAGTAAGCGATCATTATCCGTCCGCCTTTTTCTTGAAATTTTAAGAAATTTTAATGGCAAATGCCATCGAAAAATATATTTCACAAAAAAGGAAAGATAGGAAAAAGGAAAAACCACTTTCAGACTGATTCAGATTCGGTCCTTTTTAACAAATTACACAAAACAATTAAAGAAACCACACCGCTCAGTCAGTCAGCTTGCGGTCCTTCGATTAGCAGGAACGAGGGTAACAGCGCCCCCCCCCCCCCCCCCCCCGTACGTAACTTCCGATAATTTTTTAATTACATTTGTCATAACCGACTGAATACGCTGGACTAAAAAAAAAATTGGTTAGAAGTTTATGTTACCAGTCTATTATAATTAACATACAACAAACTGCAGGGCTGATCTGTACACGTAAAATAGTAGACTTTGCGAGACACCATTAGGACAGAAACTGATAAAGTAGGATCGCAACCGTGGACAGCTCTTTCGTTGTTATTGCAACTCTTCAGCACGGCCGTGTATTAGAATTAGTAGCTGTTATATCTATATCCGTATATCTGTAAATCTATAACGCTTATCAAAACATCAAAAAAAAAATAAAGTATAAAGTCTGAAGGTCCCCAAATTACAATCAAATCAGCTGCAAATTTGTATTTAATTTCTAAAACAAAGATGGTACAGCACCTCTCAAATGTAAGTCGACACTCTTCCTCGTCTTTCGAGGATCGAGTCTCGAATCGACAAGTTTCGAGAATTTCGAGATGAGTCTTTCAAGTTTCGAGAAACTAATGAGTAATCAACCTCGTTCCGAGGGTCCAGGGAAAAATATATCTGTTCCTTTTTCCCAGCATATCCCAGCCAGCAATTAAAAAAAAAATGAATAAATGAAAAAAAAAAAAAAAAAAAAAAAAAAAAAAAAAAAACAATAATAGTAAGTTACCAAACGGGGCTTGGAAACTAATGAAACATTAATGGAAAACTATTTGAAGCTTTTTGTTTATTTTTTATTTTTTACATTTACTGCCGTCTCGAACTTAACCTGTTTGGGTATCTCTAAGTACTGCTTAAATTTGTTACTACGAAGCTGAACCCTTTTTAGCCCCAAAGTGTCCTCCGATTTTCTTCGATCCTGTCTCTTTTCGATCTGCTCAAGTTAGGGATGGACCATTAGAAAAGTGATGGGGGTGGGGGGGGGGGGGGGGGGGGGGTGGGAACTTTGGGAGAGGCAAGAAATTTTTTTTTGTCCACCTAAGGTGGAAATCTTTTTTTTTTTTTCACTCGATGGCTGGAATATATATATTTTTTAATAGTTTATTTTTTAATTGTCCTTGGGCAGATTTTTTTTTTTTTTTTTTGCGATAATGCGTGGGAATATTTTTTTTCTTAATAATTTACTGGGGAAATTTTTTTTTTTGCTTTTGCCCCCACCCCCCCCCCCCCCCCATCACTTTTCTAATGGTCCATCCCTTAGCCAGCATAGTTTGTTCTTGCGACTCCTTTCTCAAGTCAACCAGCGCAAAAATGGTAATTAAAAAAATATGTACATAATATTTTGCCAGCCAGCAAGAATTCCGCTGGGGAACAGATAAAGTGAGGAACAGATTCGTTGGGTGCCCCTGCGCATTCGCGAGTGTTAAACACATGCCGAGACTTCCCGTCAGGCGTTCGTCTGCAGCTATATATGGTACTGCGATACATCCACAGTCATTGTTGTATGCGGCTTTCCGCATGAGGATTCCATTTTATAAAATGTTTATAAACGATATCCTGATGCTTTATTCGGTCACGTTCATATTTTTGCTCTGACACGGTGAAAATAAAAGAAATAAATTACAGTCAAATTTGACTCCTCTGCGCCCTGTGTCGTGAGCCGGTCGTTGCGACGTCGGTCAGACCGATATGGAATTTTGTCTCAGTCTCTCGCGGCCGTATCAAGACTTCTGGGTAGCATTAGTAGCAGGCAGGCTTCTGCTGCGAAAAGCTTTTCGTGAGTAAAATCCCACGACCAAAATGATGAAGTTGGAAGACAGAAGTACAGAAATCGATCCAGAGACCCAGACCCAGTCATTCCCAAACATTACAGACGATGAAAACGACGGATCTGCCGGTGAGTGAGTCAGTACGCCTGCCGGCGCGGTCATGCCGACTGTGAAGCTTTTCTCTTGTGCTGACTAGCTGGCGCTTTATTCGGCTTAATTGGCTGGCTGTTAATTTAAACTAACGTTAGTTTTTTAGTTTATGGAATTGTAGAGAGTGCAAGAGCATTAATATTTTCGTCCAAGAGTTATACATGTACATGTACATGTAAGGACGGTCTGTAAGCAAATGAGTAAATATTTTTAGTAAAAATGTATGGAGCGGGCCCGTGGGGTGGGGATTGGGGGCTTGGTGGGGGTAGGGGGGGGGGGGTGGTACTCCCCAATATGACCTATACGGGGACATGTCGCTGGACAGGGTATAGTTTTTAGCATTTTTGTCCTGAACAGGGTACATAATTTAACGTGAATCTGTCATAAACAGGGTATGGTTCCAGTTAACTTAGTGCTTGTGGTGATTTCCCTTGTCTTGATTAGTACAGTGTATATTCATGCGAAGGTGAAGTTGTTTTCTTTTCAAAGGATGCGACTACCATTTGTTTTAAGCTCAGATTTTTAAGCTCACACAAGTCGTGTCTTAGACAGGGTCCTACATGTATACAGGGTAGGTATTTTAGTTTATTTTTGTCCTAAACAGGATCAGGGTCTGAGACCCTCAGCGGCACCCCTGTACCCAAATATTGGTCAAGCACCCTCCCCCCCTCCGCACCCCAGGGGAGAGCAGCCAAATGGGACACCAAAAAATTCATATCACAAAAAATTGGATTCACTATAAGTTCCATTAAATCAGCTTATAATAAGCATCTATAATTTACAAAAATAACTTTGAAATGGTTCAATTTTGTTTCTTTTCATGGTTTATCTGAAATACATGTAGCATGACAAATTGTGTGACACATTTAAAACCTTTGCGCTGAAAAAACATTCAGCACTAGTGTAGCGAAATGGACTGAGTCACTCTCCATACTTTCAACATAATCTCTACATGTACGATCGCTGGAGAGTGGCTTAGTCCATTTCGCGACAAGCGCAAACATTTTTTCAGCGATCGCAGCAATCGTAGCGCCGATCATATGGAAACCAGGCTTTACTTACAGAGAGATTTGAACCAGAGCTTTAATTTTCCATACATTCTCTCCAGAGAGAGAAACAAGACATGTCTCGCAAGAAACAAGACTTGCCACAAGAAATGAGATGCATCTTGAGAGAAATGAGATGGGTCTCGCGAGAAATGGGAAAAGAGGTGGTAACTTACAGAACTATTTTCTCTTGTTTTCTTTTCAGCTAATGGAAGTACACCTAATTTGCACATTAAAGGGTCAAAGAGTCACAGGAACCTTATTGGTTTTTGGTAAGAACATCATCACTACCTACAAGATATGCACAATGCATGTATATGAAATGGCCTTATTCATAGATGAGTACGCCACGCCAACATATCAGCGGTTTCTCGCTTTCTTGACCCTATAGTCTTGTTTTGATGTTTACGCTCATCGTTGTCGGAGGTTCTCATAAACATCAAAACGAGACTATGGGGTCAAGAAAGCGACAAACCGCTGATATGTTGGCGTGGCATACTCATCTACAGTAAGGGCCATTGTTGGAGTTTTAAACTTAGTCACATGTGCTGTATCATCACTATTAAAGAGTCTGACCCACCCAGTTTGCATTGCGCGCTTCTCTTTGTCATGATACGGCTCTATTCCATATTTGGGCAAGCATATCACCTCTTGCATGAGTGAATTTCTCATCTACAATACAGTATGGATTTTGGGGGGCCCTGAAAATGGCGGATGAACCAACGTAGGTGTGCAATGCAAACTGGGTGGGTCAGATTCTTTAATAAGTGTGTTATTCCCATGGCCAGTATTCATTGATAATCAAAGTTTTCCTTTCAAATGTCAACTACTAGCTGTCTCGAGGGGCTTGTCCTCGATTTATTCAGAAACTACTGTATTTTAATACCAGATCAGATGCTGTGACATTCATGCTTATAATACTTTATAAAATGCTCAAGGAAATTCGCGTGCTATGATTGGTTAAACCGAGCTCATTATAACTCGATAAAGCACGCGTGTGACGTAAGATTCACTATTAAATAACCATTTTTATTTTATAAAGGAACAACTACTAGCTGTCTCGAGGGGCTTGTCCTCGATTTATTCAGAAACTACTGTATTTTAATACCAGATCAGATGCTGTGACATTCATGCTTATAATACTTTATAAAATGCTCAAGGAAATTAACGTGCTATGATTGGTTAAACCGAGCTCATTATAACTCGATAAAGCACGCGTGTGACGTAAGATTCACTATTAAATAACCATTTTTATTTTATAAAGGAAATAAAAAACTTGTTCCTTGTGCATTGTTGAGTTATATATAAGCACTTGGGAATTTTTAAGAACACTCGAGAAGTGCGAGAAGCACTCGCTTTTGGCTCGTGCTTCTCTGCACTTCTCTCGTGTTCTTAAAAATTCCCGTGTGCTTATATAACTCAATAATGCAATTGGCACGTTTTTTATTTCTTTAATAGAATACAGTAAGAACCATTTTTAATTTATTGATAAAATAAAGTTAGAAATTACTAAGCTTGTGTTTTATTATTAAGGTGCAGTTGTTTTTATTCCTAATTTTGAGCATTTTTTATAATTTTAGCATCAACTTTGTATCAGTTTTTTCTTCTTTTACATGTATATCCTTTTAATATTTATTTGTTATCATTATTATTTATTTACAGTGTATTTACAATGTATTTATTCACTTATTGTTTACAAGGCCCACAATCAATGATAGCAGTTAAATAACTGATTGAAGTGGTTACCCTGTCTAAATGTTTTCAATTATTATTATTATTATTATTATTATTATTTTTTTTTTATTGAAATTTTTTTAGTAACACTTTTACGATATTTTATGGATTGTAATTATCAATATTTTTAGCATTTTAGTAGGTTAATAATTGTAAACGTGAAATTATTTGAGAATTTTTTTAATTAATTGTAAACGTAAGATTGTTGGAAATTTTTAATAAAGGTTTTATATTTATCTTGTTAAAAGAATTTAAAAAAAAAAGACATAATAAATTTATTATGTATTATTATTATTGTTATTATTATTATTATTATTATTATTATTATTATTATTTGTAGGTTTTATCGATTCATTTCTATACAGGTTATATCCGGGTTGTTATTATTATTTATTATTATTATTATTATTATTATTATTATTATTATTATTAAGCCTGCAAATAATTTTCTTCTCAAAGCAAGTCATTTGTCAATCCAGGGACAATATTGACGTGACAAAAAGTGGGTCTGGTTGAACAATTTTCCCTCATGGTTTATCTTACTGAAAAGTGCCTGGTGTTAAAAGCTATTGTTACAACCATGGAACTGGTTTTCCGTGTTTCACATAGAGAAAATATTTTCCCATCAATGGGCTGACACTAATTAAAAAGTACTGTATAATGAGGTTGTTAGTTATTTAATATTAAACTAATAGACTGTATTTCATGTTGGATTATACATGAACTGTACATGTATCTTGAGAACCTTTTCAGCCATATAGTAATTAAAAAATATTGATGATTATAAATGCTTAAATTATTGTTATTTTGTTGTTTAATAGGCTCCTGGGCCTGTGTAACAACTTTGGTTATGTTGTTATGTTAAGTGCAGCTCATGACATTCTTGGCGAAAATAACAGTGACCAGGGAAACCAAGTAAGAAATACAAAAAATGGTGTACTGTAACTTGCATGTAACTACACATGTATTCAAAAGGGTAGGGGAAATTGTAATCTTAGTAATGAGTATACACAGTGTAAATTAAACCTTTCCAGGAAAATAAATTATATTAATTTAATTCTTACACATACTTGTTTGACAATACAGTTCATCATAATGATTGTAATTTTATTTATTGCAAATTCTATTTTATTGGCTTCAGGTCAACAAAGGGAGTTCATGACATTGTGTATACATGGATGTTTTGGTTCTATTTTTTCTTTGGCTTGAAAATTTTCAAACCAGTTTAGAGCGTCTATTATACTCTGGCGGGCTGGCGGTTTCAGCCATTTTTTAGTGTCGGTTTGCGGGTACATTCGCATTTATCTGGCGGTTTACGGTCCAGAAATATCGGCGGTTTCGGTCTTGAGGAAAAAACCAAAGCGGTTTGCGGTCTAGGAAGAACAAACTATGGCAGTCTGCGGACTGTGCGACCCCCTATAATAGGCTCTCAGTTTACTATTTTCCTTTGTCTCAGATTCATTATGTTATTTATCATGATCTAAGACTAAGGAAGACAAAAATCAAACTGGCTTGAAAATTAATTATTCCAACAAAAGAAAAATTTGAATCACAACATATACAGCTGGATAAAATCAACATTTTATCCTCCACCTTAAAATATTTTATAATAAAAAATTACATGTACATGTACGTGTATTTTAGCTTTGTCAGACTGTAGTTAGGAGACCAGCAGTCAAAGTTTTTAATTGATTATACATATACTATCAGGTGTCACCCTCTTAACCCCTTAATCCTCAATATCAAATTAGGATCAAACATTCTCTTTTCTTCAGTGTTCTCAAAATTTAATTTTTTAATTCACCTGAAGATGATTTCATCTTGGGTGATCTACATGTACAGTACATGAATGTATATCCAAAAATCTTATGACCTCTCTCAGATTGAAATAACGTTTAGATATAATTTAAACTGTAAGGAGAAATTTGGAGTTCACTATGTGTGCATAATTAAGAGTTGAAATAAGGTTGTTTCATTCATTCATTCATGTATTCATTACAGACAGCTGTGAACTCAACCTCATTGTCGGAGATGACAGGATCTTCAAATACCTCTGATGGATTGGAGTGTAACCCTCTATCAACTGGGGTATTGATAATTTTGATTAATGCTTTAGTGATAATTATAATAATTATCATCAACAAAGAACATTGAAGGTCTATGGAAAACAAAATTAATAATCAGTATTCAGTTTACTGACATCTTTGTCTAAAATGGCATTCATGGAATATCAAAGTTATACACCATGTACATTGATATATTGAGCAGACATAATATTATCTTTAAGCAAATCTTACATGTACAGTACATGTACAATGTGAACTTCAAGCCCAAGTATGTTTACATTTTACACTGCTGTCAATCATAATTATGGCAACAAACATTGGACCCCTGAAACAGAAATTAACTGACAAAATGGATAGAAATCCACCAATTACAACCTACAAACATCACCTTTTGACCCAGCTCTTACATTAAGACAAACATCCTAAGATAAACATCTTTGTGTCATGAGATGCCCGCTATGGTAATTGTGGCAGTGAAAAATGGAACTGTTGGTTGATTTTGAACTTGAAAGTTTGCAAGTTATTGACAGGTGCAGTAATTTTTACTTTGTTTTGCAGACTGTTTTGCTAGCTGATATCTTACCAACTCTCTTCATAAAAATAACCGCTCCATTTTACATGCATAAAATAAAGTACAGGTAAGGACTGTCAACCTGAAGGTCGCTGGTTTAAGGCCTCTGCCATTGTGTTGTTTCCTTTATAAACAGCTATAATACAATAGGATCTTTGCTCCACACCAAAATGTGGTTTTATCGACTGAGTTGATTGATAAATTTTAAATATTAAATATATTTTAGGTTTTAGATTAATATTAGATATTTTATACTTTTTTAATATTTTTTATGTGTCCCCAAATTGGTATGGGTTTACCCAGGCTATAAGGTCTTTTGACACTTGAATAAAGTTTCTATCTATCTATCTATAAGGTGTAGATTAATGGACCACCGTAAGGATATTCAATAGCTGCTAGCTTAATAGCGCTAGCCCTTTGTTAGAGTGAATCAAGGAGTTCTGGCATTGTGTGTTGTGTATGTACATGTAGATCTCAAAAATGGTGGAGCTATACTATTGGTGGAAACATGGTAGTATAAAAATTAAGGAATTATTTGAATGAAAAGTGCTCATTCATTTTGTGGGGTATTAAAAAAACATTAAAGAGCAAAATTGTCCATCTTTCAAATCAGCACTCTTAATCTCCATGGAATCAAGAACACTTTTCATTCAGCTAATAAATTCTTGTTCTTTTAGTCGCAGACAACCGCAGATGTATGCAATAGAGAGGTGTCCTCCTTACAGAACGAACTGCTTTGCATTATTAAGCGAGTTGACTGTAGACAAAAACGTGGATAAAATATAATAGTCTCAGTCATAAGCCAAATGGTTGACAACTGCTGGAGCTTAACCTGGAGTTCCTACTGGCTGCTGGGGAGCTACTGGATGGGGGTGGGTGGGGGGGGGGGGGGGGGGGGTTGGAACTCTGCATGTACAGGTAGGTTAAGCTCCAGCAGTTTTCAACCACTTGGCTTATTTTATCCCTGTTGACAACTTGCTCAAAGCAGTCCCCTCTGTAAGGTGGACACCTTTCTGTGGTTGGATATTTCTGGTTAACTTCCACTTAATTGTGCAACTTACACTCTATAATTAATATTATAAGGTAGACAGACACCTCTAAGATGGACAGCTAGAGAGAATGTCTGACTTACAAAAAGAGTTCTCTGTATAAAGATAAACTATAATGTATATGGCTGTAGAAAATCTGAATTCACCATTAATTAAAATTGTATTTTTTAATTTATTCTATTTGCAGTATACGGATTGCAATTTGCGTGTTGTTTGCCTTTGCAAGTTATTTTGTTGTGGCATTTTCACATGCCCTTTGGTTTAGTCTCTTGGGTAAGATTCTTGCTATAATTTAATTAAAGGTGGATGATTTGATCGTGCATGTACTGTTCTGTAGGAGCACTTTTAATAATACATGTATTTACAAAACAGCCTCTGAAAGTAACTTTAAATGTCATTAGTCTAATAGACAATTTTCGTATTCACGGTATTGATCTGGAACTAGCGTGCAGTCGAGGCTCATGCGGGGGAATCTTTTCACATGTAAATATTTTTAATGATATCCCCCCGCATTAGCCTCGACTGTAAGCTACTGTAGTTCCAGTTTAATACTGAGAATACGAATATTGTCTATTATATACACGTACACTGTACATTGTACATTGTATGAATTCACTCTTACCCACATGTTTTTTTACTACCAGTACTTTTTGGGTGGCAATTTATCAATTGTTGTTATTGTTGTCATTGTGGTACATGTATATACATTTTGTTGTTGTCATTTTAAACTAAATAAAAGTGCTCAGTTCTTGAAAGGGGGTAAGGCAAATTAATTAGCAAATATTTTACTTGACAAGTTTTAATATACCTGGTTCCTTGTAATAAACATACATTTATTTTCTACATTTAATGATACTGTACATGTATGTACTTATTGTTAATTACACTTAATCCACTTGTAATTTAGCATTTTCATTTGAACCTGTTACAGTGTACATGTACTTGTAACACTGACACTGTCACTAGAGGAAGCTACAATATAACCCTTTAACTCACAAAAGTGCCAGAAATTAAACTTCAAGAACAATCCCACATTACATTTTATAAAATATTGAAAACCAAATGACCAATACCATGGAACAGTACTGTCGAAGAGGTTTCATTTGACTGTTCAATACATGTACATGTCTCCATAATTGACTCTGGGAGTGAAAGGGTTTTTAAACCATTTATTAATTATTCAACTGTGACATCATTTTACCTTATAAGTAAAAGAGAACATGCAAAATATGCAAGCGTATTGATTGTCGTATTACACCTTTAGTTAGTGTCTCAGTTTGAAGACACAGAAACTATAATAAAAGGAATTTCAGACGAATAATAAATCCCTTATTCGATGGTTTAACAGATAATAGGTGCAGACATTTTACTCATTGTTTGCAAATACAGTCGGACCTCTATTAAGCGGCCACCCTCGGGACTTTGAAAACTGGCCGCTTAATAGAGGTTGGCCGTTTAATAGAGGTGCAATATGAATTGGATAGAAATGGCTGTCAACGTAATTTTATTGCCTCTATATAGCAAAAGGCTTGTTGAAAAGTGAACATATGTGAAGATAAATGCAAAAATCATTGAAATAAAAAATTAAGTGCCCTGTGTTTGCGCATTTCAAGTCCGTGCAAAGTTCTAGCTCTAACACAGAGAGCATGTAGTCGATAAGTACAGTATTTTTTGGTGTTGAGTAGGTACAGAAAAATATGCAAATCCATGTAACAAAACATCAAGTTTCTTAGGCCTTTTTTGCACCAATAGTCTGTAACAATTTTAGCTCAAAATATTTCACAGATGATTTATTTAAAATAATCCGTCACTGCTGTTTGCCGTTGTGGAGCTCGGAGTTGTAACGAGAAGATCAAGTCATTTGCCTTTCCGATAGATAGGGCAAGGTCCTGGTAACCGTGAAACTGGGCAAGTGGAGATTAAATTGCAGTTTTTATTGTTATCAGTTATCACCTTCATATTATCTGTCACCATTTCGCTTGAAAAGATGATTTGCTGGCCGCTTAATAGAGGTAAAAATACAGTAAATACTAAACTTGCAACAGCAAAAAGGTGGCCGCGGCCGCTTAATAGAGGTGGCCGTTGAATAGAGGTATCGAATACAGCACTTTACTGACAAACAATTCGGGACTTTGGAAAGTGGCCGCTTAATGGAGGGTGGCCGCTTAATAGAGGTCCGACTGTACTACACAACTCGTAAAATATACGCGCATATTATCTGTTGAACCATCAAATAAGGTGTACATGTATGTATTATTCAATACTCAATGCAAAAGTAATGTAAACAAATTTAACTGGTACAGTTAGATTGGCTTTCTACTGAGTAAACCAAAACCAAAGTAATTACAGTGTACTTTGGCCAACAAGAGGCTGCTATACTCATGCGCATGCGTAAGAAAGTTTTATGATATCTATAAGAAGATGTCCGACATGGAGAAGAGTAACTCCTTTCATTCAGTCATCGTTCCTGCAAACCACCTTGTTTACTATTGAATGTTTTGTAAATGAAGGCTGTACCACAATGAAGCCAGTGATTTTTCTGACTGTCATATACACCTAACGTGAACATCAGTTATGGAAGAGAGTTGTAGGAGATGATGTCGTGACACTTCAGTAACGCTGTTTTACCGGAAGTGAGAGTAGCCGGAAGTCACCAAGACAGGAAGTGTAAATGGCAAAGCTATGAACCGGAAAAGCACAATTTAAAATATACGTGCATAAATTTGCATGCAAAATCGTGGCACGAAGAAAAACGAAGGGCAAATAGACAATATTCATATTCTCGGTATTGAACTGGAACTAGCTTACAGTCGAGGCTAATGCGGGGGAATATCATTAAAATATTTACATGTGAAAAGATTCCCCTGCATGAGCCTCGACTGCACGCTAGTTCCAGTTCAATACCGTGAATATGAATGTTGTCTATTTTAACTCATGCTGCTTCACGCATGAGTAATCACAACAAATCAAAACAAACTGGTGAAAATATGCGTAGCCAGTGCCAAGCAAGAAAAAAACGTTTCAGCAAGTTACAATTGATTTTGGTTTTCCGATTGGTTGAGAAAGTGACATGAGGTAGTTTAGCCAACCAATTGATTACATTGTACTTTCACCACTCAAGTGAACACCTCTTTAACTGAATAAGTCGATACTTTCATATTAATTAAATGTCAGGTTTTTTTTATTTATTTAGGTGTGGTGTTTGCTAGTATAAGTTCAGGATTTGGTGAAATAACACTGCTCAGTTATTCATCTCATTTTGACAAGTGAGTTTTATTAAAATGTAAAAGTTATACGATCATGTAGATATTGTTTTTATCAAAACCACAACCTTTTCATTGTCAACTGGAAACAATCTTTTATTGTTCTGACCAGAATTAAGCATGCACAAAGCCACAGATCTCTACATACAGTATGCACCCATGTTTAAAAATATTTAAGCTACATGTACATATACAGCTGCAAATTATGTGTGTACACATTCTTTTACTGCCTATTTTCTTTTGCTTTCAGAGATGTTGTATCTACATGGTCCTCTGGGACAGGTATGGATTTTAGGAGAAATAAAACTGTTTTTATTTTGCCATAAGATAATCTTATAATGTATGCAAGTTATCTACTTAACAGTACATACATAGCTATATCTACCTACCTTGCCCATGTGGTGTAACTTAACAATGTACATGTACAAATCTGTGACCCTCAGATTTACAAGTCATGTACAATTTAAGTCAGGAATCTTAAACCAGATCTGAATTATTATTCCCTCGACTGGTTATACTAACAGTATAAACACACCTTCCTTACTCTGTTAAGAGAGAAGAAAATCACTTTTGATTAGAAAACCTGCCCGCCAAGCAGCTTCTCTTGCTTGATTATGTTTGAACAGTACAAAGAAAATTGCTCAGAGTCTACACTCTGGTCCAGTTATGGCTAGGATTGCACGCTTGACAGAATTATGCGTGTTACTTTTATAGATGAGGACACTTTGTTATGCCTATCATGGAGTAGCGTGCCCCCTCCCCCCCCCCCCCTCCCCCCCCCCCCTCCCCCCACTGCAGGCAGTCCTGAACATTACTCCTCTAATCAGAGGTGATTAATTTGACAAATTTAAATATTATTTTATTGTGACTTTCAGGAGCGGCTGGAGTGTTTGGTGCGCTGTCCTATGCTGGCTTCACATCTGCCGGGGTTTCTCCAAGAAACACAGTGTTAATAATGAATGTCATACCATTCACACTGGGAATTAGGTGAGGCTATAGCCTTCGGCATATGCAAATACAGCGCACTGTACTCACAAAAAATGGGTAAATATATGTAACATGTTCTTTCGTTACACCAGAGCTCTTCTCCTTTACGTTTGCCTAAGGGTGAGAAGAGCTCTGGGGAAGCCTGTGTCAGATTTTTCGGGGGAATTGATAAAATGTATCTGATTGGTTTATTATTGCAGTAACCTGCGTAAAGTAGAAACGTTCGCAAGACACTGAAGGCTCTGGGGAGAAGATCGCACAATTGGTTAGAAGAAAATAAGAGAAGCTCCAGAAAATCCGTGGTGTAAATATCAAGTTTTAACGTAACTTCCGATGAGTTTCTACGATCCTTTTTTAAGTAGACTTGTTCATGTGATAAATAAAATATTTGGGAAAAGCTGGAAGAAATGAGATATGGGTAAAAAGAATTAGCACTGGGATCTAGAATGTGTCTGGACTTTGAGCTTGCGCTGTGAGGTCCAGAAAGTTAGATTCTGGCCACGCCTGCGCAGAACTTCTCCAGAGCCTTCGATCTTGTGCGTTCGAGAATTGTGACATGCTTTTTGTGGTGACATGACATGCACGCTACTGTACATGCCAAAACAAATTAGATTGCAGCCTGCTAAATTGTTTGTCCTGATCAACATTTGTTTCTTTGTTTCAATGGGCTATTTCTTGGAAGCTCCTTTGCTAGGCTAGCCTATCTGTTTTAAGTTTCTTTAACATTGTCTTGCATAGAATTTGTGTAACCATTTACGTAACATGGTGGTGAGGGACACTATCAACTGGATTAATCACATGTATGGGTCTTCTGCTGTGTTCACACTAGTCAGATATGTTTAGTCTGGTTACGAATAAAACGTGTTCCACTATGTAAAGTGTTCACATCAGGCGGTGCATTGCGCGAGTCATGATCGAAACATGTTTATTATGAACGTGATGGAAACCACCTCACGAGGTACCTAGTTTCGATCGAAGCTAAATGAAACACGTTAGTACGTTAGCGCAAATGCCGTCTTTTCGCTAAACGCTGCAGGGCGTTTCGTTTCCGAAGAGAGGTATATACTTCATGGTAGTTTTAATTTATGCACGTCAAAGAATCCGGCACTTACTTAGGGCTAAAAACTCATTTTAAAATGGTTAGCTTTTATTTACTGTTATGGATATCACTACCCATAACAGTAAATAAAAGCTAACCATTTTAAAATGAGTTTTTAGGATCCCTATATGATAGGATCCCTATATGGTGTGTTACAATGAAGTATATACCCGAAGGGACTGACAAGTACTGAAAATTAAACCACAAAATCAGACAACAGCAATTTCGAGCTCCATATTTCGGTTTAAGTGTAGTTACAGTATAAAGATATTATGCGTGTTCCATAAACCCACTGATAAACCGGCATAAGTTATAGAACCAGGCATGAAGAAACGTGTTCGAAATTAACAATAACAATTGATCATAATGTGAACAATGAACTTGTAAAGATGTTTAAAAGAAATGTGTTTCGTTGAAACGTGTTTATTCTAAACATGTTTCGGTGCTGGTGTGAACACAGCTTTAGATGGGCCATCAGTAATTTACACGTTTTTGGCAACTTTTGACAGAGCTTTTGTTTTAGCCAACCAATCAAAATGGAAGCGGGATATGGGTGAAAAGAAATAGCAATGGGATCAAGAATGTGTCTGGACTTTGTTCAAAACGTGGATAGCGCTATCCACCTGATAAATCACTATTCGTTGGATAGCGCAATGGATTTTGTTATCTTTTATCCACTGGATAGTGATTTATCCGGTGGATAGCGTTATCCACTCTTTGAACAACTGGATCCAGAAAGCTAGATTTTTGTCACGCCTGCGCAGAATTTCCCACAGTCTTACAGCTGTAGATCTTGTGCGTTTGAGAATTGTGACATGTTTTTTGCATGATCATGACATGCACCCTACTGTGCATGCCAAAACAAATTAGATTGCAGCCTGCTACATTGTTTATGCTGATCAGCATTAGACTGGGTCCGCGTAAGCCGGAGAAATTCTGGCGCCAACAGGGGAAAGCGGCTGACGCTTCAGATTAGGGGGCAGTACGCAGCTCTTACAAGGTCTTTTCTGATTTGCTGAGAAAGCAATAGAACAAACAACACAACAATGGACCCCAGCCCTGAAAACAATAGAGCTGCGCGATATGAAATTAGAGGTTGTTAAGAGCTGCGTGGTATCTGCAGATTAGCGTTCCAATAATTGTTATCTTCCTCTTCCACTGTTCGCACATTTTACTGGCGATTTGCTGGTTGCAGCGTAAACCATTAAGCCTGGTTTTCACAAGCGACAAAAGCATATATATATACATCAAGTGAAAACGATCATTGGCGTAAGCATAGGATTGATCCTAAAGCGAATGATACACGATTCAACATCGTTCGACATTTCTTGGACACAGATGTTACAACTTGTTAAATGAGCAGAAAACACATTCAACATTTTAAAACGATTGAATGAGGTCGTTCAACAAGTTGCAACTTGTTCAACGGAATAGAACCTGTCTCTATTTTCGTTCAATAACGTTCAACATGTTGAATGACATATTTCAACATTCAACATGGCATGATACATTGTTCAACAGTTGATGAACAGTCGTTGCAGCATCTGTTGATCAACGAATGTTGAACCATGTATCATCGGCCTTACGCTTATGTTAACGTTCGTTTTCGGGCCCGTTTTTGGACCTAAGCGCTGTTATGCTTCCGCTTTTTTTCCAGACATGAAGTTGTCAGAAACTGCTGCAGAAAAGTTTGTCAAGTGGCTACGACGCGGCGCGCATCACTGTAATGTTTTTTTTTGTTGTTGTTGTTGTTTTTTGATTTTCTTTTTTTTTTTTCACGTAGTTATTGGTTTATCCTGGAGCAGCCTCAAAGTATACTTGAAAACGAACCCCTAATAAGCGCAGCAAGGACCGGCAGTGCCAGTAGAGCTGGTGAGAAAATGTTATTAAACTGCTCTGTATTTATAATTTTATGCCGGATTTACTATTTTCTACAACTCTTGTTTTGTTTCCACGTTTTTCAAGTAAATGATATGTTGCACCACGTTTTCCTCATTTAATTTACCTTTAACTTTTTATGTTTTTTTTTCAAAGCACCATTTTAAAACATTAACGACTTCCCTCATTTTCTTTTGCAGATGACGAACCCACTGAATTGTTAACTTTCAAGACCAAACTTGTTATAACCAAGGTAAGACCGCGCGCGTTAATCGTCAGCGATTTGCCTTCTGGAGGGCTGTCTTGCCCATTTTCATGTCTTTCTGCTGCAATTGAAAGTTGGCACCTTTACCCCGACAAGAAATGCTCCTTTGATACCAGGCGTGCGTTTTTTCGAAAGTCCCAAAACTTTTCGGACCCGAAAAGCAGTGTTACGTGCAGAATGTTTACCAATAAACATTCGGTTTTTGTTGATTTTGAAAGCTAAGCAATAAAATCTTACGTTTACTATACAACTTAGCGGATTTGTGGGCTAAAAACTTCAACGCCTTTCGTTAAAAACAACATTTAAAATATAGCCTTCGGGCCCGAAAAGTCTTCGGGAGTTATGCGTGCGTTTCTCGAAACTCCCGAAAAAGACCTCAAAACGAAACCTTAAAATGGACCAACATCTAATCCAGGGGGATGCTTCATGCTACAAAAACCGAGTTAAGCTCCGGCAGTTGTGAGCCATTCGGCTTGTGAAAACTTACCTTGCCTACCAAGGTCAACTGAATTTCAGTGAGCAACAGCTTCAATCTAGAGAAAGATGTAATGTTTCCCGTGGCATGATAAACATTACATCTTTCCAATTTCATTACCAAGCTTAACATTTGCTATCTTTTTTTTTAATTTATCGGTAACAATCTAATTATACATTTGGTTGTGATGTGTTTATTTTTCCTCATAGTCCTTGCTGAAATATATGCTTCCCTTGTTCTTTGTGTATTTTGCGGAGTATTTCATCAACCAAGGTTTGGTGAGTGTTGTTTGCCTTACTAAATGATCCTTCTAAACAAATGATTTAAGAATGGTGAACTTGCAAGATCAAAAGCCAGTAAATAAAGGAATGTAGTAGAAATCCACAGTGCCTCATACTTTCATTGTTTCCGGATGGAATAACAAGGCCGGAGTAGCCGAGAAAGAAATCTTCGGAGCAGAACAACAACAACAACAGCAACAACCGGACCCACATATGGCGTTGATCGCTTGTTTTATTATTTTTCTTCTACAGCATGAGTTAATTTACTGGAATGGAATCTGGCTGACACCTTCTGAACAGTATAGATGGTAAGACTAAAGTCCATTTATACGAGATTACTCATCTATGTCGTTGATTGGATGATAAACATGAGATCCAATTTCCTGCTCACTCCAGAGATCGTACATGATGTATTTATTTATTTATTTTTAAAATCTTTATTGACATAACAAGGAACTTAACACGAGATCTTACTGAAAACTACCAGATACGCAGTTACAAGTATACGCGTATGGAAAATACGATATTTATTTCAGTGGAGATCGTACATGTACGTTATCTTTTCATAAAACGACGGTCTGCGCAATTGTTCATGAAACTCGCGTTTAAAGTTACCCAACTTAGTGTACATGAGGTACATGAAATAAAATGAACAAGTTACATTGTATTTGTTTGAGACCTCTTAAATCGTGAGTTGGATTTATCGTACTCGCTTACTTTCCTTTACAAGCAGTTGCTTATACTCAAAGCGTCCAAGCTCTTTTGCGGTTACTCCAAAGCCATTGACTTATATTGAAATAGAGATAACTTTAATTAGCTATTTCGATGATGTGTTCCCTTCTTTGCTTAATGTAACAACATAATACAGTCATACTTATTAGGCCTCAATGATCCAACATGCAACATAATAACTTAGGTAAGACCCAAGCATCCTTAAATCCATTAGGTGCGGTTACACACACCACGGCAAATGGCATTTCCCGTGGTAGATCATCCTGCGGTGCATCACACTTGGGTTTAGTATACATGTTAACCAGCGGTTACACGCGATTTGTGATTTGCCAAGGTAAAACAAATGTCACGCAATTCAGTGAATCACTTTTCCTTTGCGGTTACGTGTTGATGTCAAACGGAGCATGGTGATTGGCTCTTGTACCTTGGGTATGAAAACACCATTGCAACTTACCACGTTAAATGTCATGGGCGCTTCGTGTGATCTTTGTGATGTATCCATGGATATTTACCACGGAAAATTCACCTCGGGAAATGTCGGTCACGCTCACTAAATGCATTTTACCGTGGTGAAAGGGTCATTTACCACGATAAAGTACCCCGTGTAACCGCACCTATTGACTACAACAACAACAACAACAACAACAACAATAAAAATCTTTATTAGTTAGTTATTATAGAATTTATAATACTGGCCTGCAGGTAGCAAAAGCTAATCTTGGCAGGCCAGTTGCACGACTGGCATCGTGTAACTAATAACCGTTAAACGGCAGTTAACTCGTATTGCCCTTCCTTGCGCAGGTATCAGGTGGACTATCAAATCGGCGTATTTATTTCTCGTTCATCAGTAAACATTTTTCCCATTCAGAAGATTTGGTTTCTGGCTGTATTACAGGTACGCTATTCCTTTTATATTATGCTTTGTTGATAATGTGGAGGAGGCAGCGTGGTGCAGTGGTTAGGGTGCCGGATTTGAAATCCGAGGGTCCCGGGTTCGTGTCCTGCTCTGACCACTAGCTGAAGTTGTTTCACGGTAGACCCGAGTTCAACTCCTTGGCTACGCTTGTAAATTGTAAATAGTGTACACACTTTTAGTGCACTTGCTGCGCATATAATCTTAGAACAATGAGTTGTAATTATATTATATGTTTTAATATTTTATTATTTTAATATTGCGATACCTAGCATCTTGATTCTGTTTCTAGCATATTTTAGTTTATTTTAATCACGGTAAATTACCCGTTCGTCGAACGCTAGAACTTTAGCCGGTTTACTACCCCGTGCATAAATGTTGTGTGAAGAGACTTTTTGAAAGGAGGATTTTTCTCACCATGTCGCATGGGTTAAACATCCTACTTCAAATGCATTGTCATTCCTAAAATGATATGAATATAGCTATCATAAAACAAAATCTAGTAAAGACACCATCCTACTGATAGAATGTCATGCCAGGAAACAAGAAGTCTTAATGGCTTTAAAGCCGGGCGTTGTGTATTGACAGGAAACCCATATTGTTGTTGTTGTTGTATATGTTGTGGTGCAATTTTGTCCTTGGTGCAAATTTTATTTTCCTTTGTTTTTGGGTATGGAAATGTATGATAATGTGTGATAACGAGTTTCGAACAAAGGAAAATGAAATTTGCACCAAGGGCAAAATTGCACCACAACATATACCAAATGCCGCAAATGATGGGTACGATAAACTGCCATGGTTTTAGTGAGAAAAGAAAAACATTTTTTTTTTCTAAATGAGGCGAAACGTGAAATTTGTTTATACTACGTGATATTAAACGATCACAGATAACAGTATATCAATAAAACTTAAATCGAACCGTATTCATGGTTTGTTTTAGAACGTGAATCTTGTCGTGCTCTTGTGTGAAGCGTACTTTCATTTCCTGCCGTCTGTGTGGATCATGTTTGTTTTCATCTTGTATGAAGGACTTCTTGGAGGCGCCTGCTATGTCAACGCATTCTACAGAATATCTAAAGAGGTGAGGAGTACTTCTTCGGTTACGCTGTGTTTCTCTGTAGCACTGGAAAAGTTGAAAATTTACATACTATGTAAATAACATGTAAATAACATGTAAATCACTGAAAATAGACTGTAAACGATAATTTACAGACTATTTGGACATTTACATGTTATCAATAATCATGTAAATAACATGTAAATATTAGAGCTGAAACATGTAAATTATAGTGAATAGGCTGTAAATTTTGAAGGTATAGGAACAGAGACCATGTAAATAACATGTAAATTGGAAAAGGCGACTTTGTACACAGCATGTAAATTTAAAAAGAGAGACTGTAAATAACATGTAAATTAGGAAACGGAGGTTATGAAGACCCTGTAAATAACATGTAAATTCAAAAAAGGGGGGCTATCAATACCATGTAAATTGAAAAAGGGGGGCTGTCAAGACCATGTAAATAACATGTAAATTGAAAAAGGGGGGCTAGCAAGACCATGTAAATAACATGTAAATTGAAAAAGGGGGGCTATCAAGACCATGTAAATAACATGTAAATTGAAAAAGAGGGGCTATCAAGACCATGTAAATTGAAAAAGGGGGGCTATCAATACCCTGTAAATAACATGTAAATTGAAAAAGGGGGGCTATCAAGACCATGTAAATAACATGTAAATTGAAAAAGGGGGGCTATCAAGACCATGTAAATAACATGTAAATTGAAAAAGGGGGGCTATCAAGACCATGTAAATAACATGTAAATTGAAAAAGGGGGGCTGTCAAGACCATGTAAATAACATGTAAATTGAAAAAGAGGGGCTATCAAGACCATGTAAATTGAAAAAGGGGGGCTATCAATACCCTGTAAATAACATGTAAATTGAAAAAGGGGGGCTATCAAGACCATGTAAATAACATGTAAATTGAAAAAGGGGGGCTGTCAAGACCATGTAAATAACATGTAAATTGAAAAAGAGGGGCTATCAATACCCTGTAAATTGAAAAAGGGGGGCTATCAAGACCATGTAAATAACATGTAAATTGAAAAAGGGGGGCTATCGAGACCCTGTAAATAACATGTAAATTCAATGCTGTGTCTTCAACTGAAAAGCATTTTTGCAACACCATACCATAATTTGAAGACCTTACTGTTTAGAGAAGTACAACTGTCAGTCTAGCAATGCAATTTGTTTCAATTTAATGCTGGTTCCTTTTGTCACATAAAATATTCCATGCCACAAACGTGACTACAACTTTACAGTTTTAACCGGAACTTGCAAGGCAAGGCAAGTCACTTTAAATGCATACATGATAATGATAATAATCTTTATTGAGGATGCCAACGTCACCAGTAGTGGTCCTCTCCTAAGACTATAAATTATGTTAATTATCTTTCACTTTAATTATTTAATCACTTGTACTCTGGAATTTACGTCTCTGTAATATGTAAAAATATATTGAATCTTCAGCAGTGAACCGTTTCATTTTGTTACTTTTTTGCAGATGTGGTTATTTAGACTCACAGCCAAATACATTGTTTTTGCCAACTCTTGTAATTAATTGTGTATTGTGTTTATTTTTGGGGGACCAAACTTTGTATGCAATTCCGAACATGATATACTAATGTGCCGGGAACTCGGCAAAACACTCAGACTCGGCCATTTCATACAGCATGAACTTTCAATATTCTCCATGGGGAAAAATCAAGATTTTTGGACTCAAACAGGTCAAACAAAACTGGAAATTATTCGTTGTTAATAAAGTTTAATCCATGGCTAATCTCATCTTGAGCGAGACGTTTTCAACAAGCCAAGTCAAAATAAGTTGTCGTCTACCTGCCGGCCACATCTTAAGATTTCATTTTCCCACCAAAACCGATGTCCTCGGACCAGTCCTCCTGCGGTCTATAGACGTTGTCGTTGTCTCATTCATTGTAGATCTTAAGTTCTCTAATATCACTTAGTCAACCACTGCAAGTTATCATGTACATTGAAATGGCTTGTTTACAATTTGGAACAACTTGCATCTAGACATATACTTGCCAGTCAGTTTGGCCAGAACATAAGTGGGTATTTTTCTGCCCATGACTAAATAATATTCAAGCAAGTTTTCAGAAGAATTTGTCAAAATATATTTTCATTGAATTTTGTCATTTCCACACCAATAAGGTCAGCATTTACATGCAAACACAATGGCAGCTGACTATGGCATAGTCTTTTGTCATAAAAACTGGCATTTTATGCCTGACTATATAACTCATATCCTACTTTTAGTAGATCCTATATGGCACAGTAACTGATCATTTTTTTAGAATTATTTGTTTCTGTTTTGCATTGTTCCTTTCAAAAAGCTACATGTACACTGTACAGTGTACATTGACTACAGCTTTGGTATGTTTTCTGCCAGAGTTTGGCCATGGGGATGCTCTTGCTCTTGAAGCCTGCGAAACAAAACAAAAAAAACAGCTGCAGTGAGCAGAAGTCTGTCTTGTAGTAGTCTGCCTGATAACTAAGGCAACTGCCCTTCGCATCCATTTTTTTATCAAAAGAAAAGTGGGCAGCACACAGCAGCTAGACCGGTTTCGTGATACAAATTTGTAAGAGTTTAATGGATGGTAAGCACAAAATGTTGCGATACTATACTGTCCAATTATTTCAGTCAGTTTATGTTCTTGATGTACATGTAAAGAATTGTTTTGGAGGAGATGTGGAAGCTTACATTCAGAAGGGGTTATAACTCGAAGAATTTTGTGGGCCTATAACTGGGTGGGCTTAGGCTATGTTCACACTTGGTGCCCGAGCACTAGTGCCTGGGTACCCGCACAAAATGGTGCTGTGTTCAGACACTGGGTACCCAAGATATTAACATGTTCACATTCTGAGTGTACAAGGGAATTGTGGGTAGGCAAAGCAGTGGTTTGTGGGTGTAGTGCCTCGCAACTAATGTAAAACACGTGCACACTGGGAACCAGTACCCACTTTAGTGCCCGAGTCCCGTGCCCGAATTCTGGCTTGGGTACTCGAAAAAAAAGTGTGTTCACATTAGTGCCCAGCGATAATCATACTCGGGCACCGTGCTCGGGCACCAAGTGTGAACATAGCCTTACATTGTATAACCGGGATTTTTAAGGTATGTATGGAAAATCCTGACCAGTAACAAGAAATGGACTTTGGTCTTGGATCAAAGGTATAGTATTAACACAGTGATCACAATCCAATTTTCCCAGAGAATATCAATAAAACACAGTCACGAGTTTCTGAGAATTAGGAACTGATAAAAAAATCAGTCACCAAGGGACAATGAATAAAATGCTGGTCCCTGAATAAACACCTGGTTCAAATTGTTCTGGGTTAACAAGACCAAGTTTTAAACAAAGACCATGTTCAACATTAACTCAAGAAAATACACAATGTGCCATACAATGAGCTGCAGTTTATCAGATTATACCACAAATGTTTGGCAGGGTAAATTAATCATGTCTAGGTCAAAAAGAAAAAAAAACAAAACAAAACCAAGTTATGTTATTCCATACAGTAGTCAACTAAATTGCTGATTTTAGATCAGACCTGAGGTTCCCATTTGAATGTTTGGTGCTGCAGCAAAATATTAACAAATTATAAAATATTAAGACAAATATTAACATGTTGGTGCCCATGTCAGTTACTTGGGTGCCTAATTGCTACCAGGCTCCTGTTAGAAAACAGCCTTAACATGTACATGGACATAATTATAACATCAATTATTCTCTCACCATAAAAAGCTCTCCTTGAATCTCTTTGAATGATGCCATTTCTAATGTGAAAAAAAAATGAGAAAATATGAAGCATACTCCCATATCACTGCTGCATTAAATTGTATATTATCCTCATATTACCAGTGAATAAGATGGGTATGGTTGATGTAAATAATATACATGAACATCGTCTTAAGAATGAAAACTGACTTGTAACTACTAAACGTTATGACATGGGTTTAGATGGGCATTGGCACATGGGATAAGTCTCTGCAGTTACCATATGGTAATAAGGCAAAATTTTGACCCAATTTTGTCTGCACTCTCATACATGTAAGCGACCACCTCCCGTAAGCGACCACGTCCCGTAAGCGACCACCTAGGCTTGACATTTTGGGTGGCCGCTTACGGGAGGTTCGACTGTATTCAAAAGAAATGTTAACCTATTTATTCTGTTTACCTTTACAGAATATTTTTAAAGGCTGGTTAAATTTCAAAACAATGCTGGCTTAATTAGAAGAAATATCTGTATATTTGCTTGCTTTGACTTATTGAACCTAACACTGGTGAACAGAGCCGGTGAAATAATTCCAGCTAGTAAAAATATAAAACAACAGCTACTCAGCTCAACTACTCAGCACACAACTGTCCTGCTGTGTTTGTTTATAGTTATGCTATTTTTAGTTCAAAATCAATCTTAGTTTTTCTCACAATTTTCTGAATTTTCTATGGTATGAGCATGAATCATTCAGTTTTATTCCATCTCATTGTATATTTTGCTGTGACCGACAAAAGCAGAAGTCATTCACCTGAATTTTATCCAAAGCATGCTAAGAAGACAGTAATATCCTCCTTTCAGTGTACATGTACATTGTAGTTTGAAGACAGAACACTGTAAAGCATAAATTTTGCTTTTGTCTTGATGCATATTCACACTCTAAAATACCATAAACAACAATACATATAATACAGTGAAAAGAGAATTTCTTTGAATCCTACATTACCTAGCTTGCACTTCATATTGATACTAAAAATTTCAAGTCACAATGTAACCTACACCGCCGTACATGTATAAGAAAAACACCCTCACCTCTCTGTACAGTTACATTTACAGCTGTATATTTGGTTATTTATTACTTAACCTTTTTTGTTTTAACTGAATTAGAATATTTGATTTCACATTGGGAGTTTGAAAAGAATGATACAATCCATTCACAATTACAGTGTATAAACATTCATTTTGAATAATGTGCAGAGAGGCGACCAATAATTTTTAACTTTAATACTCCATAGTACGATGTACAACTCAAGTCAATCCCACTCTGACTCATCAAGACCAACCGGTTATTTTTATGTAAGATTACTGTCTTTAGGTGATCAACCAAGTTACAATCTTGGATGTTTTAAAATTCAGACTGCAGATTACAGACTGGCATAAGTGCATATTAGGTACATTTGTATCAAGTGCAGTGGGTATAAAATGCAGACTGAGACCAAAACTGTCACTTGATCCTAATTTATGACTTAATCTATCAAGCAATCTGCTGTAAAACTGTCCTACTACAGATGCAAGCCTTCAAGTAGATGTATTCTATTTTTCACAATCACACAGGATAACTGTGAACATATTTAATCTGTAATCATAGCTGCACACCGCTGTAGGCACTAAAAAATATTTTTGGTCTTACAACTGTATATTAATATAGTCAGCATTTTATACTCAGTCTGGAGTCCAAAATCTTAAGTCTATAATGACTTTGATTTATAACACAACATAGCATTTGATGGCAAGAATTAGCAGCAAAACAAGTCAAATATGCCAAGTTATTATTTGACATAGCATTCAGAGTGCAAATACGCATCAAATTGAGTTCAAATATGACACGTTATTACACTCTTCTGACCATGCGTTAGGTAAAGCAGTTTCAAAAACTTAGTTTTAGGAGGTTACTGTTGTATAATAAGTAAGTAACTGTTATTTAAAGTGCCCCTGCGATCAAATTTTATAATTGTTTTTATTTCATTTTTTGAAAGAAAATATTGTAATTACTGCCCAGTCCAAACCGTTTTTCAATCTGATCGCGGGAAAGCGGTTTTATTTGATTGTACTTTACTCATTTTCACGGCCGCCATTACATTTGCATGTTCCAGTAGTTTCAAGAGAAGCCAGAGAAAGTGACGTCAAAGACTCACTGGCTTAAAACTGCAGTGTGTGAATACAGCTTATTTAGACGTATGCGGCACGGGAATTTTGAGCTTTCAGATTGCCAAACTCGTGTTTTGCATACTAAAGAAGCTGTATTCACACGCTGCAATTTTAAGCCAGCGAGTCTTTGACGTCACTTTCTCTGGCTTCTTTTGAAACTACTGGAACATGCAAATGTAATGGCGGCCGTAAAAACGAGAAAAGTACAGTCATAAAAAACCGCTTTCCCGTGATCAGATTGAAAAACGGTTTGGACTGGTCAGTAATTACAATATTTCCTTTCGAAAAATGAAATAAAAAACAATTATAAAATTTGATCGCAGGGGCACTTTAAGCACGATGGGTATTAAAGCTAGAAAGCTCGTGGGGTCGTGCACTATATTACATTACGAACTATTTGCATCTATTTATTACATTACGAACTATTTACATCTAAAAATAATGAACTTATTCAGCAAAAAGTTGAGTAACAGCTGGGTATTTTTACTCGTCAGTTTTGATTTTTTTAAGCCTTGTAAAAATACTCAGCCATATTACACAGCTTCACGCTGAATAACCTTTATTTATTACACTTGTCTGACCATAGGCTAGGGTAAACAGTAATTTTTTTCAAAAACTTAGATTTTGGAAAAGATGATTGCTGCATAGTAGTAATAATCTGTAAACTATATAATAACATGTACATGTATAACAAACAATTTAATCAGCAGAAAGTTGTGTAATGGGGGTGGGCATTTTAACTTGTCGGCTTTTATTTTTTCTCACCTGACATGTAAAAATACAAAGCATATTACACAACTTTTCGCTGAATAACCTATATTATCATATGACCCGTACAGCCCTGCGAACCTTTCCTTTGCAAAACCATTGATGAAAGTCCCGTATGAGGGCCGTACGCATTTGGGCGAGCGAGGCCGGAAAAAGGCGTACGGCCCTACTACAAAAGCGGACGTCCAAATTGGTCATATGATAAAATGCTTATTGACTAAGTTAGGTCGGGCCGGATGGGAAAATATTTGGCTCTCGGTCATGGCGCACGGACCTCGCACGCCATGACCTCGAGCCAAATATTTTCCCATCCGGCCCTCCCACTTAGTCAATAAGTACATATTTATACTGACCAGTCACAATATAATCTGCAATACAAATACAAATATTTTCCCATCCAGCCCTCCCACTTAGTCAATAAGTACATATTTATACTGACCAGTCACAATACAATCTGCACATTTAAGCTTAATTTAAACTTAATGTTGTTGTTTTAATGATTTAAATATTTTATCAGTTATACATGTACATATAAGCTTACAAACAGCTTGAAGCATTCAAGGTATTTCCAAGTAAAGGCAACCGCCATGAGAACAAGCCCCCTTCATGTTTTGTAAAGCTTTGCAGGTATAAACTTATTGTAAATATCAACGAGCGTTCATGTATTGACATGTGTTCTTGTAACCCTCTACAAATGTATAAAATGTACCATGTGTATTTCTCAGATCTGTTTCGATTCATTTTCTATCAAGTTGTGACAGTTTAAAGTGAAATATCCCACCAATTTTATGAAACTAGACTGATTTGAGCATTTAGCATTTCGAAAATCAATTGAATCTGAACAAACATTGTGCACATTTGAGTTACAAGCAGAATCATGCCAGAAATGCACGCATGGTTGACTGTACAAATTAAATCGAAACGCTACCCAGCGGTAAAACATACCTGCAAAGATGCGTGGGTTCTTCTTCATTCTTTTACGGCGTTTTGTATTGAGATTTCCACTGAATAAAACCGTTTTAAGGCCCGAAGCCTCGCCAGAAGTCAAAATTCGACCGCCATTGACCGTTGAAATATCCCGCCTTCGCTGCCTTCGGGTCAGCGGCCTTATATTAATCCGAGGTAGATGCGTCATGTATAAGGACATAGATTGTACCCTTTCATACGCCCTAAAGATTTTGAAGAATTAACTTCCCCGTTTTCAAGGAGTCGGCTGAGGAGAATCTTGCTTCTGCTTATGGAATTGCGCTCCTAGAATAACTGAAAAACCCCAGGATCGATCAGGATCCTCGTAAAGGGTAAACGTTTTCAGGTGCTGATGACATATCAGCCATTTACTCAACCCACTGAACCTGAACATTTGGAATAGAATACGCAACTTTTCAGACTTCTACGAATCACTCTTCGCAATTTAAAGTTGGCCTATTTTATTATTTTAGTTTTTACTTTATCAGTGCTGGAACAATTTCAATAAGGGGACCGCCTTGTTTTCCATGAGAATTCTGTCGCATGTCATGCGTCACGCGTCACATGCGCGACATCATTTTCAAATAAATTATTCGTACTTTTATTATTCGTTAAGCTATTCTACCAATACCGAACGCTAAGTAATCTTGACGTTGGCTCTGTCTGTTGTTGCAGTTTTATTTCCCGAATGACGCCGGCAATCAACAATATGCCGGCCCGAGTGCACGCTCAAGCGCTTCTTTTACAGGGATTTATCCCATGTGTTTATCAATCTGCTCCTGGTCTCGCTATTTTCATTTACACGACTTTTAAAGGGTTACATGATTCATTGTTACACAGTTTCTAGCGTCTCCCTTTTACAATTACATGGTTTTTACATATATGGATTCCATAAATATGTAGTTCTCAATAAGTGCATTTTAAGCTATAGATAGTAAAGAAGTTACCATCGATAAAAGTTGGAAGTTTCGATGAAATCCGATTGTATGGCTTTTAGGGGAGCAGGGGTGGTGTAGTGGTGAGAGAACTCGCCTCCCACCAATGTGGCCCGGATTCGATCCTCGGTCCCGGCGTCATATGTGGGTTGAGTTTGTTGCTGGTTCTCTCCTTGCTCCGAGAGGTACTACGGTTTTCCCCTGTCCTAAAAAACCAACATTCTAAATTCCAATTCGATCTGGAAAGAGGACCTGCATGGACCTTCAAGTTATTGGGGGTAACGAATAATTACAATAGAGTGAAGCAGGGGAAACAGCCTTTAGTTCTAGTTATCCAGAAGTTCGATACTGAGACTCCACAGTACACAGTTTCAATAGCCCTCCTTTTCTCACTTACTTAAATCACTATTTACGGTACATTTACATGATCCAATAAAACATGTAAATTTAATTTACAGGGTTTCAACAGCCCCATTTGTGGTAAAGACATTTACATGTTATTTACAGGATAATTCCAAACATTTACATGTTATTTACAAACGAAGATACTGTAAATCTACCTAAAAAAATTTACATGTTATTTACATGTTCTTCAAATTATAATCCCAGAAAACGACCCTGTAAATCACTATTTACAGTACATTTACATGATCTATTGAAACATGTAAATAACATGTAAATTGTTTTTTACAAATCCTTAATATGTTAATTACAATTTACAAATCATGTAAATCCAGATTTACATTTTGTAAATTGGATTTACATGTCCATGTAAATTTTCAACTTTTCCAGTGTAGGCGAATTTTCGTTTGCAATTATTGCCTCGTTAACACATGCGCCACATTCTCTAATGGAGCTACAAAAAATGCTGTCTTAAAACTTGACATTTTACAAAGAATGTATGACTCATTAGCTTTCGCCACCCAGCACCCAGCAATTTGCAGTTTTTGATAGCTGATATTTATAATAATAAAATAAATTCTTCATTGAGGATACCTACTTCACTCGAAAGTGCTTTACAGAATGGTCCTCCTTCTTAGTGAACATAGTATTCCTTAAACATTGAAAGAGTTAAAAATTGCGTAGATTACTAAGTTTAACAATTAAGCCAATTCGTACACAGTGTATTTAACCTGCGAATACAGCCGCCTCTAATCGCTCACGGCCGCTAGGCCCCCAGCGGCCCGGAGCGATGAGAGGCTACAGTGTATTTAGCACGATGCCTTCTCTACGTAAATTCGTATGCTTATGAAACCGAATGTAAACAATGACATCAGCAAAGATTCGCTACCGATGCTTTGATGCTACACAGGAGTACAGTTTATTAAGGCTTTGGATAATTCACTCACAGTTAACGACATTCAATGGGTTTTTTTCTAGATTAAACCAGAGTACAGGGAATTTTCAATGGGCGTGGCTAGTGTGGCGGACAGTTGTGGTATAGCAGTGGCCGGGGCTACTGCCCTACCTAGCCATAATGCATTGTGTTCATACTGGAGAAGCAAGATTTCAAGCTAACAGTTGTCGAAACTGTGGCGTTAGTATGTTCAAATTGTCACATTTGAAATTGTGAAAATCATATTTGGGACTGTATTTAATCACTTTGGATACGCAGATTATTAATTTATGCTAAGTACAGTGTCAAGCAGATGAATGGTGGGAATAGTGAAAGTAAACAGTTCGAGAATATTTTCTAAGCTTTTGAAGAAGAATTCACACTGAGAATATTTGGTTTTCAAGAGAATACTATTTGCATCTATCTCGCTAAAAATTAAGGCCGAAACAAATCTCTAGGATTGTTACTGCGCCCTTTCCTCCTCCCCCTTCTTTTTTCACTCACCCCCTCCCCCTTCTTTATTCACTCACCCCTCTCCCCTCCCCCCAATTCGCCACTGCTCTCTATAAATTTATGGCAACGATAATATCCATACAGAGAGATTCAATTCATTTGATAAAACCAAAGTTTCAGGTTTCCCTCCCCCACTGATACAGCAGCACAGTTTCTTTAGAAACTAACCCCTTTATAAATAATCATACGTTGTCAAGCAGATGAGTGATCGTAAGGTAAATAAAATACTCAATGCCAGTCTTCAATCAAAGATTTATTAAAATATCATCTCAATTCAAACCATTGACCTAACTTGGGTCTTCTCCGAGTAAAAATATGAATTGCTTTTTTAAAAAAATCGCTATGTACAAGTGAAAATTAAATTAAAAGTTCATACTTTTTTACAGTCTCATTTATTTTTATCATTATTTGCACGATTTTCCTTCGGACTCGTATATTTTGTTCCAAATAAATATATACTAGTTAACTGCAACGTTTTGGAATGTTAAAAATGTTATTATTTTTGTTTTATTACCGTTCAATCGCGTTACAGGCCGCTGTACCTCGTCGTCCTTTAATTTCTTAGTTAGTCGAGGGAACAAGTTATGAAACTTGGCAAACTTCAAAGGCGATAAAAGTGCTGCAATTTATTTCAAAAGGATCACAACCGTGGCAGTTTCTTATTCCCCACTCCAGAAACTATGAAAAATACCATAATACTCTTTAAAGTGCAGGTTTGGGTGGTGCTTGATGTAAGCCTGATTTTTCCAATTTCTTTTGTTTTCAGCACGGACTGCACATGCTATGCTTCAACTTCTTGGCAATTTGCATACTGTGCACATTTGTATACGAACACACAATGCTACATTCTAGTATTCCTACATGTACTCTGAATTCCATTGTGCTATTCTAACAAAGGAGACTTGAATAATTACACCCCGGTGAGGCTGAGTATTCTCGTGTCCATGGCCTTCTTCGGGGTCAAGCCCAAAATGAAATAATGCCGTCCAGAAGCACGTCGGACACCTTATTGAGACTTATATAACAGTTTTATTTCAGTTGAGGTTAAGGGGTTAGGGGTAGCAGTTTTTATAGTTAAATTTAGGACTAAGCAGCCAGAGAAGCTAGGTGGTACAGTGGTACGGTAGGCTATGTAAGCCCAAGCCTAAGTGTCGACATTACGTTATTTAAGTCTCAATAAGGTATCCGAAGTCCTTTTGTGTGTGTAAAACACGATGAAGTGTCTTTGTTTCGTTTAACAACGGTTTCAGATTGCCAGAAAACAAAATCACGGCTTCCAATCGGCTACCAATCGGCTACCAATCGACTACCAATCGGCTACCAATCGGCTACCAATCGCTGAAAATAACCTCCGAAATCGTCATTTAATCGCACTCAGGTGCAGGATTGCAGAAAACTGGTTTGATGAGATAGAAATCATATTTCTATCTCATTGAATAACAATACATCACATTGTATCATGCTTCGTTCGAAAAAATACTGAATAGAGCGTTTTCACTTGACGTCATAGCCGCCATATTGGTGTTCCCGTACAAAAGAATTTTAATTAACTTCTTTTGTTAGGAACACCAACATGGCTGCCATGGCCTTTGTCATTTGAGTCCCACGGGACTGAAGGTCACGTGAGTGAAAACGCTCTATAGGCCTTTCATTTGAAAATTAGTTTTCATTCACATGTAAATAAAACTAATTTTCACATGAAAGGTTGTGCACCAAGCCTCGCTTTGATAGCGAGACAAAAAGCAACTCGGAAATGGCCTATTCATTTTCTGCAATCCTGCTCCTCACTCTTCAATCGTGTGTCACGTGACAAGATTCTCCACGATTCTTACGACACAAATCGGCCAAATGACAGTCGTTTAGGAAACAGCATGAAACAAAGAAGTTTGTTAAACCTCATAACCATTACCGTTAATTAACTTTCGTTTTATCGAAGCATCGGTCATGATAATTTTGTAATTAGTGATAATGTATGATCGCCGAAGTACATTTGGCACACGTAAAATATATTATTTTAACTTTGGCAATTTGGTAAAGAGTTTTGGTCCAGGTTTGAAGTTTTCTGTTCTACACATATCGTTTACCTAAAAATAATTTGGTCGAGACCTTTAAATATAGTTGTTAACCCCTCCACTCCTAGAGTCAATAATGGAGATATGTGGTGTTGTGTTAACGTTTGAGTCTGTTGACGAGATTCTATGATGTGACTATTCAAATGAAAGCTCTTCGGCACTACTTTTGCATAGTACCATTTGTTTTTCAGTATTTTACAAAATAAACTTTGGGATTTTTTTAAATTGATGTTTGTTACTATTGGAAGTCAAAGGGTTAAATGTCATTTTTCTTTAAATAGGTTATTATTATAGATAAACTTGTTGGAAGTTTAGTTGTAGAACTTTCCTGTACCTCTTTTAAGATCTTTGAAGTCAAACAGTTTCTCGTGTGATAAAATGAGGCATTCAAATGAAAGTTATTGAGCAGTAATTATCATTATGCTACACAGAATGGTCGACGGCCACTAAAATAAAACCTGTTTAGCAGTGCTATTCTCTTTTCAAGTTTGACTTGGAGTCCATCGATTGTATCGTTTATGCTGTGTAATGTCTCAAGTGGTACTGGTTTAGCACTGTACCTTTTTTTGTTCTGTTATCTGGTTTTATCAAGGTATTCGTTCTTTTGGTAATGTCTTTGATCCTACTCTTGCACCAGAAGCCTGGTTAAACCGGGATAACCAGGCTTTTAATTTCGCTTTTTTCAGCTCAAAAGCCTGGTCAGCCTGGTTCAACCCGAGTTTACTAGGCTTGCCAGGCTTTTAACCAGGCTTTTGGTGCAAGGGCATTTTGGACGCAATGCGACGACCATATGTGGCGTTTCTTTGCAAATGGTATCTTGTCTCTTGAGCTGTCCTTTAGGTAACGTAATCTTCGACTCAGTGATTCGTTTAGCAACTGTTTTCCTATTTCTTTGTTCCACCAACAAGCCAGAGTATACTCTGTTACACGCAGTATGGTGGGTACCTCCTCTGGAGCGGTATTTGATTTTTCGTCGTGTGTTACAAAATCCTGAATGTAGCTGACACGTTTTTAAAGTTTCGGTTTCTCTTCCCTTTGTAATCCGGTACCATCCAGCACCAAGTAAGATATTCATTGGCTTTGTCTTTTGTAACCCCTCATGACTAACAATGTGTTGACTGTTTCCGATTTCATCTTCGAAGCGGCGTCTCTTTGTAATGGTACCATTGGCTTGTGTGCTCTCTCCTCTCCACTAGTTTACTACCTCTCTGTTTTCTCTTCTGTAACTTAAACTACTGCCAAGCCAGTGAGATATTTCTTGTTGTCTCTGATGTCCATATATCTCATTGTTGTGATGATCGCTATTCAGTTTGTGTTTTTTATAACTCGGCTCTGAGCTTATGCCAGTTAGCTGTCCCTCTTACAGCGTTACCACACAATTGGCATTCTCTGTGTTTGTCCGTGACATCTCTTCACACTGCATTGCTTAACGAAAGAGGCAACGCGTCAAGTACTGATTTCCCCCGGGTTTGGTTGGCATATACGAATGCCTCTTCGCTGTCTCATACTTCATATTTTACCTGTCCTCTTCCTGTGGCAAGACCATGAAATCCACTGATTTCTGTATTGCAGCGGTGTTGGGACCATGCTTGAATTTGCCGTTTTTCTTGATGGCGATGTAGAATTCATGGGTGACATTCCCTCGGTTCTTGCCACTGTACTTTTTTGAAGCGTACGTGTGAAAATGATTTAACCCTAACTTTTCTTTGAACAGGCACTCGTCTGTGGGATCAGCCTAAAAAGAAAACGAAAATAAAAATGAGTATTTCTTTGACGGAGAGACTGAGCTACCGACTTTATTCGGAGTTCACACGGTCACGGAAAGTTACGGTATTTCGTATTTTAACAAAAAAGAGAAGTTTCCGAAACTTTGTGTCAGCATCAAAACATACCTGTTTCTACGAGTGTCACTAGAGCCAACTGTGAGGTCATAGAATTGGATTAATTAACCCTTAAGCTCCGAAGAAGAGTGCCAAAAATCAAAATTCAGGATAAATTCTAAATTTCGTTTTATAAAATATTGAAAAATAAATGGTACCATGCAAAAGTACTACTGAAGAGGTTTCATTTGAATTGTCACATCACAGGATTTTGCTGACAGAGCCAAAAGTTAGAACTACATTACATCTCTCCATAATTGACTCTGGAATTTGTTTCCCAGTTTCTTCTATAACCCTGGCTATATTTTATCTCTGTGTTTCTTTCGTTTTTCTGGCCCAAAGCTACTTGACAGTTGACGTTACTTACCAAGACGTGTGAAATGCCCTCGTCGTCCATACAGAGGTACGAATTTGATGCCACGCCTTTTAGTCGTACGATACTTGTTCCCATTGATTCCATTTCTATTAGCGCTGCAATGGAATATGGAAAAACAATAAGAGTGCTGTCAATAGTGGAAGAACAAAGCGGAATTTCCAGTCTTCTTTTAGACCCCCCCCCCCCCCCTCCCCCCTTGGTGTAGAAGACGGAAGAAATAGAAATCGGACGGTAAATTTAAAGACCACAATCAGTGTCAGAAGACATTAGAACAGCCTTCACCTGTCCCCTATTTCAATGTTGGATCACACAATGAGCGAGCGTGGTCATTTTATTTTTGCAACAGTGAGGGAAGGAACCACCATTTAGAGACCATGGCAGAAATTGCCGCTCAGCGGAAAAAGCGCCGTAACAAAAGCTTTACTTTCGCCTTCGTTGCTCTTTTTCGCCCACGACTTGTCACCTATATGCTTAAAGGAGCTACGTCTTGGCGATTTTGATATTTTGGGGGTCAATACTACCCAGAATTAAAGCTAAGTACCTTTGGCAGACACAAAAGGCTTGTAGAACACCAAGTGGAAGATATTAAGAGAATAAACAATAATCTGGGTTCAAGTTGCAGTCCATTTTCATCCTGGGCATCTTCAGCCCAAGACACCTTTTTTTTACTCTTAAAACACTCCTTTGGGATGATCTGGATCCGGATCACTGATCCAAGATCACTCGGATCATGAAACATCAAAGGAACCGATGAATCCACTCTGGACAAGGATTCGTCGGTTCCTTTGATGCAGCATGATCCGAGTGATCTTGGATCAGTGATCCGGATCCAGATCATCCCAAAGGAACGCACACTAACAGTCAGAGTAATTTTAAACAAAACTGGACCATTATTTTTGGGTTCCCACTGATAACAAATGTCTTTTGGGGTGATCAGCATCAACTTTCTCCTTGTAATATTAATGCCCTTATCAATCAAAAAGGTCATGAGAATTAAGGACATGATCACCCAAGATGAGTTCTCTTGATATCCAAACAATTTCTCCCCACTACTTCTATAGGAAATGTATAGGACTAGAAATGAGAATTTAAATTTTGATGTTAGGGCTTTAAGGGTTAAAGTACACTAAAAATGGTGATATAGCCCCTTTAAAAATCATATAAAGATTCGTATACGAAAAAACATCTCAAACGATATGAATAACTCAGCGAGAACCCCAAGAAAGCTATTAATAACAAAAGCAAATATCAGTCTTGTTCTTAAAAATGACTTAGTGAAGCAACCCACGCGAAGTAAATTGGCGGAATGCGAAGTGATCAAGAGGGCTGGAAACTTCGTCTCTGTTATTAAACGGAACTGAGACCCTCAGGGGTTATAAGAATTAAAATTGTTTAGAGCAGTAGTATTCCTGATTTGTAGTTTATTTTCTCGTCTCATGAATGGCACAGAAGTTCTTTCTCATCGCAATTCTTACTTTTAAACATAGCGTGGTTACGTTGGATATTTCAGTCTGTTGTGTGACCATTCAGACGAACGCAGTAGCGGTACTTTCTGTGATGCTATTCGTTTCTTTTTGCAGGAGAAAGTAAGGAAATTAAAATTGGACTGAATTTGTACTATGGAAATAAAATGGCCATTAAGTTAATGCAAGTAATCGGCTCCTGGTTAGACGGGTTAACGTTTGCGTTGGCTATACTTGGTTAATGACAGTTATTTTAAGAGTGTGTTAAGACCACCTCTGATTGTTTTGAATAAGTATGCCCTTGTGTTAAGTACGAATTGACAGAAATTTCGGGAATCGATAAATACACATAGGCTTTGGTCAGACCGGTAAGGCGAACAGATCGGGAAAAAACTATTTTTTCATTGTCACATTATAAACAAATGGAAGTATTGACTTCCTTTTCCTCTGTTTGTTTTGCGGACGCCTGATGTGCCGATAGAAAAGGTGGTTTGCCCTCGTGATTTTTACTATAGAAGGGCTAATTATAGATATATAATTAACATCACATTGCGTCAACTGTGGTCGCACGCAATGTTCTTGGGCATTTAAGTGTTTTTGTTTTTTGTTCTAACGCGATAGAAATAGAAATGATTAATGATCGATTAAGAAATTTAATAAGTGGTCGTTAGCCGTTATTAATTAACTGTTTAAGGAAATGGAGTTCAGAGAGAAAATGAAACCACACATGAAGCGCGTGGTGGAATTTGGAACCCTCCGGTCCACTCCCAGAGTCAGTTATGGAGACATGTAATGTAGTTCAATTAGTTTAGAGTTTGTTAACGAAATCCTATGATGTGACCATTCAAATGAAACCTCTTCGGCAATACTTTTACATGGTACCATTTCTTTTTCAATATTTTACAAAATAAAATAACCAACAAATTTGAAATTTTCAAATTTTATTTTGCAAAAGAGCGAACAACAAACGGAACCACAAGAAAGTACTAATAACAAGCTCTTATTGATTGGAATGTTACGCTCCGCATACTTTGAAGTTAGAGGCACATAACACGTGTTTTCACGCTGGTAGTTACTTGAGTTAGTATTAAAAAATATATATCCTCAGCGGACTTTTTTTTTTCAGGCATTTCAAGAAAAGCGCGGCTGTTTATTCGATCGGCGTTTATTCGCCTAACATAAAAGAGAGCAGTAAAAAGAACAGTGTGAATTTACGCTGATCATTTAGCAGCCATATCGGAGCAGAGAGACCCTGGGTACGAGGTTGAGCACTGTATTGAATATACATTCATAGCTTCCAACATATAAGGGAAACGAGAAATTGCTCAAGAAAGTGGTAGTTTCAGACAGTTAATAGCTGTACAATAGCATCCGAGCGAAGCATTTATTTCAACTTAGCTTACGATGCCGTAGCCACCACAGAAATGCCGAAGGACTACTGTCTGTGATTCAAAATGGCTTCTTAAATTAAGTGATTCTTATGTCAAGTCATTCTTACATCAAGTCATTCTTACATTCTTAACATCAAGTTATTGTTAAACATCTATGTCTTACATTTGTTTGAAGTTATAGCCGCTTATTTTTGTGGCATTCAGCCGGCGTCGGTCGACCTCATCAACTTCGAATTCCCTCGGAATGCTAATACAAAGTTTGATTTGAGTTTTGGATGTTCTGGCTAGGGCTCATATGTCGTGTTTTCATGTTTTACACTTACGAAGCGCCAAAAGCAATGAAAGCAAGGAAATATCAGCTAAAGAAACAAAAAAAGGTTAAAACACTCGTTTCCCAGAATGTCAATTTTGATTTTTTTGACCGCCTATCACGAAATCAAATTTGATGAACTGTAATCCACTTCCACGCAAACAAGGTGTTTTGTTTTGCTCTGCGTAATCTTTTTATACAATTTAGTTGTATATTTGTTGGCAATTAGCAATATAACATGAACATTAGACAAGCGAAAATTTCCATATTTCGGCTGAACACAGCCCCTTTAATCTACAACTCTCGTACGCTCTCTTCGACTCTCGCTGCAAGATTGTCCCTTGATAAAGTCTTCACTCGTACACTCGCGCCTTTACACTTTCAATGACTCTCGCGCCCTTCTGAAAAACCTTGAACCCTCGTCAGATCTTGTTGACCCCGGGTTTATTCTCAAAGTGCATGTGCACTGTAGTACTTATATTGTTATTTGCTGGAGAGAAAAAGAAAACAGTTACAACATCAAACTGGTAAGAGGAAATAGCAACATGATGACGAGACGCGTGGCACTTTGCTCTTTACGAGGACCGATATTAAATTCACAGATCATTAAATGGTCGATTATGTAATATATTGTGTAGCTAATGTGTGGCTTGAAATTGAACCTAATATTGGTACGTTTTGAAGCCCTGTATTCGGGTATTTTGCATGATGTGAAATATACTTCATTATCCCTCTGTTTACGTAAAAGAAGTTATTCTTGTGAACAAAACCTTATGCTCTCGAAACTCTACAGTTTGACGAAATAGATTTGCATGGTTTTCATTCCTTGGAATGACAAATTTGAGGTCAAATCGTTGAGCTTTACTTCTTATGTTCTCTCTACAATGGAAATTATTCCGTTTGTGACAATTAAATTAGACATTTAGATATTAATTACGGACCGCATTGGCAACAATTTGCCATCCCTGTCAAGCAGTCTAAAAATGTCTCGGACGTTACTGATTTAGTTTGGCTAGCATGCGCTGTGTAAATAGTCTTAGAAGTGTCAAGACGTATATCAATAATTTTGAAAGTCGTCCATTTAAATGGCCTACAGATCTCCTTGTGAGGATCACGCAATGAAGGAATGCTAAGATGTTTGGCTTTTTAAGCATTTTTACTTTACTGAACTGGTGCAAACGTACGGCGTCACTTAATAGCTTAAACTCTCATGCGCTACTACTACTCTTGTTTGGAAAGCAGTAATCCACTTCGGAAGAGATTTGAGGATTTCGAGTGGTTTTAACAGAGTTTCGATTTCCTAACCGCAAATATTATTTACCCGTGGGCCGAAAATCCTATCGAAATAAGCTCATACTGATGAGCTTTAAGACGGCTTTGCAATGAAACCTAAAATTTTTAAATAAGGTCTAGACATCTATTTATTGGAGTTGTCCTTAGACGCACAGTCAAAGAATAATGTAAGTGCGTTGGCGTTAGGTGTCGTTTTGCGTTAATGAAAAAAATATATATATATGTATTTTGTTCGAACTGCCGGCCCTGTGGCGCGCCTCATCAATCCTATGTCGCCCTGCAGCCTGGAAAAGCGTTTTTCAAACTCCCCCATAATATAACTGTGGTTTCCTCACTATTTTTATCTAAAGCACATCAGGAAAACCACTTTGCATCCAGCCACCGGTTTTCCACACGATACGTCCGCCACGTTGCGCTTTTTCGGCCCGATAATATCCTTTTTTAGAAGTGGTTTTCACAAAGCCTAAACCTTTGGCCTCATCATCAAAGAGCTGTTTCCTCAACAGACAATTTGTGGTAGACGTTTTATTAGTCTGAACTTCCCTGCACCTCTTGCCTTGACCATGGGGGGTCTGATTATGCTTTAGAGCGAGGGGGCGCGTATGTATCCCGCGGTCTCCGGAAATGGGTAAACAAATAGAGATTAATGAGGTTCACTGTTTGTTGGGTGTTAGTGCAGTTTGTGCAAACGCGCGCTTTCGAGCTTCGGGCGTCACCGTTTTATCCCAAAAACCAATGGGACACTTCCTTGTATCGGCAAGACATTTTTTGGGAGCGCTTGCGATTGCCTGCGTTTGCACATTTCGTGGCTTTCCATGCTCGTCTTCGGAGCGTGAGCCATCAATTTCACAGACAATTAGTGTAAATTACCTACAGGACGTGTAATAGTTTAATTAGCTCAGTTTTCTTTTGATCATGTGTCACTATAACTGGTGTTCAAATTGGCTTTCTTCAAACACGTGTACTATCGAAGATGATTTTTCATTTTCCCAGACCCACGGATTTGGCTTTTGTGCTACTAGAAACGACATTGTTATTTTACACTCGAGAGTGTCTCTGTTCTTTCTTTGTAAGACCGCGAAGTAATCATGGCGAAATTAGCATGACATGTTTATACCTGGCGTTTATTTTGCTTTGCGGTTCTGCTATGATATATTTGACTTGGTGTGATTGCAAGAATTAGCTAAAAGTTATTGCGTCTTTGTCTTTCTACCGTTGTCAATCCACTATCATTTGCCCAGCCGTCTGTGAAATCCCTTATACGATACCAGACTGCAAATCTTACGCTTTTAGGCGCAGAGATTCCATTCACTTTCAAGATGCCTGATTTGACTTTATTATTGAGATGTTTTAGGTTTATTGTCATGTTAAGTAGGCCTGACTCTAATGGTCATCCGTTTGCTTTGACATGCCGCATTTAGTCGTAGAAAATTTTCCTTACTAAGTATTTGTTGCATAAGAGATTTTCGCCTTTTTGAAGAGGAATGAGTGAAAGAACTGCCTTCTAAAAGAGTATGTGTTCATTATCGCCTTGAAATATTGCAACGATTGATTAAGAATGCGATGACGCAGTATTAAATCATTGGCGCGTCACATGGCTCATTGGAGGCGCTCTTTTAATAACTTGCCAACCGTTTAATGGAACCAAAATTTACTCTGAACAAACTAAAACCACTTCGCAATGTTAATCGTAGTCTGGCAGTGCGTGGGGTTTATTTGTCTCCATCATCGAAGTACACATAGGCTTTTTTCACAGCGCGTCAGAAAACACGGTGCCGTAAAATAGACGTCTCCGTGTCCGTGCGTGTGCTAATTTGCATGATGAACAAAACCAAAACATTGGAAAACAGTCGAATAAACGATGACATAAATGCGTTGATTTCACTTGTTCACCTATCGATCACTAACTTGTACTTACTGTGAGGGTCTTCCATTTTTCTAGATCCCCTCAGTTTTCCAACTTTGGAGATTTTTAGGAAGTATCCGTTCTTGTTGAATAGTCGCACTCTTCTCGTGTTTGTTGGAACTCGAATAATGTTCGTTTTGTGCAAACTCGCGGCTTGGTTCTTGTGTTCGTTTGTTGGAACGGGAGTTTTTGGTAAACCTCCTTTGTTAGCAACCTGTTTTAACGGCAGAGCCACGGATGAACGGATCAATAGACAAACGATGGTCACCCAAGTTACCTATGGTGTAAAAATAGACAAAAGAATATTATAACTTGTTAATAATTTAAGCAAACTGTGAAAAATCACTCCGTTACATTCGCGCGCGAAAATGAAGATTTCACCCCAAGATATAAAAAGTAACCTAAAATAATAATAATAAAAGTTTTGAAAGTTATAGCTTTTTGCTAGTAGGATCTTTGTGAAAATCTGGGGAAAATTAACCATGTGCAGTTGATAGCTATCTTGTCGAATCCTGAAAAAAAAAAACCTACCACTTTCATAACTGTGCCCATCGTACAGCCTTTCTTCGACAAGTCGCCTCGGAAAATGTAACCGCAAATTACGCCGATAGGATGTCATTATTGTTTTACGACATGTCCATCCTTTGGTCCAGTTTAACAGCTTGAATTATACCGCTCATTATATTCGGTACAGCTAGTGTTCATTGTTCATTCCTATGGGAAGTGCGATTGAAACGTTTGCTCGATACGCGCGCGAACCACTCCAGCCCAGACTCGCGATATTGTGGGATATAATTGCTTTGTGACTGAAAAAATGTATTAAAAATTCCGACAGTGTCTTTGATGACATTTTTGGGACTACTCTTTATTACTGAGCAATCACACTCTCTATATTGCACTATCTGAGGCCAAATCGTTCAAACAGAATTATCTGGAACCACTGCAAGATGTTTGGGCTAAGCTGGGTGGACGGACAGCGAACGCTGGGTAAGAAAGTTAATTTAAAGCGATGTTCGGCGAAAGAAAGACACAAGCCGTTTGAAATAGTTGGAATTCTTTACTCGTCTTAACTACTCTTTTTCGGCAAATTAACAAAGGCCCGGTAAGTCACTGAGAAAACATCGTGATGGGGCTTTGAGTCACTTCCGCGGCGCTAAGAGGTACTCTTCAAAGATGTACACACTCAAAACTTGTTTCAAATTTCTGTTTGCGGCTGCTTGTTGATTTAAAGTTCTAAAATGGCTAAAGTACAGTTCACTTGCAAAGTGCCATTTCTCCCGTGTGGACAGTAACGAGCTGGCTGAATAACACCGACCGGCACTTGTGGAAACAAAAAGAGTGAATTACTTCTATTCATTAGAGGTTTACATGCGTGCGGTGCACTGAGACGAAAACAGCTTTCAACCCTTTCGTAGCCCGTGCTATTATCGCGCTCCGTTCACTTTGCACGCAACGGCCCTTTTCAATTCGTGGCGCGCAAGAGTTCAAGATGAACATTCGAATGCAGTTAATTTCCCACTTCCGGTCCGCAGTTATGTTATTGTGTACCCATTTATTAATTATAGCCGATCCTACTTTAATAAGAATACCAGTTTACAATCCATGTGGTTAAGCCCAATATCGCAAATAATTCGACAAAGTCGTGAAATCCTTCTTAGAGTTGGATCTTGTTTGTGTTTTGTGTGGAAACCCCGGCATTTCGAGTGAAGTCTTTATTGATTCCAACGAGAGAATCTCTTGATCCAGAAATTATGCAAAAATGCTTTATGTCTGCCCTGATCTTAAGTAATTGCTCTCACGAGACATGCTAAAAATACCAAGCATTCGATTTGAAGCATGTAAACATTTTCCGTTGTCATGGCAACTGACTTAAGGCTGAATTTATCGACACGCAGTGGTGTAAAATGCCCTGTTTGGGAGCAATATTCAAGAAAAACAATGCAAGGCTATTTGGAAATGTTTGGTAGGTCTTGAAAAAAAGGTTAAGTGAAACGAGTTGCTCGCGACTTCTTTTCGACTGGCGTTTTTTGGAATTGCATGGGATTAGGCTGCAAAAAAAAAATTATGCCGGTACACCCACACGGCAATTGAATTCTCGGGGTTTTGTATATTTTGTGGTTGACAGGGTCAGAGGGAATGAAGCCACCAGATATTTAGACATATGCTCTGGATGCAGGCTTTATTTTGGTGTCATTCCCAAAAGAACGCGTTCTAAATTATTCTTAACGTTGACAAAAATGGGATTGCACAAGTTTGCTCTTGAGTTGAGTGGAAAGAGTAGATTTGGGAAGATCAGACAATCAACAAAAACACAACATATCTTGTCCATCTAAAGGGCGTGAAGATGATAATGAGTGAATAGAGACGAGTAATTAATAAGGTTTCCTTTCGAATTCCGAAAATAGTTCCATGTTCGCTGACTTGTTTATTGTGAAAAACTATGTACATTTGACGTGGTCCTGTCATATTAAAGAAGGTAAAAAAGACAGATTCTAATTTTTGTGATTTTTGCGATTTTTTAATTTCACACCAATCGAAAAAATAAGGTCCCGCAAATAATTATTCCTCTCACTGATATTCCGCGACATTTACTTCACCTATGGAATTTATAAGTATCGACAAAAAATGCAGAATCATGAGTGAGAGCATTCCACACAAGTACATACACTTCGGAACCACCTGGAGAAGAATCAGCGCTTAGCAATATAAGGCAGACAATAAATGTCTTTTTTTTACTTCTGCAGACCGTAGAAAGAACGAAACTACTGGTTTAGACGCTTTAACCCTTTCACTCCCAGAGACAATTACGGAGACATGTAGTGTAGTTCTTTCTTTTGAGTCTGTAGACAAAATCCTATGGTGTGACCATTCAAACGAAACCTCTTTGGCAGAACTTTTGCATGGTACCATTTGTTTTTCAATATTTTACAAGACGAAATTTGAGATTTTTCTTGAATTTTGATCTTTGGGATGGCACTCTTGAGTGTAAAGGGTTAAGAACATACATGTTGATGTCATTTTATTTCTAAGGCAGTTGTTTCTAGTTTTTAAAGTTAAAATCTGTACGTGCAAAAATAAACTGCTTTTAGAAAAATTATGTTTCTCTTAAGATTCGATCCCGCAAAATACAAATAGAAACCCGCCAATTCCGAGCAAAATAAAATTCCCGCAAAAATTTCATGCCATACGGTAATATTAAAAGGTAAATTTATCGGCGTTACTTTCCTGTGGTACCCTCAATCACGATGTACTAGGCGGTTCTATCTTTTGAGCTTGGAATAAAACCCTAGTGTGACCATTCAAATAAACTGTTCTTAGCAGTAATTTCACTGGCTGTGGTATTGTTTGTTAACATGCTGTACCAGGTGGTCTAACTTCTGACATTTGACTTAGCTGTATGGACGAAGCTGCTTGTCTCTCGATGTTTTGGTACTTGATTTTAATTGAAATTTCTTCTATTTTACACAGAGAGAACCAAACACATCTTTACAAACTGATTTGGGATTTTTTGATTGTGGACAAATTTTGCTCTCCTTCAGGTCACGGAATTCGTGGTCAGTCATCAATGAAGGCGGAACCAACAAATTGAACACTTAAAATTCTGGAGGAAAATTGTACACGCAACACATAAATTCATACGAAATAACTAAATAAACAAAAAGAAAATAATCACTGAGTACTAATGCAGGGTACAAGAGGTAAAAACATTACTTTTCCGATCAGGTTTGTCTGACAGTGAAAGTGTTTTAAAGTCGTCACTTGTCGATAGAATGGTACTGATAAATTACATTTCATAGTCGAAGGCCAGCTATGTTGCTGTCGCAAAACCTAAGATTTATCTGAACGTTTCATATTAATTCGTTAAATTTTGGTTCTATCTTTTGAATTAGTCGATAAAAATTCTGCAGTGTGATCGTTCAAATGAAATAATCTTTTTAACAGTACTTTCCTTTGGCTTCTATTAAGTTTTTATCTTGACCGATTTGGGAAGTGAAAGGACTATGGGAAGTCGCGATACTCCTGACGGCTAAAATTTGATAGATTGGCAAATAATCCGATATTTAAATAACATACATTGGATCTCAACCAGACCAGGTGACCTTTTATTTTACGGATTGTTTTTAAAGCATTTCCCTATTACAGTAAAAGCATCGTTAACAATGTTCTAACTTGGAATTTTCGCATGAAATCCCCAAGTGTGACCATTCAAATAGGAGCCAGGCCAATAGCCATTTTTTTAAAATGTGGTACTATCAGCAAATTGTTTACCTTGGTACTTTGGGAGATAAGGGCTGTTAAATTCTCAAGAACGGCTAAGATTAAAATCAACTTGCCCTTAAAGGAACACTGCCCCGGCTGAAATGTCATGTTTTTATGAATATGGGCAGGAGCTTGCTATAAGTTTGCTTTGGTTATCTTGAACTGAATATGAAGAAAATATCGCCAAAAGTGACGAAGGCAAATTAATGTTAATTAAAGAGACAAATGAAAATAACGTCTAAAAAGTCAAAGTTCTACGCGAATGACAAGTTTGATTTCTTGAAAGCCTGTCACGAAACCAAATTTGATAAACTTTAATCCATTGCAATCCTTCACTTTATCTCCAAACTGCAGCTGCTTCTGTTTTGCTCCATTTTTTTTTTTTATCCAATTAAATTGTATTATATTCGGTGGCATTTGACGATATAACATGAAGTGGAACTGATTTTGTAATTTCGTGGGGAAAGTTTCTCTTTAAAAGCATGATAATTTGAATTCCGTTTTGCAAATACTGAAAAAAAAAAAAAACTCCGGTACCAATGGAACGTTCCACTGAGGAGCTTTCATTTTATGATCATACTGTAGAATTTTATCTACGAACGTAAAAGTTAAATCTACATTAAACGACTTAGGTTTGATTCGTGTAGTTAAAAGATTAAACAAAAATTCCATGAACTTGTACTAACTTACCCTTGCAAGCATGATCCGTGTGGAAGCCCCTTAAATAGTTCAAGACCTGCTGTTTGTCAGCTCTTTCGTTGTGTAAAAACCATTATCACTGAAGAATATAAAAAGAAAATGGTTTAAGCCACTCGAGGTAACTTTACCTCCTTTCGTTATCCTACTTTCAATCAAAGCGCTTTACTTTTATACTCCCGTTAAGAGCATAAGGTATTTCGCTATCTTTCGGGTGTTTAAAAGTTTCATGTTTTATCCCGCCTACTTCATTTGGACTATTCACTAATATGGCTCAGTGAATGTAGAATATTGACCATTTATATAATAGCGTGTCTTTCTAGAACAAGGATGGGACGTCCAGATCATTTATCATTTGAAAACTCGCTAATGAGGTGGCGCTGTATCTCTTAAGTGAAAAGATTTACAGAAACATTACGAAAAGGCGCGACAAATGCGAACCGGAAATGTGCGTTAATACCCCTTAGCACCTCTTACAGAATACACAAAAACATCGTTTTGTACGACAGCCCAGACTCAAACGCCTGCCGCCAAAAGTCGGTTTCTTTGAAGTTTTCGTTGTATCCATCACTGGCTATGTTTTGCTTACGTTTTTATTTGAGCTGAAAATGTATGATTAACACATCGTTGAACCTTTTGTTTTGTGTTGCTCGCCGCTACCAAATAATGCTTAGTTTAGCGCACGCGCGTTGTTCCTTGACACTCCACCTTGCGGATTCCAATTCCTTACCGCTGATAGCACACAGTGTGGATTACATTGGACTGTTTTGGTACCAAGCGTTAAATGATGCTATGGGATCAAACGTTTGAATCTTTCGAAGAATCCCAGAACAGTGACTAAGCAATGAAAACTATTCAGTGTACTTTTAGTAGTGATACCCCATGTATATAAGGCCGGTGGTTCTAAATTTTGAGTCTGCAGATAAAACAGTCATTTGTGACTATTCAAACAGTATCTATTTAGAAGTGCTTTCCCGTGGTACTGTTTGTTTATTACGCACCACAACAAAGTAGTTCTAACGTTTCACTCTATCGTTGAACTAACCCAAATGGAATTGAAGTTGTCTTGGCCAGTGCTTCAATGCGGTGCTGCTTACAATGTTATATAAGGAGTTTCTAACTTCTTTGCGTGTTTTCTTAAATCTATTACTGCTGTTGAAACTCCAGCATTAACTGTGGACGAAATCCTAAAGCCGGTTACCATTCAAATAAAAGCTAATAAGTAATACTATTATGTGGTCGTTGTCGTTTGCTATCAGATATTTTTCAAAATTACTTTGTTCGGCTGTTTCATTTGTTTGTGTGCTTTATGAAGATGAGGCAGAGGACACCGAAAGGACGCGACTTAGTATCCTTATAACAGAGGTGGAGCGGGTCAAAATAATATAAATTCAGTGGTTCGGCTTGATGACCAATTGAACTACGGTCCGTAATAAGGAGGTGCCCGAATTTTGAAAATGTCTCGATTGTGAAGGATTCCAAATTGAGGAGGTGTCCGTATGGAAAGACTCCACCGTGTCGGCATACTCTCAGAATCAACAAGACTGAGGAAAATCATGATATGACATCAAGAAACAAAGAAAAGTTAAAGTAAAACCGCGTGTACCTCGTTAAATGACAAGTGACGTTTTGGCACTGAGATGTTAGGGTTTTATGTTAGCTCTTTTAGTTTTTTTTGTAAATTGATGTAGTAACATACAAGAAATCCCGATATCATCAAGATTGCTATGAAAACAAGAGTTAAGAGGGGCCTACCTGCCAAGTAAAGGATTTTGCGAGCCAACTGAAAATTGTCCACAATGGAGAAAAAAGAGTGTTGACGATGTTCGACCAAGCAGCCTTTGACGATTGCTTTCAACAAGTTGTGTTTGCTAAGCGAATGCGCTGACTTAAGTAGCGTTCACCGGCTGTCGGCGTCTTTAGCTCTTTTATGCAAAGAGCCTTTTTTCAACTGCACAAAAACGTAACGATATGCACGTGTCGTTTTTCATTGTTGAACAAGCAAACTACCCAGCGTCTTCGGAAACTTTGTGTTACTTCAAAACTCCTTTACCAAACTTCCGACAATACCCGGTCTCCCCTATGTATATTCCGAATCTCCGTATGAATGCCGCCATTTCGACCCGGCTCCGACTGTTTAATCCGAGTCAGTCTATGGAGTGAGCAAGCTTATAGAGGCTCGTGCTGTTTATCCCTCTAATCCACAGATGATGGATGAGCTATAATTATTGTCATTTATAACGCGGTCTAATGCGTTAAGAGCAGAGTTTTGTGTCAAATATTCAGAGTTTTTCCTTTACCAAACTTCCGACAATACCCGGTCTCCCCTATGTATATTCCGAATCTCCGTATGAATGCCGCCATTTCGACCCGGCTCCGACTGTTTAATCCGAGTCAGTCTATGGAGTGAGCAAGCTTATAGAGCCTCGTGCTGTTTATTCCTCTAATCCACAGATGATGGATGAGCTATAATTATTGTCATTTATAACGCGGTCTAATGCGTTAAGAGCAGAGTTTTGTGTCAAATATTCAGGATTTTTCCTGTTTTGTTTTGGCAAGTGGTTAAAAATCCTCTCCAAAGTTCTCAAACAAATTAAAGCCAAAATGATGTAAACCAATCAGGAACAGTCAAGAAATCATGACTTGCACGCGTTTTCCCGCGCTTGGCGGCGGTTACATGTTTTTTTTATTTTGACGTTTGATTGGCTTATTCCATTGTTTCGTCATCCATCAAATTTAACTACAGGCTATTTTAGGCGGTTTTGTTTCATTAAAAAGGTGGTATTAAAATTAATTATATAAATGGATCTTTTTGATCATGGTTTGAAACAAACAAGTTGCGCACTGCTGAGAGGGGACATTTTACTACAATACAGACAGAAAATTTAACCCTTTAACTCACAAGAGTGCCAAATATCAAATTAAAGAAAAACTTTCGTTTTCTAAAATATTGAAAAACAAATGGTACCACGCAAAAGTACTACCGAAGAGGTTTCATTTGAATGGTCACACCACAGGATTTCGTTGACAGACTCAAAAGTTAGAACTTCATTAATTTACATTTCTCCATAATTGAATCTGAGAGCGAAAGGGTTAAGGAAAAAAAAACGAGATAAAAATACCCTCATTTCTATATTCTTTTGTTTAAAAGCGGATTTTAGCCTTTTGAAGTACGTTACTTGAGATCATGCAGAAGATTCCGGAACTTTTAATGTACCTAACAGAGACTATAAGAACATTAACCCCATGGAGCTTTTCAGACATCCGCGCCTTTACACAATACAACAGTTTCTTCCTTTTTTTCTCGGAATTTTGCGGGTTAATTATGTCAAGTTACTACTTTGTGTGTTTGTACGAGAGAATATTTATAATAACAGCAGTCTCCAAAAGCTTTTCATCATGTTTCGTACGTGGAGACAGAACGCCCGCACTGGCGGCGACCGATGCGAAGTCAGACTTTTTATGTCGACTCTGCTTCTGAGTCTAATATTATTTGTTTTCCCCTCCTTCTAACCTGTACGTCTTAATCATATGCACTTTTGGCCATCTTTATTTCAGTACTTGGTTTTGTCCACATGATTGTTTCTATTGGTTATTTCGAACCTTAACAGCATAGTATGCGGGCGTTCCGTCTACCACCCCTTTATTCGATTTTGATGCCAATTGCATGACGTCATCAACATGCAACCAGGCCCAAAGCCTTTATATACAGACTTTTATAAAGAGTAAGGGGTCAGAACACGTTGTGACAAAGCTGAACGTATTCATATATATTGTCTGTTTTATATACGATAAAAATGCTACTTATACCGAGTCGAAGGAAGACACTATGTAACTGGTTGCACATGAACAACTTAAAGGGGCTATGTCGCGAGGATGGTGGGTGAGTACTGGGTACTAATATAACAACTTGAAAAACGTCCGGTGGCTTTTTGTCAAGTTGGCGGCCATTACTGTCGAATTCACTGCAATCCGTTCCATCCCGTCGTATTGCGTGGAAGGATAGATCTCAAGTTTACAAATTAGTTACAGTATTTACTTGGCTAGATTTTTGGTAAATTATTTCTGCGATTTGTTAGTCGTACCTTCGAAAAATTCGATGTCTTCCAGTAGTGGTGGAAGTTGGGGAGGAATTTAAAAGCGAAATCGATCGTGTGTTTGTTTTCCTCGCGTGGTTCAACACGAGTGCAAGCGCGATAAAACTTGCCGCGATCTGGGAGGGAACAATAGAAATATGGCATGTGTGACGTCACATGACAGGAACTCATTGCGCAGACTCACCTTGCGACATAGCCCCTTTAAAACCGCATCGAGTCAACTTCCATGTTTAACAACTCGGCTTACCTTACTTATCGTCCAACATGGCTCCGTTATATTATAACATGATATAATGTGTTTGCCTCGTCCTTTTTTTTGATTTTCTGTTGGTTTAATAACAACCACTATATGAACACACAAACATATTTGCACCAACAAAACTATCCATGATTGACTTACATATCCTTTAAAGGGGTTAGTAGTGACCTCGAAAAGGACTGAAACCTTTGGATGACCTAGACTAGCTTTTCTTGTCCAGTCAAAGTGATACATAGATTAAGTGTCGTAGAGCAAATCAACCATTTAACAGATGGACAAAAAAAGTAAGATACAGTCAGAGAAACTCAACACGTTTTAATTTCACCATTGAAAGGCCTTTTCTTGTCATCTATAATTGCACCCTTTAATGGTTTTGCAGTAACTTTGAACAGATCCCCACAGTTAAAGCTGCCCTAAATTTAGACTTGTCACTGACCAAACAAAATGCAGATTGATGTAGTCACTGGTATCACTGTGTGGTATCAAAACTTACTTTTTATTCGATGCAATACCGTGTCGAAAATAGAGAACTAACGCTTACACGAAATCCCGCCTATGACGAACACATTATTTGTTCGGAATCACAATCCCAACAAATTCTCAGGGCACAGTTTCTTGTTCCAGACTTTGACTTCAACAGCCGCCTCCCATCCTACCCGACCGTTTGGCGAGAATACCCCTAGCGGCCGGCAGCGATTAGAGGCGGCTGTATTCGAAGTAGACTATTGATATCAAGAAAATTCTAGGGATTTCCAGAACTGTTTACTGTTCATGGAGAAACTTAAGATTTAAGGAACCCTGGTAAGTTATGAATTATCTCAAAATAGGTCAAAATAGAATATAAATATCTTTTCTTTTTCTAATCAAGAATACTTCTTTCGTCAGAAGAACATTCAATGAAAGAAACTAAATTATATTAGGGAGACGAAACGATTCCGTTGTATTGGGTCTTACCCATTTTTGTTTATTATTTCTTCCTTTTCCAATTTATAAAGGTCAATATCAGTACTTGGCTGTTTATGTTTTCTATTATTTTTTTCGTCTACAAACAAACCAAGGAACGGTGATTAACAATGTTGGTGGTTGGGGCGGTTATATACTTCGCCTTTTTACAGTGTTCAGTTCCAAGATGTACGACAAAGCGGCGGCTACACGCAATTTTTTGGCTTGCACAGGTGATGTGCCAGCGCACGGTAAAAATCGCACGTGTAGCCACCCATGAACATGCGACGCGACAGCTGAAAAAATCGCAGAGAAGTTGAATATTTTATGACAAAATCGCCGACATTGTCGCTCGTGTAGCCACCCTGTAACTTTTTTCTTGCACTTGCGACGCGACTAAAGGGTATCTAGACAATAAGATTTAACAACTAAAACTAGGCTCAGGCTTAATTACTAACACAGTCTCGCGTGATCTCTTTGTTGCAACATTTTGTAACCAAAAATTCGTCACATGTGTTGCCACCACCGTGCGAAAGCGACGCGACAGTTTTTCAAAAAATCGCATCAGCAGTGCATGCAAAAAATCGCACGTGTCGCCGCAGCATTACCGCGACCACGGTCAATATATTTGAAAAAACAAATTTTACGGATGATTTGATTTGATATCATCTTGGTCGCCAGGATCTTCCCGGTATCCGACCATTGGCGATCTAACCGCCATTTTGAATTGATTAAAATCTCAAATACATTTGGAGATTTTTAAAGCCACGTGTTCTGCTATTTACCAGGCCTCCCAGCACTCTTAGACGTTGGAGCCTGATAACGAGTCCTCCTGCTCAGATGCGTCGGCCAAGATGGAGGATAAATAGTGAGAACGCTGCTGCTTGTACGCTGGATTCTCGCTGCCATTTTGAATGCTGAGATGAACCTGGGACAAGACTGCGTGATAGTCTATCTGTTAGTAATCCTTGCGAGATGCCCACGGTCATTGTTGTATGCGGCTTTCGGGAAAAAACGGGTATGTACTTGGTGTATCCCTTATGTTTTTGTATTTAAACACTTAGTTTTTATTTCAGAAGAAAAAGAAGATAAAAACAGCAGAATGGGGAATCGAACCCGGGCCGTATGATCTACTCCATGCACACTATCCACTACACCACCGACGACTAGCTGCCGGAAATTGTAATTTTTAAGAGATATAAGATAATATGCTGCTAGTCCAGACCATATATAAGAACTAACCCTTTCGATACACTGGAAATACTGGAATCAGTGCTTAACCCTAAATACTAAAATCAGTGCTTTAACCCTAGCTACTGTAATCCGACCCTAAATTACACTGCAATATATCTAAATACATTACAATAAGGGATACATGAAGTACCATACATTATGATCAGGGATACACCAAGTACCTAGGAAAAAACGTAACAAGACGCGTCACACGATCGCCTGATACTCGCGTTTATAGTTTTGCTCCGACAAAATCGATTCGTTTGGTGAAAATGTAAGAATTTACGTACAGTTAAATGTGACTCCTCTGCGCAGGTGATGCTGGTTGGTACTGGATTAGCCATTTGGGAAACCACAAAAAATTCTGGGTTTAACTCTTGGACGCAGAAGCAAATTTATCCCCGCACCGTGGTGCCAAGGTGAGGGCCACAGGATGTATTTCTTTAATATTTTTTTGTCCCCAATAAGATAGCCTGTTATGTTCTCTACACGATAAGATGGTCAAGTATCGATGATGAAGTCCCATGACTCAACACAACGTCATCATAATTAAATATGCTTAAATATTAAGCTTTTTCGCTTCCATTGGGCTTCCTTGCCACTCTACCTATCAAAGTTAAGTCACTTAATATTACATTTAATTTTGAACTATTTTGTTGCTCTTCCTGCTCTGTATATTTGCAATTTTAGTAATATTTTATTTTCTTTTTCTTTTTGTAATATTTATTCTATGTGGCAAATGTAAAATAAACTATGTGAAATAAAATCGCGCCTTAAACTTTCTTGTCCCCACGTGTAGTAATTTCAACTGCTGACCAAATGAAACGAGGGCTCTGTGGCCGAGAGCTGTACGTGTTAACGGGACACTGTACCAAGGGCGCATGCGCAATTTCATTGAAAAGTTCAGCCTGAATGAGTTTTAGTTTGAAGAGCCATTCTAAAATGGCTTCTTTTTGTGACGGTAGTCGCCGTGAAAACGTAGAAACACCTGGTGAAAAAGAATATTCGATACTCCGAAAAGAGCACCGAAGATTGCTTTAAAAAATTAAGTACTAGATCTGAAAGAACTATAAAAGCATGGTTTCAATCGAGATTTGCTGCATGCGACGAATCATGCAGCGACTCGAATCGATTTTTGATGTGGAAAATCTGTTTAGAGTAAACATGGAAAAGGAAAATGGTTAGCTATCATGTAAGTCGGCTGTTTGCGTGCTATTCTTTTTCAGAAAGTCAGTACGTGGAAGAAAAACTGAGTTACTTGAGAGGTCAGTGTGTATATGAGAGAACTTGGAATATTCCTCTTGTGTTCCCTGAATTCGTTTGCATCCATGCATAAAAAAAACTCGAACTAAGAAATGATTTCATACTTGTTCGTGCTTTTCAAAATTAAACATGACCACATGATCTTTGCATATGTGAGTTTCTATTTCTGTTGGTGTGACGTAGCAGCCTTTTGTGTGTTATCCAATCATCGTATCAGATTAATGTTTACGGAAGTTTAGGTTAACAGCTTTAAGTATCAATGTGTCTGCTGGCTGCTACACGCAAAGCGTCATCTGACACATCGAAATGTATCCGAAGGAACAGGTACTGGAAGCCTCATCCTCTCAACATGAGGACCACTTGGGAAATTTTCAAAAAAGTTGAGAGGGGACGACTTCTGTCCCATCCATCCTCCCAACATGAGGACAACCATCTTCCTAAAAGGGGGCATCCATCCTCTCAACATGGGGGCATACATCCTCCCAACATCATGATGAGGGCATCTATCCTTCCAACATGAGGACATCCATCCTCCCAACAAGAGGGCATCCATCCTCCCAACATGAGGGCATCCATCCTCCCGACATGAGGACATCCATCCTCCCAACATGAGGGCATCCAACTTCCTAAAATTGGGGCATACATCTTCCCAACACGAGGGCATCCATCCTTCCAACATGAGGACATCCATCCTCCGAACATGAGGGCATGGCACGGGGGGGGGGGGGGGGGGGGGTGGCAAAAATTTCGCTTACCTTATTTCAATGTTATATCGCCAAATGCCACCAAATATACAACTTGATTGGATAAAAAGAGATTCTATAGAGCAAAATAGAAGTAGTGGTTTGGAGATTAAATGCAGGATTGCAAGGATGAAAGATCATGAAAGTGGATTGAAGTTCATCAAGAGTGATTTCTTGACTGGCGGTCAAGAAATAAAAAATTGCCATTCATGTGGAATTTTGACTTTTTTTAGGCGCTATTTTGTCTCTTTTGTGAACTCTTCTTTGCTTTCGTCACTTTTGGTGACATTTTCCTCCTATTTCAAGATAGAGCAGTTTTCAATCGAGCGTCGTAAAACCAAAACCAAAGTAATTACTCTGACCAATCACAGCAGTCGTAAACAATCCAATGAACCAATCAGAGCTCGAAGCACTTACATGTCGGGGACGCCAAGCGCGGGAAAACGCGTGCAAGCAAGTCACGATTGGTTTTGGTTTTACTTGTGATTGGTCGAGAAAGTGGCGCGAGATTTTTTAGCCAATCACAAAGCGTAGCAATGCAAAAACCAAAGCAATTGTGTAATTACTTTCGACACTTAATTGAAAACTGCTCTAATAAAGCAAGCTTAATGCTCCTGCCCATCAAATTCTTCCATGTCAGTTTAGGTGATAACGATATAAACTTTCATGTTCGGTTTTGATTTCAGTTTATAAAGATGCGCTGTCTTAATATACACATTATGTATACTTTATATAGTGTTCTCCTTTTCAGTATAAATTTGGTAAAGGGAGGGCTGGGCAAGGATGTGTTGTGATTGAGGGAAGGGGTGTCGTATGGCGAGTGCACAGTAACTTAATTTCCCTATTACTTTCGTGAAGGAATCTTAACAATTTTAAAATAAATTAGTCTTGGTCTGGCAGAGAGTGATTTCTAGTGCTTTCCACTTAACCTTTTCACTAACAAAAGCAAATTTCAAATCTTGTAAAGTAGTTGTCCTACTGTTCGTTAAATACAGAATTTAAAAATAGAAAAGAGTCATGGAGTACCCTGTTGATTCCTTGAGCTTCGCTTTGTTTTCAGGTTTCCAAGTTTAATTTGGTTATAACTTGAACTGAAACATTCAAACGAGAGCAACCAGGTGTTAACAGCCCTAAACGTTAACGCCTGGTTCACGCTAGCGGCATAACGACGAGGTCAGGCAGATGCAAAACCAACTTTTTTATATCGATACTTTATGTCAGCAGTGTAAACAACACAACATATAAAAGTGAACACAATAACATAAACATAACGACATAAGCAAATATTACTGTTCATCAAGACCTTAGCTTTGCCTTGCTAGAAAGTTTCAGAGTATGCTTAGGGCGACCTATGGTCGGAGTCTTTGGAAGTATAATGGAAAATATCTAAGAGTTGAAGTTAGCTTTCTCGCTTCCAAGGAAACCACTGGGTCGAATCCCATTGATATTTCAACTTTTGTACACGAATTGTTTCTTCAAATAGATGTACATGAACATGTAGTTATGTATGTATACTTGTAAGTTCATTAGCATTGCCTCGCATGGTCTTATGTTAGCAAATTGCGCGCGTTGTTTAACTCGGGCGTTTTGTTGAACTTATTTAACTCATTGTCCGCGGTATTTTGGCCTTCTGAAAGCAAAAATGAGTACGCCGAGAAGAATTCTGATTTCTCTAGATATAGAGCGGTATAACTGTTGTTTATACATGTAATTCCGCCATCTTTGTTCTCCCGCCGTCTGGTCGCGTGGGTGGGCGCCGTGATCCGTGAGTGTTCCGCTATTATCATAGTCTAAATCGTTTAAGCATTTAAAAACCTCTTAAGCAATGATATATTCAGTTTTAAAATAACAGCATTGTGGAACATACAATATCAAAAACAAAAACACGCGTTTCCTAGCTCGATGTCGCAACAAGCTTGAGTGGACGATTCTCTAAGTAACTGAACTGCCCGAAAAATAGCCCTTAAACTCGCAAGAGTTCCAAAAACTAAAATTCAGGAAAAATCCTAAATTTCCGTTTGTGAAATATTGAAAACAAGTGGAACCATCTAACGGTACTGCCGAAGAGGTTTCATTTGAATGGTCACACAATAGAATTTTGTTGATAGACTCAAAAGTTAGAACCACGCCACATGTCTACATAGCTAAGTCTGGGTGTGAAAGGGTTAAACGGCGTTTTACTATGGACTCGTTGTGCGTTGCCTGTGGGCGGCCCTATAGTCGGTTTGGAGGCACTTTTTGTTGGAGAGAAGTTTACCCCAGTTTGATTCATCCAGTTTCGTCTAATGATAGATACCCACCCGCGGTAACAGTTGTGCTACCAGCTACGTCATTCGTCAATGAGTAATCAGCTGATTCAGAACTTATCTATCACTGCTGACCGTACCATTATTTATCGATGCCTCGTGGAGGTTATCGACCATGTGTGTGGTCATGTCTGTGTGTGGTTATATGGAATGTATCTCTGGTAGGCTTGTTATTGTAGTTATTTAAAGTATTTGTCTTTTTGAGTAGCCAGTGGTCAATTTGTTTAGGCCGGGTTAAGAGATATTGGTGAATTCAGAATATACTGTGTGCGAGGTTTTGCATATCAGTATATATAGGAAGAAAGCAAGAATTGTGGTCGAGGGGAGACAAGGTAGTTATTTTTCTGTAAAAATGAAATACGGAATGTCTTGACTCAAAATAGTCTTTCGGCTTACAGTTCTCGTGGTTCAACTTTATTTCATAAATTGATTGTACACACTCTTTTAGAAAAGGAGAAATATGATTCCAATACTATATAATTCTGACAAATAAACCAAAACTGTCCATTTCCCTAGGGCGAGTGTTTCTACGTCTGAGTTATTAGCAGGCGATCAACACTGAGCGATTAACGGAAGCCGTGTACTATTGAACCAGAACCGACGGCTCGCTGACGAGCCCCAATACAAGGGCGAAACAGCTGTCCGCGGTTGCTACCCTGCTTTATCGGTTTCTGTTGCATTAGTGTCTCGCAAAATCTACCTTTTTCCGTAGTCAGATCAGCCTTGTAGTTTGTCGTTTATGAAAATTATAACACCACACATCCTGTTTAGTTCATCCATGTGTTTGTTAAGACAAATTGATGGCAAATTGCAAGTTCAGTGTAGACCAGGAGCATTCATTGACGCTTCATAAACGGTGGTATTTCCGATTACTTCTAAAGGTTAGAGGTTAAGCCCCTCCCCCTCCCCCTCCCCCTTCCTTTCCCCTTCCTTTCCCGTTACTATCCCCACCCCCTCCCTCCTCCTCCCTCCTCTCCCTCCCGTTACTTCCAGATGAAATTCAGAGAGTCTGGTCCATGAAAAGCTTCCTTCCCAACATTTTGCCGGCTTCTTCGAATTGTTCGCTAGCAACTATGAGGGCGATACATTTGGACAAGAAATCACGATTTCTTGGTTTGGAGCGAAATAACTTGTGTAAAGACACGACATAATAGTTGGGTTGTGGTATTTGGGTTAACCTCCCCTTCAGTTGAAACAAGTTGTTCGCTCTTATGATACGGAACGTTTCACTTGCCAATATTTAGCTATATTATATACGTAAAAACAAATTGACCTGTGTGAACTTACTTCTTAATCCACGTGTGTCCGATCCACTCAATTAGTGAATTTGTCAGCATTTAACTATAATTTGCCAGCATTATAGTATATGATGGCATACATAGATTTAGCCTGTGAATACCAACCGTGTATCGATCATTTAACGATACTAAACGATTAGCATAGGTAAGGTGTTGTCGCTGTGGTCATTCCACGCGTTCCTAAAACCAAGGGCCTTTTTCCCCCGGGGGAGGGGGTTTTATACGGTGAGGCAACACCCGGAAGTTCAACCCCTACCTTTTCATAGAACTTTCTTATACCACTCAAAGGTAAGTCAAATGAAGAAGATTATCCCATAAGGGGTTGCCTAAACGCTGTGAAACAGGAAAAGTGAAAGAACATTCTCCGGATGCAAGCTTAATCTTGGTTTGTAACTTTGCACAGTTTTTGCTGCAATTTTTTATGCTTAGACTTTATCGCTATCCTTTCAATTCCCATGCTATTTTTGCAACCATAAAAATACTAAAGCTTCAAGTTTCGCAACCCATTCGTATACCAGGGGTGAAAAAGGCACCCCTTTCGGACGGAGTCTCCCCCGTATATCCCTCCTCTGAAAGATGCATGTATTTTATAATTAACCTTTTCCACCTCGTCATCACTTCGTCATCAATATTTTTGAGAAATCTGAAAGGTTTACGAAATTACGGATAACTTTCATCAGCCACTGCTATTAAGGGAGTATAATTTGAAAATTATTTGTAAAGATTGTGCAAACTGAAAAACATAGTAATCTTATTTACAACGTATATTGAACAATAAACTCTATGTAAATAATGTGGTAGTTCTATGTCGTGCGATCTTTCACGATGCCTTGTTGTTATTTACACGCAAGAGTGCATTTACAATAGACCATTTTACCTTGGGTGCTAAGTATCCTGACCTCTGACTAAAATCTAGTGAGGCTGACTTTGTTGTGATACAAACTTTTCTATTCTTTTCATATGCAAATCATCCCGGTGAGCGAAAACTTAGGTTTAAGCCGCGTTTTCATTAGCGACGTGCAGGAATAAGCCTAAGGATAACGGCGCTTACGTCCAGTGAAAACAGGCCTGACATAAACGCAATCATAAGCATCAGGATCAATCTTACATAATTATGACGCAAATCCTTATGCTTTCTCAACCTTATGCTTACGCGTATAACGCTAGTAAAACAAACAGCCTAAGAAACAACATGATTTACATATGGAAAGCAGGAAGGTTTGCATAAAAAAAACAAGGTCAACTTCCATCTCACTTCCATTCAAAGGCCATTTCACTATGCAGACAACTGTAAATTGGGCTATTGCCTTTAATATACAACCAAATCCCGCATTATTAGACACTTCGTGTTGAAGTCCTGTCTTGCTATAGGGGAAGTTGATTAAGTATTTAAAACCGCAGTCGAAATGGTTGTTTATAATGGTTATATCGATTTCCACCAGTAAATGGCAGGCTGTAGTAATTGTCGCATGATTTTATTTAAATTATTATACGTTTCATTTACATTCAGTTAATTTTTTTTAAGTTGCTGTTACATAAACAACTGTTTTTTTAAGTTGCACGTACGATTTTTAAGTGTAACACCCCCTCGTACAACTGAATTTTTTTTAAGTTGCACGAAAAGTTTAATCGTTTCCTACTTATAAAACTGAATACGTGTAACATGGCTCTTCAGGGGCACCCAACGAATCTGTTCCTCACTTTATCCGTTCCCCAGCGGAATTCTTGCTGGCTGGAAAGATATTCTGTACATATTGTTTTAATTATCATTTTTGCGCTGGTTGACTTGAGAAAGGAGTCGCAAGAACAAACTGTACTGGCTAACTTGAGCAGATCGAAAATAGACTGGAATAGAAAAACAGAAAATAGAAAATCGGAGGACACTTTGGGGCTTAACCCTATTCAGACTTGGCTTTTTTAGGCAATAAAATATAAAATATCAGTGACTAGGGGAGGTGGGGGGGGGGGGGGGGAGGGGGGCTCCTCGGACCCTCCCTTTATATCTCTGGAACCAGTGAGGCTAGGACCATGAACAGTTTCACACAATGTTCACCTCCATACAAGAAAACCTCACACCCAGTTTTGACCTGCCACACCCAATTATGACGTCACAATGACGTCATTTTTGTTTTTCCGACCATTTCTTTGATATTTTTCCATCCATATACTTAAAAATATCAAATATAACTGTTAAAATCATCTCTTTAATATTAAAAACATAATAAATACAAACAAGGACACACTTGTAAAGCGAGAGAAAGCAAAAAAAAAAAGGGCGATAAAACTATAATTTTGAAATAATTGTCCGCCATCTTCGATCCGCCATCTTGGATCCGCCATCTTGGATTCCTTTTTTTTGTTTAAATTAAAATTTAAAAAATATCTAAAAGAGAAAAGGATCAGAATGCATAAAACACGTATCAAACTAATGTCTATTATCCAAGCAATGAACTTAGAAGCCTTATTTAATAAATAGTACAAAATGATTGTCTATAAGTAAAAGAGAGCAAAAATTTACCTACCCCTCCCCCCAAATATTTGATGTTAAAAATTTTTGATGTCTTTCAAGAACTAGTCCCAAGAAAAAACTATTCTAACAAGAAAATGCACTATAAGTCAAGGAACAAAATCTTAAAATAAAAAATTCACCATATTTTAATATTTTGAAAACCTGTGTCAAAAATCGGTTGCATGGCAACATGGTTAATCACACTGACATGTTATGGATACCAAAATGTCCGTAGATAAATTGTAGGAAAAGTCAGAAAATTTCAGCCTCATAGCTATTTCGGTGTGAGAGTTATCACAATTTTACTCAAGGGGGGGGGGGGGGGTTCGAAAAGCCCCCCCCCCCCCAATCTGAATAGGGTTAAAAGGGTTTAGCTTCGTAGTAACAAATTTAAGCAGTATTTAGAGATACCCGAACAGGTTAAATTCGAGACATGTACAAAACAATAAACAAAAAGCTTCAAATAGTTGCCATTCATGTTTCATTAGTTCCCAAGCCCCTTTTGGTAACTTATTATTAATGTTCTTTTCAATTTATACATTTTTTTAATTGCTGGCAGGAAAACAGATATTTTTTTATCCAACTGGCTTGGAATTTCCCTATGTGTTATGCTGGGAAAAAGGAACAGATATATTTTCCCAGCAACGTAGAAGAACACCTGGCACAAAATGCCCACGCTAACTTTCAACATTCATGACTCCCTTAATATGTACTCAAACGCCATTAAACTTTGTGACGTTTCCTACATTTTATCTGTGACATTTTATCTGTGACATTTTATTGATCACGTGACTTGATGTTTCCATAGCAACAAGATTTTTACAGCCATGATTTTTGCAATTTGCATATTTTTACCTTAGTTTGAATGAAGAAAAACAATGTTTATTGGTATAACTTTCAATTTTTACGTAATTTAGCGTTTATTTTTTGGTTTTGATTAATTTTGAGTCAATTTGGACGGTTTTTAAGAGGTTTTGAAACATTTCAGAAAACCAAGATGGCGGATCCAAGATGGCAGCCGTATAACTCATTACCTAATAACTACGTCATATGACGTCAACGTTCCGTTAAGCGGATCGCAAAGGAGATACGTTTTGGACGTACTATGTACCCTGTACCCTCTAAGACCGTGAAAGTAATGGTAGGAATGGTATTAGTGTTTGTATTTAAGTAACATAAATTTTCAAACTCGCGATGATCTTAGTCCGAATGAACTCGAATGTCTTACTATTGATATTTTGAGACCTCGCTCCAAACCATTCCTTGTATCTACTTGGTACCCCCACGATCTTTTCCTGATCTCTTTGATGTCTTTGAGAGGCTTATTGATAAAATTGATGCCGAAAATCTAGAGCTATATTTGTTAGGAGATCTAAATTGTAATTTATTACCGGATGTTGTCGACAGTGATTCGGCACACTTGCTAATATTGTGGATATTTTATGGTCTGACCCAATTAATCACAGAACCAACTCGAGTAACGCGTCTCTTCAACCTTAGGTATAAATTAACCCTCCTGAAAATCAATCAAAATTATCAAAACGTCCGCCATCTTGTCACGAAATACAATATTTCCCATTAAATAACCCCCCCCCCCCCCCCCGGGGGGGGGGGAGGTACTCCAGACAGTTTAGGATAGGTGTGTGCCGCCAAGGTTCTTAAACCCTGACCCTATTTAAGGGTAGAAAATCGAGATTTGATGCCCCTTTTCAGGCCCAAAACTATGACGTGTAGTACAGTTTTAACAGACCATATGTTTTTCGTTTTGCGCGTTGTGGTGGATACTGCAATTTAGTGACCATATCTAAGGAATATCTAAGGATCACAATACCAAAAATACGTAAAAGGATACCCTATTTAAGGACTGAGCACCTCAAAAACCCTATCCTATCGGGCGACACATACCTATATAGCGTATATAAGGGAGTACCCACCCACCCCCCCCCCCCCCCCCCCCCCCCCGGGGTGAATAACTTATCAACTGTCACTTAATCGGTAACAAATGACACACGTTGTTGGAGCATCTTTAATCCTTATTTGGTTATTCCATCTCTCGATATGTCACACGCGTTTCTTGAACGTTGGGTATAAATTTACGGTCCTGCAAATCGCACAAAGTAGTCAAAATAAACTTATAAACATACATATCTTGTCACGAAATACAATATTTATCATTGAATAACTTATTAACCATCACTTGATCTGTAACAAATGACAAACCGTGTTAAAGCATCCTCAATCCTTATTCCATCTCTCGATATTTCGCACCCGTCTCTTTAACCTTAGCCATAAATTAACCCACCTGAAAATCGCACAAAATAGCCAAAATAGCCACCATCTTGTCACGAAACATAATATTCATCATTGAATAACTTACTAACTGTCACTTAATCGGCAACAAAAAAAACCCTGTTGAAGCATCTTTAATCCTTATTCCATCTCTCGATACGTCACACGCGTCTCTTTAACCTTAGGCATAAATTAACTCTCCTGAAAATCGCACAAAATAGCCAAAATGGCTGTCATCTTGTTACGAAATACAATATTTATCATTGAATAACTTATTAACTGTCACTTAATCGGCAACAAATGACAAACCTTGTTGAAGCATCTTTAATCCTTATTCCATCTCTCGATATTTCGCACCCGTCTCTTTAACCTTAGCCATAAATTAACCCACCTGAAAATCGCACAAAATAGCCAAAATAGCCACCATCTTGTCACGAAACACAATATTTATCATTGAATATTAAACTTATTAACAGTCACTTAATAGGTAACAAATGACAAACCTTGTTGGAGCATCTTCAATCCTTATTCTATCTATCGATATTTTATACCCGTGTCTTCAACCTTAGGTATAAATTAACGATTCTGAAAATCGCTCAAAATTGCCAAAATGGCCGCCGTCTTGTCACGAAGTGCAACATTTGCCATTATCAACTGTTATTTCAAAGTTAAAAATAGTCAAACGTCGTAAAAGCATGCTCATCACAAGCCGGAGGTTGAAGAGACGTGTGTGACATACGGAGAGATGGAATAACGATCAGATTAAAGATGCTTCAACAAGGTTTGCAATTTCTTACCGATGAAGTGGCAGTTGATAAGTTATTCGATGATAAATATTGTATTTCCTGACAAGATGGCGGCCACTTTGGCTATTTTGTGCGATTTTCGTAACCGTTAATTTATATCTAAGGTTAAGGAGACGGGTGTGACGTATCAAGAGATGGAATAAGGATTGAAGATGGTTTAACACGGTTTGTCATTTGTTACCGATTAAGTAACACTTAATAAGTTATTCAATGATAAATATTGTATTTCGTGACAATTAAGATGGTGGCTATTTTAACTATTTTGTGCGATTTTCGTGACCGTTAATTTATAGCGGAGCACTTGCCAGGCCGAAGGTCTGGCTGCGCAGCCCCATACTCATAGAACCCAGCCCGTCATTTTTCATGGTCATGGCTAGCGGAATGTTTCGCGGGCGCGTTGTCTGCCGCCGAACACCCGCCGTACGCTTTGGGCTAGCTCGCGGGCTCGTATGACTTCGCAAAACATGCGCGTACGACGTCATCAACATCAGGGATCTTTGAGGCTTTGTTTTTCGCGCGGCCACACAGCCGTCAGCTGGGTAAACACTTCAGCTCTGGATTGTTGTGTTTAGCGGAGAATTGAAGTCGTTATTTCCCTGCAGTTTTTCGCGGTTTGCTACTGAAGACAGGGATACTAGTTAAGGGATACTCAGAAGCCGCTTTAGTGGAAAAAGAAGAGCTTTCACGGATAAAATCTTGCTCCGAGGAACTTCATGTTATCAATGCAAAAGCAATGCGGGGAGATGCCTTGTTTTATTACGGATTTCAGAACCGAAGAAGCGGAGTTTTAACGAATTTCCAAGCAGTCCAGTGCTTTAAAGGTAAAATAAATCACATTTTTCGATGGGAATTTATGTTGATATCAATTTTTGATTGACTTTTCCTTTGAGTTCTCTTAAGTTTTGGAGACATGTTTATGAAACGTGTTCAAATTAAGTCGTGTTGTTATCTTGAATTTCATCGAGGACAGCTCTGCCTTGATGCGCTAGAAACAGTACGTGTTTTGCTTTTAAACATAAATTAATGGAGATTGAATAAAATTTTTCGAAAGAAGATTGTGTTGTCCGTTTTTATGTCTTTGTTCATTCATTACATAGATTAAAAAGCGATTTTATGTAAACAAAACAAGACTTAGATTTTCGGTAAAGCAGATTTTCTGTCTTCACTCGCGTCGCCTTACTTATGCAAATAAGCTTATGATTGTGTATTTTTGCAATTTTAATTTCCAAATCAGTTTCTCGGGCAATTTTTGACAAACAAAAGCTGTATTTTATTCGGAAAGTAGTCGTACTAGTTATTCTGGAAAGAGAAAAGTTGTTTTTGTGAACTTTTGTACGGTCTAAATGTACTGTGCAGACGGTCGGGTAATACTGTTTTTGAGAATTGCTAAAATTGAAAATAGCCCGTTCTTCAATCTTAATTCTTGTGCTTCCAACCTTTCACCTTAGTTAAGTTTCACGTTAGTTAAGCTTGTTCAAAGTGCGACGCTGATAGGCTGGGCCTATTTATATATATTACCTAATGTTCAAGAGACGCGTGTGACGTATCGAGAGATGGAATAAGGATTAAAGATGCTTCAACAGGGTTTGTCATTTGTTACAGATTAAGTGACAGTCAATAAGTTATTCGATGATAAATTTTGTCACCCCCATCTTGTGACAGGATGGTCACCCCCCCCCCCCACCCCTTCCCCCCCTTCCCCTCCCCATAAGGTTTTTTCCCGATATTTTCAAGACCATTCACGATTAGCACATGCCGTATTCAGATGCTGTTAATTTATCCTTAACACACATTTTGGTAAAGTTTGGTGACAACCGGTTGCTATGGTAACGAGATATGACGTTATAAGTAACATGTGGTGAAGCCATTTTTATCTCGTTAATGCGCTTGCGCATTAAGCGAGATTTCGAAGTCGAGTACTAAAAAGGGACAAAAGTTGTTAACAAAATTTTGTGGACTTTTGTCCGGGGGGGTTTCTTGTTCCTTCTTTATAGAAGCTATATTAGGGCATTGAGGATATGGTTGGTTAAAGCGGTTAGGATTTCAAGAAGGGCGTCACATACTGCCACTAAAATGTTTGGGGAGCCCCCGGACCTATTGTTAATTTCCCTAGGGTATTGGGATGTCAGAACTTGTGATGAACTTGTCATATCTCACATTACGTTACCGCAAAGGTATTAGTCCTTCTTAAATTTCGATATCTCACGTTACCTATCAGTTTCAATCATTTGTCGTAAAGCCATTATAGCTACTTTAAAAGGGTAAAAATAGGTTAAATGCGTTTTCTTGGGAAACGTAGTTTGAGAATTTCACGGTGTATTTTACTAATGGAGAGGTTATAAGAAAGTTAAATGGGACAGGAAAGTTTGTGTGTTAATATGAGCGGTATGGCAGAGCAAAATAGCATGAACTTTGCGTTTTTTTCTATTGAGTTGTGGTTACACACACCTTGGGTTTGGGGCCTTCCCAAGGGTTAATGGCTTGGGTTCGGTTTATCTCAGGTTTCATCTTACCCTTGGGGATGCGGTTACACAGTAAAAGACTCCCCAGGGTAAAATATAATAAGATATGAGTTCACTGACACTGCAGTTTACGCGCGAAAACGTACAGATCGACATGGATGACACGAATCGAGATCTTGTAAGTTTAATTTCAGTCATTCTCCTGCTTATCATTTGATAAATATAACAATCCGGCATTTTTTTTTTTGCGAGAAGACACCGAAGAAGACGCCTTCAACTACGCTATCTTCAAGGTTTGTCGGCGTTTTATTTACATTTAGGAGCTCGCCACGAACTTGCTCGTCGCCAAGGAGGGCTTGGGTATTTCCACGACCACAGAATTGGTTTCAGCAACTTCTAAATAACAATGCACTCGATCACTGGTGGAAAGAAAATTTTAGAGTTACAAGTAAGCGTGCAATTAACCAAGCGTATCAGAGGTCAACTCAGCAGCAGGCGATTTCCTGTATTAGCTACGTTCTGCATTATGATTGGCCAAGCGGTTTGATTGTGCAATAGTATGGTAAACATGTCATAGTTGTGTTGATGTTTTGGCTTATAATGATGACGGTTGAATGGAATTGCGGCAAGCCTTCAATGGCTTAAATTTTTGCGTCTTTTGCGTACTGTTACATAATGAAACTGTAATAGCAATTATTAATTGTTTTAAAATAGCACAAAAGCGAAAGTACACGGGTCAGCCAATACTACAACACGTATGCTACCGGTGCCAAGTGCAGGTTCAATCAAATTAGTTGCAACCTGTAGGTAAACGAACTTAAAATATTCACCTTTATACGGACTTCTATTTTATGAAAGGGGTCAATCCGGCAATTTTTTTTTTAGTCATATGGGAAGTTTAACTTAGTCAGAGGCTGTCCTATTCAGTACATTTGATAGCTGCGTGGAGCTAATTAACACCACTCTTATTACTAATCACGTTAAAAGTGACATCAAATATTCTAGATATGACTTGTTCTCAAAAGAACATGCTATTTTGCTCTGCCTTTTAAGTCGCTTAGCGAGTGACAACCGGAAATATCGTGAAAAGAAAAATTGGTAAGAATATTCTGCTCCCGGAGGGGGGGGGGGGGGGACTCCTATAAGTCGTCAAGCGGAGGTGCTCGTCAGGAAAAAAAGTGAAACCCTGAAAGATATCAAAGTGGCCGTTATCAACCAGAATTTTACTTCTAAAAGATACCATTTTTTTACCAAATATGCGATGGAACAATGCGATGCGGCTAGAGTGCTGGAAATAAATAGATCTGACTATACATGGGTCGAATTCCAGCTACCATCAGAAGGAACACCGGAAGGCAATAGCGACTCGTCTTTCGCTATCAACACACTAAAAGATACCATTTTCTGGGAAAATGAGTTTTTTTTTAATCATATATTCTAAAAGATACCTAGATCCCCTAATTTTAACCCCTAAAAGATACGACGAGCACCTCCACCCAACCACATATGCGAGTCCTCCTCCGGGGTTCTGCTATACGTTGTCTACCCGGTATGATGAACAGCGAGGAGCGATTTTTTATGTCGCTTAACGAATGTCAAAGTGAAATCTCGTGAAAAGAGTTAATTTTACGATTCGTTTAAAGTCAACTCGCTTAAAGTTAAACGAGTCAACTTTTCGCGCTCGACGAAGCTGAGAAATCTCACGCTGTATTTTTGTTCGCTTTTTGAGTTGTAATCTTTGTCTGCTTTTCCAATAGTTATTAAATATTTAGGTGTCATGATTATGCAATAGTATGCAAGAGAGGGTAGATTTTGCTTATTCAGCTAACTAAAAATGTTTCGGTTTGATTATGCAAGAGTATGGATTTCGGTTTTGTGCTATTTTAAAACAATTAATCATTGCTATTACAGTTTGATTATGCAACAGTACGCAAAAGACGTAAAAATGTTCCTGATTTTGTTTATAAAAGTTATCAAGGAAGCATTTTAAGAAGCATTTTATAAGCGATTTCAGCGTGTTTATTTTTTTAAGAGAGATTTTGTCTCTATTTGACAAAAAGACAATGTATTGTTTGAGTGGCAAGTAAGAGAGAGAAAACGTTCTTGGCGTATAAAGTCTATAAGTCTCTGAAATAGACATACAGTATTCTCACGAATAACCAGCATCACAGCTACCCTTGGCTACAAGTATAAACGCAATAAAACTTCATCATACTTCGAACATAAATTTGCCTTTGGCGCTCCGTCATAGTCCATCATTTCATGTGAAAGCCGACGAGAGACAGCGGCGACCACAGGACCATACTGCCGACACTTAAAGATAACGTCTATTGACAGTAGAAAACCAAATTTTTGAAACTCCTTTTAACTCCTATTTCAGTCGCACACTACAATTGTAGAATTTCTAACCATCACAAAACCAAAATTACCAAAAATAATACCCTATTTAACGACTGACCATGACCTCAAAAACCTTAACATATCGACCCGAACATCACTATATACTGTACAAAACGAACTCCGCTCTCCCAAAGGAATGTAACTGCAACGCTCCGGTGACCAAAACTTACGACATTCTATTCTAAATCACGTAAACCATTCTACATAAGACATTGTAAGAACGCGTTTCGATTTTTCAACAATTTCAAGTAAAATTGGATCGCTTGAAATCCATTTTGTTGCTAGACCTCTAGCTCTGAGGTCGTTGGTGCGCGTAGAAATTCGTAGCGAACATCACATATAGAACACTGTACAACATTCCGCCATCACCGAAAACAATTAGGGATCGCGGCACATTGTTTCCATGTAAGTATAATTACTTGATAACTACGGTAAGGCAAATTGCTAGTTGTAATAGAATAAACTGTGCGTTTGTTGTAAAGTCAAATGGCTAGCCTGCACAACAGACTTTATTTTTTAATGCGTTTCAGAGCAGCGCTAAACGAGTGGCCACCGCAAAGCGGAAGGGCATCTAAGGAAAGTGGTTTTAATGATAAGATTTGACAGTGATTTGCGTTTAAAAACACAGGTGCTGTAGTGATATGATGAGTAATAATATGCGATGAATTTGACTTTCCACTGTTCGTCCTTTCGTGTGAATAAAATTATTAGTTGTTAGATCGGTAGATGATTTTTGTCGCAATGATAAGTCTTCAATTCTCTTTAAACTCTATATAATATTGGTTAGTTAGATACTTAAGGATTAGAAAACAGGTGTCGTGTGCGTCGTGCCTTCCACGAGCCATTGTAGTCCAAGTGTATCTGCTGCCTACTGTGTAGGGAGCGAGGGGGGGGGGGGGGGGGGGAGAGAGAGTAGTGAGTGATGTAAGAAAGATCTGATTTTTAGAACACAATCAATAGCCTGTTACAGAGATGTTCGTTTAGACTACGAGCAGTTTGTTTTCTTTCAATGGTAAACTACATAGAGTGTAAAAGTGGCAATTTATTTGATTTAATTTTGTGCTCATATTATTGGAGGGAGACATTACGGCGCTCTGAATCGCCGCAACACCGGCAAAATAAATTACGGAACACCGCATCGCCCCAAGAAAAGTCGACGAAACACCGTCACCGCAATATATCTTTTTGTCAAGTTACCATGAAAAAGGCTTAGGATTGGCGACCAGCAGAGTATTGAAGATTAACTAGACAGTATTGTACTGTTTTTTGTTACAAATTTAACATAATGGTACCTGCTTTTCAAAATTAAGTGCGAAGTAAATAACATATAGAGGCTAAATTTAGAGTCAAACAGGAAACGGCGACACCGCAGATAATTTTGTTGCACCGAACACCGCAGACTGTAAAGTGTAAGCATCGCACACCGTAAAGTTTGAGATCACCGCAACACCGCAAGCTGGGATTTTATTCACCGCAACACCGCATAAAAAAATGAGCAACACCGTAACACCGCAAATCTCCAATGCCCACATCTTATTGATTTAAAAAAAAAGAAGAAAATAGCGTGCAGATAGTCAGACTCTGGCGGCGTTGTATAAGTGACGTTATTAAGAGCAGTGTAACGATATTGTTTGCATAAAGAAAAACCGCCAGTTCTGTAAGATTTATTTAGCACTTGGAAATTGTAACGATATTCTATGGTGATTTGATAAATAATAAATCGGGTATTTGTGTTTAAATGAAGATGAATTGGTATTTAAAGAGATTACTGGACGTTCCGTGTGTGTTTATTGATTTAAAATAGTTACATCTTATCAACTTAGAGGCGGTCCGTCTTTATTCAAAAGCTGTTAATTCGATTTCTAGAGTTGTTACTTTAGAGAGTAATATTTGGAAAACGCGTTTAGTATTTTGTATTGTGTAAGATATGTCGAGTATAGAAAAATTGTATTTTCATTTCATAAGTTTTTGGCGAGTTTAATACAGTGGCTCTTTTGTGGTTAGTAATCGGAGATAGGAAGTGTTTATGGCGTGCTAATTAGAGTTAAAAGCATGTAATGCATATTTGCGATTTTACACTTTGATGACTTGTCAACAATTTTCTGTCAAAATTGTTCGGCAAAGTGATGTCGGTTGACGTCGCTTTGCGTCGTTTTATACGACTCTATACCCATCACAGCAAGAAAACAACCAAGGGACACTGACAAATGAAATGCGCGAAAAAGGAGTCCATATAGTGAACCAGTTAAACAACAAACCTGGAAGACATCACCCGGAACCATTCTGATCTAAGAAACGCAAAAACCACACTCCCCTCGAAAACACTCCCCCCCCCCCCCCTCTCCCCCACCGCCCAGAACGCAATAAACGATCTCAGTTTCACTTTTCACAGCATTAAACTAAATCGCAGCGCCACGTGCATTTTTAAAACAATGTAAGCTGTCAAATTTTATCGTTAAAAACGCTCCGCAACGGCTCAGATGACATATCTGATCCACAACTCAAATGAAATAGCTGTTCTATATTTCAGTGAAAATATACTTTTATACAAAAATAACGGCTTCTCATACCTTTTGGTGTCTCTATTGAAATCAAGGTACTCTCGACTCTCGAATCTTCACAATTAACCAAACTCCTAAATGACTGAGAAACTGACAGCTGTGATAGATATTGTCTTTAGCATAGCCATCTTTAGCATTTTAACTCGCCCATCGACCGCGACCCTTAAAAAATCTATCTTGAATGCCAGCGTTCGCTGCAGCAGTGGACCCTCCGGCTCAAATTCTATGAACACTGGTAATCAAAACGTCTATAAACTCTCTAAAACCGTCCATAAGAAACTCCATCGTTCTTATGTAGTTAATCCCCTGGCAATCGCTCTGAACAGCGGTAAATCTTCAGAGAGATCAATATACGCAGCTGCGATGTATTGCTCCAAGGCCTTCACAGGACAAATAGGAATGGCTATCGTTACAATCGCAATCCACGCCCCATCACGAAACTGGTCAGTCTTTGACGATTCTAAAAATATGGAAACATAAGAGCAAAAACTTAGTATCACAAGGTCTTACAACGCATAACTCAGTGAAACGGAAAAACCCGCCAAAACCCTGTAGCGGACATTAAGCACCGAAGAACAAGAACTGACTTCATTAAGCAGCCACTGCAACTAAACTGCAAATTGAAAAGGGTTGACACGCAGGCAACAAATGTGATTACACCAACCCCACTGTTTCCATCTTTTCAAACCTCCTAGGTAAGAACACATACTAGTCCGCTCTAAAAGCGAGGGAAAGCGGAGAAGACCCTGGGAACCTGGTAGGCCTGTGCAGCTCTACTAGCCAATCGTTTCTGAAGATTTATTTTATCAGTGGATATTCGGATCAATATGCTTGCCAATTACTTCTTTAAGTTCAACCAACCTACTGGTTTGCCTCCGCAAAGGCACTTAACATTCATGTTCTACTCACTAATGAAACCTAGTAAGGCCGAAACAACTTTTCATCGCTGCCTCTCCAATGGCATAAATTTAGCTGTACAACATGCGTATCGCGAAGGTAAAGTTCAAAATGGCGGCTCCGAACCGCCTGGATAATACTGTTCAACTACTCTAAGAATCAAGGAGTGTGTTCTCTTCTAGCCTGCGCACAGACGTGTAATATTTCCTTTGTGAGCGAGGAAATCGGAGACGGCTGCACACAGGCTAGTTCTCTTCACGGTAGTTTCTATTTATTATAAGCTTATTTCATTCGCAGAACCCACGTTTATCTTATTCAGCAGAACGGAAATGTATCCCTGTGGACACCTGGTGCACTTGCAGTCGACACTCCGCGCTCATTTCTACTGCGCATTTTGTTACGCATGTCACGCAAATGTACTTTAACACATACGTCATGCATTGTAGAGCACGGAAGTTAACAAACATGGCAAATACATGGTCGCTTTGAGAACTTCGCAGCAATTTTACTCTCTTGGATGCTCGATGACCCCCATTATAGGCTGCTAAGAAAAACTATTTTACCTCTCAATTCAATTTAAATAAAACTGTTTAAAGGCAACTTGGAACTTAATAGGCACGATAATAAATAGGAAAAAGAAAACCTCACCCCTATAACCAACCTTTTTCGTAACAATAAATGTTATACAAATAAGAAAGACATCTGTGAACAACTAAATTCATATTTCGTTAATAGTGGCCCAAAACTTGCTGCGCAAATACCAACGCCTGATGCACAATTGGCCTCTCTCTGCGTCGACACAAAACAAATTCTAAATTGAAATAAAGTAAATAAAATAAATATAAATAAATAAACAACTAAATAAATAAATAAATAAAAGTCAACCGCCTCCAGCGGAGAGCACCAATAGAAGGAATTAACATACGACAACTCCTTAAATACACTTACCAAATACCTTGATACTACATAACAACAAGACCATATTTTTCAGCTAATTAATTAAAAAACGCAGAAAAATCTTATCCTCTAGTCTCAATTCCACAATGAATTGACAGCTTTTTTTTAAAAAAAAATATATAACACGCGTTCTCTAAATCTTCTCCTTTCTTGCACCTTAAAAAAATCTAGCTGTAATCTAACGCATTAACGAGATGCCTTTAAGAGCCCTTTGATTGAATAAAAATTCGTATTTTCACTTTTTTTCAGTGAAAAAACATATAAAATGCTAACGCATTAAAATGTTTAATTGTATGTTATCTTTGCATCTCTAGCAAACAATATTTGCAATTTCCACGTTTTCCCGATAAATTTGGATTTTTAGTAAAATCCAAGATGGCGGCCGTCTTGGCGGCCATTTTGGATGACGTCACGGACCCCAGCAGCGTCACAACCCGAAATATTGCAACATTGTAAAAACCCAAGGGGTGTACCACGGTGGTGGTAGATGACGTCAACACGCGAATTTGTCATTATTTCTACGCCAATTTACAATGCGTAGTTTACAGCTTGAGGATAATTAATTTATTTATTTAGTATTTATTAATTTTAATAATTAATAAATACTAAAAATAAACTGTGGGTAGTCAATTGATTCGTTAAAAATATTACTTGGAGGTGAAAACAAGTAGTTGTATAATGAATGATTCCCGGGTTGACGTCATCTAATTAGCATTTTGTAAATTGAAATCTCTAGAACTCACTAACACGACGTTCAAAACAAGAAATATTTTACCATTCAACTATTCAATGTACATAGAGTAGATTCTGAAAATTACTTTCTAGGGGTGATAGGCACTTTAAGAACGTGCTAATAAACATACCCAAAATGAAATTTTGTTAAACTCCCTAAAAGAATTTTTTAGAAATCAGAACCAACAACTTGGTTTCCAAGTTTCTCACGCCAACTTAGTTCCAATTTAGACCCCAAGGACTGGCCACCTTTTGACCTTTTCCTTCCATATATTGAGATGGCCATAGATGCGTCTTACGACCTTCGCACAAACGGTTCGAATTTGTTTCCTACCAGTGGGTTTTAAGAGTTAACACCGATTGCTTAGCGCTCGGACCTCGGGCTTTCGAAAACAAAACGCTAGGTTACCAATACTTTACAAATGCCGGAGCTATTTATGAATCGAATGCATTGTTTTCCGGGTAGAAACGAACAGAAAAGACACAGGCTTCTGAAATGTGAGTAATTTAACTTTATTTCAGATAAATTAAACTTTATTAAGTCGAAATGCACTTTTCCTATAGCCCATGCTCCAATCGCCAAAAAAAGAACGTTCCGTCCCAGTTCGGCCTCAAGTCCAAAGGTTATCATTGTATCGATTCCTATATACCAGTAAATAGCTGTTAGTAAATTGTCAAGTTAAACAATGTGGCATTAATTTGTTGATTGTTTTATATACATTTTAAAACTGCAAATAAGATTAATTATCCGGTGACAGTGTATATTATGAACTTCGATTAAAACTGAATGATAAATTTCCTTATGCTACCTTTAAAAGCCGGAATCACGTGAAACGTTAGCCGGTACTCACGGTTTCAATTTAAGGGGAGGATGAGGACTGCCTAAGTATCCCAAGATCTTATATAAACTGTGCGCCAAATGTCATCATTTTAAGTATTTAAAAACAAGTGTTAATCAGGCTTTGAACAACGCGGCCCAGGTGGCCGAATTCTTTCAAGTTGCAACCCATTCCTTGATCCTGGCCATCTGCAGCCCAATACAGCTATATTTTACTCTTAAAGCACCAGTAGAGTAATTTTAAACACAACTGGATCATCATTTTTGGGTTTTCACTGATGTAAAAATTTAAATGTTGTTTATAGTGGACGAGCACTTTATAGCTATCCAGCTAATTCACAGGCACGACACTCAAATATGGAAACATATATTGCAAATTCAACGTAACATGTTAAAACTCCCAACTGTCGGAAGGCAAACCAGTTGACTATTTTACATGCGTGGCCGAGGAGTTGGACTCGGGTCTACCTTAAAGCAACTCCAGCTAGTGGTCAAACCGGGACTTGAACTCGGGACCTCCGGATTTCATGTCCGGCACCCTAACCACTCGACCACGCTGACTCCCTAATATACATGTATTTTGGGCTTTTGCCCGAGTAGCACTAAAAATGGGTATAAAATTGTACAGTTTAATTTGCTTCAGCATGAAAAAGCGGGCACCAACAACTAATGTTTAGGAAGACGCTTGGATGACGTTGTGTCATTTTAGCGCATTTAAAGGAAAGTATGAGAAAATGAACTAAGTATAGATTGATCTGTTCGGTTCTTTTAGCAGACGTTTTAGCAGCAGAAAATGTTTGGAAAAGGAATTTTAAGCCAGGTTTAAACGTCACATTTCACATGTGCCGAATCTAATATCTATTTGGGTCGACTCAAATAGTTAAATTCGACATTTGATTTACACATTCATGAGCGAGTTTTTATAAAGATGGGAAAAATGTGGAATTGTAGGTAAAACATAATTTGAAATTTTGATTGGGTACATGTGAAGTTCGACTATGCAATGACTGTCGAATATTCGAGTGGCTCAGTCGAAGATGCATGCGGCAGAAGTCGTATTGTCGAATTTAATTTAAGTCTAACGTGAAACTTCGCATGCATTCAATTCTTGAATTAGATTCGGCCATGTGAAATGCGACGTTTAAGCCGGACCTTAGGCCTTCTGAACAGATTTTTCACCGATAGGATTCCTTGAGTGCTCCTCCTTGAAAGGAAGACAGAAGGAGAAAAAAAGCGTATTCTACAGATATCAAAGCTCACAGCAGCCATCTTCCCTCCAGAAAAATTGGGGATCGGAAGGAACTCCAGCATCTCTGATTTTTCATCAGGGGAGAGGTCGGGTGTTAGTACGTACTCATTCTACAACTTTATTAAGTAATGGTCCAAGAAAGAACTAGGCAACCCAACGGCAATGAATACAGAAAGTTGTTAATTGCGTTATAGTTGAAACGGTCCACCTCATTGGCTAAAACATGAAAATCTGTATCACTTCATCAGGTAGCGCATTTATTTCTCTCAAGTGTACTTATTGATTCCCTTTTAGTGAAAACTATTTTGAGTTTTAATGCAGAAAAATTTCTCTGTAGGAAACATGGAAAATTAGAAGCCTTTCTTGGCCATTGTTTTGGAGTCTCATGATTGGATAAAATTTTGTAACACAAACGAAATATCACTTTAAAATAAAGTTTCAGTACATTTTATTTCAAAAACGTGTTGTCCATAGGTTGATGCATTCTCAGTAAGAAAATCTAAACAATCGTATGTGGGGAAAGCGAAATGTCGCAGAACAATAGAGGATTGCCTAGTTCTTACACGAATTGTTACTTAAGGTTACAGAGTACCTTCAGATCGAAAATTTATTGAATTTTTTTTTGGCGTCAAAATAAAGTTTACAGAATGAACTTTCATCCAAAAAAAATTATCGAAAAATAGTGAAAATTGACGGAGAAATGACGGTATAACTTTTGTGGGCGGAGTTTGTTTATGAAGCGATATGTTTTTTTAAGCGCTGTTTTCTCAAAGTTAAATTTTCGCTTGTTGGGGACACTTTAAAGAGCTACAACTCAAAGGGAATTTGTTCGATTTTCCTCAAATTTGGACAGAGGCTAGGCTAACATATAATCAACAAAAAGCTGTCGGCGAATTTTTTAATTCCGAAAACGTTTTCGTCAAGAGCCATTTCTGTGCGATCATTCCAATTCTTTTTTCTCCCTTTTTCGAAAATATTCTGTAACTTTTCACTGCAATTGAATATGGGAAATCGCCGACACATTTTTTAGCGCTTCGTGTCCGGAAACTCGAGAACAAATCAAATTAGCAAAATACAATAATCGCTTTGAGTTATAGCGTTTTAAAGCTGATTCGGACGTTCGAATTTAGACGTCGTAAAAAATTCGACAATTCATTTTATTACCAAATGGTTTCCATATTTAGATAGCCAGCTTTATTAGCTTTAATTTGATATCTGGGTTTAGGTATATTAAGTGTAATCTTAAGACGCTATAGCTGTTATACTGGAGACACCCCGAAGGTACACTGTAACCTTAATTATAACTTGTTTAAAACTCATCCAACGACGACAGCCTTCCTGCCTGACCGTAAATTACAATCGACGACACAACGAACAAAGCCAAAAATAACCAGAAGAAAATGCGATCTAGGGCGCGAGCGATCTCCTTCCACGTTTCCTGGTTTTTTGATTCTTCGTTGGCCATGTCGCTGGAAAAGGCAGTTGAAGGCCTTTGCTTCTTCTCCTGTACATCTCTTAACTGAACATCATCAGTTCCTTCTGCTTGCACTGCACTATTTTCGGTACCAGTCACAGTCACCATGTTTGAGGATACAGTTTCTCTTCGTCGTCTCCTTCCTCGACAGCAGGCAATCCCGTTTAAAACTGAAAGGAAATATTAATCTTTATTATTATTATTAACTAATATTTTAATAGGATGCCCTTTCATAACATGATTTTCAAAGAGGTCCTACAAAATATAATCAATTAACTAAACACATAAATTAATAAATATAAATTTAAGGTCGAGGCCGAACGTGTTACGGGGCAAATTACAGTTGTTGTAAAAGAAGCGCTAGTAGTACTGTTTCTTACATATAAAGCTTCTGTCAATTATGTTAATTTTTTTAACCTTGTTTTCACTAGCCACATTAAGCAAAAGGATCAATCGTATACAACGTTCGTATTCACTTGACGCAAATTCTCCAGTGGCGGATCCAGGGGGAGGGTCGGGGGGTCTGAGCTCTGGTAATTACATGCAGGCTCCATTTGTTTCTAATCTAAAAAAGGAAACTAACCTATTAAACAGGTCAAACACCTCGGCGGTTCGGACGTGCCGTGATGAGCCATCAGTACCAGAACAGTTGCGGCCAGCGCCATCCCAATTTCAAACATGATCACGATGAAATAAACACCAATCAACGGCAGTGTGTCTGACTGCTCTGGCAGCTGTTCGGTTACCACCAGCAGGTACACGCTGACGGCCAGCAGAATGGTGGCACACAGTCCGATACGCTCACCACTCTCCGCCGGAATGAAGAAGCTCACGAGGATCAGCATACCGATGATCATACAGGGCACAAGTGAGAAGAGGACGAAGAACATGGGTTTGCGTCCGATGAAGAAAGATACAACAACCTTGCGGAATTCACTTTCGCGGACGTAAGTTTTGGTCTGTATCGCGATACTCCTCATAGACCAATAACCGTTGTGTGTGGTAAGTTTGAGCTCTGTCGAGGAAAGAGGTATAAATGGGATCACGAATATGTGTGTGGCAGGCGATCAGCTGTATTGCATTTTGTAATAATAATTAATACATCTATCGGTTTTGTTTTGGTAAAGTATTTCCAGACAAAAATGATGATGATGATGATGATGATGATGATGATGATGATGATGATGATGATGATGATGATGATGATGATGATGATGATGTCACAAATTGATGCAAAATCTCAACACGAATCATTAAGTTACCTATTGCAGACCGACTAACCTTCTTCAGGATCATCACTCTCGATGATCTTCGTGTAGATCTCCAAAAGCGAGCGATCGGCTGTCAGTGATCGAAACACCATTTTGCACTTTTGTTTGTCAAAAGGAAAGAACTTCACGTTTAGATTGCACGTGCTTTTGAAGTTTGCCGGGGAAACCCATATATGCTCCCCGTTGTTCCGTACCCTCACAAAGCTTCGGAATTTCTCTAAATAACCTGCTTGAATGGTGTTGCTATCAGCACTGGAAGGTAACAAAATAATGTTGGGCAGGTGAATTGATGAAATGTAGGTTTTATGAGAGCTAAGAATGAAGAAATCATTTCAAATTCTTTTGAAATGCACTTTCTAGAAAGGGAATTACGATACCATTAACCAAAGCCGATGAAAAATCTTTACCCCGACGAGAATCAAAATTACGAACAGATTAGATTCATGACCTCTGGATTCTGGTTAGAGCGCTGGTAGATCTAATCCTGAGATCGTGATTTCGTTTCTTTCCAGGATCAAATATCAGTTTTCTATGATTCCCGTTACCCCAACTCGCAGTTCAGAAGGATTTGAAGAGGTTTGAGACTCTTTGATAATTTAGCTCACTTCATGGGTATGCTACGCGGCCCACACACATTGTTAAAAAATATATTGGTAATAAGCACCTGGTATCGGCACTAGAAGTAACAAAACATGAAGTAAATAAAATATATTTTAACAACGTTGCCCAAATTACTGGCCATTTGATTTGGCTACATGTTATGATGTGTGTAACGAGGGGTTATAGGTATATGTTTGTAATAGAAGAATGCGTTAAACTGACTTGTTTTCCAGCACGATGTCCGGGACCCATATCTCCTTCGGATCCACAAGGATTTGATTTATTCCGTCATAATTCACAGCATTCCATTGAAGAAACGGATTCGTCCACTTCTATAAGACAATAAGAAAAATAGAAGGGCGTTTTGCATAGGACTGAGTAGCTTTCAAAAAGTGCGTTGTTTGGTCTTACATGTTAACCATTTTACTCCCAGAGTCAATTATGGAGACATGTAGTGTAGTTCTAAGTTTTTAGTTTGTGGGCAAAATCTTATGGTATGACCTTTTAACTGAAACCCCTTCGACAGTACTGTTGCAAGGTACCTTTTGTTTTTCAATATTTTATAAAATGAAATTCGGTATGCTTCTTTTATTTTGAGATTTCGATCTCTTCGGATAGAATTGGAACACAGTGCTCGTTGTTGTAAAGAGGTTATGGTGCATCTGCTTTAATTAACGTCATGGTTGTGCCTCCGATATGTATGAATGTATTAATGGCAGAATGATTTCCTCCCCCAGAAGAGGTTCAAATTTACCATAAGAAACAAATTCAATCTATTCTTGAAAGAGAAACAAATCATGGTCTCTTAAAGTTGCAATTAATTTAGACCCAGTCCGTCTATGACTAGGGACACTCGTCGACAGTTTTGGAACATTAAGGTTGTAATTCAGTTATCACACAAATGGACCATTATTTTTTCGGTTCCTGTTAATACAAAAACATTTGTTGTTTTTTGAAATGACGTACACCAAATGCCCGAGACACTGGCCCATTTCACACTAGAAGACGGACAAATCGTCTGGACGGACAAGTCGTCCGACGATTTGTTCGTGTAATGCGAATTCTAGACGGACAACTCACCTTGTGTTGGTCATCGTAAATTCATATCTGAACGAACAAACAGACGATTTTGAAAGCAAGGAGCCTGGCACTAACAGGGTTGGTTACCTTGCTTTCCATCCGCCATTTTGATTTTCCCATAAACCATCACTCCCTTTACTAGTTCCATTCTCTATTTTCGAATTGCCCATAATACACTTTGTTTGCCCTCCAAATTTTGCATAAACTATTGTTTGTAAATGCTCTTGGGAGGACTGCATATTCCCAAGAGCATTTCAAAACAATAGTTTATGCAAAATTTGGGGGGGCAAACAAAGTGTATTATGGGCAATTGGAAAATAGAGAATTCCCCTTAGCGAGTACTGGGACCGAGATACAACTATTTGTTCGTCTGGTGTGAATTTAAGTCGGACTTCGGACGACTTATCCGTCTAGACGAACAAATCGTCCTCGAAAAATCGTCTTAATAGACGGCCAAATCGACGGACAAAATCAGACGACTTTTACGTCCAAAATTTTGTTCGTCCCGTTTTCTCACTAAGACGACTTGTCCGTCTGAGACGACTTGTCCGTCCAGACGATTTGTCCGTCTCTAGTGTGAAAACGGCCACTACTGTTAAAGCACCGTAACGAAATACTGACGTAGCCATGATTGTTCCCGTGGCTACTATTTGCATTTATCAGAATCAGCGTGTGCAAAGTAATCCTTACCGGTTATTACATACAAATGATCTTACTTGTGTGATTGTAGTGTCTGTAGTAACAACTTGTGCTTTGTTGTTCTGGCAAAATAACAAAGTTTTTTTAATACCATAAAAGTTAAAAAAAATTATTTCCCTCGAAAAGCGAGACTATCTACCACAAAGAAGAACAAAAACAAGAACAACAATAACAAGAACAAGAACAAGAACAAGACAATAACAAGAAGAAAGCCTTAATCATTCCTTACAAATTCGTAAAGTATATACTGAAAACTAGAGTTTTCTTAAGTAAAGTTCCGCTTCAAACTTTCGTAATATCGGAAAATGTAACGTATTTTGTTTTCGGAGGATATAAAACAAGCTTAAAGGCACTAAAATGATATAGAAAAACAGTAGAACACCATTACAGACGTTTCTTAAACATCCCCAGTTGGGTGCTCGATTTATATCCTGAAATATGTCCCTGCTTGTTGATGGAGCTGACATTTTAAGTATATGTTACCAAGACAAATGATTCTTGACGCTACCTAAAACAGCATCCCGTGCTCCCAAGGTTTGTGATAAAGAGTGAACAACTTTTTTTTTTATTTGTTTCCACAATCATGTATTTACAACCCAATATTTTAATTTAAGTTGGTAAAAATGTAAATAATTAAATAACTAGCAATAACAGTTACAGTTTATAAAGCACAGTGAACAACTTACCACTTCACTCAGTGCACTGAACTGCACTAGAAAAGTGACATTCATGACATCAGATGGTTGTAACACCGGTCGGACCATTCTATCATACCCACTGAAAAGAGCCAGTCTCAGTCGATATTCAGCTGATTGTGTTATGTTATGTTCTCCCAGCCTTAAAACGGCTATAGAGCAAGTACAGCATTGTAAGGAGATGAGTAACTACTAATCTTAGACTGTAAATAAAGGTCATTTGTTTTTCGTCTTGTCTTAGACATACCATAAAAGATCGTAAAGAATGGGGAACGCAAAAATCATGCTAACAAAAATCGCTTGTTTAGTATCAGCTTTAATTTCTGAAAAATATTGTCATCGATTACCTAATTTGAAACTGAAAACTGAACATATTAGCGTACCATCCTCCTTTTAAATCAGGTTGTTCTGTCCTACTGAGATAGGTTTCTTTAGTGGTATCGGCTGTTAAACGATCTATCCCTACTAAAATCAAGACCTAAACTATTGAAAATGAAATTTATTATCTCAATAGTACCAGCTTACAGGATTCGTTCGTTCTTCTCTTCCACTTGAGGTGATTTGAGGATTACTTAAGCGCGATTTCTTTCAAACTAACTGGGGAATGGAGGGGGGGGGGGGATGTCTACATAATATAACAGAGCATTTAATATTATTACATGTAACACGTTTTCTTGCTACTTGATATCTTTTTTGCGAGACAACTGAAGTTAAATGATAATTTGTTGTGTATAACATTGCCTTACATGACTTAAATTTTTTCTGTTTTCTTTCTTTCTTTCTTTTTTTTTTGTGCGCCTCAGATGCCGATGACGTGTTTTGTAACCAAGTATACGTCATACTTGAGTATTTCGGAGTTTTAATTTGTTTACAGTTTTTGGATGAGTTATACAGGATCCATATAAGCCCGTTCAAACAAAAAATGTATTATGGGTATTTCAGACAAAGATAGCGAAAGTCTAAACGATAATATTTTCCTCAGGAATTCGAGATTATAAATTGTTCGCTGTTTCCAATTAAGTACTGTGAACATTGCATGATAAGGAGGTCCAAATTAAGAGTAAGAACATTGCCTGCCCAAATTACCGAAACCTTGATTTAACAGTAACCCTAGCTGTTACAAAAAGTAGAGATAGTGATATATGGGTGCGCGGAGATATGAAGATGTTTGGATTCTAGAACAGCACCTTTTTAGCTTCTTTGGCATTCAATGAGGGAAAACATGGTATCTAAAGGCCCGTTTTCACAGACGATTTTTTGTGCAATTGTTGTCGCACTTGGCGATGCAATTTTTGTCGCGCGCAAGTTACATGTACATCTTGAAATCGCATGTGTAAACGGGCGGCGATTTGAGTTAGATTTGGGCGCGATTTGTCGCACGAAGTCGCAGAGGTTTCGAACACGTCCGAAACCCGATGCAACTTGGCGGCGATTTTTGGGAAATCACAGCAAATCGCAGCAAATATCGTACCCGAATCGCACAGAAATCGCCGCTAGTTTACACTTGCGACAATAGTTGCAGTGGATGGCACAACAAAAATCGCATCAACTGATCGCATGTGATCGCATGTGTTAACGGGCCTTAACGTAACGATATATGTATTACGTATTGTGTATCTTCACTTCACAGTGAAACTAAAAGTGATATATTCAAATGTGTCGAGATATATGATTCTCTGTTTTGGAAATGATGAATTGAGCCGACCGTATGTACCGTTATTAATTCCGAACTACGTCATTTAAGAGAATAGTATGCGTTCAGCAAAATCGCACATAAACATCACGAAAATTATCTCAAGCCTTTCTTTGGTTCTCACCATTTATTCTTTGCTCATTGTAATTTATATTGTACGAGTGATTTTACGACTGACTTCTGCACATGTGAAAAAATTTCTCGCCAAATGACAGATGCGATGTCCAACCGAATCGAGTTATCATTACACTGATTTTTAATAGTCCAGAACTGAACAACTTTGAAACAACTTGCATTCATTTTTTATCGATACAGTTCCGTGCGGTAGCCCTCAGCTAACCATAATCTTCCGCAGTTCTGTCAGTATGCGTCCACGGCACACAATGCAAGCAGTACAGAAGGTTTTATTACGGAACCGAGACCAGATACTTCTATAAACATTGAAAGCGGCATATTCTTCTTTCTTAACCTTGCGCACATCTAGCGTGCGAGCCACAAACATCATGCAAATAGAGATTACATATTCTTACTAGCAACAAACTTTCATTTGTATTTGTGGATGTTTGTCTGCCGTTTCTTGGCCTTATTTAATGCTCATTAACAAAGAATGGTAATAATGATAATAAATGAGCAGCTAACACTTAAATACACTTACCGGGCGAATGAAGAAGAAAGAACAGACAAATACAGCTAAACAGCCACATGTCGCTTTGTCAATACTACTTCTACTAAACTCGAACTCTTGGACTGAAAAGCATGACAGCAAATTACTATATACGTTGTTATTATGTTCATAGCGTGGTTGTGTTTACGTAGTTAATAATCACGCCATTCATAGTTTTGTTCCAATTAAGTGAACCGCAACAAGTGCTGCATTGTCAAAACAGGAACTCTGTTCTCGGTTGCTTGGATGTGACGAAAAAGCGACATTTATAGCACTCAATAGCGTTTAATGTGTTTATCGTAAATTAGTTACGGGCTGCGAATGTTGAAGGCATACTTTTCCCGCACCAGTTTTTCATGTTTCATTCAATAATTATTTTATATAGTGTGACTGATTTTAGTACAGTAAACCAGAGCAAATATGTATATCAGGGCGATTTGTGTTGTTGTTCAATTGTTATTTATTAACCCTTTAAGCCCTAAGAGTGATCAGCATCAAATTTCTCCGTGTAATATTAATTCCTTATCAATCAAAAAGGTCATGAGAATTAAGGATATGATCACATGTACACAAGATGAGTTCTTTTGATATCCAAACAATTTCTCCTCACTACTTCTATAGGAAACGTATAGGACTAGAAATGAGAATTTAAATTTTGATATTAGGGCTTAAAGGGTTAATTGACTTTCAGAAGAACAAAACACGTTTCGTAACGCCCATGAGGAAATTGATTCAGCAAAACGGAGAAACACATGATCGATAGCAACAGGCAATCGTTGCTCATAACGACAACTCAAACAGGAACAAGTTTGATCATCATTTCCGCCTGTATTCAGCTTGATGACGTATGTTCAGTCTATAAATACTTCTTTTTATTTCTCTCTTTTGCCAGTTTCCTTTTCTTTCTTTTTCTTTTTTCATACTGAATTTAACTCCACACAAGAAGCTGTACACAGCTTGAACTCGTGGCGTCTTTATTAAACCCAGTGCATTATTTAGTGCTTTAAGTGCTTTTACGGAGAAACATAAAATTATGTCTGAAAAGTAAGACTACATTCAGTAGCCGACACTTGAAACCATGATCGCTAACTGAAATGCAAAGTTATATAAAACACAAAACTTGCCGGAACAAAAATCCCACAGCAATAAGCGGCGAACACAATATCAAACGGTCCTTATGACAGATGCGATCGAAGGTTATGGACAAAAAAAAACTCTTCACAATTAGAAATAATGAAGACTTGTAGAAACAAGCTACATCGTAAGTATTTCCTAGTCATAAATACATCTTAAGCGTTTGCTAAACCGAACAAATGACAACAGTTTGAGCGGAGCAAAAGACAAGCTGACCGAGAATACCGATGTACAATTTTGCAAAATAAAATTTCCTATTGAGAGCATAAGTTTAGATTAGTTTATCTCGTAATGATTCGTTATTGGGTGTATTTGTTTACCGGCCAGTGAGTGTAGATGAGTGATGACAAAATCTGCACCTAAGTAATAATTATGCGGACCCAGTTTTTTTAAAACATGATTCGCCCGTCGTATTCCGTCCATTTATGAAGGAAATTCGGACATGCATAAACTGAGTTTTCAGAAATATAAAAAAAGTTCCATAAAGATCTCAATGCAGTTTGCAGAACCGGTTGCCATGATTCGCGTGTCATGATTTGCCAAAATACAAGAAATGAAATAGAGAAATCGACTTTGTTCAACGAGGGTAACACTTAACAGCCTCTCGAGAGACTGACAAACCTGTGGCCCTCGAATTCCGGATCGAATTGGAATTTGGAAATGTTGGAAATGTTGGTAGTTGGATTAAAGGGCTCTACTCGCGTGAATTAAGGCATGGCTCTTCGTGTAATATTGGGTTTTTATCATTTTTTCTATGTTTATTCGGCGACCTCTAATATTTTATCTTATAACGATGCACTAAGAAACAAAACCATTTTTGGATGGTGCCCTGTGTCTGTTGGGATCACATGACCAGCCACGCCCTAAATTATGCAAAATATGGAATTTTCAGATTAGGGCATGAAAATTCAATTAAAAGCTCCTGTTTTTCCTTCTTTAATCTTCAATTTACAGAGTAATACGTCAAATTAAACGGGGAATTTCGAAAACTGTTGTTGCTGCTTAATTATACATTATTTTCCTCCAGTCCCAGTCCCTCTCTAAAATTAAAACATTATAGTTTACAGAACACAAATAACTTTGGAAAACCCCGATTAGTTCCATAAACCCTGTGCTAATGGCCATTGATAAAAAACAAATTAAGTAGAAAAATATTTTCCAATATCTCGTAAATTTGGATCGAAAAAAAATTGCTAAAACTTAAGCGTGGCAAGTCACGTGACGTAGCAAGTCCATTCATGTTGGCGACATTTTTTTTCAACAATTAAAAGCCTGTTAGAAAGTTTAAAGTCAATAAGTCAAATATGTTTTAAAATAAACCACCCCCATTTAAATCGAACGAGACCCATTCCTTAATTCCCCCGAGTAAGAGCCATCTTGTGAATACGACACAACGTAAGGTTACTTTTAAGGTGACGTTACACGGGACGATTCGCAAGTTGGGCCAAAAGTTGATGCCGTGTAACATGGCTGCATGGACGATTTTCTTCTCAGTTTTTGCGTTACAAGTTTTTGTAGCTAATTCAACAATTGTTGCGCTAAAAATCGTCGTTGCGATTCGTCCCGTGTAACATCATCTTTAGTTGTTATTGATGTTTTGTAATTAAGTTTCAAGCGAATTCCTTCACCATTGCCTTATTATCTTAGGCGAATCATGATAGGCGAATCATAGCCAGCAAATCGTGATTGAGAATCCCGGGCCTGCACACTGCAGTCATAATCGACTCAGTAATGCTCTTTAAAAGTGCCGTGAACAGAAATTTTGTAAACACGGGAACTGATTTCAAACTGATTAAGAAACAAAAGAGGAACCCCGGAACGTTAACACTGGTAAGGTCGGTGAGAAATAAAAAATGCTTTCAGTTTTTAAGGAAGATAGAACACTTGCGACAGAGTTCAGTATTTCGTATTCTTTTTTTTCGGCTAATTTCATGTTGGTGAACCAACATTGAAACCAGCGCGAAAATAAAAGGTATTTGGATAGATGATTCCCACTCTTGTAAATTCGAGAACTGCACACATGCCGCACATTTCCGCGCTTGCTGCCATCTGAAACATTTCATGAATTTGTTATGTCCTTTGAGATTATTCAAGGTACACTATATAACAGTATATAACGGACCCTGAGCTCCGCGCCAATATGTTTTGTCTCTTGTTTTACTATATTGTGCTGTATTGGGTGAAATTGATATAAAACGCGCCCATTGCATTGTTGAGTTATATAAGCACGCGGGAATTAGTAAGAAAACGAAGGCGAGTGCCTCTCGCACTTCTCGAGTGTTCTTAAAAATTCGTAAGTGCTTATGTAACTCAACAGTACACGAGGAACAAGTTTAATTTTTATTTCTTTTATAAAACAAGAAGCTACACATAGCCTATACTCATGCGCATGAGACTCTAAGACGCGTTGATTGAAGCTTCCAATTTTTCTGTACCGATCAAATCCACACTGGTCTATTTTTTTCCAAGCCGTGAATTATTTTTGTTTCATTTGAAAAGACTACTTAAAAAAAGCAATGATGTCAGTAAAACTCGTCATTAACATGACACGCATTCCACAGTCCGTAATCCACAGAAGTCCAGTCCTGAAGTCCAAATTTTTTTTTTAAATCCGATGGGCTGTGGTAACGACGCCGCGCATTTCCCTTTCGTAAACGGTCGTTGCCATTTTAGCGACACTAAGAAAAATTTTCACCAATTTTAGAATTATTTTTTTCTATCAGAAAAAGAAAAATGGAATATAATTACCTGGAATCGAACCCGGAACCTCTGCATGCTAACACCTCTCTCTTACCACTAGACCACTGGGTTGATCCGGCAAACCCAAGAAAAATTTAATTATAAAACGTGCTTTTCTTAATATATATCAATAACGGGTCACCCTAACCCTAAATCTTACCTAACCGTGAATCTAGCTTAGATCTAATAATCGCTTTACCTAGGCCCAATTTGATCTAATAATGATAGCCTATTTTCGTCCCAATCCAGGCATAAACTAGAGAGAAATACGGCATCAACCATTACAAAAGGCTTGGTTACTAATGAATGTTAATGATGGCATCGACCGTTAAAAATGGCATCGACCGTTTGCTAATAATGGCATCGACCGTTAAAAATGGCATCGACCGTTTACGAAAGGGAAATCAGCAACGACGCCGTTTTGCCGTGTGCTTCTATTGTTCTTTCTTTAAGAAAGTCTTGAAATTACTCACCATTGGCAGCGAGGACTGCTCCGACACAGGCATTTTAAAGAATCGGCAGTAAAAAGGGGAATAAATTGACAATATGCTTACCAGCGCGAGAGATCGATGTTTGGCATTTTTGCTTCGGAAGAACTGATTAAAAATAGCTCTTAGTTTTTCACAATCGCGACAAATTCGGCCTCAAGTTGTATGCTGTGTATAAAAGCAACATTCATCTCGATGGGAGAAATACAGGACTGACTTATACACCAATAAAACCAAATGACGGAAAATATTTGTCATGCGCATTTGTAAGAAACATTTGTCTTATATTTCAATGTACCATAAGAAAAGAAGCATTTTTTCTAAAGCAACAAGACGATAAGGACCCGCATGTTCCCAAGAATTATCTCTTACGCTTTATACTTAGCTGTGTAAAGCGCGTTTCTATTTTTAATTGCTTTTATGAAGAATTCTACCACAAGGAAGTCGGCGATTCGTCGGAACCTAATATATAGGTAATGTGAATACTAATATTAATGTAGGGTGGGTTGGGGGTTGGCGGCATGATGGTGTGACGCTTCCATGACTTTGTTTTGGTGGCGTTACTGTTTACGTCATTCCTGAAAACCGGAAGTCAAATATGTACTGTGTTGACCGAGAGAAAAGCGGAAACTTGGGAATAATAAATTAAAATATGCGTGCATAAATTTGCATTCAAAATCGTGACCAAAAAAAAAAAAAAGAAGAAAAACGGAGGGTATTTTATAACTCATGCCGCTAAGCGCATGAGTAATTACAAGGACCACAAGGAGACAAGAACGTGCGTGCTTTATCGGGTTATAATGAACTCGGTTTGACCAATCATAGCACGCGCATTTCCTTGAACATTTAATAAAAATGAAGAATATTTTGGCGCGACTACATCTCAAACACAACCTTTAACTGGATGTCGAAATCGAAGGTTTAAGCCAATCAGTTTCTCATGAAACCAAAAACAGTTAAAGTCTCTCAAAATAAGCATGGGCTTTTGCGGAATTTAACAATCCAAGAGATGCATCCCCTGTTCAAAATAAATAGTAATATGTGATTTTTTACAGTGCGACACGCCTTGCCGTGGGCATCCAACAAGTTTTGTAACTAACTTTACACTCGCGTGACAAACACGAAGCGACAAGAGGAGTGCAAAGTTAGTTGTAAAACTTGTAAACAAAACCTGTAAATGCGTTTGTCGGTTTAAGTGCTCACGGTAAGATGCGTCCCGCGCACTGTAAAGCTTATTGGCTTCATTTGTGTTTGTTTGCGCTTGCGCTGGATGCGGCACCTTTGAAGTTCTTTAATCAAAGATCAAAGAGAAGAAAATAGGACAACAAAAAGAATGTGATCATCGCATTTACACAGCAACTGAAGGAATTGCTGAAAAAAAATAAGTCTTCGACGGGGTTTGATCCCATGACCTTATTTATTTCAAGCGCGTTTGGAGGAAATGGGCTTATCAGAGAAGGGGGAAGGGTTGATAGAGAGGGAGTATTGATAGAAAGGGGTGTTGATAGAGAGTCGGGAGGGGGTGAGCTTAATTATAATTTAGCGAACCGCGATGTCATCTGAACTTCCTGGACGTGGATGAACGTCCATAAATCATACTCTGATTGATCAATGAAGTGTTAAACATTTATGATTACCGTAATTACGACTATTTTGCATGTAGTACCAGTACCGGTTACTTCCCCCAACGCTCTCGAGTACTGCATGTGAATTTGTGCCCGGATTGGTACGGTAAAAACGTACCCGTATAATGCAGTGTGTTGTTTGTTGTTTTGCCGGTGTAAAGGAAAATGGAGAGAGGAGGGGAGCTTAAAGCGGGGGGGGGGGGGGGGAGGGGAAGGCTTAATATAGGGGGGTATTTGAAAGGGGCTTAATAGAGAATTTACGGTATTTTTTCTTGATCGAGTGAATATTGATTCTTTTTATCGTGTTTCAGCGTTGGAATAATTCTTTCATCGTGTGGAATCCCAGTGAGTTTGGTAGTCTAGAGAAGGTTCTTGTGAGTCCTGAAGAGATTTGGGGTCCAGACATCGTTCTGTACAACAAGTAAGTCAATGGAAAGAACAATATTCGCTGTAGGATACACCATACTTATTTGCCGACAGCAAGAACTGTAAGTTTAATTTTAGAAGATATTAGTACTGAATGCAATTACTTCGGAGCAACCAGACTGATCGATATAAGATTAATGAGCAAGGGAGATCTAGTTGATTGAATTGGAGTCCTAGTGTTTAATGGAAAGACGTGTATTGTTTAAGTCCCCCACATAAAGAATTTTACTATAAGAAAGGGTAGGACACAAGGCCGATCATCTGAAATGGAAAAAGATACTGAGCATAACCAACATTATTTTACGAGTTATTTAAGAAACTTTACTCCACATTGTCTCGCTCCACCCAGGTGTATCTGAAATGGGTACCGGCGACACAATGCTGGGGGTAACCCTGTGATGAACTAGCATCCCATACACTGATACAGGGGGAGTAGCAATATTCCTAGTTGCTTCATGCTGTAGCCGTGTGGGATACCTGTGGCCCGTGTGGGATACCTGTGGCTCGTTTGCGACTTTACCTCAGTTTGCTCCCAACGTTTTTTTTACCCTGGGGTGTAATTTTTTTAAATCGAGATTTCACAGAAAGGAATTTGTTGGAAAGTGATGTAAAACTCGCGAAAAGCTAGTGGTCTGAACTAAAAATGTAAGTGAGCTATAATCGAAACATATTCGTACCTTCCTCGATCGTTAATCTTCGGAAACTTTAAAATGACCTTCGGATAAGCATCGGAGAATTTCGGAACTTGGTAAAGTAACTGTTGGGGTTTTCGGCAAGACTTCGGAAAAAATTATCAGATATTTATCACAAAGTTTCAGAGAATTGTAACAATATCCAAAGCTAGTGTCGGGAATTTGTCGGAAATTCTCGAAAGACCTTTAATGTAACAAAGTTATAAAGGGGATTGGATAAGATAGTTATGCAACGCTTTCTCGTGCTATACCATAAAATATCCCACTTAATTTTTTCTTTCTACAATCTCAGCCAAAACTGTTGAGATACTTGCTCAAATTCCACAGTGCGTCCCCGTTTACAGGGGTCCGGACAAATTTTTGCACGGACGAATTTTGTTCCTAATCCACGTGTTTACATGGATCCGTGCAAATTCTGTTACAGATTACGATGGTGTTTACACGCAAACTTGCACACTAAGGCCCCGTCCACACGTATCCGGATATTTTTGAATCCGCAACTTTTTTGTTGCGGATTAGAAAATATTCGCGTCCACACGTAGCGTATTCGAATCGTATTTGCCCGTCCACACGTTATCCGGATTCGCTCTAGCAGCCACGGCTTCTCTTTAAATGTTGTCAAAAAAGCATACGCAAAGGCCAAGTTCAAATCAAAGTTCAACTGTAAACACGTTATTAGACTAGAAATAAGTCCACGTAGAAGTGAAGCGATACCATTTCGGTCGGCCATGTTGAATATTCGCGCGGTGAAAGACTGGATCTGATACTGTTACGTCAGCGTATTCAAAAATATCCGGATTCGACCGTCCACACGATGCCGTACTCGTAGCGTATTCAAAAATTTCCACTCTGGAGAGCGAATTCAAAAAGTTGCGGATTCGTGAGCCGAATTCGCCGGATACGTGTGGACGGAAGGCCAATCCGCAACAAAAAAGTTGCGGATTCAAAAATATCCGGATACGTGTGGACGGGGCCTAAGCCGTTCAAGAATTCGTCCAGTTCCGCCGGTCCCGTGTAAACGCAAGGTGGAACCGTGCAAGTTTCTGTCCGTGCATTTCGCACCCCTCTCTCCCCTCCCCCTCAAGCAATGTTGTTTGAGGTGGGTTTTTCTCTACAAACATTTTTTGCAGACAAAGAGACAACATTGGTGGGAGGGGGGGGGGGGGGGTGTGGGGCCGTGGGGAGGGGGCGAATGGGGAGTGGAGGAGTTCATGATTTTCAAGCGGGTAAGTTATACGTCTTAAAATAAGTGAAAAGTATGAAGAAAAAGCAATTGGTCTCAACAGAGTTTTGACGTGATTTTAAACACGCTCGTCTAATTAAAGGCTCGTGTGTATACCAAGGAAGGTCGAGACACTCGTGGGATATTTCACGGTATACAACTCGAATCCGTTACATATCTAGTATGTATATTTTTGTATAGTGTATTTTTACCAAGAGACATTTACAAATTCACCGAAAATTTGACAGAATCATATTTTTGGAGAAAATTACTAGTTACTATTGCTAGTCACTTTTAAACTTTTCCAGTCTTTATATTTTTTTTACTTCCATATCTATACCATATTACATGGCAATCATCGACGGCTGTCTTTTCTTTTTCAAGCGTTGTTTTCAAGCTTTTACATTGTTTGAAAAAAAAAAACTGTGAATAGAAAAGGAAGCCAAGCCCTGAAGTTAAAAAAAAGTTATTAAAAATAAAACAAAACAACAAAATCACAGAAAACGTGTAAATAATGTTTTAAGACCTTTTGCGGTATTCTGGTAAAAAAGGTAAAGTCGCACTCGGGCCACGATGGCCCACATGGCCGGAGCTTAACCCGGTTTCCGTAGCATGAAGCGACTAGGAATATTGCTACTCCCCCTTGGATGGGATGCTAGTCCATCGCAGGGTTACCCCCAGCATTTTGTCACCGGTACCCATTTATACACCTGGGTGGAGAGAGACAGTGTGGAGTAAAGTTTCTTGTCTAAGGAAACAACACGACGGCAGAGACCAGGCTCGAACCACCGACCTTCAGGTTGAAAGTCCGACGCGCTAACCACTAGACCACAGTGGTAAATAGGCAAAATGTAAATTAACAGAAAGATAAAAAAAAAAAAAGGAAAAACCGGTTGAAAAAAACAGTGTAAAATATTTTCGTTTGGACAATTATTTGCTATCCAGGCACCTGACGGCTTTTATTCTTCTGAATCTTGATATATCGGAAGCCTGTCGTTCAAAGTTATGTGCAAACATTGGGTGCCGGATATTGCCTTTGCCATGTTTGCCAGTTGAATCTCTTGGAATAGATTGGCTGACAGTTTTGTCATCTTACAGATATATAAGATTTAGTTAGAGCAGGAAAGCAGGTGAAGCGGTGTAGCGTCCTTAACTAGGCATATAATCAATGAACAGAGTAATTTCCCGAGAACGATTCTTGTTCCTTTTACTGAATTAGAAGAAAAATAAGGCGGTGCAACTTGTTGGCGTGCCACAGCCGGTAAGTACAATTACCCTATAACAATTTCCAATTAATGTCAAAAAATGATTGGTTCAGTAAAATTCGCTATTTTTGCCGGCACACGTTTGTTGGGTGACACTCAACATGTTGCAAAACCTCGGAAGTAATGACAATGATGTTGCAAACTTTGCTGCAGTAAGCTCAGTATATCGTTAGTTGTTGATCATTTTTAGGTGCTAATTTTGAAGTCTTTATCACTTCGCCTTGTCCTCTTCGAATATAAAATACAAAACTAACAAAGATCTATTACCAAGCCTTATCCGCTGATGCTTAATTTTCACGTCTGAAATTCACCTGTGGTTTGGATCACATAAAAGCAACAGGCGCTCGTTTTTCAGTCCGTTGTAAAGTGCTAAATAAATCACTTTCACATGAGAAGGGGTATTCTCGAATTCAAATCCCATAGCGAGAAAAACTAAGACTCAAATTGGTTTGTAAGAAAACGAAAACCAGACTACTGCATGGCAAATAACTGCTCGATATCTTCCATTATAGTCAATAGTGCCACGTCCGGGTTGCGAAATTGTCAGTTTTGTTGTCAATTGCACTGGCACTTCGACAACTTCGGAGACATCGCCTTTCCTAAACTTTGCCAAATTACTCTGAGCTGTGAGCGAAGAGAATACAATAATATTTTTAGCTCTGAGAAACACTTTCTTCCTTGAACCGATATGAGAAGTTAAATCCTAAAATAGCCCTCCGAGGTGGAAACTTAGGCTTGTACGCAAACAGTTGAGATTTTATACACTATTCCCGACGAAACTTGCAATTTTGAAATTATCGTGTTGTTATGCCAACTTCTGATTCATTTGGCCAAATTGACAAAAGTAGTTGACGAGCTTGTCAGTCTCGTCACTGGCGAAGTTCGGAATTTTCCAACGGGCACGGCGCGGTATCTGATAGAGATGTCAAATTGAATGTAACACATAAAAATGGCTATCCACCTTAGGCCTTGAAACCACTTGACTAGCTTTAGGATTCCGGCAAGGCTTGAGAGAGGAAGGAGCTCTCAAACATTTCTTTCACCTTTGTAGGAAGCCTTTGTCCGCATTGCAGACCTACATGACTCAGAATTCACCAAATACTCTACATCAAGAGAATCACAACTCTTTGCATACCTTTATTTTAATAAAGGAAAGAAATTGCTGGATATTGACTATATTGGACTTTATTTTATAATAGGTGCCGGTATTATTAATTTCTAAATCTACATGTTTTCATATTTTTCCTTAGAAAATCAAATATTAGCAGCTTTTGTTTACAAAATATAACTTTGGCGGCAGAATTAAAGTAATTTCAGGTTGTTTGTTTTCCATAGAGGAATTACAAATTATTTCTAAACTAATTCAGTAGTTATAAGGCTTTGAGTTTAGTTGTTCTTTGTTTTAGAGCTATAGTGCCACAAACTGCTAACCACTAATAGTATTTTTTACAGTATCTTAAAATCCGAACCCAGTTGAATATCGTACAACTGCTGATTTTGGCATGATTTCATTTTCTAGCGGTTCATTTCGAAATTAATTAAACTGATAAAGATGCAGTGAACTTAGACTTGTTATATAAATGACGGATGAAAAGTCTAAAAAGATCTTCGTGAGCAAAATTATTACTTCTCTGTCGATACCTACCAAAAAAAGATCCAAAATCTAGAAAGCTACATTCTTGTTAAAATAAATTTAAATTGACGCAAGTGCCAAGTTTCAAAAATATACGTCAATTGTTTTAATTTCTAAATATTGAAACATTTGTATATGCTCTTACAATAAGTCAATAGTTGGGCCCGAAACGTAATTATATTTCCTATTTATACAACACAAAACTCAGTTAACCCGCAATACACTACCTGATGTCTTTAGCTTGAAACGTGCTCTATTTTTTTTTCAGATGCTTCTCGGTGGCTTTAGTGGTTGCAAAACTGACTCTGAAGTTCTCAGTTTAACCTCCGAGGCACTTCGACTTATATTCGCATATTTTCCGTTGTATTCATAATTATATACATTTGTTTTCACGGCTTAGTTTTGACCATAAAGAAGTGATTGCATTGGGCAACAATCAAAGTCAATACATTCGAAAGAAAACGTTGGCGGTCATCTTGTAAGCAGCAAGACAAATTTCCTGAACTGGAAATAACAATCAAGGGTATTTGTAAACGGGGATGGATAATACAACTACCTTCCCATCTAGGCAAAATTTGCCACCACCTCCAGAAGTTGCATCTCTCATCGAGGCAGTCGAGATTGCCTATCTTGTATCAGCAATTTATCTCTCACTCACTGCGGTTATTACATTAATTGGTAATGGTGTTCTTCTACTGGCAATCATTAAAGATCCATTCAAATCGTTCAGGACACCCACCACGCTTTTTGTAGTGGGTCTTGCATTGGCCGATTTTCTCACTGGTCTCATAGTGGATCCTTTGACGGCGTTCCTCAACATTGCTTTTTATTTAAATCTCTTTAAGAGCAATGATCCAGCCATGATAAAATTGTTACGGGACTGCATCCATGTTAATAGTCAAATATCTTTCATCACCATGAATGCGTCATTTCTGATCCTCCTTGCTTTAACATTTTCCCAGTACGTCGCAATATCGTTCCCGCACAAACACCGCACGCTCGTCACTCGCCGAAATGCCACCATCGCTCTAGCTGCAATTGTAATTTACTCCGTTGTTTTCTCGTTTCTTCCTAAATTCAACATTCCTCTTAAAGTCAAGCTGGAAATAGACGTTCATTTGAATACCAACGCTGTCACAATTCTTCTTGTTTTGTTTTATGTGCTGCTCTACCGAGCTTACCGCGTCCATCTTAAAAGGGTGAGTAGTTTGGACGAAAACGATGCCGCCCGCAGGCGAAGGAAAGGGCAGCAACGCGAATTCACCGCCGCGAATTTACTCCTAGTAACTTTTCTTCTTCTTTTCACCCTGCCATCCATGGTCTTATGGCATCTTAAGCTTTACAAGTATTACGAACGGCGTTCGCTATCTCCCAGCCAGCATTTAAGACTTGCGCTTGCAGACGTGTTCATTTTCGATGTACTCGTTATGAAGTTCGCTATGGATCCATGTATCTACGCATGGAGACTCTCTAAGTACCGCCAGGCAATCAGTAATGTTATCAAGTGTGGTCATACTGGTCATAATATCGAAGGAAGTTCGTCGTCGCGTACAATTTCCACATTTGTAGAAGGAGAAAACCGAGAACTATCCCAGACATGCCCCGCCAACGCAATTCCCCTTAACAATTCGCCCCATCGTACAACCTTGGAGATCGCCAAAACCAACAACAACAGCACCGACTGTAACGTGTAACAAGTGTTTATTATGCTGATGATGCTGGTAACTTAATTTGCTTTAAAACATGCAACAATAACAACAACAAAATAATAATAATAACTAGTGTATCCAAAAGATAGTAATTGCTGCGGTAAATTTGTTGTAACAATGCTGTTTTATCGTCTCGCTGGTACTACACAATTTTCTCTTTCGTTTTTTGAGGGGAAGCAAAGCAAATGTAACCGGGATGAATCGACGAAAATTCCAGCTAATAAGACTAATTTTGTTTTGTAATTCACGCATCAAGTTCCTGCAATGTCTGTAGAATATTGTTGAGCAAAGGACGCGTTCACCACGAGGAAGGTGTGAAAATTTAGGTTAATTACTGTGTGTTCGCGTCTCCCAAGCTCAGCTCAGGTTTCGCGTCCCCAAGCGCTCAGCTCATTGACCCCTGTCGGAGTGATTTCAAAACAAATTTGTCTTTTGTTCTGTACAATCTTCGAAAATCTTTGCCATTCAACGGTCCTATCACCATGCCTCGCAGTCCCCGCTCAACTCGTAGTAGTCTTCAACACTTCAGTTCCGATTTCGACTGGGACATGTTGGACCAAAATACTGTATTACAAATCTCGCAGCCAACACTGAGCTTGAAGCAGCAAGCGAGGCTATTGCTCGTGGCGCAGTGCATTCTGGCCCAAAATGTGTTCGTGGCGCAGTGAATTCTGGTAAAAAGCGATCAAATCGAGATTTTTCCTAGCTTATATTTTTTTCTCATATATTTCTCTTAAATCCTGATTATGTTGCTGCTCACTCGCTACGCTCGTTCCGCAGCAATAATAATAATAATTTTAAAATTAATAATAATAAATTTTATTAACAATTAGAAATAACTATTTACAATACATTAAAATTCTAATACGATAAGATATGTACATTTGAAATGGTATATCTAACGCTACATTTATTTACTTTTAAAAAAAAAAGTGAAAGGCCTTCAAAAATTAGATTCTTCAAAATGAATTGTATCCTATAACATTGTTTCAGGAAATTTATCAATTAAATAAAAGAAAAATAATAATAATAATAATAATAATAATAATAATAATATGCTTAGATTATAGTTTTTAGATTTGTATATATAATGAGAATGAGAGATATTAGAGACATTTGAGACATTAGAGACATTTATACGCTTAGATTATAGTTTTTAGATTTGTAGATATAAGGTTTTAGTAACTTATTTATTTATTTATTTTTTTAAGTTTCGCTCTTGCGCACAGGTTACGCTTTGCGCCCTGTGTTGCTTTTATAACACTGTGCATACAGATAGTTTTACTGCAATAATAATAATAATAATAATAATAATAATAATAATAATAATAATAATAAAAATAATAATAATAATGTATCATTCAGTGAGACCCTCTAAATAAACAGCTGCAACAGTTCGACAACTCTTTTGCTTCAGTGTTGCTTACCATTGAACTGAAAATTCCAGCCACAACAAAACGTTTTGAAATTAACCATCGGACGTACAAGAAGGATTTCCACCCCCCCCCCCCCCCCCCGCCCCCCTCCCCCTTAAGGTTTTTCTCCGATATTTTCAAGACCATTTATGATTAACAGTGCTGTACAGGTGTGTACAGTATTGTATAGGAGTTTGCAGGGCTTTATAGCGGTGTACAGTGTTGTGGTAGAGTATGAGGACACTATGAAGTATATACGAGTAGTTACTGATAGTTGAATGTTGAAAAGTGCCCTTCTTCGGGCTTAGTCCTTTTACTGAAGAAGGGCTAAGCCCAAAACGTCTGAAAAATGTCAAATTTTAGGCACTTTTCAACATTATGTCACAAGAACAAACTGTGCTGGCTAACTTGAGCAGATCGAAAAGAGACTGGATCGAAGAAAATCGGAGGACACTTGTCACACTTTGGGCCGGCTTAAAAAGGTTCAGCTTCGTAGTAACAAATTTAGGCAGTACTTTGAGATACCCGAACAGGTTAAGCTCGAGACGGCAGTAAATGTACAAAACAATAAACAAAAAGCTTCAAATAGTTTACCATTAAGTAACAGTCCGTGTAACAACTAGGCAATCCTCTATTGTTCTGCGGCATTTTGCTTTCCCCACATAAGAATGTTTAGATTTTCGTATTGAGATTACAACAGCCTATGGACAACATGGTCAGTTTGAAATAAAATTTACTGAAACTGTATTTTCAAGCGATGTTACTTTTGTGTTACAAGATTTCATCCAATCGTGAGACTCCAAGACAATGGCCAAGAAAGACTTCTAACTTTCCATATTTCCCACATAGAATTTTTGCGGTATCAGTATAACTAAAAATAGGTTTTATCAGACAGTTATATTCGCATTTTGACGGCTTAAGTGTAAGGCAGGATCGAATGCGGGAGAGCAAACCAAGACGTTTGCTTTACTTTCGCACATACAATGTCAATGTGTTCGTTCCATTTTAGTTGTTCGTTTAACATAACTCCCAAATAACTGAACTTTGTAGGCCTCTCAATATTTTTATCTTGTATCTGGATCGTAGAGACTGAGGCATGTGGCAGATTATCTTTTGTCCCGAAAAGCATCTCCTTTGTCTTACTTTCGTTTAGCACCATGGTAAAGGGTGGTAAAGGGGGGGGGGGGGCGGGGGGAGGGTCTAGATCACGTTTCACGAAAAATAAAATTGTCATTTCACGTTTCACGGAGAATAAAATGGCCATTTCACGAAAAAGACTTCCTTACTTTTTGCTAATTAAATTACATCCAAAGTACAGCTTTGTTTGTTGTCTTCACCGACCGTTCAATCCTCGTTCTTCCTGATGTAAAAAGAAAGCTGAGTCCTTTGTTTTGCTGATGTTGTGTAAAATTACCTAACCTTGTAGAGTGATCTGGGGTCCAGAATGACGATCAGTCACGGTCATGCATTCGACACGCAATTTACCACCGGCGTAGTTAAATGCTTACTGGTCCTTACTGGATAATTTTTTGGGAGGAAGAAAGAATCACGGTTTACAGTAGCATTTCACGAGAAAAAACAACAGTCATTTTGCAGTGCTCATGAAAAAAAGTCGATTCACGGTTTACGGGTTATGTAACCAAATCATATATCACGAGAAAAAAAATAACCATTTCACAATTCACGGGAAAAAAAGGCCTTTCACGGCTCACGAAAAAACCCTTTACCACCCTCACTCTAGTCAAATCTTCATGTGGGTTCCTCCTGACTTCATTAGAGTCGATCAGCCCCAGAGAAATAGATGACAGTATTATTCGCACACATTCCTATTTGGGATTTCCTTAGGCACTGCGGTAGATCATTTATATACAGTGCGAACAATAAGGGGCCAAGCAGGCTACCTTGTGGAACAACAAAATCTAGGGCTAGCGCTAGGCTATAGATGATATGTCCTTTCCGTAATTTACTTTCCGTAATTTACTTTCCGTAATTTACTCTCTGTGATATGGTCGTGAGGTTGAGTGAGGTAATTCCGGAACCAGTCCAGGCTTTGATCTCTGATTCCATAATGTTCTAATTTATGAAGTAAACATCTGTGGTCCACAAGGTCAAAGGCCTTTTTGAGGTCTATAAAAACAGATCCTGTCATTTGCTGTTTAACCATATAGTTGTTCTAAAATGTAATCTGTGAAATAGACAATCGCAGTTTCTGTGGAATAGCGTTTACGAAAACCCGACCGGGACATTGATATTACACCGTTTACATCAAGAAAAGAAAGGAGCTGCACCTGAACTGCGCGTTCCATAATTTTGGAGACCAAAGGAAGCACGGAGATCGGGTGATAGTTATTTTCATCACCTCTATTTCTTGACTTGTATATTTCCGTAACTTTTGCCTCTTTCAATAGGCTGATTTGCACGATGACGTCATTTGGCTACTACTACCAGAATTCATTTCGTTTTTCCTTTCTTATTTAAATTTTGTTATCCCACTGCGGTTTAAATAACAATAGCCCTAATTTGCACTACAAAACAATAAACTGAAGGATTCTGGTAGTAGTAGTCAAATGACGTCATCGTGCAAATGGCATATTCTGAAGGGATCTGACCCGTCAAGATCGTTAAGTTTATGAGATGTGCAATCGGCCTTGCAATTTCAGGGGCAGCATCCTTTAATAGTTTCGCGGGAATTCCATCGAGGCTGGTAGCTTTTGTTAACTTCAGTTTCTGCTATTTCCGGCGTACAAAACTTGTACCCACAACTTGGAGAGCAAAGTCTGGACCGACTCTTGTAATCAGAACTTTGGGTGGGGATGCATTTGAAAAACGTTCGCATAATTTACTGGCAACTGATGTAAAAAAAATTGCTTGAATTTCTGTTTGGTTATTTCCAGAAACCTGGGTTTTGTTCCTTTTTGGCAGAATTTGTTTCAAAGTCCTCCACATTTCCTTTGAGCCCTTTTTATCAGAGAGCTGAGTAGAGTAGTAATTGCTTTTTTCTTTCCTTAGTTTCGCGTTTACCGCGTTCCGTAATCGCCGGTAATTACTCCAATGGGGCTCTTTGTTGGTTTTTATGGCCCTTTTATGATAGTATTCAAGCTCCTTCATCAAGGTCTTTAATTCAAGCGTTAGCCAGGGCACGGACCATCCACGGATTCGGCGCTTAACTCGACCGGCGCATGATTTTCAGCTGAAGTCAGGAAAAGGTCTTTTAAAGAATCCCACGCTTCGTCGGGGGTTTGAATGAATTCTAATATGTCCCATGGGATGTGACTCAATTCCTGATTGAACCATGCAGGATCATAGGTTCTGTAATTTCTAGCATCAATAAACTTAGGCTGTGGGCGCTTTATCCTATAAAGTTACATTATTTTTAAAACGAGGTATGAACCCTTTAATGGCTGTTTATTGTTTTACACTAATCGTGACAGGCTCCCTGGGTTTCATTTGACCGAGTGAGACCTGGGCGCTTTATATACGGCGCAATAGCTCGTTTTGAGGATTTCGTGGACTTTTTCGTGGACTATGATTTTGAGTGAGGATGCAGTATGTATCGTCAGTGGCAGTAGTTGTAGAATTCTGCGTGGTCAGGATAAATCTGAACATGTTCAACTGTAAAATCAACTGTATTAGCGCGCGCTAAAATAGCGAATTAATTTCGCGATCATATGGCGAGTAAAATTGTCATTTTAAGAGAAAACGATGATTGGTTTTGAACGGCTGTATTAGCAACTGTAAAAACAACTGTATAATCGCGCGCTAAAATTGCGAATTAATCTCGTGATCATGTGGCGAGTAAAATTAGGAGACTTTAGATCGGACGACGAGTACGAGAATGAGTACGAGTACGACTTTTAAAACTTAGTTCGCCGTACTCTAAAGAACCATTTACCACACAAATTTTATACCTAGAGTCTTCTTATCTTCTGGTTTGCAACAGGAGGGACCGATAGTTTTGGGGACGTGACTGGCTTTAAATTCAAAAGTCGTACTCGTACTCAATCTCGTACTCGTCGTCCGATCTAAAGTCCCCTATTGTCATTTTAAGAGAAAACGATGATAGGTTTTGAACAACTGTATTAGCAACTGTAAAAACATCTGTATTAGCGCGCGCTAAAATTGCGACTGAATTAATTTCGCGATCATAGTCATTTTGAGAGAAAACGATGAATGTTATCGAGTTTCTAAAAGTAGTAATTTCTCTCGAGTCTGCAATTGCATGGTTGAAATATAAAAAAACCTGATAAAGAGCAACCACACAAGTCCGGAGTGTGACACTTTTGAGTGACATTTTGTTGTTTATTTCACTTGTCAAATTTGAATTTTTGCCATTTTTGAACTTTAATTAGTACTTTGCTGACGCAATTTGATGACATTAAATGCGCTATTTCAGCGCGCGCTAATACAGTTGGTTTTTCGCTATATAGCGCGGCACTCCTAAAGGTAACCAAAGCCGAGGTTTTGCGTTCTTGCTCGAGGTAAGCTGTTTACTTATTACGCAGAGTTATCATGCAAACACAATTTTATCATTCGCCGGAAGAAGTCATGGAAACTACCGGAAAATATGGATTACGAAATCCTTTAGCTTGCGACCGCTGACCAATGTTTTTGTTGAAGTTAATCGCCCCGTCCGGGCCTCGTTTAATTTTGCGTCAAATTTCCCACTATGTAGCACGAGGGAGGAAAGATTGCGTGACAAGCCCTAAGGATGTCTACATTGGACTATGACTATGCGGAGCTAACCCCTCCTCGTCGTATACCCGGGGGCATAAAACATTACAAGCTAAGCAATGGAAAACGACGAATTCTGTACTATTTAGTACTATATTTATATTTAACACAAATTCATGCTTATTATTCAAACAATTCACTTACATTTTTGGGAAAATATATACAAAAAAAACAGTAATCATAACATAGCCTATTGACAATCATAAGTATTGACACTACACTGTATTCCACCCCCGTCCTCCGATTTTTTGCTCTCGCCCCAATTTTCGCGCGGCCAGAATGCGGGAACGCTTGCTACGCAGGCTAGAGTAACATCGCAGCACTTCACTGGCTCTCAGCTATTTCTAGTTTATAATTTTGATATTTTATCAAACTCACGATAAAATCCCATACAAATCCTTACATTTTTTTCGTCGACTGGTCTGCTTCTGACCCTGGGTTGCCTGTGGTCCCCGCTTGAAAGCCAACGCGAAATGCACTATGGGTAACTAGCAGAAATTGAGCATGCGTGTTACTAGCACGTGTTCATATGATGTCACGACGGGCTCACGATAAGAAAATGTTTTACGGCTTTTTTGACGGGCCACACGGCGTTTAACTCAGTCTTTACATCACGAGAACTGCTTAAAGAATGAAAACGAGCCAATAATCTTTGGTACAGACTTCCAGTGACATTATTGCTCGCTTTAAGGATTCACAACGCGAATTAACCACGACGAATTCACACTCAAACGTCCAGAATTCTTCGGCCCAAGGCAGACGGAAGCGAGCAGCTTGCGGAGAAATGGCCATAAAATGTTTACACACAAACCATTCATCCGCCGACCAACAGCAGAAATACCAGAAGATTCAGCCTGAAGAAGCTCAGGAGTCCAAAGTTAATGCAGGTTAGTTCTTGATATCGGTGCGAACATTATGCTTAGTTACCGGAAAAAAAAATTGAATTTAAGCTTATTGAAATGTACAGGTATGAATAACAGAATCGAAATTGAGTGATCTTGTAAGCTTAACTTTTTTTGTTTGTTGGAATTGGTGCGATCAACGATCCTGGTATTCAGAGTTACTAAGTTTATATCTTGGATTCAACCTTTAGAGTGGTTTCTTTGTACATAACATCGTTCATATAAAAGTATCATTGAACATTATTTGTTGGTCACTCGAATTTACATGTAGCATAACGCTTTCATTATTGGCAAGCATGGTCACGTGTTAGTTTACGAGCATACTAAATAGCCCATTTCCGAGTTGCTCTTAGCCCCCTTTTCAAACCGAGGCCAAGTGCAAAACCATTCATATGGATATGGGTTTTGTTTCACATGCAAATAAAATTTATATCCATATGAATGGTTTTTCACTTGGCCTCGGTTTGAAAAGGGGACTAAGAACAATTCCAAAATGGGCTGTTGGTGAGTTGAAGTTAACGGTTTATGGATTTCTCTACTCTGTAGAGTTGCTATACTGATACATAAAATACAATTAACATAAATTATATCACAGCCTGATCATCACCAATTGAAGAAAATTAATGATTGGAAATCAATCAATATCTATTGGTATCGGCCAGTTGATGACCAATGGATGGTCACAAGTAAAATCTGCTTAATATTATTACATTCATTGCTATGCATTGTCATAGATCAATATCCATTACATGTACATGTACATCATCAATATTTCTCAGCATATACAATGGAGAGGTGGTTTGAAAAAAAACGTAACTACATTAAAAAAAATCAATTCATATAAACAGATCAAGTTTTTCAAAGCAAGATTTCATTGCTTGAAGCTCTTTGCATAACAGAGGTTCAAGCTCCTCGTCCATTTTCAATGTGAAAATAGTGAAAATTTGTAAGTTAAGAAAACACTAGTACTAAAGCCAGAATACTCAGTATTTTATTATTTTATTATTTTTTTGCCACACACAATGAATTACAAGCAGAATAAAAACGATAATAAATAGGTTAATTAACATTAAATTTAAAATTTGTACATTACTTGGGAGGAGTATTTGCAAGGAGAGAGGACACTGGGAACAAGGCTGGCTCAGCACTAGATTTGGTGTTGATTTGGTGGTCAACAGTCAGTGTTCTTACCAGGCTGTGGCCTAATGGGATTCCTGCAAAAGATTGAAATGGTGTATCAAAAGCCAAGTAAATGCACCCTTGATGGCGCACAAGTTTTGATCAGATGCTACAAGCAAAATGAACTTATACAGAAGTCAGTGAGCAATTTTTCAATTGACAATCAAATAATTCAGTTTTCTCTGCTTGGAAATAAGTACAATAAAATGAAAACAATGTATCAAAACTGCCATTTTACATGTAAAAAATCAAACCTACACTGTGCACATGCAGCTCCTTTAGTACAAGTTTGGCTGCCATCTTGGATCATATAACTGACCATGTGGATTATGGGCTCGTGTATTCGTTCCTCATGGTTTTTGTTTTGTTTTCGAAAACAACATGGCAAAGCATCATTAGGTAACTTGACCCCCTAAATTTCCTGCAGGGTCCCTATTTATCAGGCAGGAGGGTCATGGGACCTTCCAAGGCAAAATCCTGGTAAGAACAGTGAATAATGACTTCACAGTCCTTACCAATCCTCCCACTTGAAGCATGCGGCCATTTCAAAAATGTTTTTGTGAAGCCTTCAGAAATATTCGTACCTTTAGCTATGTGTCTCTTAAAGACTCAGAAAGGAAAATTTTTATGTACATGTAAGTTTGCTTTATTATGGTTTCTTTTAACATTTTAAATGAATAAAGAAAAAAATTCAAATTTTGGGTTTATTTGGCCTTTAAGACAGTTACATACATGTGCATGCAGTGTTTGCACTGGGTCTCTTAGCTTCAAAATTATAGGGTCCTGCACAATTTTTAAGTGCCCTCATAAATTGACTGTCTAGGAAAATAAGTTGTAAAAAAGAGCGTGAAAAAGGATGTTCTGACGTGTCCTTTTTGGAACCATTTTTCATCTGAAGGCCTTTACATCATAACCCCTGAACAGCGGATTCACACGATAGAGAGAGAGGAAGTCTGGTACCAATCTATTTTGGCCGCCATGTTGAATCCTTTGTATGTTCAAGTGTGTTAAATCACTCACTTTTCTTTTCTTGGATTACATGTAAAGTTAAGGCCTCGGGGGTGAGATTTTTTTGTACAATTTGGTAACTTATTTTTTCTTACATATTTTTTTCTGCTATTTTATTTTATTCGAGTTAAACTTAATTCCGTGCATCCCAAAGGCGGGCCCTGTGTTTGCGTGTCCCACGAAAGTTTTATGCATACATACAGTGTACGTACAATTTGTGCATAAATGCGAAAACTGTCAGTACATGTATACTTTAATCCAAAAGACAGTCCTTACAATAGATGAGCTGTATACAATACAATGCAGATATTTCTTAATTAAAAAAAAATACGTTTATTTTCTTTCAGTACAGGCAAAGTCTGAAGACACATTTGACCTTGTCCATCTGAAGCATGACTGGTTTGACAAGGTGGGTCAATTTTTCTTTCTGGGGTTGGCTGGGGCTGTTGAGCAGAACGATAGAAGTGGAATTAGAATTAAAAGAAAAACATCATTTAGTGGAAATCATTGTGATGGTAGTGGAAGCAAAAGCTAAGATCAAACAAGATGGCTGAAAATGAGAACTTCTCTTGATGTTGTAATTGCAGTTTTAATCCAAGGCCTGGTTGTTCGAAAGCCGGTTAACGTTAACCCAGGGTTAAAACTTAACCGAGGATCAAGCTTTTAGCCAGAAATTGAAAAGTGGACGTCCTGAAGATATTTCCCATCATCAATTTGTAAAGGATTAGGTGCAATTTTCATGAATTTCTTCAAAAAGTGGGCGTCCATAGGACGCCCGGACACCCTGCTGGCTAAAAGCTTGCCGAGGATTTAATTTCTTTTGTTAGAAGTGTTTTCAAAAGATCTAATTATAAGTTACATATGAAGACAAATCAGAGGTGAGACTAAAGGGCAAAAATACTTTGGAAAAATCTCCATTGATTAAATATTTAACTGGACTCAAAATTGATGCTAACCCTGGGTTAGCTTAACTGCAGTTTGAACAACCCGGCCCATGATTTTTTTTATCACACACATAAGTATTGTGAGGATATTTAAAGAGGAAAGATGCCAGCAAAACATTAAAAATAATTGCATAATTGCTACATACATTGTACATGTATAAAAACATTAAACTTATTATTACTACTGTACATGTACAACTCTCAACCAATGAGAAACAATCAAAACATTGAATTACATGTACAGCAGACACTGTATTGTTGCAATGTGATTTTAAGACTACATTGTAAGATCAACTACATGTACCAGTAGGCCATGGTTACCTACAACCATGGGCGAAATAGCTTGGGGCACTTAAGACAGTGCTACATGACGGCAATTTTTTTCAAAGAGAGAAACTATTGTTCCATTTCCTGGTCCCCCTTTCCCCCCAATACAAAGTTGAGACATTGTGGCTTGGTTATATGCATAAAGCTCAACATTGTATTGGGGGTGGGGAGGGGGAGGTAACGACAAAGGCAATTTGTGGGAGAAAAGGTTAAGTGTCCAAAGACTTCTGACCAGTAATGAATATTGTAGGTATTTAATTTGAGTGTTTGTTGTAGGGAGATGCTGTGGTGGTCCATTTATACATGAAAGAAGTCAGCAAGCATCTTCTTGATATAATCCTATATGAAGATGAGCTGCAAGTTAAATTTGCTACAAGGTTTGATCAAATTTTCTTATCATTAACAGAACATGACTTTTGTGTTTCAATATTAATTTTGAGATACCACCTCAGTATTTACAGTGTATGGTACATATGAATATGAATATACATGTATGAAAATCATATATTTGAATTGTGTATAAACATGAGTGAAATTTATGATCCTCGCAGTGTGCCTCAACTTTTATTGGCAGTTGAAAAAGCAACCTGAAAAAATCAGGCTTGAACGGGATTTGAACCCATGACCTTGCGATACCGGTGCAATGATCTATCCACTGAGCTACAGGTATCAAGCCAGTGTATGGTGCAATAAGCTCTTGTACACCAGACAGTATACATGTACATTAAGTACCCTATTGGTCTTCTGGGACCAGGGATGAGTGGGTGGGGGGGGGGGGGGGGGGGGGAGGTTGGTTCTAAAGACTTTATAAACTTTCCAAATCATTGCGGGCACTGTCTTTCCCTTCCCACCCTGCTAGTCAGAAGAAGGTTAATGAAAATGAGTCTTTGAATACATGGTTATAATTAACATGACCTACAGTAAACTGTATGTTACTTCTTTTCAGCCACAAAGAATTTCTAAAGATGTATTCTGGTACATCCGAAAACACTATATTTTCATGGAAACTGAAACTCAGGTTTGTTGTTCAGTTCTGGTGATAAAGAAAACCTCCATTTATAAAAATTAATTTCATGTTGTACAGAACATGTACAGTATGTATACAATGTTCAGTGTTTTTTTTTTGTATACAGCTGTTTCAAGACCTGTTGTGCTTTAATTTTAAAACCTCTCAACTTGTTTTTGAAGTTATGGTTTGCTTTTTGTCTGCTGACTTTACAGGAGAAATGTGGACATAACTTCTTCAAGCAGTAGAATATCCAAAGCCTTCCTAGAAATAGCACTACAAAAGAAAACTCCAGGAAGGTGGACTGGCTTAGAGAGACCAAATTTGTCAGGTATAAATTATTTACATTTACAGTTGAACTCAAGTAGCGAACACATTTGATTAGCCCACCTTAAATGGTGTTATGTTTGTTCAGGTCGTTGCCGCGGGCCAGGAGTATTGTGGTTGCATATTCTCACAGCCAATCTACTTTGAAATGGCATCAAAATTGCGCTCTGAATGTACAGTCAAAGCACTAGAAGGCCAGAACTCTGGTGAAATTGGTCAAATTCCTTAGGGTTAGTGCAAATTCGACAAGGCTCTTTATTAAGCTCCTTATTAAGCATTAATTGTTTTGTAAAATCCATTCTCAGGGCTAAAAGAGGAAGGTGATTTGTCAAACGACAGACCGTTTAGGCATCTCTTCCAGGCCAAAGAGCTAGTTCAGACATCACAGTCGAATGAGACCATGTCTAATGGAGTACATGATAAACTTGTTAACAACATGCAACATTCAAAGACCAGTTGCAGCAAAGAATCAACAAATAACACTTCACTGGGAAATGCTTCAGACACAAATGTTAAAGAAGTGGTTATTACCACACCTGAGGAAAAGGTTACCTCTGATGGTGATCCTGACTCTTCACAACCTCAGTCTAGTGTGGCAGGAAATTCATGTGGATTCTCCAATTCAGAAACTGCTAATGTGCAATTTGCTGAAGAATACATTCCAAATGATATTAATTGTGAAATTTCATCGGAAATGTGTGACTTGAAAACTTCTCTGGAGTCAAAACCAGAGTCAAACTGCGGCATATTGAGAACTAAAAGTATGGGTGAAATGACAAACGATCCTTTTGATAAAGATACTTCAATGGATTCTACACCTCTGAAAAGTGATTCAGTTAACAATATTCCAGGCTGTGAGGATCAGTATGCAGCTTCAACTTCTACTGCAGAGAGTCTGACTACGACATTCAGCTCACTGTCAACATCTGTACAACCGAGCACATCAACCTCGACGTTGCCATCAGTTTCCTCTTTTGACTTGTCTTCAACATGTGTTAGTGAAACTGCAGCAATTCCCTTACCTCCCCCCATTCCACCATGTTCCTCACCGTCATCTTCTCTTCGGGGGTGTGGTGATGGTCAGGTTAAGACAGGAGTGATGGGTGGAAGTCAAAGTGAGACAACTCATCTGTCGTTTAGTGAGGCCATCAGGGCTGCTGCCTCTAAGAAGGTTGACATTGCCAGAGAAGGTTTTGATCTGATTGACGACTCTGACAAAGGTGTTTATGCTGGTCTCACAGGGCTAGAAAATCTTGGAAACACATGCTATCTTAACTCCATTGTTCAGTGCTTAGCAAATACAAGATCACTGAGGGACTTTTTTTTAGGTAAGTCTTGACAATGAATCAATAAAAATTGATTTTAACCTATTTTTTTTATAATGTACATTCACGTACTTATAATTTTATAACTGTACATGTATACGTGCAGCAGATGTATGTCGAAAAATGTTGGTTTTTCTTGTACAATTTTGGAAAAATAATCACACTGAGAAGGTGGTTCTTTCCATTTCGAAAACAAATGTACGCCTGTACATTTAACTTACTGTACCGTGATACTCCTAGTTACTTCATGCTATTTACAGACATGCAATACGCAGTTGCGTATACACATTTGGTGCTGACGCAAACTATACTTGTATGTTTTTGGTTCGCTTAATTCAGACCTGCACTGTAGGTTAAGTTCCAGGAATGTGGGCCATCTGTGGCTCTCCTGCAACTTTACCAACCTGTATCTCAAAATTATAAAATAATGGTATTTTTTTACTTACTAGTTAACCAGTACAAAGATGACATCAACACAGAGAACCCACTGGGCACTGGTGGAAAACTTGCAGTTATTTTTGCCAACGTAATGAGAAACCTTTGGTCTGGAAAGGAAAGATCATTATCTCCATATAAACTAAAAGTAAGGGGAGCTGTACATGTACATTGTATGTATGTGTCTATATTGTTTGTAAACCACACTAACTCTTGATGTACACTGCAAATTTCTGTCCCACAAAAGCATGCAGGCCTTTGCTTCTTAAGGTAAAAAGCAAAATCCTGTTCAATAACATTGTGAAGTTTCCATTTGTAAAACTGTCGCTTTAATGTACATGTACATGAACATGTAGACTTGTCATTTGGGAGATTTCTGTAAAGTTTGTAACATGTATTTTATCGTTAAAACATTTTTACTGTGTTTAATGTCAAGCTGTTGACTTTAGGAGGCTATCAGAATTGTTGTTATAATTATTGAAGGATTAGCTCAGGACTGCTCAGCAGTGAGCCCAAGCATAGGGCTTCTTTCTTGATTCTGCTATCAAGGCATGTGTCACCATATTCTCAGCAGGTATACATGTACAAAGTAACAAACTGGTACATGTACGTGTACATGTAAAAACAAATCAATACATACAAATGTAAATATAAGTGAAAAGCTCTGGTTCTCTATTTTTCATGTTTAATCAATTGGATTGTACTACAGGGTATTGTGGGTGAAAAGGTGTGTCAATTCAAAGGTTTTATGCAGCAGGATGCCCAGGAGTTCATGGCTTTCTTGTTGGATGGACTGCATGAGGTAAAGATGATAGTTATTTTGTTTATTATGGCTTTAAGGTCAGGCATGTCAGTCTTGAAATCAAATGTACACTGTATGCACCAGTGAACTCTGCAGATGGACTTCCATCTGGGAGTGCATTTTCAAAATTCAATTTCTATCTACTGGCATTATAGGACAGTTTAAGCACACAAACAAGCCCAACGTGTTTTGTCAGGCAAACATTCAGGTTCAGAAAGTTTATGGAATTTCTGAGAAGTGCATGCCAAAAATAATATTAATGATAGTTAGAAATTACATGTACAGTAACAGTACTGTGAATACTGTTACATGATGCAGTGTTCTCACCAGGATTTTGCCTTGGGGAGCCACAGGCCCCCCTCTGCTTAAAAAATAGGGGCCCTGTAAGAATAGTAGAGGGACAAAGTTACTCCAAAAGGTCTGTTACATGAAGTACCTACCTGATCCAACATGGTGGACAACATGTTTACGATTTGATAGCTATGCTTACGCAAACCTTCATCACGTACGTGTGACCAACGAGGGTAAAGGCAATAAAATTAAAGGCTTTAAATTTTTTGCTAAAAGTCTTTATTCATTTGAACAAGCAAAATGCTGGGGTGTTCGATTGACCATTAAACTACCCATAAACATTCAAAAGTCTGTTTGACTTGAAGCTTGCTCCTGCGCCCTAACAGGCGCATCTTCTTGGCTTTTGGTGTGCCATCTCAATTTTTTTGGCGGGAATCCCGCAAGGCCGCGGCCTGGTGAGAACACTGATAATGTAGCTGCTTCATGCGTTAAGTGTACATGTATAATGTGGTCGCCTGATGCTTGGGTGTCTTTCCATTGTACAGCACATGTATCATGATCTTCTAATACATTTCTCTTTAGGACCTAAACAGAATAAAAGAAAAGCCATATGTTGAGGAGGTTGAAGGAGCAGGCAAACCTGATGCTGAAGTAGCTAATGAGGCATGGAGAAGGTACAAGAGCAGGAATGATTCAGTGATAGTGGACTTGTTTCAAGGACAGTTGAAATCCAAACTTACTTGCCCAGTGTGTAACAAGGTTAGTACAGTGTACATGTACAGAAGTGGAGATAACGGTTCATGCTGCCCCACCCCGTGTAATTAAGACTTAGTTGAAAGGTCATCAAACATTATGGAAGGAATTCATGCATGTACTTTCCTGTGATGCAGTTTACAGTGTATGTTTCATATCAGTTCATACCATACAAATGCTGGATAACTCAGTTTAAAGCAGCCTTTTTCTCTTGTACAGCTGTACATGTACTTGACACCACGTTATGGTACTTTGTATAAACATGTTCACTGTAGGTGTCTGATATTATGATAATCAAATTAATTATATGATATTAAACAATGGCACCTTAGTAGTTCTCCTTTTTTAATGCCTTGTCTTGGGTAACCTAAACTGTTTTTGTTTTCATCAGCCCCATAAGCTGTACCAGCTTTAACTTTCACTGTGACTAAATACAGGGTAGAAGATGTTGTTGTTGTTGGTTGTTGTTGTTGTTGTTGTGGTTGTGTTTGAGTTATCAGGATTCCATTACTGTATTTTGAAAATGAAATCTATGATTGCTTGTAATTTTTTTAAATTTTTGATGTTGTTTTCCATTTATTTATATACATGTGCAAGTGTTTTTCTTTTCCATTCCAATTTGTACTAATTTTAATTTTACGTTTAATTCTTTTTTCAGATCTCTATTAAATATGACCCTTTTATGAATTTGTCTGTCCCATTGCCAAAAGATCAGAAGCTCCTTCCTGTGATTATTTTCTTTAAGGACTGCAAGAGAGTTCCCCTTAAGGTAAAGTACTGATTGAAGATATTAATGCCCCCAAAGATAGATTTATTTTTAAATTCACTCAATCGACTGATAGTACAGACCAAATAGCTTCATATAAATTATACTGTACAATTACATTTCTCACACACCACTGGTAGCCATACTAAGCATACTGTCGCAGGTAGCCATGCTAAGCCGACCACCACAGCCTGACCTTGTAAACTCATAAAAATTTACACATAATCATAATCCTAAAAAAACAGGGACACTTATAGTATTACAAGGTTGCACATTATACAGTATTTACACAGGATGCTGCTGAAATATTAGGGCGGGTGGGTGGGAAAGTCAGTTATGGTGTATGGAACAAAAGCAACTGCCCGCCTTTCAGGTCACATGACCTACATTTGTATATCCAGGGCCCAATGATGTGTGAGAAAAACATTTGCCACTAATTTACAAAATGACAATTAGCATTTTTCTTGAATTTTGAGTTTCGGCAGTCTTGAGCAACCATGTAGTGTAAGTAAACTAATGGTATAGGGCATTTCCAAGTGGTGCACAAGGCTAGTGCTTGTTGCCTAAAATGCAAGTACTGTTGCACAAAGCTCTTAAAGACGTTAATCTCCCAGGTTGGGAATCGTTGGGTACACCAGCTAAAAACAAGTCACCCAGTGTCTTGGGTGCACTGAGCTAACAGACACAAGTTATGAAACTATGAAGCCTATGAACCAAATGAGGAGGGGAACATACATGTAGGAATATTCAAGAGATGTCTTGACTTCCCAGAAAAATGGGCGGAGTTACATGTGGTGCTGTTACTATTACATACATGTACATCTGTAGTTAACTATGGGTAATTTTTCACTGGCTGAAATGTTGAAAAACAAATGGTATCATGCAAAAGTACTGCTGAAGAGGTTTCATTTGAATGGTCACACCATAGCAGGGTTCTCCTTATCAGGCAGTAACCGGTAAAATTTACTGCTTGAAGCAGCACTTATTACCGCCTGTAACCGCTTGGAGGTTTTGGAAATTCAACGAGTTGTTCAAAAAAAATGTGCAATTTCATTCCACCCATGTAATCGTGATCGTAAGAAAATAAATGAAAACATGGAATAATAAAAAGTGTACGCAGCTATTATCTGTGAGTACTTTATTTGATTACTGGCTGCTACAGTACCTTTTGAAGCAGGAGCAATTTTTTGCGGGCTTTCTATCGCAATTCGATCCTTCGTACAGCTACGTAAAGATTCGTACAGCTTCGTAAAGATTACTTTTAAGAACTAAACATTAAGCTTACTATGTAAACCTTTAAGCTTTAAAAGCGAGGAGAAAATTGTTGATTTCCTGAAAAGTTCTGGCTAGTGACTGAATTGACCGTAGCGGCAAAGCAGTCTTCGTTCGTGAATTTCTTCGTCATGAGGTGTTGAAAATATGTTCCAATGAACTGTTTGACAGGATGCTTGAAAATAAAAGCCTCCAAGAACACGGATGTTTAGAATTCAAGACACTGAAAATGTAAACAGGTTTGCAGCGACTTCCACGCAGAAACGAAATGAGACCACTGACTTTTAATTCTATTTTCATGTAAGCCACAGCAAAGGTATCACTGGAAATTGCCGCTCTTATTTCACATGATTTTTCTTAGGCTACGTATTTGAGCTCAGAATAAAATTATTGAAAATGAAAATAATTGTTGTTTAAATTGTCGTAAGTTGTTCAACCTCTGAAGGCTGAAAGTTGCACATCAAGTTGATTAGCATAAAATAGGTCTCAAAATGCAGGTAATGGGGTTTTAGAGAACCTAGCTCTTAAAAATTTTCCGGGGAGCATGCCCCCCTGACCCCCCTGACCCCCCTAGGAAAGTGTGCCTCGGGCAAACAGTTTTCGTTTACCGCTTAGCAAAAATCCCTTACCTACTGAGCTGAAATTTGGGGAGAACCCTGCATAGGATTTCATCAACAGACTCAAAAGTTAGAACAAAATTAATGGTACCATGTAAAAGTACTGCCGAAGAGGTTTCATTTGAATGGTCACACCATAGGATTTTGTGCACAGACTCAAAAGTTAGAACAAAATTAATGGTACCATGTAAAAGTACTGCCAAAGAGGTTTCATTTGAATGGTCACACCATAGGATTTCATCAACAGACTCAAAAGTTACATGTACATGTAGAACTACAATGTCCATGACATGGCACCTTCATAATAAATAAAACTCTAGGAATGAAAGGGTTCAAGAAGCTTAAAAGGTATTAAAATCAACTTGATTTTATAAGTTCCTATGAAGATCACAAACACTGTAAAGGGTTAACAGGCTGAATTATTTCAAGACTGTGCGAAATGTCTCAAATTTTATGGTATTGGATGGACAGTTTTGATCCTTTTGTACCTTCTTAGATTGTGGTGAAATTAACTCAAGATGCACATGTTGAACAACTCACAGCTGCCGTGGAGAGAATCACTGCAATTGAACCAGCAAATGTATGTTGTTAATTCCTACTGACCAGTTTTATAGGGTGTAGTTACATTCATGCAGTACACACACACATATATAATATTTAAACGAGGAATTAAATGTAAATACATGTAGTAATTACTACATGTATGTAAAAGTAATTATAGTAATAATAATGTAAGCGATGTACTTTACTTATACTTGAGGTGAAGTTTGCCAGTGATCGAACAACACAGATCTCTGTAATTATTTAGATTACACTGTACACATGTACACCTGTACAAGTTGTAGTGCCTGCTCAATCAGAAGGGTTACTGAGTGTAAATTAAAGGCTTGTCTAGGAAGAGTAATAAAAAAGCAAGGTTGCTGCAAAAACTTGTACATGTAACACAGTTTTGAATATATTATTGTTATAAACTCAAACAATAATCTAACTGACATTGTGATAAACATGGTCAATATGAGTTATTGATATCAATTCTTCCTTGTTACAAATATTTTTACATTCATTTGATAATTTTTCTTTAAACTATTTAAGTTTAGTCATGCTGTCTTTCTGTCTTTAGATGAGGGTATATGAAATATTCCGTAGCAAATTCCATCGCATGTTTGACCGTGGATGCAGTTTGTCTTCGGTGATTTCAACAGACACCATTGTTGTGTAAGTATTACAAGTTGAGTATGATGATGATGGTGATGATGATGATCATCATCATCATCACCATCATTGTCATCAGCATCATCATTGTCGTCGTTGTCATCACCATTATTGTCATCATCATCATCATTAGCAGCCATCCTTTGTGCAGCCATTGTCACATACCTGTAGGACCATTACCTACCATTGAAACAGGCAAATTTCATCAAACCATGCGATTTGGTGGAACTGAAGCTTGCCACCTAATTAATCATGTGTTTCATATACCGGTAAAAAGGCAATTCAACAGTGTTGCAACTCACTTCAATTACTTTTCCAGGAATGAAACAACTAGTAACAAGTACCAAAATCCAGGACCCATTTGCACACCTTAGAGAAATTTTGTTTTGTAAAGTGGCTTGTACATGTATTAAACTAGGGAAAGTTGCAGAGGCAAATCATTTCACCCCTGTTCTTCCAAACCTTTCAAACCAGCTGATCAGATGAGTTGTGCCAGGTTGCACCATGCAGTTTCCTTTTTGAAATAAAAAACCTAGCGAACTTCTGTTTAAATGCAGGTATGAAGTGCTCAGTAAAGAAGAGGCAGGCGAAGAAGTGTATGAAGTGCCAATCATACAGGTGTGTTGATTCTCTCTCTCGGTGACTTGCAGTAAGAGGTCATGTGACCCATACCCTCTGGAAATGACAAATTAGGAAAACAAAAGTAAAAGAAATGAAAATTAGGTGACAAATAGACCAAGTGAATCAAGTTAATTGAGTTTGCTTAATTAGGGTAACACTTAAAACTGACAAACCTTTGTCCCTCGTGGTCTAGATCAAACTGGGATTTGGACATGTTGGTTTTTGAGGTGGGAGGAAAAACCAGAGGACTTGGAGAACAAACCCGTGGAGCAAGGACAGGAGCCAATAACAAACTCAACCAACATAATTATGATGCTGGGAGGGGAATAGCTAAGTACTAAAATCTGGGTTAAAAAATCTGTTAAAATAGCTTACGTGTGCAACTACACTCTTATCACAGGGGACTAGCTAACCTCCACTAGTACCCACAATAGGATGTACTCGTCGATAATTTTCCTCATCATTATTGGTCATAATGAGTTGAGAAACTTGGTGAATTAACACAGACATTAGTGGCCACTTGACAATTGTTATTGTTGCTTAATCCCTGCAGAGAACAGTGTGTCCTCGTCTAGCACCTTCTCACTGTGCAAGCTGTTACAGCCTCCCAGGACCTGGTGTAGTCCTGCGGAGATGCACACAGTGCTGGGGAATAGGATACTGCAACCAGTGAGTGATTCATTTCCATCTTCTCTTTACATTTTATTTAGTTAGTGTTAGTGGGCAGGTAAGGAGATTTATTATTATTATTATTATTATCTAAAAAGTGTTATGTTCAGGCGGTTAATTAGAAAGAAGGCTCAATACTTGTAGATGTTACCAAAGAACCTTCAATTCTGACTGCACAACCAGAATTAATAGTCAAAGTCACTACAGTCAACAACGAAAATAACAAAACAACAAAAAGACTTTATTAAAAAAAAAAACAGTTACATTCTAGCTGCCCGCGTCTAGCAAAGGCTATTCTAGGCGGGCAGATCAAAGAAAAGTACACGGAGAAAGTTATAACTTTTACAATTAGAAAGTTTAGAATTAAGAGAAAATGAATAAAATAGTTAAATAAATAAAATAATTGTTTATGTATTTATTTATGTACAGACATTTTATTGAAAGTAGTTCATTGGGTCTCAGTGATTTTTTATGAAATTCGCCGCCTTTTCAACACTGAAATGTCTGACTACAGACACTTACAAATGTAGTTCTGCATTATGGAGAGAGTATTGGCAGTATCAGGACTACAGGCTAATTTACACGTACCCATTTATGGGCCCGATTTGTCAGGCGCGATAAATCGGGAAGTCGTTGTCTGGGTCACTCTTGATGTACAGTATACATGAAGGCAGGGATATATTCCCTCGAAAAAGAAAAATCTGGTTTTCCTGCAAAGATCTTATTTTTCGATCACGTTTGTTTTCCACGTCCACCTTTTTCATACTAAAATTGGGCCCGACGCCAGAAAATGTGTGTCGTCGCCACATATTATTTTTTCTCAATCGGGCCGACTTGTCGAATTGGAGTCGTGGGTGCATCGTATCGCCGTTCACAAATCAGGCAGATACACTGTAAATCGGTACGTGCAATTCAGCCTTAATACAGTGAATTAGCAATTCCTCCATGATAGTCAAGACGTCTTTTTCCACTGAAGCGAATAATCCAGAAGATGTGCTGTTCAGTAATAACAATTTATAATACGGAGATTGTCATAAGGAATTTACAATGTAATTTACTTGCATTGCGATGGTTCATTACTTCTGTAATTAATTTCGTCTTTCACGTTGCTGATTGGTTAAACAAAGTTTATTCAGCAGCGAAATTTTTTTGTTCACATCCACCTTACAGTTCAGCTCGAACAATTTTTTAAAATTCATTTTTTATGCATTCATTGAAAGAAAATAATAAAATTATGTAATTTAGTAACCTATCCAAACCGTTTTTCAATCCGATCAAGGGAAAAACCTTTTTTTTTTTTTTCGGACGTACGTTTTCGCATTTGCACGGCCGCCATTGCATTTGCATGTTTCTGAAGTTCCAGTCACTTTCGCCGGCTATCTTTTGGAACAAATTTACAACAGTACAGGCGGCCGCAAATTCGAAAAGTACAAAATATATACGGCCGAAAAAGCCGACAAGGAAACATGGACTGGTGTCTCAACCTTCCTTCCAGCTCTCCGACTTATGTTTAACAAGTGGGGTTGCCAAATTTGGCTGCTAAGATATTCACGACAGTGTTCTCTTATACTTGTCTTTTGTTGAAGCTATCTTAATACTACCTTCAAACTGAACTGCTAATAAGTAGAACCTTGTCAATAGTGACCCCATCGGCACATTCGTACTAACGCAGTTACTGTATTAAGCTGGCTGATTTTAGAGAAAATGGTCTTCAATTCTGAATGGAACTGAGAAATCTGCTGAGGATATTTTAATGATGACTGTGATATCTGGAGATGCGCTGTCGGCAAGGGCATAGAGAAGAACACACCCCAACGGTGTGAGTAGAGCTGTATTCAAAATATATTTCATAGACTGGCAAACAAGATTTGGACTGCTGGGTCAATCCAGACGATATTCAAAACGAGAACGACCACTGGGGCTTTACAATTGTGCTTTGAGACAGAAGAATGCCTACTCTGGGCCTTCTAGTAGGTCCTTGTTTTCTGACGACCGTGATCTCTGAATACACACTGTTGGCAAGGGCATGGAGAAGAACACCCTCCAACTGGCCAAGAAGAAGTGTATTCGACACATGTTGCAAAGACTGGCAAGCTACTTGATTGGACTGCTGAATCAATCCACCAGTGTTACCAAGGCACTGAGAAGTCCCCTACGGTTCTTTTGCTTACAACTGTGCTATATGGAGACCGCTGTTGGCATGGGCATGGATAATAACGCCCTCCAACTGACTAAGACGAGCTGAATTCCACGGTGTTGTAGGAACTGGCAAGGCAGTTTTGTACTGCTAAGTCAATCCAAGATTGTAACCAAGATTGTAACCATTCTCCCCTAAGACAGAAAGATATCTACTCTAGGCCTTCTAATAAGTCACTGTACATGTACTTCTGGTAGCTCAAGGTTTTCTTCACGCGCCGCTTGTTCATGCTTATTAAAACATGAACAACACTTGTCAACAGCAAGTCGAACACTGTTCCTCAACGCTTGCCGGTAGTTTGTGCTGAATGTAAAAAGAATAACAGGATTGAACGCAGTACTGACAAATGGCAGAATGTAATAACAGGTTATAACAATAATTTCTTGTATATACCTTCTTAAGACATTTTGGAAAAAGAAGGTCAGGAAAAAAGAGACATAGTGCAGCGTCCAGCAAATAAAAAAGAAACTCATGATCGAAATTAAGACTTTCATTATTCTTTGATTCTGTTTACGTCTCGTTGTGCTTCTGTCGACATTTCCTTGGATCACAGGATTTGTTTTCGCTAAGGATTTCATGATCCATGTATTGAGAATGATGATGACAAGAAGAGGTATTAAGTAAAACAACACAAATCCCAGTATCGTGGAGACAGTAGTTATCGAGACAGTAATACAAAGGTATGGCAGTCCATCACTTTCTTGTACTCTTCTGGTAAAGTACAAATATGGGACCAGGCTTCCCATTGGTATAATCCAGGATAGCGTGATAAAAACCGCTCGAACCCTTCCTGTTAGTATGGTTGCCTTCATAGGAAACACAGTAGCAATGAATCTGTCTACAGAAATCAGTACAAGGCTTTTAATAGAAACTACATATGAAACAGATGTTAAGTACAGTCCGAGTTTGCATTGGAACGAAGAAACGGAACCGCCGAGAAGATACAGTCTGCTACTTGCGTATTCCACCCAAGAAATTGCAGCATAAAGAAGATCGGAGGCTGCCATGCTAGTGATGTAGTAGTTAGTGCTTTTCCGGAGATTCTGTGCCATTTGAAATGAGAATATCACAAGAAAATTGCCGATTACAGATACCAACACGACAGTGGAAGCTGCCACTGAAAATACTACTTTTAATGCATATGGGGCTAGCATACTGTCTTCATGGCAATCCAATGAAGCCGTCGAGTTGTTCATGATGATGTGGTTGAGTTTTGATTTTTCTGTAGTTTTTGTAGAATATCTTTGGCGTTTATAGCTCACACAAAAGCGGTGTACATTATAAAGGCTTAAAGCAAACCAGACGTTTGACAGTACTTTTGAGCCAATAGCGGTAGACCATCTGTTGAAATGCAATAACGCAGGTTGTGTTGGAGTCGTTTTCTATCTTAGTTCATGCAAAGAAAACACAAAGCTTGTATGTAATTGAAGGTGAAGAACTATGGATCAATGGATAAAAAAATTGCTTTAAGAAACGACAATATTGCAAATAGCAAACAATTTACACTCGGAAAGCACCCCACACGATTGTTTGGTCTTCAGCAACTTACAATTAGATTCTTTGGTAAATAGAATATATTTTGATAATTTCTGCAAACCTAAGATGAAAGTTTGTTGTTTGCAAACCCGATCTTTATTAGCTTACATTTTGACGATTTTTTCGTTTTCTCCGTGTTCATGATCAGTTTGAGCAGCTATATCAAACACTGGAAAGAGTGTTTCATCAGGTATCCAGACATCACGAAGTCGGTTAACAGAAACTCGGCGGCGGCTTGTTTTCAAGATGAAACACTCTTTTGAGTGTTTGATATGTTAACGAAACATAGGATGGAAGTGTTTTTTTTTTTTTTTGGCGTGCTTTTCCATTTTTATGGAAATCGTAGTTGATTGGTTGAACCACGTTTTCTTTCAGCAGCAATATTTTATTGTCCACATTTCAGATTTTGGTCGAAACTAACTTTACATTTTCCCAAATGAGTGTCAATACCAATAAAATAAACACATCACATCATTGAAAGTGCAGTTTACACGTCAGTGCTTCATTCGTTTAGGTTTTTGTCATACTAGTCTTTTCATAAAGCTATCTAAATGCTACGCCCTAGCTAAAATGGTAGTAAGTGGAACCTTGTTAACAATGACATCTGGACGAGATGGAAAACATCCGTGTTAATGGAGTGTCCGTTCTAAAGTTGGTAATTTCCGAGGACATGTGGTAATTCCCCTTGTGCGCAAGCGAGAAGCAATAGCTTTTTCCCGACTGTTAGTTTTCGACAAAAGCAGCTCGTGACTTGCGTAGGAATTTTTGCGTGCTTCTCCTTTTTTTTTTATGGAAACCTTGGTTGATTGGTGGAGCCAATTTTTGATTGGTGGAACCAATTTTTTTAGCAGTAAAATTTTATTGTTTTCATTCTCCCTAAATGGTTTGGGTCTAAACTAACTTTTATGCTTTAAATTTGTTCAAACAAATGTCAATACCAATAACAAATATATCACATCAGTGAAAGTGCACTTTACAAGTCTGCGCTTCGTTCTTTAATTTGAGTTTACTTATACATGTACTAGTCTTTTGAATAAGTAAAGATTCGGTAAAACATTTGACAATAAAAATCTGCGATAAAATATTACGAAACATAACACGACGTTTCGACGTTTCCAGAACGTCATTATCAAGTTAGAGAATAAAATAATGAAATCGAATATATTTAGTAAAAAGATGAATAAATTAAAAAGCATTGAAAGTCAAACAAAGAGTTTGGCCCTAATGGAGTCGCTCTGGGTGTTTAAATTGGGTCTTATTGTTCTTATGTACAACATTTCATAGACAAGACAATCCCATTTCGTGCTACATTTTTTAACATTCTAAACTGGCTCTCATTGAGTAAGTCAATGTTTTCATGGGTATCTCTCAGGTGGCGACCAATGGCAAACTAGGCACACTTGTCTTTTGATGAAGCTATTTCAATACTCAGTTATAGCTGAAATGTTAATAAGTTTAATCTTGTCAATAGTGACCCCATCCACACCAAAGAAATTTTTCGTACTAACGGGGTTACTGTATTAAGCTGGTTAATTCGAATGAAAATGGACTTTAATGTTGGAGGAACTGAGAAGTCTGCTAAAGATATTTTAATGACGATTGTGATACCTGGAGATGCGCTGTCGACAAGGGCACGGAAAAGAACACACTCTGTATACAATACGTGTCACAGAGACTGGCAAGCTTGATTTGGACTGCGGTGTCAATCCTGACGATGTTCAAAACGGAAACGACCACTGGGGCTTTATAATTGTGCTTTGAGACAGAAAAATGCCAACTCTGACCTTCTAGAAGGTCCTTGTCTTTTGACGACCGTGATTTCAGGAGACACGCTGTCGGCAAGGTCATGGAGACGAACACCCTCCAACTGGCCGTGGAGAGCTGTATTCGACACGTGTTGCAAAGAGACTGGCAAGCTAGATTTGAACTGTTGGATCAGTCCAAACGATATTCACAACTGGATCCACCAGGGTGTTACCAAGGCACTGACAAGTCCCATTGGGTTCTTTTTCTGACGACTGTACTCTCTGGAGACCGCTGCTGGCAACGGTATGGAAAAAACAACCTCCAGCTGGTCGAGAAGAGCTGTCTTCAACAGTGTTGAATAAACGGGCAGGCCAGATTTGTACTGTTGAGCCAATCCAGGCGATTTTCAAAACTGGATCGACCAGGGTGTAACCATTGTCCCCTGTTGCAACATAAAGAAGATCGGAGGCTGCCATGCTAGTGATGTAGTAGTTAGTGCTTCTCCGGAGATTCTGTGTTATTAGAAATGAGAATATCACAAGAATATTGCCGATTACAGATACTGACACGACAGTGGAAGTTGCTGCAGAAAATACTACTTTAAATGCATATGGGACTAGCATACTGTCTTCTTGGCGACCCAACGAAGCCGTCGAGTTGTTCATGATGATGTGCGGGGGGTTTTGGTTTTTCTGTAGCTTTTGGAAAATTTCTTTGGCAATTTTAGCTCGCGCGAATGCGGTGGACATTATAAAGGCTTAAAGTAAACCAGATGTTTGACAATACTTTTATGCTAATGACGGCACCCCATCTGTTAAAATTCAATAACACATTTTGTATTGGAGTCCTATTCTATCTAAATTGATGCAAAGAAAACGCAAAGCTTGCATGTAATTGCCGGTGAAGAACTTGGGGTCAGTGGATGTTTCGAAAAAGGCGATGATATCAAATTGCTTTACGAAACGTCAGTACTGCAAATGGCAAACAATTTGCACTCTGGAAACACTGCATACGATATTTTGGTCTTCAACAACATACAATAAGATTCTTTGGTAAATAGTCCAATCTCGATATCTTAAAATTCTTATTTGACTCCGAGGCTAAGGGCAATGAAACAAAATAAATTAGTGATTCATCTCTGAACCTCAATGTGTTTTCTTTTGTTTTATGCCCTTAAGTCTTGAAGCTAAGTAAGAATTTTAACATATCAAAATAAGCCTTTTGAATTAGTTTCGATTATTTCTGCGAACATAAGATGGATATATGCGTGCTTTTCCTTTTTTATGGAAAACATGGTTGATTGGTGGAACAAATATTTTTTTCAGCAGTATAGATTTATTGCTCACATTCTACCTTAAGGTGGCTCCTAATATTTTAAACATTCCCATCATGATACATCTATGATATTCAATCACAGCTACACCAGTAAAGTTAAGAGAAAACGTTTAGTACAAGTTTGTAAACACTTAACCAATGAACAAATTTAGGTGGCTACGACATCAAAATTTGTTACCATGGCAACGTAAAAAGAGGCCAAAACGACCCCATTTTCAACCTTTTGAGGCTAATAACTTCAAAACTGCACGGTGAAATTTTTTGATTTTTATATATTTTCGTCTTATAAACATAACAAACATTTGTGCCAATTTTGAAAAAAATCTGTACATAGGATTCAGAGATATGTCATTTTTACATAAATTTAAGGTAGCTCTGAACTCTATGTACAGAATTTTTTAAAAAATTGTTAAAATGTTTCTCTTGCCAATTAAACAAAAATATATCGAAAACAAAAACTTTTACCGTGTAGTTTATAAGTTATTAGCCTCAAATGGTCCAAAATAGCGTATTTTTGACCTCTTTTCACGTTGTCATGGCAACGAATGATGACGTCGTTTGGATACCACTTTGTTGACTGATAAAAGATTTACTGGTTTCAAGTAAAAGATTTTTAGCCACGCCATCGGGCTAACTGTAATGGAATGCAAAAGACGAGAGGGCTGAACAATATGGAGCCACCTTAATGGTTTTGGTCTAAACTAACTTTTATGCCTTGAATTTGCTCGAACAAATGTCAATACCTTTAACATGAATATATCACATCATTGAAAGTGCACTTTACAAGGTTGCGCTTTATTGTTTTGTGTTTTCTTATACTGGTCTTTTGAGGAAGCCATTTCCACACTAAGCTGTAGCTAAAATGGTAATAAGTAGAACCTTGTCTAAAGTGACCCCATCTGCACCAGAGAAATTGTTCGTACCAACGGGGTTACTGTATTAAGCTGGTTAATTTTAAAGAAAATGGTCTTTAATTCTGGAGGGACTGAGAAGTCTGCTAAGGACATTTTAATGATGACTTTGATATCTGGAGACGCGCTATCGGCAAGAGCATGGAGAAGAACACACAACTGTGTGAGAAGAGCTGTATTGAACAAGCATTACAGGGACTAGCAAACCAGATTTGTACTGCTGTCGGCCAGGGCATGCAGAAGAACACCCTTCAACAGTGTGAGAAGAGCTGTATTCAACAGTGTTGAAGAGACTAGCAAGCCAGATGTAGACTGCTGGGTCAATCAAGTACTTTTAGGTAATAGTGGTAGCTCAGAGAAATTGTTCATACCAACAGAGTTACTGTATTTTAATACAGTAAAAAAGCTAAAGCTTTTAATACGGTAAACCAGCTTAAAAGCTGATTCATTTGAGAGAAAATGGACTTTGATTTTGAAGGGACTGAGGAGTCTGCTAAGGATATTTTTATTTCGACTGTGATATATGGAGAGGCGCTGTCAGCAAAGGTATGGAGAACACACTCCAACGGTGTGAGAAGAGCTGTAGTTAACTCGTGTTACAGAGACTGGCAAGCTAGATTTGGACTGCTGGGTCAATCCAGGCAATATTGAAAACGGGAACGACCACTAGGGCTTTACAATTATGCCATGGGACAGAAAAATATCTGCTCTGGGCCTCCTTGTAGGTCATTGTTTTCTGACGACCGTGATCTCTGGATACACGCTGTTTGCAAGGGATGGAGAAGAACACCCTCCAACTAACCGAGAAGAACTGCATTCGACACTTGTTGCAAGGACTGTTAAGCTAGATAGGACTGCTGGATCAATCCAGCTGATATTCACAACGGGAACCACCAGGCACTGAGAAGTCCCCAAGGGCTCTTTTGCTGACGACTGTGCTGTATGGAGACCGCTGTCGGCAGGGGCATGGATAACAACACCCTCCAATTGGCAGAGAAGAGCTGTATTCAACAGTGTTGGAGAAACGGGCAAGCCAGTTTTGTACTGCTGTGTCAATCCAAGCGATGTTCAAACCGGGATCGACCATGGTACTACCATTGTCCCGTGAGACAGAACGATAGCTACTCTACGCCTTCTAATAAATCACTGTATATGCACTTCTGGTAGTTCAACGTTTTCTTCACGCGCCGCTTGTTCATGCACAGTGGAACGTGAACAACACTTGTCAACAGCAAAACGAACACAATTCCTCAACGCTTGCTGGTAATTTGTGCTGAATGTAAAAAGAATTACAGGATTGAACGCAGAACTGATAATTGGAATAAAGTAATAGCATAATATGACAAGCATTTCTTGTATATACCTTCTTAAGACATTTTGGAAAAAGTAGATCAGAAACTTAGAGATGTAGTTTAGCGTCCAGCAAATAAAAAAGATACTCGCGATCGAAATTAAGACTTTCATTATTCTTTGATTCTGTTTACGTCTCGTTGTGCTGCTTTCGACATTTCCTTGGATCGCAGGATTTGTTTTCGCTAAGGATTTCATGATCTGCGTATTTAGAATGATTATAACAAGGAGAGGTATTAAGTAAAGCAGCGCAAACCCCAGTATGTTGTAGACAGTAGCAATCGAGACAGTAATACAAAGGTATGGCAGTCCTTCAGTTTCTTGTACTCTTCTGGTAAAGTACAGATATGGAGCCAGGATTCCCATTGGTATAATCCAGGATAGCGTGAAAAAAACCGTCCGAATCCTTCCTGTTATTATGCTGGCCTTCATAGGAAACACAATAGCAATGAATCTGTCTACAGAAATCAGTACAAAGCTTTCAATAGAAACTACATACGAAACACATGTTAAGTACGTTCCGAGTTTGCATTGGAACGAAGAAACGGAAGCTCCGCGAACATACAGTCTGGTACTCGCGTACTCCACACAAAAAGTTGCAACAAAAAGAAGATCGGAGGCGGCCATGCTAGTGATGTAGTAGTTAGTGGTTTTCCGGAGATTCAGTTCCATTAGAAATGAGAATATCACAAGAAAATTGCCGATTCCAGATACCAACACGACAGCAGAAACTGCCACTGATAATACTACTTTAAATGCATATGGAACTAGCACAATGTCTTCTTGGCGAACTAATGAAGCCGTCGAGTTGTTCATGATAATGTGGCGAGGGTTTTGATATTTTGTAGCTTTTGGACAATATCGTTGGTAATTTTACCCTATGCGAAAGCGGTGGACATTATAAAGGCTTAAAGTAAACCAGATGTTTGACAATACTTTTATGCTAATAGCGGTAGACCATTTTTAAAACTTCAATCACACAGTTTGTGTTGGAGTCATTTTCTATCTTAGTTCATGCAAAGAAAACACAAAGCTTGTATGCAATTGCTGGTGAAGAACTATGGGGTCGATGGATAAAAAAGTGCTTTAAGAAACGACAATATTGCAATTAGCAAACAATTTACACTCGGAAATCACCCCACACGATTGTTTGGTCTCCAGCAACTTACAGTTAGATTCTCTGGTAAATATAATTGATTTTGATAATTTCTGCAGTTTGGAAACCCGATCTTTATTAGCTTAGATTTTGACGATTTTTTTCCTTTTCTCCGTGTTCATGATAAGTTTGAGCAGCTATATCAAACACTGGAAAGAGTGTTTCATCAGGTATCCAAACATGACGAAGTCTGTTAACAGAAACTCGGCGGCAGCTTGTTTTTTTCGATGAACACTCTTTCGAGTGTTTGATGTTACTACAAACAAAGGATGGAAGTGTTTTTTTTTTTTTTGCGTGCTTTTCCATTTTTATGGAAATCGTGGTTGATTGGTTGAATCAAGTTTTTTTTTTAAGCAGCTATATTTTATTGTCCACATTTCAGATTTTGTTCTAATCTAACTTTTATGCTTTAAATGTTCCCAAATGAGTGTCAATATACCAATAAAATAAACACCTCACATCATTGAAAGTGCAGTTTACACGTCAGTACTTCATTCGTTAAGGTTTTTGTTATACTAGTCTTTTCATAAAGCTATTTAAATGCTAAGCTCCAGCTAAAATGGTAGTAAGTGGAACTTTGTTAATAATGACATCTGGACGAGATGGAAAACATCCGTGTTAATGGAGTGTCCGTTCTAAAGTTGGTAATTTCCGAGGACATGTGGTAATTCCCCGTGGGCGCAAGCGAGAAGCAATAGCTTTTTCCCCGACTGATAGTTTTCGACAAAAGCAGCTCGTGGCTTGCGTAGGAATTTTTGCGTGCTTGTCCTTTTTTTGTGGAAACCGTGGTTGATTGGTGGAACCATTTTTTTAGCAGTAAAATTTTATTGTTTTCATTCTCCGGAAATGGTTTTGGTCTAAACTAACTTTTATGCTTTAAATTTGTTCAAACAAATGTCAATACCAATAACAAATATATCACATCAGTGAAAGTGCACTTTACAAGTCTGCGCTTCATTCTTTTGTGTTCTGTTATACTTGTCTTTTGTTGAAGCTATCTTAATACTGCGTTCTAACTAAACTTTTAATAAGTAGAACCTTGTCAATAGTGACCCCATCGGCACCAGACAAATTATTGTTCATACTAATGAGTTAATGGCCGTTTTCACACTAGAGACGGACAAATCGTCTGGACGGACAAGTCGTCTTAGTGTAAAAACGGGACGAACAAAATTTTGGACGTAAAAGTCGTCTGACTTTGTCTGTCGATTTGGCCGTCTATTAAGACGATTTTTCGAGGACGATTTGTTCGTCTAGACGGATAAGTCGTCCAAAGTCCGACTTAATTTCACACCAGACGAACAAGTGGTTGTATCTCGGTCCCGGTACTTGCTAAGGGGAATAGAACTAGTTAAGGGAGTAATGGTTAATGGGAAAATCAAAATGGCGGATAGAAAGCAAGGTAACCAAGCCTGTTAGTGCCAGGCCCCTTGCTTTCAAAATCGTCTGTTTGTTCGTTCAGATATCAATTTACGATGACCAACACAAGGTGAGTTGTCCGTCTAGAATTCACATTACACGAACAAATCGTCGGACGACTTGTCCGTCCAGACGATTTGTCCGTCTTCTAGTGTGAAATGGGCCAATGTATTAAGGTTACAGTGTACCTTCGGGGGTGTCTCCAGCATAACAGCTCTAGCGTCTTAAGATTACATTTAATATACCTAAACCCAGATATCAAATTAAAGCTTATAGAGCTGGCTATCTAAATATGGAAATCATTTGGTAATAAAATGAATTGTCGAATTTTTTACGACGTCTAAATTCGAACGTCCGAATCAGCTTTAAAACGCTATAACTCAAAGCGATTATTATATTTTGCTAATTTGATTTGTTCTCGGGTTTCCGGACACGAAGCGCTAAAAAAGCGTGTCGGCGATTTTCCATATTCAATTGCAGTGAAAAGTTACAGAATATTTTCGAAAAGGGGAGAAAAAAAATTGGAATGATCGCACGGAAATGCCTCTTGACGAAAAAGTTTTCGGAATTAAAAAATTCGCCGACACGTTTTTGTTGATTATATGTTAGCCTAGCTTCTGTCCAAATTTAAGGAAAATCGAACAATTTCCCTTTGAGTTGTAGCTCTTTAAAGTGTCCCCAACAAGCGAAAAATTAACTTTGAGAAAACGGCGCTTAAAAAAACATATCGCTTAATAAACAAACTCCGCCCACAAAAGTTACACCGTCATTTCTCCGTCAATTTTCACTATTTTTCGATACTTTTTTTTTGGATGAAAGTTCATTCTGTAAACTTTATTTTAACGCCAAAAAAAAATTTTCAATAAATTTTCGATCTGAAGGTACACTGTAACTTTAAGCTGTTTGAGTTTAGAAAATATGGTCTTAAATTCCGAATGGAACTGAGAAGTCTGCTAAGGATATTTCAATGATGACTGTGATATCTGGAGATGCGCTGTCGGCAAGGGCATAGAGAAGAACACACCCCAACGGTGTGAGTAGAGCTGTATTCAACATGTGTTTCAGAGACTGGCAAACAAGATTTGGACTGCTGGGTCAATCCAGACGATATTCAAAACGGGAACGACCACTGGGGCTCTACAATTGTGCTTTGAGACAGAAGAATGCCTACTCTAGGCCTTCTAGTAGGTCCTTGTTTTCTGACGACCGTGATCTCTGGATACACACTGTTGGCCCCCAAGGGCATGGAGAAGAACACCCTCCAACTAGCTGAGAAGAAGTGTATTCGACACGTGTTGCAAAGACTGGCAAGTTAGATTGGACTGCTGGATCAATCCAGACGATATTCACAACGGCATCCACAAGGGTGTTACCAAGGCACTGAAAAGTCCCCTAGGGTTCTTCTGCTGACAACTGTGCTCTATGGAGACCGCTGTCGGCATGGGCATGGATAATGCCCTTATGCCCTCCAACTGACCGAGACGAGCTGTATTCAACAGTGTTGCAGGAACGGGCAAGGCAGTTTTGTAGTGCTAAGTCAATCCAGGCTGTGTTCAAAACGGGATGGCCAAGGTGTAACCATTCTCCCCTGAGACAACGATATCTACTCTTGACCTTCCAATAATTCACTGTACATGTACTTCTGGTAGCTCAAGATTTTCTTCACGCGCCGTTTGTTCATGCACATTGAAACATGAACAACACCTGTCAACAGGAAGACGAACACAGTTCCTTAACGCTTGCCGGTAGTTTGTGCTGAATGTAAAAAGAATAACAGGATTGAACGCAGTACTGACAAATGGCAGAATGTAATAACATATTATAACAATCATTTCTTGTATATACCTTCTTAAGACATTTTGGAAAAAGTCGATCAGAAACAAAGAGACATAGTGCAGCGTCCAGCAAGTAAAAAAGAAACTCATGATCGAAATTAAGACTTTCATTACTCGTTGATTTTGTTTACGTCTCGTTGTGCTTCTGTCCACATTTCCTTCGATCGCTGGATTTGTTTTCGCTAAGGATTTCATGATCCACTTATTTAGAATGATTATGACAAGGAGAGGTATTAAGTAAAACAGCACAAATCCCATTATCGTGAAGACAGTAGCTGTCGAGACAGAAATGCAAAGGTATGGCAGTCCATCACTTTCTTGTACTCTTCTGGTAAAGTACAAATATGGGACCAGGCTTCCCATTGGTATAATCCAGGATAGCGTGATAAAAACCGCTCGAACCCTTCCTGTTATTATGTTGGCCTTCATAGGAAACACAGTAGCAATGAATCTGTCTACAGAAATAAGTACAAGGCTTTCAATAGAAACTACATATGAAACAGATGTTAAGTACGTTCCGAGTTTGCATTGAAACGAAGAAACAGAACCGCCGAGTAGATACAGTCTGCTACTTGCGTACTCCACCCAAGAAATTGCAGCATAAAGAAGATCGGAGGTTGCCATGCTAGTGATGTAGTAGTTAGTGGTTTTCCGGAGATTCTGAGTGATAAGAAATGAGAATATCACAAGAAAATTGCCGATTCCAGATACCAACACGACAGCGGAAGCTGCCACTGAAAATACTACTTTAAATGCATATGGAGTTGCATACTGTCTTCTTGGAGACCCAATGAAGCCGTCGAGTTGTTCATGATGATGTGGCGAGGGTTTTGATTTTTTTGCAGCTTTTGGAAAATATGGTTGGTAATTTTAGCTCACGAGAAAGCGGTGTGCTTTATAAAGCCTTAAAGTAAACCAGATGTGTAACAATACTTTTAGGTAATACGTAGTGGTAGCTCATCTGCTAAAAATGTAATAGTCCAATCTGGTTGGAGTAGTTTTCTATCTTAGTTCATGCAAAGAAAATACAAAGCTTCTATTTAATTGCAGAATAAAAACAATGGGGTCAGTCGATGTTTCGAAAAAGACGATCAAATCAAATTGCTTTTATTAACGGCAATGTTGCAAATAGCAAACAATTTACTCTCTGAAAGCATGGTTGTTTAGTCTTCAACAACTTACAATTCGATTTTTTTGGTAGATAGAATGGATTTTAATCATAACTACAAACAGATGTTGAAAGTGTTTTATTTTTTTGCATGCTTCTCCATTTTTATGGAAATCATGGTTGATTGGTGGAACCAATTTGTTTTCAGCAGTTAAATTTTATTATTAACATTCTACCTTAATGGTTTTGGTCTAAAATAATTCTGCTTAAAACAAACAAACAAATGTCATTAACAATAACATAAATATATCACATCATTGAAAGTGCACTTTACATTTGAGTTTTCTTATACATGTACTGGTCTTTTGATGAAGCTATTTCAATACTAAGTTATAGCTGAAATACTATGTACTTATTGACTAAGTGAGAGGGCCGGATGGGAAAATATTTGGCTCTCGGTCATGGCGCACGGACCTCGCGCGGCGGCCCGACCTAACTTAGTCAATAAGCATTTTATCATATGACCAAATTGGAGACAAAATTACTTGAAATTTTAACGCGCGAGGCCGTACGCTTTTGTAGTAGGGCCGTACGCCTTTTTCCGGCCCTGCTCGCGCAAATGCGTACGGCCCTCATACGGGACTTTCATCAATGGTTTTGCAAAGAAAAGGTTCGCAGGGCCGTACGGGTCATATGATAATAATAAGTTTAACCTTGTCAATAGTGACCCCATCCACACCAAAGAAATTTTTTTTCGTACTAACGGGGTTACTGTATTAAGCTGGTTAATTTGAATGAAAATGGACTTTAATTTTGGAGGAACTGAGAAGTCTGCTAAAGATATTTTAATGACGATTGTGATACCTGGAGATGCGCTGTCGGCAAGGGCATGGAAAAGAACACACTCCAACGGTGTGAGAAGAGCTGTATACAATACGTGTCACAGAGACTGGCAAGCTTGATTTGGACTGCGGTGTCAATCCTGACGATGTTCAAAACGGAAACGACCACTGGGGTTTTATAATTGTGCTTTGAGACAGAAAAATGCCAACTCTGAACTTCTAGTAGGTCCTTGTCTTTTGACCGTGATTTCAGGAGACACGCTGTCGGCAAGACACCCTCCAACTGGCCGAGGTGAGCTGTATTCGACACGTGTTGCAAAGAGACTGGCAAGCTAGATTTGAACTGTTGGATCAGTCCAGACGATATTCACAACTGGATCCACCAGGGTGTTACCAAGGCACTGACAAGTCCCATTGGGTTCTTTTTCTGACGACTGTGCTCTCTGGAGACCGCTGCTGGCAAGGGTATGGGAAAAAACAACCTCCAGCTGGTCGAGAAGAGCTGTATTCAACAGTGTTGAATAAACGGGCTGGCCAGATTTGTACTGTTGGGCCAATCCAGGCGATTTTCAAAACTGGATCGACCAGGGTGTAACCATTGTCCCCTGCGACATTTCCTTGGATCACGGGATTTGTTTTTGCTAATGATTTCATGATCCGCGTATTTAGAATGGTCATAACAGGGAGAGGTATTAAGGTTACAGTGTACCTTCGGGGGTGTCTCCAGTATAACAGCTCTGGTGTCTTAAGATTACACTTAACATACCTAAACCCAGATACCAAATTAAAGCTTATAGAGCTGGCTATCTAAATATGGAAACCATTTGGTAATAAAGTGAATTGTCGAATTTTTTACGACGTCTTAATTCGAACGTCCGAATCAGCTTTAAAACGCTATAACTCAAAGCGATTATTGTATTTTGCTAATTTGATTTGTTCTCGGGTTTCCGAACACGAAGCGCTAAAAAAAAAACGTGTCGGCGATTTCCCATATTCAATTGCAGTGAAAAGTTACAGAATATTTTCGAAAAAGGGAGAAAAAAAATTGGAATGATCGCACGGAAATGGCTCTTGACGAAAAAGTTTTCGGAAATAAGAAATTCGCCGACACGTTTTTGTTGATTTTATGTTAGCCTAGCTTCTGTCCAAATTTGAGGAAAATCGAACAAATTCCCTTTGAGTTGTAGCTCTTTAAAGTGTCCCCAACAAGCGAAAAATTAACTTTGAGAAAACAGCGCTTAAAAAAACATATCGCTTCATAAACAAACTCCGCCCACAAAAGTTATACTGTCATTTCTACGTCAATTTTCACTATTTTTCGATAATTTTTTTGAATGAAAGTTCATTCTGTAAACTTTATTTTGACGCCAAAAAAAAAAAATTCAATAAATTTTCGATCTGAAGGTACACTGTAACCTTAAGTAAAGCAGCACAAACTCCAGTATCGTGTAGACGGTAGCAATCGAGACAGTAATACAAGGGTGTGGCAGTCTATCACTTTCTTGTACACTTCTGGAAAAGTTCAGATATGGGGCCAGGATTCCCATTGGTATAATCCAGGATAGCGTGATGAGTACCGCTCGAATCCTTCCTGTTAGTATGGTCGCAATATTAGCAATGAATCTGTCTACAGAAATCAATACAAGGCTTTGAATAGAAACGTCCTATGAAACATATGTTAAGTACAGTCCGAGTTTGCATTGAAACGAAGAAACGGAACCGCTGAAAACATACAGTCTGCTTCTTGCGTACTCCACCCAAGTAGTTGCAACATAAAGAAGATCGGAGGCTGCCATGCTAGTGATGTAGTAGTTAGTGCTTTTCCGGAGATTCTGTGTTATTAGAAATAAGAATATCACAAGAATATTGCCGATTACAGATACTGACACACAGCGGAAGTTGCTGCAGAAAATGCTACTTTAAATGCATATGGGACTAGCATACTGTCTTCTTGGCGACCCAATGAAGCCGTCGAGTTGTTCATGATGATGTGCGGGGGGTTTTGGTTTTTCTGTCGCTTTTGGAAAATTTCTTTGGCAATTTTAGCTCACGCGAATGCGGTGGACATTATAAAGGTTTAAAGTAAACCAGATGTTTGACAATACTTTTATGCTAATGACGGCAGCCCATCTGTTAAAATTCAATAACACATTTTGTGTTGGAGTCCTATTCTATCTAAATTGATGCAAAGAAAACACAAAGCTTGCATGTAATTGCAGGTGAAGAAGTATGGGGTCAGTGGATGTTTCGAAAAGGGCAATGATGTGAAATTGATTTATGAAACGACAGAACTGCAAATGGCAAACAATTTGCACTTTTAAAACACCGCATACGATTTTAGGTCTTTAACAACATACAATTAGATTCTTTGGTAAATAGTCCAATTTCGATAAAGTAAAATTCTAACTTGACTCCGAAGCTAATGGCAATAAAACAAAATAAATTAATGATTCATCCCAGAACCTCAATGTGATATATTTTGTTTTATTCCCCTAAGCCTTGAAGCCAAGTAAGGATTTTAATATATCAAAATAAGCCTGTTGAATTGATTTCGATCATTTCTGCGAACATGAGATGGATATATGCGTGCTTTTCCTTTTTTATGGAAAACATGGTTGATTGGTGGAACAAATATTTTTTTCACCAGTAAAATTTTATTGTTCACGTTCTACCTTAATGGTTTTGTCCTAAACTAACTTTTATGCTTTAAATTTGCTCGAACAAATGTCAATACCTTTAACATAAATAAAAGGTAAAGGGTAAAGTCGCACTCGGGCCACAATGGCCCACACGGCCGGAGCTGAACCCGGTTTCCGTACAATGAAGCAACTAGGAATATTGCTACTCCCCCCTGGATGGGATGCTAGTCCATCGCAGGGTTACCCCCAGCATTTTGTCGCCGGTACCCATTTATACACCTGGGTGGAGAGAGACAGTGTGGAGTAAGAGACCAGGCAGAGACCAAGCTTCGAACCACCGACCTTCAGGTTGAAAGTCCGACGCGCTAACCACTAGACCACCGTGCCGCCCACTTTAACATAAATATATTACATCAATGAAAGTGCAGCTTACAAGTTTGCGCTTTATTGTTTTGTGTTTTCTTGTACTAGTCTTTTGAGGAAGGTACTTCCACACTAAGCTGTAGCTAAAATGCTGATAAGTAGAATCTTATCTATAGTGACCCCATCCGCACCATAGAAATTGTTCGTACTAACGGGGTTACTGTATTAAGCTGGTTAATTTGAATGAAAATGGACTTTAATTCTGGAAGGACTGAGAAGTCTGCTAAGGACATTTTAGTAATGACTGTGATATCTGGATACGAGCTGTCGGCAAGGGCATGCAGAAGAACACCCTTCAACAGTTTGGGAAGAGCTGTATTCAACAGTGTTGAAGAGACTAGCAAGCCAGATGTAGACTGCTGGGTCAATCCAGTACTTTTAGGTAATAGTGGTAGCTCAGAGAAATTGTTCGTGCCAACAGAGTTACTGTATTAAGCTGGTTCATTTTAGAGAAAATGGACTTCGATTCTGAAGCGACTTAGAAGTCTGCTAAGGATATTTTTTATGACGATTGCGATATACGGAGAGGCGTTGTCGGCAAAGGCATGGAAGACACACTCCAACGATGTGAGAAGAGCTGTATTTAACTCGTGTTACAGAGACTGGCAAGCTAGATTTGGACTGTTGGGCCAATCCAGGCGATGTTGAAAACGGAAATGACCACGGGGGCTTTACAATTATGCTTAAGGACAGAAAAATGTCCTCTACAAGGCTTCTAATGGGTCATTGTTTTCTGACGACCGTGATCTCTTGACACACGATTTTGGCAAGGGTATGGAGAAGAACAACCTCCGACTGGCCGAGAAGAACTGTATTCGACACATGTTGCAGGGACTGGTAAGCTTGATTGGACTGCTGGATTAATGCAGCTGATATTCACAACGGTAACCACCAGGGTGTTACGAAGGCACTGAGAAGTCCCCTAGGGCTCTTTGGCTGACGACTGTGCTGTATGGAGACCGCTGTCGGCAGGGGCATGGATAACAACACCCTCCAACTGGCCGAGAAGAGCTGTATTCAGCAGTGTTGCAGAAATGGGTAAGCCAAATGTGTACTGCTGAGTCAATCCAAGCGATGTTCAATCCGGGATCGACCATGGTGCTATCATTGTCCCTTGAGACTGAACGATACCTACTCTAGGCCTTCTAATAAGTCACTGTACATGTACTTCAGGTAGTTCAAGGTTTTCTTCACGCGCCGCTCGTTCATGCACAGTAAAACATGAACAACACTTGTCAATAGCAAAACGAACACAGTTCCTCGACGCTTGCCGGTAATTTGTGCTGAATGTAAAAAGAATTACAGGATTGAACGCAGTACTGATAAATGGAAGAAAGTAGTTGCATATTATAACAAGCATTTCTTGTACATACCTTGTTAAGGCATTTTGGAAAAAGTGGATCAGAAACTTAGAGAGGTAGTGTCCAGCAAATAAAAAAGGTACTCATGATCGAAATTAAGACTTTCATTATTCTTTGATTCTGTTTACGTCTCGTTGTGCTGCTGTCGACATTTCCTTGGATCACAAGATTTGTACGTGCTAATGATTTCATGATCCATGTATTTAGAATGATTATGACAAGGAGAGGTATTAAATAAAGAACCACAAACCCCAGTATCGTGTAGACAGTAGTTATCGAGACAGAAATACAAAGGTATGGCAGCCCATCAGTTTCTTGTACTCTTCTGGAAAAGTACAGATGTGGAGCCAGGATTCCCAATGGTATAATCCAGGATAGCGTGATAAAAACCGCTCGAATCCTTCCTGTTATTATGTTTGCCTTCATAGGAAACACAGTAGCAATGAATCTGTCTACAGAAATCAGTACAAGGCTTTTAATAGAAACTGCATATGAAACATATGTTAAGTACCTTCCGAGTTTGCACTGGAACGAAGAAACAGAAGCTCCTGGAACATACAGTCTGCTACTCGCGTACTCCACCCAAAACGTTGCAACAAAAAGAAGATCGGAGGCTGCCATGCTAGTGATGTAGTAGTTAGTTGTTTTCCGGAGATTCTGTGTTATTAGAAATGAGAATATCACAAGAATATTGCCGATTACAGATACCAACACGACAGTGGAAACTGCCACTGAAAATACTACTTTAAATGCATATGGGACTTGCATAATGTCTTCATGGCGACCCAATGAAGCCGTCGAGTTGTTCATGATGATGTGGCGAGGGTTTTGATTTTTCTGTAGCTTTTGGGAAATATCTTTGGCAATTAAGCGTTGGACATTCTAAAGGCTTAAAGTATACCAGATGTTTGACAATACTTTTGTGCTAATAGTGGTAGCCAATTTTTTTTTAATTCAATAACACAGCTTGTGTTGGAGTCATTTTCTATCTTAGTTCATGCAAAGAAAACACAAAGCTTGTATGTAATTGAAGGTGAAGAACAATGGGGTCAGTAGATAAAAAAAATGCTATAAGAAACGACAGTATTGCAAATAGCAAACAATTTGCACTCAGAAAGCACCACACACGATTTTTTGGTCTTCAACAATTTACAATTAGATTTTTTTGTAGATAGAATTGATTTTGATAATTTCTGCAAACCTGAGATGAACGTTGTTGTTTGGAAGTCCGATCTTTATAAGCTTAGATTTTGACGATTTTTTCGTTTTTTCCGTGTTCATGATAAGTTTGAGCAGCCATATCAAACACTGGAAAGAATGTTTCATCAGGTATCCAAACATCTCGAAGTCGGTTAACAGAAACTCGGCGGCGGCTTGTTATTTCAATGAAACACCCTTTCGAGTGTTTTATGTGTTACTGCAAACATAGGATGGAAGTGTGTTTTTTTTTTTCGGCGTGCTATTCCATTTTTATTGAAATCGTGGTTGATTTTATTTTCAGCAGCAAAATTTTATTGTCCACATTTCATACTTTGGTCTAATCTAACATTCTTGCTTTACATTTTCCCAAATTAGTGTCAATAGAGGTTTTGCACGGCAACCATGTTGCATGGCAGGAACAATGAAAATAGTAAAGAAGTATTTTTCGTTTGTCTCACGATGTAGTCACTTCTGATGCGGATCGCGACGTTTCGACTGCATACTGCTAGTCTTCTTCAGGCGATGGGGTCGACTGGTTACGCGTCACCTTATGAAGCACGATGCTCTACTGTGATTGGTTGGTTTTTCAACAGCTGTGACTGGCGCATTTTGATCCTCGTTGTTTCGGCGAATTGTTCCCTCGGCGGTCCGTAGTCGTACGATTCTTTTCTCCATAGGGAAAAGAATCTAATTTTCCTGCCATGCAACATGGCTGCCGTGCAAAACCTCTATAGCAATAAAATAAACACTTCGCATCATTGAACGTGCTGTTTACAAGTCTGTGTTTCATTCGTTTAGATTTTTGTTACACTGGTGTTTTCATAAAGCTGTCTTAACAATAGCTTTTTCCCGATTGTTAATTTACGACAAAAGCAGCTCGTTGCTTTTAACAAGCAGTAATCAAAGATTGTGGAGACGCGTTCGAAGGTTTCCGGCGATAGCGAGCCCCTGAAGGAAGCAATAGGGGCGGCCATTTGGCAGTCCGGACACCAAAAAATTTCAAAATTTTCTGCATGCAAGGCACAGGGTCACACACACGAAATTAGGATTGCGGTCTTTGAATGCGATCACTTTTATCTTGTGACTTATTTTCAAGCTCAAAATTCACTATCTTATTTATGATAATGATTGTTCTTCTTTTCGCAGGGACTGTCAGAAGGACCATTGGCCGAGTCACAAAAGAAGCTGCAAGAGAGTGCCACAGCCTATAGGGATTCCATTTATTGCCAGTATTCCCGTCTCTAAGGCAACTTTTAAACGACTACAGACCATTGCAGAGGAGTATGCCAAGTATGTTTTCCTTTTCTAACTTAGCATTTTAAATGGCTAAAAATCCATAAAATCCAAATTTCACGTAGAGTAAACAGTACGGCTTTCATTAGAATAGTCACACTGTTGAATTTCATTCATAGATTCAAAGGTTAGAAACTTCTTGCACACCAAAATAAATGGCATTACAGGGAAGTGCTGTTCAATAGCTTTCTGTTCATATGAATGGTCGCGCTGTAGAATTTCATTGAGACTCAAAAGTGAGAACCACAGAGCCACATTACCAACTTAATGTTTGATTCTGGGAAGAAAGGAATAAAATCAGGCAATTTACGAGAAAAGCGTGCTCCAGTGTGAAGTGAAGGTGATTGATATTTTACACCCAACACTGTTCCTTGTAATGGTGACGCATAAATGAATCTTCCATTCTCATCTCTTTGAGATAGTAACTCGTCATTTAAGAACAAGACACTAGTCCCTCTGAATAACACGAGTGACCAGCATCTAACTTCTCCTAACAATGTCAGTGGTTAGATAAGCAGAAAACAAAAGAAGGTTACGAGAATTAGGAAAGAGATCACTAGAATGAACTGTTGTGCTTTGAAAACAACTTTTCCCAATTTTTCTTATAACAAATGTTGAAGCCCACTATACAGAATCTGTATGTTGACACTGGAGCTTTAACCCGTTGGCTCCCAAGAGTGCCAAAAATCAAAATTCGAGAAAGATCCTAAATTTCATTTGGAAAAATATTGAAAAACAATTGGCACTATGCAAAAGTACTGCCGAAGAGATTTCATTTGAATGGTCACGCCATAGGATTTCGTCCACAGACTCAAAAGTTGGAACTACTCTAGTATGTCTCCATAATTGACTCTGAGACTAGGAGCATTTAGGGCTTTATATGTCGGTTGCTTTCCAGGTATTCTTTAGATGTACGACCAGGAGAAATCAGTGATCAGAGTTCACCAAAGGAAGGCGAGGCAACCTCCGGTGAAACAAGTACGTCCAGTGACTCATCCAGCGAAAACGGTGCAGGTATGGTGTAAAATGCTAAACCCACTTGTAAGTGTTTATCGGTGTCTTTTGCTTCTTAAACCTTCAAATTACTTGACCCAATTTTTCAGTCTCTCAGTCAAAGGGAAAAAAAACCCTGAAAATTTGCCGAGGGTTTTTGTCGTAGTGGACCTAGTGATCCCACAAACAGATCATTCGCCACTTTAGAAACGAGAAGAAAACTGGGCCGAGTGAACTTCGCAACGACTTCTGGGACTATTACTGGGGACAGAGACAAAAGAAGCGCCCCCTGTAACGATCCCAGAAGTCGTTGCGAAAGTACACTCGGCCCAGTTTCCTTCTCGTTTCCAAAGTGGCAAATTGTAACACCTCAGTTCTTCCACCTTGTCGTTTGCTATGCACGGGAGGAGTAACCTTGTACGGATTCTTTTATTGATGAATAAAATTGGGTGGTTGTGTATTATAGTGAACTTCCCATACTCGTGTTTCGCATGTTTCTCGCGCATTGGCGTGTTTCTCGCATGCTCACGTGTTTTTCTGTAACACTTAGCATTGATAAAATATTAAACCGCATTATCCATCTATTTCCTCAGGTGTCACTTGTGCAGCGAGCCATCGCAAAGACAGTTCGCCCAAGTTTCATGTCAAACCCGTTACAGCTTTCGGCGATGGTATCATTGGACAAGATGGGAACCGTCTCTCAGATGAAGGTAGTTTCTCGAAGCTGCTCCTTTGTGTCTATCCAGGATCTCGTCGCCCTCTTATCTTTAAGAAAAGTTGAAACCATAATCAGAACGCTAAATGCTTATGTAGAATACATAGAGAGAGATATCAAGTGAATTTTCGAAGAGAGAATAAACTACCATCTGAGTTTTAGTGGGTTTTCCAAGTCAACATGCCTTCAATAGTGCATTTGGGCAAATAGTGGTACTTGTGTTTTAGCCCTCGGCAGAGATTGAACTGCTCTGCTTTACGTCCCTGATGAAATAAGGACTAAAATAAATAAAATAAAGTACATTGTAAAAGTCCGTAACGTCGGAGTGATCTTTTAACCAGCTATACAAGCAATGTACAAACGTGAAAAATGCAAGAAACGCGTTACGGATACTTTCTGTTGATGGCATTTTAGATGCAAAACTTTTCTGCTTGTCCCATTTATGTTGAATTATTGTTTGACAGCAATTCGTTTGTTTTTTAGGGCCAGAATTACTTGATTTCGCCGGCAAGCACTTTTCCATTGACTGGAGAAATCATCCTCGGTCACCCGAGTTTGTCGTTGTGGAAGAAAAAGACTTGGTATGTTTGGATTTAAATAAGCATCGGCAAAAGGTTGGAGAAACTTTCAAAATTGTCTAAAACGACCTTATCTGGGACTAACACGACATGCCAGGATCGGAGAAAGACATTTTCGAATACAAAAGCAGACGTTTCGAGTGCTAACTCTTCGTCAACTCAATTCATAAAACCAAATTTTCATGTTTAACTCCTCCCCCGACGCGCACCGTGCTAAAATGACACAAAATGATCTTACAACACCACGAAGCGTGTGCCAACCATAGTTTAGTTTCAAGACACGACAGACAACTTTGTTTTAATTTAATCGCTTCCGCCTCCATCCTTGTTATCCGTAGCCAAAGACCCTTTTAATAATGCATGGTGTTTCATTATTAAATAATAGCTGATTTTGTCCTTCTTCCTTTAAGATGAGTTTTTCTATTTGTTTCAGGAATGCGAAAAACACTCCTCTTTTAAGTCGGAAAAGATTTCAGGTGATTATTGCCTTTTTTTCTTATTTCATTCTTTTTATTTTATTTTACTATTTTCCTTTTCTCTTCTGAACATCAAATGAACGGCCAACTTTGCGGTTTTCCGGCAGTTGCCTAATTTTTGATACGGAAATGTAGGTTTTTTATTTCCACATGCAATTTCTCCGATTCTGTGCTGATTGTTCTGAATGGATGTTTGCTTTCTACAGAGTCATACAGCTGTTCCCTCAAAGAGTGCTTGGAGCTTTTCACCGAACCCGAGACCCTGAGTGAGAACGATGCATGGTAAGCAAACTTGACGCCCGCCATCTCCATTACTGCATGGCGGTAAATTTCTTGTGTCTTGTCGATTTTATTGTTACCTCCGTTCAAGCTGAAACGGCCTCGCGTTGTTGGATGAAAATCATGGCCTCAAGCTGTAGCTAGTTAGCTAGGAGTGGCATGGCTTGATGAACCATTTGCAAGCATTGTTATCATTTGAATCGTGATGCGACACAAGTGTCATTTCCTTTCGAGCAATAATTACAGTGGTGTAGTGATTTTAGTAAACAAGTTTCAAGGATTATGTTGTTGAAGGACGTCCGCGAGTATTTATTTGTTTTAAATTGAGGATTTGCATACCGCATTGATTCGATTTAGCGCCCTCCCCCTTAGTGCCGTTTTGTTAATAAGCCCCTCCCCCCTTGAGTGTTGCTTTTGCTTCCCTATTGACAGAGTTGGATGTTGAAGATGCTACGCCAGAAAGCCATCTTATCGAAGAAAGTGACATTGAAGTATAATAGCGAATTATTTTCTGACCATGCGAACCGTTGTTATTGTTGTTCTTTATGCTACCCCCTTGAGCTACCGGGCGCTAAATCGAATCATAACGGTATCACTGCATGTAACTGAGTGTAATAGGCCTTATGCATGATGACGTCACCAGCTCAAAATTCACCACCAAGCATCGTTTGTACGAAATTCCTTGCAAACCTTTGACAAGTTCACGTTGTTTTTGAGTAGATATTCTTTTCAACTTTGTTCCTTTGAGAATACAATGATGTGATTGTCACAGGTGTACCCTTGGAAAGCAAGGCTTGGGGGTAAAATTAGCTAGTCTGACTTAAACATGCGTAAGAGCAATTGAAAACTGATCATAAAGCGCCTTATTTTTCGTGCGTGCAGTTAATATTTTACCGCTGTTTTGTAGGTACTGCCCTCAATGCAAGGCTCATCGCGAGGCTACCAAGCAGCTTTCAGTATGGCGACTGCCAGAGATTCTCATTATCCACCTCAAGAGATTCTCGTTCAGAAACATCCTGTTCAAAGACAAAATAACCAAACTCGTCGAATTTCCGTTAAGGTTGGTAATGTTGTGGTTAGTGGTATGCTGATCATCGATTATGATTGATCGAAAACGAACGGCGACGCAACAATCGATTACGCTTGTAGCCGATCGATTGTCGAGGAAAAATTAATCCTAATGGCCGTTTTCACACTAGAGACGGACAAATCGTCTGGACGGACAAGTCGTCTTAGTGTGAAAACGGGACGAACAAAATTTTGGACGTAAAAGTCGTCTGATTTTGTCTGTCGATTTGGCCGTCTATTAAGACGATTTTTCGAGGACGATTTGTTCGTCTAGACGGATAAGTCGTCCAAAGTCCGACTTAAATTCACACCAGACGAACAAATGGCTGTATCTCGGTCCCAGTACTCGCTAAGGGGAATGGAACTAGTAAAGGGAGTGATGGTTTATGGGAAAATCAAAATGGCAGATAGAAAGCAAGGTAACCAAACCTGTTAGTGCCAAGCCCCTTGCTTTCAAAGTCGTCTGTTTGTTCGTTCAGATATGAATTTACGATGACCGACACAAGGTGAGTTGTCCGTCTAGAATTCACATTACACGAACAACTCGTCGGACGACTTGTCCGTCCAGACGATTTGTCTGTCTTCTAGTTTGAACGGGGCCAATGTCTAAATGAGAAATAAACAGATTAAAATGAACGTTTAATATCTAGTTGTAGTACATTTTATTAGCATCCGCCTAAGTTATCAGTGACCCTAGCCTTTCGACAAAATTCACAAAAAGCTGTGCTTTGTAAAATCTTGATCGAATGGTCACGCTTTAGGATTTCATCGACAGACTGCAAAGTTAGAACCACCTTTTATAGCATAACCAATAGCACCACAGGGAAGTAATGTCGAAGAGCTTTTATTTGAATGATCAAACTTTTATCCAGACGCGAAAGTTAGACATGCATCACGCATGCTCAAGCTTTGACTCCTGGGAGGAAAGAGTTTGTCGAAAGTTTATTTTAATTTTATTTGTTATTTTTCTTTTTTTTCAGGGGGCTTGACATGTCCCGGTTTACCCTGGGTAAAGACGATAAGGAAGGTTCACTGTATGATTTGTTTGCCGTGACTAACCACAGTGGCACTGTAAACTTCGGCCATTACACTGCATTTGGCAGACTTGCAGAGTCAGACCATCCCATTGATGGACTGAAAAGAGGAGGCTTAGGTATGTGTGGCAAACGTACTCTCATTGCTTTCGAACAACGCAATCCTTATTTTGTGTTGGTTTCCCTGTGCCCTTGGAACGCGTCTCCATAATCTCTGATTACTGCTAGTATAATATATAAGCTATGTGGGGATGTGCCGTTGTGAAGGGTATGGTTTTGACGCAATTTAGTCTGGAATAGGGTATAGAGATGCCAGAACAAAGAGTTTTGGTCTAGAATAGGGTATCATTTACCGGAAATTGATCAGTGGTATGAAGAATGCAGTCTAGAGTAGAAGGTGAAACTCGGAGTGAAAGAGTCTTACTAAACTGGTCTAGGATAGGGTAGGGATTTTTGTTTTCTAGTTAACAAATATATTCCATTTGGCGGTGTGCCTGTTCAGTTATAGATCGCAGATGACGTCAAAATGTGGTAAGAACAAAAAAGTGGCACACGAGCCGCAGGCGAGTGTGTCACTGGTGTTCTTACCACGTTTTGACTTCTTCTTTGATCTATAACTGAACAGACACACGGCAAAATGGAATCTATTTGTTTTATACAATAAAGAGAAAAAATTACGAACTTGCCTTGTAGCGCTCGACTGTTCGAATATTTGTTCCATCTCGCGCCACTTTCTCGACCAATCAGAAGTAAAACCAAAACCAATCGTGACTTGCTCGCACGCGTTTTCCCGCGCTTGGCGCCGCCGACATGTAAGTGCTTCGAGCTCTGATTGGTTCATTGGATTGTTTACGACTTCTGTGATTGGCCAGAGTAATTACTTTGGTTTTGGTTTTACAACACTCAATTGAAAACTGCTCTATTTGGTGACATTTGGCGATAAAACATGGAAATAAAGTGAGCGAAAATGTTATTTCGGCGAGACAGTGTTCTTTTAACTACCATTAAGTAATAGTCCTAGTAAGAACTAGGCAACCTAACGGCAAGGAATGCACAAAAGTGTTAATTGTGATATTGTTGAAACCGTACACCTCGTTGGCTAAAACGTGAAAATGTACCATCACTTAACTAGGCAGTGCATTTATTTCTCTCTAGTTTACTAATTGGTTCCCATTTAGTGAAAACTGTTCTGAGTTTTAAAGAATCTGACCCACCCAGTTTGCATTGCACGCCTACGTTGGTTCATCTGCCATTTTCAGGGCCCCCGAAAGTCCATACTGTATTGTAGATGAGAAATTCACTCGTGCAAGAGGTGATATCCTTGCCCAAATATGGAATAGAGCCGTATCATAACAATAAGAGAAGCGCGCAATGCAAACTGGGTGGGTGAGACTCTTTTAATGGCACCAAAATTCTATGTGGGAAACATGTAAAATTAGAAGCCTTTCTTGGCCATTGTTTTGGAGTTTCACGATTGGATGAAATCTTGTAGCACAAAACAAACCACTTTAAAATAGAGTTTCAGTACATTTTACTTAAAAAACATGTTGTCCATAGATTGATGTATTCTCAGTAAGAAAAACCTAAACAATCTTTTGTGGGGAAAGCGAAATGCCGCGGAACAATAGAGCATTGCCTAGTTCTTACACGCATTGTTACTTAATCTTTATTTTTTTTTCGTTTTGTTCACAGGGTGGCGCTATTTTGACGACAGACATGTCACGGAAACGTCAGAGGAACGCGTTGTGTCCAAATACGCTTACGTGTTGTTTTATAAGCGGCGCTCTACCGTACATTCGCTAAAAACTCATTTTGAACCAGTGGCCACACAAGAAGAAATGGAAGAAATCGAGAAATTAAACAAAGCAAGTCTCGTGGACCTAGACGAAAATGAATTAGATTGAATAGAGATGTTTGTTAATGTACATAATTATATAAATACGTTTACTGTAAGTTATTCATCATCCTATAGGGATACTGCGTGGTTGGCCGCGTTTAAAAAGCATAAGTAAACAATTAGCAAGGGTAGTTTTCTTTATAGTCAGCATTGCAAGGAGAGGATATTTTCTAAAAGGTTTTAAGTATTGCATAGCTAGACAAGAACTGCCATCAATTACATAGCGAATGTGTATTTGCTGAAGCTGACCAAACGACAAGTTAAACAATGCAGTTTGATTTAGTTTTACCAGAAACCCATAAGTAGGTTGAAACGTGTAACGCGCATTCATAGCTTCCGAATGTTGATTGTTTTGCCTGGTACCATATTTGGAAACCCCTCGGTCCAGGGAGATTGGAGGCAAGTTGTTCTTGCCAATTGATTGGTTAATATTTTTATCTTGATTTTCCAAATATGGCTGTAGCCTGTAACAACTCAGCAAATTGAATTATCGGAAGCTTGTTTTGAAGCGTACAAGAGACAGTTGCACGTTTCAACCCACTTATGGGTTTCTGGTTTTACTTCAGATTTGTTGAAAGCAAAACTATCTCGTCTAACTCAGCTTCGTTCCCAGGGCCTCTCGTGTTCCCTGATACTGGGGGAACGACGTTGTGTTCACGTTGGTCTGTAGAAACATATCAAGCAATAAGAAACTCGGGGCCCACCAAAAAGCGCGCGAAATGAAGCTCTATTGGTGTATATTAGTACTGATTGGTCGAGTGAAAAGCTGCTCAGTTTTGATTGGCCTATCGAAAATCAATCAATAACGTGGTAGATGTCATCGATACTGTGTTTTGTTTGGTCTTAAAAAAAAACGTATCAGTAAATCAAGAAACTCGGTGCAATAGGCCACTTCGAAAAATACCATAATAATCTTTTATGTGCAGGCTCAGCCTCACCGGGGTGTAATTATTCAAGTCTCCTTTGTTAGAATGGCACAGTGGAATTCAGAGTACATGTAGGAACGCTACGACGTAACATTGGCTGCGGTCACACTAGAGCCCTTCGCCAAAGCTCCCCATGGGGAAATAGCTTGGGCTGGGGTCGCTCTGGGTTTTGATCGATTTAATGTTTGCGGACACACGCAGTAAAATTGCCCAAGGAGAAGAAACACGTGCATCCGATTTGGCGAGAAAAATAATCATGAATGTAAACATGGATGACACGAATCGTGAAATGTTTTCGGCAATATTGCTGCTTGTCTTAAAACCTCCACCTCAAATAGGTTTAGTAATTCAGCACTATATTTTAAGAAGAGAACGTCGACGCCGACAACAAATGCGCTTTTTCCAGAGCATGAAGTTTTTCTTTTCATATTTTAAGAACACGAAACCTAAACGCTTGAAAAGCAGCAATGCTGCAGCACGACTGCTCGGGTTGCACGTTTGAGCCACTTTGGGTTCTTGTTAACCCATAGGACTTGCCTCTGGAACTGTGTCATGAGCAATTCTTTTGTTCTTTTTGACGTATCCATGGAAATTTCCCGAGGGCAATTTCCCTCTGGGGAAATCTGTCACACACAGAAAGTTGCTTCCCCGTGGGAAAGAGCCTCTTGCTCAAGGCCAGGGTAAAACGGCTAGTGTGACCGCAGCTATTGTGTGTTCGTATACAAATGTGCAACGTAAGCAAATTGCCAAGAACTTGAAGCATAGCACGTGCATGCAGTTCTTGCTGAAAACAAACGAAATTGGAAAATTCAGGCTAACATCAAACCTTCACTTTAAAAAGTATTATGGTATTTTTCGAAGTGGCCAATGGGAAAGCTGGCGAGCACTCCCAAGAGTGCCACAAAATTAAAATTCAAGAAAAATTCCAATTAATTTCATTTCATTTTGTAAAATATTGAAAAACTAATGGTACCATGCACAAGTACTGCCGAAGAGGTTTGATTTGAATGATCACACCATAGGGTTTCGTCGACAGACTAGGACTACGTAACATGAAGCTATGGAAAATCAACCAATCAATAGCCCTTTTCGCGGTTAACCTTTCTCATTTGCATTACAATAAAAATCAACGTGGTTGCGAGACAATTTCGGGCAATTTTGTAGTTTCACCAGTCGCGATTTGTTTGATCTGTACTATAGTATCTCCATTAAATGTCTCTGGCTTTGTTTAAGACGTGGCACCGTCTAATCCGGCGTTCATATAAAACAAATCCAGTAATTGTTCCGAGCCCGCCGTGATATCGACAAAATACCGCACTTGTGAAGAAAAAGCCTGGCACATTTAAAGTTAAGTTTCTGTATGTATAAGCATGAAGACATTAGATAATTAGAACTGCAGCCAATTAATGAGATCAAGGGTCATCGAGAGTTGATATCTTAGTCGTAGCGACATTTCGTGCGCTTTTGTCTAGTGTATCGACTCCCTTGAACTCTTGTTTTTGTTTGATCAATGTTTAATTTTGTTTCAAATAAAAGGGAATTTCACATAGACTTGATGGATGGTAGCTCGTCAGTTACAATACATGGGCGTTCATCCTCGGAGACTCGGGGAGGATCGAGGTAACTTTCGTGGCGCCGATTTTTGCCGGTTTTTTATCGGGTTCCTCCCCGACTAACTACCCCTTGGTCTCCGAAGATAGTCCGCGTTCTGCTACTCTTCACTTTGTGCTGAAGGCCATTTGTCTACGAACCCAAAGTATATAGAATATACAGAATTCCAGTCGTACAATCAGCCCACTTTGATTAGTTGTATCGCATTTATATTAAATTTGCTGACAAGATCCACCGGGATCCGGTGCCTTTGTATTGTCTTTGTTGACCCTTTCAGATGTTCCCAAATAGACCTCTTTAGCTTGTACGTTTTGTTTTCCCAATGTAGGTCATGTGATGTTACCCTTTCTTTCTTTAAAATTTCTTTAAAATTTTGTTTTCTTCACGTGCATATGTATGCATAATTTATGAAAAGACAAAGGACAAATTCCCTTGAGAACATCACATGACCTACATTGGGAAAACAAAATGTACAAGCTAAAGAGGTCTATTGTTTAGCGTTAGGTGTGCACGCTAGCTTTCATTTTTTTTTTTTTAGAGTAATAAAATAAATTGGCAAACGAAGAAGTGCTCTAAGGAGCCCTTTCACACTGACAGGCTATGGTGTGCGCTCTAAACAACACTGATTTCCATCTTGGACTGCTTGCTGTTTCTAGCGATTTTGGTTGTATCGACTTGCGTACTCCCTCGGGCTTCCAACGGTCACATGTTTTACCCATGTTTTCTACTTCCGCGTTCAAGACAATCGAAGTTGCTTAAATTGACGATGACGTATCACGAAAGAAAGGCTCACTTTTCAGTTGTCACGCATTAAAACAGTAAAGCCGGCCAAACCTGATTTTTTTTTTTGGCAAGTTCATGTCTTGTTACCGGTTAATCGAGTGAAGAGAAAACCTGACAAAAAAATATATCTACGCATATCTCCCTGCGGGAGCAGGGATGGCGCAGTGGGTGGTGAGAGCGCTCGCCTTCCACTCGTGTAGCCCGGGTTCGGTTCTCGGACACGACCTCATATGTGGTTTGAGTTTGTTGTTAGTTCTCATCCTTGCTCCGAGATTTTATTTCTCCGGGTACTCCGGTTTTTTCTTCTTCCTCAAAAACTAACATTTCTAAATTCCAATTCGACCAGGAATTTTTAGAGGGCCACCCTAGTTAACCCCTGAGTTAGCTTGGTACCACCCTCTTTAAAAATTCAGTGTTATTTATTATTTACTTGGCTATAACCTCCCATATTTCTTTTTAACAGGACACATGAGCATTACCGATCGAACAAGCCTGCGGGGAGCATATTATTAAACCTGCTATCAGATTTTCTTTTTTTTATATGGTATATATACCTTTTTTGTCGTGTAGCCTGTTCCAGGTGTTCAGAGTGAGGAGAGAAGAAAATGCGAGCGCGAAGGAAAAATATTGCTAGTGGTGACGCAGGGGATAGACAGATGCGAAAGCATACCTGTCTCGTTCTCTACTGCATCCAAATGGCACTGGCTCAGGGACCGCGCAGAGGGAGGGGCTGGGGGGGCTTTAGCCCCCCCACTTTTTGCAAGAATGAAAATAAATTAAACAAAAAATAATTTAACAAAAGTAACGGAGTGAAAAATTATAAAAAATCGTTAATTCGAAAGTGACCAGAGTTACTGGCAAAGACAAACGCGCAGATAAATAGACAGAATGAAGCATTAGTCGTTACAATTGTAAAATATTTTTTCGCTTCTAACCTAGCAAGGGTAAACGTCTTTTAAATGGCTTCTTTTTCCTGCGGACCAATCAGTAAAACGCGTTGTTGTTTTGTAACTTAAATATCATTCACTAAATTATTTTCAGTTACCGTTTTGTTTTGCCGTGTAAATATTTTGAATGAATAATTAAACAATTATTGAACTCGGCTTTGTTATCCACACGGCTCAAGGCTTCGGCTTTGGCGGATAACCCCCTCGATCTGCATAACTCTTCATATCATACTCAGCCTCGTGCAATAATTGCTGAGTAATTATACAGCGTTTAGTTCAAGGCAGCTCAAGCAAAATCGTTGGATTTCTGGCTTATTTATAGCAATTAAAGGTTGATATCAGTAGTATAACATAACAATCTTAGTGATGGTGAATTTTCAGACCCGATAGCAACATCACTGAAGATGTGGAAAAAAATCAATAGTTTTACCGTTGTAATAGCATTCTCCGTCACTTTAGAGAAATTGAATAGAAATCCATAAGCATGCCCCCCCCCCCCCCCCCGCCCACAAAAAAAAAATGTCCTACACGCATTCTTCTTTAGCCCCCCCACTCGAAAACTTGCTGCGCGGCCCCTGTGGCTGTGTACTGCTGACTACGTGTACTTTTTTCGAATACGTTTGGATTTCAAATCCAAAAAATACAGATTTGGGTTAATCAATCGAATCCTTTCTCAGAGTGGATTCTTTGGATTTGAAAACCTTTTTAGGATTTGTTATTTGGTAAGGCTTGTTGTGTTGTTGTTGTTGTTGTTGTTGTTGTTGTTGTTGTTGTTGTTGTTAATATACGAGGCACTTATGACTGATTTGTAATTTCGGGGATATCAGTGTGCGAAGAAAACTGCAAAAGTAATCAGTTTATTCTTGGTTTTCACAAAAATTCAAAAATCTAAACTATACATCCTACAAAGCTGTCTCTAACATGGTATGTGGATACCAGTGTTACAATCTTTCACAAAAGACCACAAAAAGTTTCAGATTTTAACGACGGAGTTACTTCCGATTTATAAAGGTTTTAAGTATGTCACGCAATTCGTCACGCTATTTCAGATAAGCCGTGAAAATAAACAAAATTGAATCAGCTGAAAGTTACTTTTTGCATTATAAGTGCGTAAAACCTATTTAATGGAGTTATAGCGAATACAACATATTTTTTATTTGATTTTTGGTGTAATTATTGAATTTTTGGCCGCCATGTTTGTGCCCCTGTCAGAGATGGGCACAAACTAATGGCCGCTCCATACATTTCTTACTAAAAATGTCTAATACTCGTTCGCCTATAACTCTTGAACGAAGAGCTCTTGCGCTTCAAAATTTGGCCCCGATGTGTAGTTTTAAACTCTGTACAATTCCATGAACATTTTTGGATCGAAATCTGTTGTTTAATGCTTTCGAATTTTGATATGACGTAAGTGAAAACCAAGAATTCGTCGCGTGATTATTCAAGTACCCAGTTAAAAATATATAATTTGTTGATGTTCGTCTTTTTTTAGGTTGTTACAAGTGGAATTATACGGTCATGGACTTGGTGACAGTCACGTAGCTTTTGGTGCTCGCCGAAAATAAGGAAGAAGTCAGAAAATAAACAACAAAAAATAAAGGAACTTTCTCAGCCTCAGAGGCCTATGCGATAGTCAAAATATAAAATAAGGGAGGGGAAATCGAATACGATTTGCGTATGATATAATTCCTTCCCTCCCTCATTTTTGTGCCAACTTTTCTAGTTCCTTCGTCGACTCTTTCGTCATAAAAGTCACGCAATCTCCAAACAGAGGAGCCTTTGTCCATATTTGGGTTCAGGTGCCTTATATGGGATGGTGAAATTTCTCGACTGGACTCGATTGGAATCGCTTTATTAGTTGCCCAAGAACGAAAAGTCAAATTGGCTCTCTTCCGATGTTTTGACGATGTGTTTGAGCTTGGGAAAGCTTAGCTAACACTCGGTTTTTCCGTGGTGTTGTTTTTCCCACCATGGCTGCAAATCTTCCTTACGAAATAAGCAAGTTTCAAGAACATTCACGGCTTCTAAAGCAGATAAAGCAAGACACGAACCGATACTTTCAAGAAATTCAAGATTCAGGTCAGTTTAGCCAAGATGTTCTGGCTGCATATTTTCCAGAGAACGAGTATCAGTCGTTGGCCAGAGTCTGCGAGAAACCTCCAACGATAATTGTTATCGGGCAGACATGCTTTGCTAAAGTCAGCGTTATAAACGAACTGCTAGGAGAACCCGTCCTTCCCGTCGTCGGAGACCTCGATAGTCGAACTTCATGGCGAATGATTCGCATAAAGTACGGGAATATTTCAAACGTGAGCTTAGTTTTGCCGGATAGCTTTGAGCTGGCAGCCAATCTAGACGCTTATGAAGGTTCGTGGGAATGTGTGCCTAGAGCAGACCTTGAATTGACGGAGGTTCAAAGAGACGATCCCGCGATGGCCAGTGCAGTTGCGGAGGTTTCGCTAAGTCATCCGTTGTTGAAAGCGGGCGCCGAATTGGTTTGCTCGCCAAGCAATCACGAAGACGACGTGGAAAATATATTTCGTGCTTGTTGCGAGGATGTGCTTCCAATTGTTCTTTACGCAATAGAGTTTGATATCTTGACGGAAAAGGTAGGCAGAGTTTAATATTACATTGTGAAATGCCATTCAGTTCAATTCAACTATTGCGTTCTTTTGCGTTCGATTCCGTCCGCGCGTGGCAGAACAGGTTTACGCTTGTTTATGTGATCAAATATGCTGTAGCTGCTCACAAATGAGCCTCAAAACACTAAAAGTCACTTAAAATTAAATTAAGATAGTTGCATTTGTTTTGAAGGCTGTTCCTATTATATTGCATTCTAGATTTTCTTAGAAATCGAAAACGTGTGCAGCGACCTTTTACCGTAATTATAGCAGAAATGCTTTGTTTTCCCCCTGTTGTTCTTAAACTGAAGCTTAAATAAAGCACTCATCAATTGCTTCTAAAATACATGCAGTGTATAAACAGTTTTAATTCTCACGACCAAAAGATATGTGAAGATTTTTGGTTGTTTCATGTTATAAATTTATGGAGGTGTACTAAACATGTTTACAAATACATGCGATCTAATTGGCTGAGAGGATACAGATGTACAATTAATGTACATGTAGAGTACAAATTCGACTGAAAACTCGACCTCAGATGATGGTTGGCTTGCTACCAAGCTTCAAAGAAAGGAAAAAATGGCAAAAAGCCTTGTTAATCTGCCTTAACCTACCTACAACCTGTACATGTATATATTATTGTTAAAAAAATTGTTTTGAACAATCCTGAGTTTTATTGTTCTTTGCATAAAAGTCTCGTAAATAAATAAAGGTCCTTATTTTGTTCATATGATAACAAAACATATAGATTGATTTTTGTATGACCTTGAAATGATTACACATAAACACAATCAAATCAACAGACTGTAGAGATGGTAAACAGGGGCTAACGTGTGCAGCTTTTGGTTGGTTTGGCAACGTGCAAAGCAAAGGCAATGGTTTACCAGCCAAAACAAAGCAATCCTCTGTGACGTCAATCGATTTTCAGTATTCTAATAGGTCTAGCAAACAAGCCTCTTTCCATATGAGGGATTTTGTAGTGTGAAAATGAGCAAAGCTTTTTTTGATCCTTTCAGCCACTGGCAGATCTAGATGAGGAGGACAGGAATGCCAAAAGTGACAAAAGCAGAGAAATTGAAATAATGGCTAGGGTTACATGTGTATACCCAAAATTCCACTAGAGTGATTTTTGGACTGCCTGTCACAAATTGAGTAAAATTAAGGATTAATATTACGCGTGTTTTTAGAAACTGTAGAAATTGCCCGAGTCGTGAAGCGATGAGGGCAATTTCTACAACTTCTGAAAACACAAGTGATATTAATCCTTAATTTTACGAGGGAACATGTGATTACTTGTTTATAACATAGCAGGCAAAATTATAGGGAAACCTTTCAGACTTTTTAATGGTCACTCAGACGTGAAACTATCCAAAGTGAAAATACTCTCTAACTTGCAAATTGATAAAAAAAAAAAACTTTTCAGCTCACTGTGGTTGAATAAATATTCCAAATCGGTCAAAGATACCTTTGGCTGTTACAATGTATGTACATCTGGGGAACATACATTGTAGCCTAATTTTTATTGATAAAAGACGGCCTGGCGCACGCTACTGGTGTACATGGCTAAAATTCACACTTAATTTAGCTCTTCTGAAATTATTAAAATTCAGTTTAGCTTGAGATTTGGTAAAAAAACTAAAGTTCATTAATGTCTTCCCTGTGAACAATTTTAGTTTTGCATATAGGGTTGAATAAAACAGAAAATTTTACAATAGTCACCAAAAATGAGGCCATTTTGGACACTACGCGTAACATTTACAGTCTAACCTGGCACAATTCATAATTTCTCCGCTTTGATGATATGTAGGCATTTTTTCTTTTGCAATTAAAGTTAATAGCTAATGAGCATTATGTATTTTAAGAATGACTTTAAATGATCGAAAAATAACAAATTTATAGCAATTTGCAGCAAGGTAACCTAATATTACGTACCTACAAAAACAGCCTGGTCGAAAATTTTCAAAATAGATTTGGTTTTAGCTCCGTTTCTTATGTTAAAAAACAAAAAGACTTTTGAAGTGCTCATAAGTTCAGCTTATTTCCTGGGGTAACAATTTTCAATTTGGAAAATCCATACTCAAACTACAATCCAATTTTCCATTTTTTTTCATTTCCATTTTATTTATTTTGCCATTTACCACATTACAAAAAAATATATATGTATATATAATAATAATAATAATAATAATAATAATAATAATAACAATAATAACAATAATAACAATAATAATAATCATACAACACACTAGAAATTTATAATAACTTAAAAGACGATAGACTACAAAATGTTTAATGTGGCAGCGACAAGGAAGCCTATATAGAAGCCGGGGGCTTATGCACTATAGGCTTCCTGACAATATAGAATAATCATATGAATTATGAGGACAGCATGAAATATAAAATGTATTTTTTTAAAAAGAAAAGAAAAGAAAAGAAAAGCAAAGAAGAAGTATGTAGCTCAACAAAGAGTATTTTTGACTAAGAACTAAGAAAGAAGGAATTTTTTAAGTCTTTTGCAAAACAAACGGATGCTTTCACTGTTTTGAATTTCATGACTTAACGAGTTGAAAAACTTAGGTCCTTGAAACCGAATTGAGAAGTTTCGAATATTAGTTCTACAGGGAGGTATGTAAAAAAGGTTGCAATTTCTAGTATAATGAGAATGTAACTGGCTTGCAAGAGTAAACACATTACGAAAATAATTAGGAAGTAAACCTCTTTTAAATAAATACATAAATTTACCTATCTGATACAGTATAAATAAATGTCAGAAAATTTCAAAATTTCCTGTTCTTTGAAAAGAGCATCAGTGTGAGAATCGAAAGAAACTTTAGAAATTATTCTTATTATCTTCTTTTGCAGAATAATAACGCGGTTTAAGTTACTCTGATATGTCGATCCCCACACTGAAACACAATATATTAAGTAAGGATAAATTAGACTATAGTACAAACAGTGTAAGGAATTTTTGGGAAGGCAAAAACTTGACTTAAAAATAATGCCTATAGATTTTGATATTTTTCTAGAGACGCTAAGAATGTGCGGCTTCCATGACAAATGCTCATCAAGGATAACACCTAAAAATACTGTTTCTTTCACACATTCAATCTTATTGTTGTCAATTTGAATAGATAGATCAAGTGTTTGCCTCCTTTGGCGTGGTCTAAAAACCATAAAATTCGATTTTTTAAAGTTAATTGACAGCTTATTAGACAGCGTTTATTTTACATAAAAATACGTTTCGTTGTACGTTGGATTGAAATACGGATTCTACAGTGTGCCTTGGCACGAACAAGTTGTGCATAAAGTGTGCCCAAGTTGTGCATGAAGTGTGCATGTCTAGCTTTTTTTCATGCCTAAGCTGTGCCTAAGCTGTGCCTAAGCTGTGCCTAAGCTGTGCCTAAATTGTGCCTAAGTTGTGCCTTTGAACGGCGTTATGTAAATATTCCCGGGAAACATTATTTTCATCTTGCTCGTGTCACAGCGCTTTTTGGTCACACACTGTTATGACGATAAATTGCAAGATTGTTCTCATGCAACGAATTATTTTTTCTCCAAGTGAAAGCGACGGCGGGAAATCAGTAATCATGTTTACTTGTATTCTTCCCGCACTGCCGCTTTCCCAGCCATTTGGAGATGTAGAATAGTACTTGTATTTAATACAGATGTAGTTTCTGACCATTCGGTCATCGGCTTTGGATAAATACTGCCAAACATTCAAAAAGTTGTTCGAACAAATTGACGTTCTGGAGTTTTATCATTCGATTTGGATTTATAAAACGGAATGGGTCATTTTATTCATCCAATGAGCTGTCCGGTGTTTTCACAAGTTAGTCAAATTTCAGCAATAAATTAGCATAACCTGATGTCAAAACTGTGCAGATCACATTTCAGCGCGGAGAGATTTGCGTGTTTATTGACAAAAAGATCTGTCTCCAAAAAGAATCAGTGCACCAGTTGAGTAACAACGATTACAAAGCGGAAAACAACGCTAATTTCGAATTGATAAAACAGAAAGATAGATTTATCAAACTACAGAGAAGGTAAGCCTTAAAACTGCTGTTTAAATGTTTTGTTCAAACGACTTTTGTAAAGTATTAAACTCTGTGGACCGAACGAATAATTTGAACGACTTTCCTAACGCTTTCAACGCGTCAACGGCCTGGAAAAAAGTTTTGTACGCTTTTTTTATAAACGCTTCAAATGGCATGGATGAAAATTCGAACGGTTTTCCAACGCTTCTAATGCTTTCCTAAACCATTTTAACGCAGTTTCCGAACTGCGATCAAACGCTTTTAGGCCGTTTAACAGATAACTGTTTAGTGTACGTTTTCCCGTGGAAGGTCACATTTATCATGTTTTATTATTATTATTATTATGTCTTGCTGTTCTCGCATGGCTTGCCTTCGGACGAGTTAAATATAACGTTTCCGAAAAACGTGCCTAAATGGGCGTAAACTGTGCCTAAGCTGTGCCTAAACTGTGCCTAAGCATTCTGTGAAACGTGCCGAACCTGTGCCTTGTCTGTGGCTTTTATGTTTTTTTTCCTCGTGTGCTTTTGCGTGAAATCCGTGCCTTTCACAGAACGTGAATTGGTGCATAAGCGCGGTGTTACGCTCGTGTACACCAGTAGCGTGCGCCAGGCCAGACACTTTACAACAATCAAAGGCTCCTTGCGAGCGAAGTCGTGAATATGAAACAAACATCGGACCTTTTCCTACCCTACACAAAATAGGTCCTCTTAGATTGTACATATTATGACTACTTCCCTTATTTTGCGGATCCACGTAACAATATCTTTTACCAAACAGAAGAAGGACCTCTAAAACCTTCATGTGTATACGTAGCTAAGGGAGTCCTGGATTATTCTCCAGAGCGTATAGCAAACACGTGGCAAGTAAAATCCACTGTGATTTTTATCAACAATGCTTTGAAGGTGAATTACAGTCCGTATTGCACAATCTCAGCTCGGCAATGTTTGTCAGCCTCACACGAAGGAATGTGTTTACTAGCGAAAATGAAAATTACGGGACAAACTTACCTTTTGCTTCATTATTAATGTCAGATATCCTTGCCAAACAATAATAACAAGTAAAAGAACCCCAACGTTTTCCCAAACCGACGTTTCGTCTCATTGAATATTCGTAAACACAAGGATCGTAATGGCGATCGTATCGTTTACTCTCATGTACTCCATGTATGCTTACCGAAGTGTAACATATCAACAATTTAATATAAATTTAATATAAAGTTTACGATGAGCGAGTGACTTTTTCCAGTAACTGCGATAAGTCGTATTCATGACTTAAAAACGAAGCAAGTTTTATTTAAGCGTACCTGTGTTTGAAGTTTTTGCAACTTTGATAACAACAACAAATGGCGAGTTCAAACTTGCTTGCACGTTTTGGCAATATAATTGCTTTCTTTCCCTTTTTAATCCTTATTCTTTCTCCTGTTAAACGTATATTGTCCCTTTCAGCAAAATCTGTCAAAGTTCTTTCCTTTGGTACGCAGAAATCCGCATTTTTATATTCAATGAAGTGATGGAATTTTAAAACCTTTTGCCGCCATGAATGAATTTCTTCGAGGTCTTCAACGTCGCAAACTGGCCTGCAGGCGCTTGGTTAATCCACGTTTTAACACAAATAATCGCTTCTTGTTTGGCGTAAAATGCTGTAATTCACCTGTACATGTAGAATTTCTTTCTTGCGTATCATCTGATTTGCTCCTTTTTTTATCGAAAAATCCCTGACGAAACATGCGAGTGCTCCATTTTTAAATTTTCTTCAAAATCCCACTTAGCCAACTGAATGCAACGTAAACGACGCACTCAACCAATGATGAGTGAGAAATATTTATGCTCGACCAACCGGGATCAAGTAATCATGCCCTCTTGATTACCAAAAGTGCCCTTGTGATTAAGGAAAAATGCCCTCTGTCTCAGCCAATCAGCATTCAGTAATTATGCCTGCAAACTATATTTTGAACTGTTTTCATTTTGCTCTGTAGAATCTTTGTGTCCAAATTATTAAGTTGCATGTTTGGTGACATTGGCAACATCACATAGAAACTACAGTAGGACAGTAGGGATGCGAAATGTTATTGTGTATATGTCGGCAGGACACTGTATCCCTTTAACCCACTGACACCTCAAAATGCCTGAAACTGCCACAGGACCACAAAAAAAAAAACTACTGTATCAGGTTTGACTGGCATAATGAAAAGATTTCTCATGTTGCAAACAACGTTTTGGATAGTTTGCTTGCAATTTGCCTCGACAGTGGTCAACAAGGCTCTCCTTCAATATGCCTACAGCAACGATTCACGTACTTCTAAAGCTGCAGTTGCTTCACATAACAGGAGCCAGAATTACATGTACTGTATTTCCTCAAATAATAGCCAGGCAATATTTCCCCTTCTAAAGGGGATGATCATTTCAAAGTACACTGTACATGTAACAATTTTCTCAATGGAAGTTGTGCTGTACATGTATGTATTTTTTTTTTTCTCCATTGGTGCATTAATTGTAAAGTAAACTTAACATACAACTGTACAGGCTGTTTTGGCTGTTCTTAATTGGGTATTCTTTAATGCATGATAAAAACCAGATACCACGCAGCTCTTTACAACCCCTAATTTCATTGGACCTGGATATTACATAGCTCTATTGTTTTCAGGGCTAGGGTCCATTGTTGTGTTGTTTGTTCTATTGTTTTCTCCGCAAATCAGAGAAGACCTTGTAAGAGCTGCGTACTGCCCCTTAAAAACAGTGTCTTCATATTAGTCACCATCAAATCTAGCAGCCTGATTCTCAGACGGTCCGAGGTTACTCGCACTCACTCCCTGCTCTCCTCATCTTGTCCTTTGTTTGAGGTCTTGTTCTTGCTGCCATCAGTTGTTGTTAGTTGTGTTTTCTCCATCAGGAATTTCAAGAATGGGACTGAACACACTCTGATTGGTGGATACATGTATATTCAATAGGTCAAGAACAAGTGCTCAAACAAAGGACATCGGATGGGGAGAGGACGGACTGTCAGTGTGAGCGACCTCCATCCATCTGAGAATCAGCTACATTGAGTAATGCTGTGTCTGATTTCCCCTCAGGGTCATGCTATGGGTTACTGTTATGGAGCGATGGAAAGAAGAATGTATTTGAGGGATTATTTCAATTATTTTCCCACATGGAGAATGATTATTAGAGGGATGTGATCAATTGAAGGGGACAGCTGTTAAAAAGTCACGGTAATAGGGTCAACATCCATGTGAGCAGCTTAGGAGCCAATACATGTATGTGATTTTACCCTTTCCACTGATAATCCAATTGTTTTCTGTTCCTTTCAGGATAAAACAGAACTCCTGCAGGTGAAGGCTCTAGCTCCAGACATGGCTGTGTTCTTTGTCAAGTGTAATAGGAATCCGCCTGCTGAACTTACAGACTCTATGACAGAATCTGGGCGAAATGAAGTCCTTAACAACTTGAGTGAGGAGAAGGCTGGTTTCATTCCAGGAATGGTAAATGGTGAGAGCAGCACAAGTATTGAGGCAAACACAAAGACCAGTAAGACAAGACTATTTGACCAGCTCTGTGAATTAAAATACCTTTCCTTGGAAACAGACAGTGACAATAGTACCACAGAAAGCAATGCACAGCCCACAAACTCTTCTATCTTGTTGGCCAGTCGACCAAAATCAAATTTCATTGAAGACTTTTCACTTTTCCCATGTTTTCTACTTTTTGTGCGACAAGTACTTCAGTACAATGTTGTTTGGGCGGCAACAGTTCTAAACGAAGCACATGTAAGGGTTCTAGGAATGTTCATTACAACTGCATTCGATATGGCTCGCGATATGGTTATCACCCCTCGGAGACTTGATTATGCTAGAGAGAAGGAAGAAGACCTGTACACAGCCCTTATGGAGAGTGCTAGTCGAAAGCAGGAAGAAATTAGAGATCTAATACACTCAGCTATTTGCTCACTAACCCCAGACATATTGAAAGAAGTAGAAGACCTGAAGTTTGAAGGCGTAAAAGTTATTGCCGATGAACAACTTGTAAATCCTAAAGATCTCCAGCACTGTACAACAGTCATTCAGGAACTTGTTCTTGCAAGAATCAACAACTCTGTGGCTCAGGGTTTGATTAGCTCTGTGAGGTACCTCCAAGACAATTTTGTTGGGACTCTTAAACGGTGCATTGAAAGCTTGGAGAAGATGGACGCTGAAGGAATCCACGAGAATGGGGAGTCTGCCACCACATCCCTGCGACATGTGAGTACAATGTTGACTTAAAATGTACAGTACATGTACATTCATGTCTGAGTATTTTTTTAAAAGTGGGCAGAGTCTGCCCTGTGTGTTCAGCACATTGTTGGTTGAGCCTTGGAGTCTCTTTCACTCCCAGAGTTGATTATGAAGACGTGTATTTCTAACTTATTGAGTTTGTGGATGAAATTCTATTTTGTGACCATTCAAATGAAGCCTTCTCGACAGTACTTTTTGCATGGCTCTATTTGTTTTTCATTTGTTTGGGATTTTTCCTTAATTTTGGGCTGGTGGGGCTTAAAAAATAAGAAGGGAAGGGAATTATTGAGTGTACTGTATGTTATGTGTGCTGAGAAAGAAGATTCCTATACAAACATACAATGTACAAATCCTTCTAAACTACTAGTCCCCAGGGATGTAGCTAAGAGCCAGCCACAGGCTAATTTCACCAGCTGAAAGACAACTTATCACCGGCTGAAATTTCACTAGCAAACAAAGACATGGGGTGATTTTGAAGGTGCAGAAGCCTGAAAAACCGTCTGGATTTGTTAATGAGCCTGCTCAGATTTTTCTTAGCTACATGTACAACCCTGAGTGCCAGTGAAAGCAAATTGGTAAACAAGGGTCAATTCAATAAAACGTTTATAAGCATAATTTACAAGGGTTGCCATTGTTTCAGAGGTTAAAAACGATAGCTACAGTGTACACTTCAAAATTACACTAATTTTGTTAAAGTTTTATTGAATTGACCCCAGGAATCCAATAAAAAAAAACATTTGACCCTGGTACTTACATACTTACATACTTTATTAACTCATCCCTGATGAGGCTTTTCAGAGTTACATGATTGTACTTACACTGTAAACCTATAAATACGGTTGTACATATTATGAAAATACTATGATAAATAATAACAATTTTAAGTGAATCGAACTCATGACCTCTGGCCTTAAGGATAAATATCTTAAATGAAATGGACACTGTCCCAGCTGATCCATGTATATCGTGTTTTCATGATTAATAGCTACAGTGTATAGTTAGGAGTTTGCCTTATCCCTCCTTTGTTTCTGATGTTGGATCTCATTCTCATAAGTGTACAATCTACATGATTGTGTATGTAAAAGCTCCATGAGACATGTGGATTTTGAGCTATTAATACAATGTGAGACATCATTCATTCATTCATTCATTCATTCATTCAATACAAAGACAAAAATCACCAAAAGTGACAAAGACAAAGAAATATTACATGTAACTTATAGAGTACCAAAGTGATGACGTCACAAAAACTATATTTGAGAAATTATGGGATTTGATTAGATATTCGGAAAGGGCATGACGAAAAACGCCCGCTTGCCAAAAATCAGCATCCTAGTGAAATTTGGGGGCGAGATATTGGCCCTTTTATGCTCCGATGACTCCATACAAACGTGAAACCCTACTAATTTTGCCTTGGTTCATTACATGTATGTAATGAACCAAGGCAAAATTAGTAGGTTTTGTATGGAGTCATTGGAGCATAACAGTGTCATTATCTCACCCCCAAGTTGCAATAAGATGCTGATTTTTGGCAAGTGGGCATTTTTCGTCATGCCCTTTCCAAATATCTAATCAAATCCCGTAATTTTCCAAATTTCAATTTCTGTGATGTCACACTTCGGTATTCTATTAAAAAGACAAAATAATAGCTAAAAAAAAACGAATGGCAATTTTGATTTCTTGACACCTGTCAAAAAATCAAATCTGACAAACTTTAATCCACTTCCATCCTTGTAATCCTGCACTCCAAACTATTTTGCTCTATAGAATCATTTTATCCAATTTAGATGTATATTTGGTGGCATTTGGAGATAAAACATGGAATTAAGGATAGCAAAACTTTGATTATTTCAATGGGACAGCGCCCCTTTAAGGGTGTCAAAGGTTAACCATGTTATCAATCACTGTGTTCCTAATTTGTTCAAAGACTGGTAAATTTTCAAATTTCAAAGTATTTCTTAACTGCATGCCTATTGAAACAGTTTCTAAAGTTTTGGCATGATTTTTAAGGGCTTCAAAAGATATTTCACATGGTTTGGAAGAGTCAAGAGCTGCAATGTCATTGAACTGATAAGTTGCTCTTTGTTGTAGCAGACATCAGCTGTACGCACTTACTAAATCCTATAATTTTAATCAACAGGTTTTGGACTCCGCCTACCAAATTGAAGTCACAGTGCGAGCTAGTTCTTCGCTTGCTCGGTTGTTGTGGGAAAAGATGAAACAAGCCATCCAAACTCTGCCAGGCCAAGCTCCTCCTAAGGTTGATGGTGCCTGGAAAAGGAAAGTAGCACAAGATATGCTGACAAGTCTGAGTGAAACTCGATTGGCAAGGCATATATGCTCACAGTTCAGACTGCGGCTGCAGAAATCCCATGAAGCTTTTTCTACTTCACTGAGAATACTTGAGGCTCACCATTGCGGAAGGCTTGAAAGAACTGAGGAGAAGCGGATGAGAGTGCGAAAATGCCATGCTCCCAAGATTGCGAGACTTGCCCTAGAAAGCACTTCACTCAGAGATGTGGTAGTGTTTGGGATGCCGCAGATGGGTCGGGAGGTCGGCAGGGGGCAATATGGAGTTGTATATTCTTGTGAACGCTGGGCTGGTCATCATCCATGTGCTATCAAGTCTGTTGTTCCTCCTGATGACAAACACTGGAATGATTTGTCTTTGGAATTTTTTTACACAAGGTATAAATTGTACAGTGACTTGCACGTGTACATTTGATGATCACCAGGCATTGCCACTGCTGTTCAAAAAAATAATGTTGAGCAGTTGATTGTTCAAATACATGTAGGCTGTTAAACAAGTTGTGACTTGTTGGACCATGACAGCCAATTGTTTTAATCTGTTTAATTAATATATTTTCTACTCATTCAACAAGCTACAAAATCATTCAACATTTTTCCAGCAACAATTGCCAAAAAATGTGGAACTATGTATCATTTGCTTAACATACATGTGTAACAACATTTCTAGTGTAAAAGGCATGCAAGAGCCTACATGGACAGACAGTGTACATGGGTTTACTGGGTGTCTCAAAAATTCAGGGGACTTCCGAGAAATGGGCCAAGATACTTATAAAGACCCATTTGAATTTTTGGATCACTCTAGAAAACCCATGTGGGTTCTTCAGATTATCTACATGTAAGATACTGGGCTACAGTACATGTACATGTAGTTGTAACAAAATGCCAAATGGAAAGTACACTTGAACCCATGTAAGTAGCTAAGAAATGACATAGTTTATTGCCTTTATTGAATGCCGTTATGACGTTATTAAAAATCTAACCCAACTCAGGCCATGAAAAATAGAGTTTGAGCAATAATATGCCATTTCATTTTAGGGAAACATAACAAGTATGGCTAGCAGTCCCCCCACCCCCCACCCCCCTTCATGATGGCAGTTTTCAGGACCCCTCCCCCTACCTTTCCGGGAGTGTTAATGAAACCGTCACCCCCACCCCCTACCCCTCTCTCTCCCCGCTCCCTCCAAGATTACTTGATGACAGAACTGCTAATTACCATTTCTTTCTACTGCCACTAGATCCATTCCAAAACACAGCCGAATCGTCTCAATTATAGGCTCAGTTATTGACTATAGTTACGGCGGAGGGAGCTCCCCTGCTGTCCTGTTGGTCATGGACAGGTTACAGCGAGACCTGTACCAAGGGATCAAGACTGGTCTGAACTACAGAGGGAGGCTGTTGGTTGCCCTTGACGTGGTGGAGGGAATTCGGTTTTTGCACAGTCAGGGACTGGTGCACCGTGACATCAAGCTCAAGAATGTCCTGGTAAGTAAATTCTCATGTATTGTACTAAACATTTGTGATTTATTTAACTTCACCCCTGACCATGGTTTTCCACATTCTCAGTTGGATGCCAAGAACCGCGGTAAGATTACAGACTTGGGATTCTGCAAGCCGGAAGCCATGATGTCTGGCTCCATTGTCGGCACGCCTATACACATGGCACCAGAGCTGTTTTCAGGCAGATACGACAACAGCGTGGACGTGTATGCATTTGGTATTCTGTTTTGGTACGTCTGTGCTGGCACTGTGCGGCTTCCATTGGCGTTTGAACAGTGTGCCAGCAAAGATCACCTGTGGTCAGCTGTTCGGCGTGGCGTCCGACCCGAGCGCTTAGCGAACTTTGACGATGAGTGTTGGACTTTGATGGAGGCCTGCTGGTGTGGGGATCCGTGTGGCCGACCGCTTCTGGGAGTTATTCAACCGAAGCTGATTGAAATTATCAAAAGAGCAGAAAACCGCCGCGGAACCTCTGTCAAACAACGCCAGCAAAACAGGCCTTTCAAAGAGCTCGAGGTTCTGTAATGAACAGGTCTCGTTAGGAAGATGCACTGTAAGTCTGACAATCCAAGTTTGGCAGCGAGTGAGTGAAATCAGGAACCGTGAAGTTTCTTACTTGCGTAAGGCTAAACCATCTGACTGATGTTTACATGTAACGTCTGTACTATAAGAAGGTTGTATTCCAAACAACTGCTTTACTGAGTCAATGTACAGTTAAGAAAACTCGGGATTGTAACAAACTAAGAGCAGAAATCGGGCCGGATATCTATGCGTAAGTTAAACAGAAAATGGTTCACACGTTGCAATAAGAAGAAACATTGGCTATGCACGAGGGAGAGTCAAACTGCGGCTGGTGTTTCAATTGTCAACTCGGAAGTATGCTTTTCTTATCGAGTGGATTGAAACTCTGAGAATGCAAGAGTGTTGGCAAAATCTGGTCAAAACGGTCCGTCGCCTTTTAGCGACTTTCGTGCTCGTTCAACTTGAGCTTAAACCAGGTCAACTGCAATTTTTTTTTTAAACTTCGAGGTGTAAACAGCTGGCCTTTTCGCAGTTTTAGCAATCACTTTTTAGTCGCATTATAAATTCAAATTGTAACGATCAGTTTCTAACGATGACAGAAAGCTGTTGAAATTTATCTTTCAGAATTAAAATTGTGGTTCTCTTCTTTCAAAGAATGCCATTGCACAATATGCCTTGCGATGGGCTCGCTCTTAATGTCCTTTGAGACTAGATGTTCGTATACTTCAGACTTCAACAGAAAGAAAATCGTAAAATGTCTTTTGGCGTTGCGCTCAAATGTAGTTTTTTGAACTGAATATGTAAATATTGGGCCATAGGTTTATTGCGATGAAAAAGATATTTTTTATTAATGAATTGTGCGAATTTGCATGTATTTAATTAACCATAGACTGTTCACAATACCATATTTCCCCGTGTATTCGTCGAGTTCGATTATTCAATTCGTTTAGCCGCCATCTTGAATGTCACAGCGCGAAAAAAACTGGGGAGAGTTCATTTCAACTTCAACTTCAACTATATTAAGTCAGTAAAACCAATAGGCATCACACTAACTGTAAAACTATGTATGTAATATAAAATAAGATTAAGATATGTACAATTATGGGTAAAAAATAACTAACTAAATAATGTGAGCAATTACACAATAATTGGATGATCTGGACGAACACACGGGAAATATGGGACTGTGAATAGTCTAAAATAACCACGTTATTGGGGAAAACGCACAAACGAACAATACTGATACTGAAAGGCACAATGTCAAATTAAAGTATAAAAGTAAAAGAAATTGGAGGAATCCAGGGGTGAGTTTTTTCTTAATGGGCATTAATAATTACGAATCAGAAATCCATAAATATAATGTATATATCTTTGCTAATAAATTATTTTTCGCTAATCGTCAGTTTCTTTTTGCTCGTTTGTTGTATTTGCAACACCACAAAACAGTACAGTAATAACATTACAAGTGTTTGTCAATAATGTACGATAGACGACTATATATAAACTAGACCTTGTAGACGCTTTTCAATTGAGTGTCGAAAGTAATTAAGCGATTGCTTTGGTTTTGGATTGCTACGCGTTGTGATTGGATAAAAACGTTCGCGCCACTTTCTCGACCAATCAGAAGTAAAGCCAAAACCAATCGTGACTTGCCTGGACGCTTTTTCCCGCGCTTTTCGCCGGCTACACGTATTTGCTTCGAGTTCTGATTGGTTCATTGGATTGTCTGTGCCTGTTGTGATTGGTCAAAGTGATTACTTTGGTTTTTGGTCCGCCATATGAAAATGACGGGGTGTCCTTTTAGAATTTCGTTAGATGGGCATGGTTGAAAAGAAGTTTTATCGTTAAGAGCAACTAATTGTAAATTTTATGTGGAAGTTTCCCCCCCCCCCCCCCCCGGATTTTGGAGATTTGAGAGTAGATAAGGTAATATGTGGTGTAGGAGAAGTAAATTCGGATGTGCGTAGGCTAATAAATTGATTTAAAGGTTGTTTGTGTAAAGGGTATTCGTTTATAGCGGTGTGGGAGGAAAGCGTGAAGGGTGAATTGTCTTGTGAGCGTTTAAAGAGGTTTTAAAAGACACTGGCCTATTTCTAGTAGCTGGTATTAATAGATTAAAAAGGGTGAAACCCGTACGAAAAATTATAGCCTGAATGACATAGCGAGAACCCGGCCTGAAGTGATTTTTACGGCCTGCATTGAACGAGACAAAGTACGCTTAAAACGAGCCATTCTTTTCGGTCTTGTCTCGGCGATAATCTAGCCTGCATAACAGGCGTTATTGGGGGCGCTCAAGCGGGTTTTGGGGCGCGAGCGCGTAGCGCGAGACACGAGCGCGAAGCGCGAGAACAAAGAGGCCTCGATTCTGCAGAGAAGAGTTTCTACACTAGATAGAGCAGCCTAAATTAGTGGAAAACTTTCTGCTTTGTAATACATGCAGAATTTGGGAAAGTATTCCCTCAATTTTGTTGGATCATATTGATCATTTGCAATCTGATATTTCAACGAATTATGCTGATGAGGCCGTTTCCAATAAGCAAGGGTAGACATCTGCCGTTGGGATCTCTAGTCTGATGGGAAAAAAGGATGGTTTATGTGATAACATAACGCCCCGAAGAGTGAGAAGAGAGAATTTGAGGTGAGCAATTACATTGTACATGGAACATTAATGAAACGTGATTTTCTTCCATCGTTCATTGTTCTTTCAGCATTTCTTTCATTGTTCAGTGATAAGATTTGCTGCTAAAAGCATAATCAATAATTTGAATGACACAGGCTGGAAAACTTCAATTTTAATTAAATGAGAAATAGAACATGATGTTATATGTCAACAATCACTTTGACCGAGGTTATGTCAAGGATGCTTATATTAGTATTTGTTTTACACAGGAAAAAATGAAGTGGCATTTATTGAGATAACTTGTAATGCATTTGTTAAAGATGTTATGGCTAACATGTTATAAGCTTATTAGTATTTGTGAAAGAAGGGGTACGTGACTCAGACAAAGTTTGCTGTCAGCTCAAAGGCTTTGTATGAGCGTGACCCGGGGGGGGGGGGGGGGGGTAAGGTATTCCCTTATATGACCCATACGGGGACGTGCCGCTGGACAGGGTATGGTATAATTTAACGCGTCTGTCCTTAACAGGGTATGGTTCCAGTTAACGTATCGCTTGTGGTGACTTCCCTTGTCGTGATTAGCATATTCATGCGAAGGTGAAGTCGTTTTCGTTTCAGATCCGTGTACTTTTTAAAGCTCAGATTAATAACCACGCACGAGTCGTGTCCTAGACAGGGTCCTAAAATAGAGGGTGTTGTTCTACACAGGGTAGGTATTTTCGTTTCTTTTTTGTCCTAAACAGGGTCAGAGTCTCAGACCCTCAGCGGCACCGCCAAATATTGGACAAGTACCCCCCCCCCCCCCCCCCGGGAGCGTGATGTGTTTTGGATATGAAAAATCGGTGAACGTGATTTGAACGTTTTTGTGGGCTTCAAATACAATAAATACAAGGCAATGTTACATTAGGAAGTGAAAAACTGATTCAAGAAATGTAAATTTTGACTTGAAATTCAACAAATTATGTGACGAGGCTGCACGGTTTAATCCGATCATCGGACCTCCAATCTATTAGCCCTTCAGCGATAAGAAAACATTTCATGACTTGTGCCCAGAGGCAAAGAGAAAAGTTTTTTTTTGTATTCTTATATGACTAAGATGTTTGCATCGCTAGCTTGAAAAGAGATGCGTAAATAGGTTCCAAATGATCTGTATTATCCCAAACTGAATTAACTGCCGTGTACCCAAATTTTAACTTTATCCTAATAAGCAGTAGCCTAAACAAACCCGGGGGGGGGGAGGGGTTTCTCCCATATATAAGCTATACGGGTATGTGCCGCTGGATGGGGTCGAAGTTTTGGCCTTCTAGGTCTGAGATGGGGTCTTAGTTTTGCCCACTAAGTCTGAGATGTGGTATACTTTTCCGTTCAATTTTCGAATTAAGTGTTTTGTCATTTTTTTTTTCGGTACAGTTTTCATCTGGAACCGTGCCTGTAGAGGTCGATTCAATGAGCGTCTATGGGTTTGACGCCTAATTCTGTCAATTTGTGTAAACAACCATTTTTTTTTTGTATAAAGAGCCTTTTACCAAATTTAACTGTTTGGTCTGAGATGGGGTAGCGAAAATAGAAATTTTAGGTCTGAGATGGGTAGAGGTTCTTAGGTCCCAACGAAACACAAACACAAACAACTAAAACATTGCGGAGTACTCGCTCCCCTCCCACAGCCCCCCCCCCCCCCCCCCCCCCCCGGCTAAACAACCGTATTTATATTACCTAACAATTAATTACAATTATAGAGCGTATGCACATGACGTCACGGCGGCCATATTGGTGTACCAAAACAATAGAACGGCGGCCATGTTGGTGTACCAAAACAATCCTGTGGGATTTGAACGCTTTTCTTATGTTAACACTTTCTTTTGTTCCAATAAATTTGCATAGCTGCTTGCCACGTGAGTGCATACGCTCTATATAAGCGAACGCCAACGTCCGATACCGGATGAATATTTTTTAGATAAATCTTAAACTTAAAGGGAGACTACTTTGTAAAAGCCCGCAAGGGTTTCTTTAGTCTTCCTCCCAATTTTCATTTAATTATTAAAAATCTACCTTTATACATTTATTATTATGGGAATAAACTGTTACTGTGCCGTTTATCGACACGCGTTCATACAAGCAAAGCAGAACAAAAGGTCCTGAAGATGACAACGCGAATTTCTTTTTGAGCAAAAATCCTGTCTTTGAGTCTATATTCTGAGGGATACTGATTATATATTGTAAAGTTTGGAGAGTATATAGGCTGCAATTGGATAAATAAGAGAGCTGCTTACTTTCGAGTATTCGTCCAACGGGTATAAACTTTTCTATTACTACCTGCGGCCGCATAAACAGCATTAATAAACGTATCCTTTCAGTAGAGCCGCAATGGACAGATTATCATTTCTTTTCACCATCATTGAAACCTGCCTTTTTTGGCCATGGACCACTTTACCGCTTGGTTCTATATGCTTCGTTTCTAACGGCTCAGTAGCCTGCGTGGCAAGCGTTCGAAGGGGAAGGGGGAGAATTGAGGCGCGCGAGAACGCGAAGGGCGCGCGAGGAAGGGGGGAAGGGGTTTTGTGTGTCTTACCCTTTGTATGACTTGGAGTCTTATATCAATGCTTTTGTCCCAAACAAAACAAAACAAAACAATCCTGGTCCATTTGGTATAGATTCGTCTTAAACTATTTGTGCTCCTTATAGCCAAGGAAATAGTGTTTTTTGGTTCTAATGCAGGTAGTCAGTGTAAGCGATGAGTTTAACAGCTATATTGTATAATTTTAGTCGCATGATAACATGTGTGTCAGATCTTGTTGAAATTACGAATTTTGGTAATGAGTTGTATACTTATCTTTCTAATTTAACACAAAAAGATTGCCTTATGTTAACTGAAGTTCCTGATGTTGTTTGTACTGGGAGAGTTAACTTTCAATTTATTAGAGTATAGTGAAAGTTATTATGGAAATTACATTATTTAAATGACAGTATAATAGACAGGGGCGTAGCTACCTGTACGCACGTACGCACGTGCGTACCTGAAAAAGTCGAAAAAAAGAAACATTTGGGACTTGAGGGTGGGGGGAGGAGGTAGGGGGAGTGTTTGAAAACAGTGATTATGCGTACCTCTGAAAAAGTCCTGGCTACGCCCCTGAATTAGAAGAGAGTTGTTTACCTTTCTTTGAGGCTTTTGAATCGTTATTACGTGATAATTATAAGTCATTTATTTTGACAATAATAATTTATACAGTCGCTACTTTTGAGACAAGTGATGGTGTATTGAAAGTGTTTGATTCACATAGTAGAGATCAGAATGAATGAATGATCCATGTGGGACGTGTGTATTGACTGAAGTTAGTTCTCTTGAAGAGTTCGAAGAGTTTGAAGTAAAAGGAGTGAAGATATCCTTAACAGCCCAATCATAGTACTCGCAGAGTTCTTGGTATTTTGGGTTGGTATGTGCCTCCCCGATCTCCAAATTTGGACCCCGTTTTAGAAAGAATTTGCGCTCAAAATGATACCCCGTTTTAGAAATAGGTCAATTTGTAAGACTCCGTTCTAGAAAAAATGGCTGCTGATAATCTGAAGCTTTCGTGCGTTCGAAATATTATACCCCGTTCTAGGAAACGTCTCTAAAAATGGATACCCCGTTCTAGATCAGGAGTCCCAAAATCACGACCCCGTTAGGCGGCACATACCCGTATAGGTATTTTGGGGGAGTACCCCTTCCCCCTCGGGTAACAACCAAACCATGAACGACCATGATTTCCAGAAAGTTACAGAAAGTATTGATCATACGACTGAACGAAACGACTGATCATACGACTGAACGAAAAAAAGCGTGTAGCAGATTTCCTTGGCGAGACTGAAACGGAAACTGTTGAAAGTTCAAACCACTCGAATTAATTTGGGAAAAAAAACATGGAACTAGCCCAATTTCCTGAAAATGTCTTCTAATAATTCGCTCTAAAATATTGTATTTGCATCGTGTTTCCTTGAAAATGTTGTTTAAAACGGATTGGAACCGAAATATCTCACCACTAGGGCAGTGAGGAGCTAATTAGTCAGCACAATTGTTTCTTTCCCATGGCGGGCGGTTATGTGCAAGTTTTATCGAACTCAGTAGAGAATAATTTATGAGCTGTTACAGAGGTTATCGCTTCAGAAGGGGAGAGCTTATGCTATATGGATTGATTACGGATCTGAAATGCAAGGCCTGCTTTCTTAAAGCTTTTTTACACCTTTACTGAAAAAGGCAAATTTAAAAGTAAAAAATCCAAACTGGCCTTTGTTCCACGGATCACTGTTTTCATTTGAAACAAGGAGGTGGATCCGCAGCGGAAAATTCAGAAAGGTTACCAAGCAAGGGCGGGCTGGTGGGAGCCTTTAAAGACGATGCCTTGACAGCAAGCTACAAAACTAACCACCTACCCCCCATCCCCGCCCCAACACCCCTTTGCCCACTGGTTTCTTTTGTCCACACGCCTTGATCAAGTGGTGATCAGTTACAAGAGAGGGCTGATTAAACAGGGTTACTACAGTACACAGTGTAGGCCTGGATACATTAATTGGATAAAAAAAAAGCCACGTTTGGGCACATTCCCGCGCTTGATCAGTTCCGGTGCTATACTTTGGTCATTTTGAATGTTTTATTTTTACATCTTTTCTAGTTGTAATGGCAAAATAACGATAAGTAAAGTAGTAAACTATTGTCTTACAACGGGATTTCACCGATTACAATTTCCAGGGGGGGGGGGGGCGGGGGGGGGCTTTTGAAGCCTGCTCCAACTTTGAAGTCATGTGATTTTAAAACGGTGGAAGCTATGACCATAACATTATCACGTTCTCAGGTAAATTAAGGCATGGCTCGCCAGTTATTTCGCCCAAAAAGTGAAGGGGTGGTCTATCTTCTGAGGCTTTATTTGTAACAGCGTAAAACTTTGGAAGGCTAAATAAGTTTGCAATTATTGTCATTTTGACATGTAAATGTTATGCAAATTAGGTCACGTGACTTATTACGGCCAAAAAGTCTTTAGAAATCTTTAAGCAAAAATGGCACCAGTTTATACCAATAGTCATCTATTTTTACTGTTCTTAAATGGTTCCCAAAGTCAGCAACAAAGGATCTGTGCCCGGACCTTTTGAAATATTTTATTAATTTTGAAAATAAACGACATTTTTTACTAGTGCCCAGTCCCCTCAAACAAGTAATTTAATTTTCCAGGCTTTTATTTTGATTATCTTACAAAGTCCGGGCACCGGAAATGATGTACCTAATAGGCAAGACATTATAATCCCAAAGACAGCTTCCGGAGAATAAGCAAAACTGGTGCCATTTTGCTTAAAAGAATTTTGAGCTAAAAATAGCCCTGTCTGGTCATGTGACTTAATTTGCATACCTCATGGATGACAAGATGACAACTTTTTCAAACATATTAATCTGTCAAAGTTTTACGTTTGTATATCTTAATCCTCAGAAGATAGACCACCCCCTCACTTTTTGGGCGAAATAACTGGCGGCCCATGCCTTAATTTTCTTGAGTTGGCGTCCTTTTTTCAACAACATTGACGTTTCCATAGCAACCGCTTTCTGTCGCCTATGTTTTTAAAAATTAGCATTTTTCGCTTTGAATTAGAATTAGAATAAGTATTTTCCACTTAATTCAGCGATACTTTATCAAATTATGTGTAATTGTTTATTAATTAAGATTAATTACCGGTAATTTGAGGAAAACGTGTGATTTAAAATGTCAAAATCCAGGATGACGAATCATTTCTATGCATAATAACATTATTGGTAGTCGGGAAGCATGCCAAGGCAGTCCGACTTCTAAATTCAGTTTTGTTTTTCCGTAAGATAAGTCTGTTTCAAGTGGTTTGTAGCCTGCGGCTAAGTGTTTCTGTTTCAAGTATTTTTGAGGTTAAGAGTTTAGATAAATTGATTAAAAGGTTGGCGTTTTCTCGAATGGCTTCACATTTAGAAATATATATGATGCTGTTGCATTTACCGAAGTCTTAAAAAATCCATTTGAAGTCCACAGATCGGTTTTAATATTCCATACTAATTTTGAAGACAGACATTTCTTCGCGTATTGACAAATAAAAATGACCACAAAGTGACGTCATATCACTTGACATAGGAACTTCAAGGTCATAAGAGATCGGATAGCGACTAACTGAAAACAAGATCAGAACTCTAAAATGAAAGTTGACCTTCAGCGCATAAACGTGTCCATTACTCTCCTATTTCAAACCATGCGAATTTGTGTCAGTGCTAAGACATGAAAGGCAAATTTGGTTTATTCATCAATGGACTCCAAATGAGAAACATCTTTAAGCTTCATATCATAACAATTGGATTAATTCTCGTGCCTTAGTGGTACTTACAAGACCCTTAAACCCGACTTTAGTACTCGTAGAGATCTTGTTTGATTGTAAAACTAAACTTTAGCAGTACATTTGCTTTACTTTCCGTTTTTTTTTTAACCGAAATAAACACGTTTAGACTAATCCAAGATGGCGGACAATAAAATGGGAAATTTATTTCTAGCATATTATCCCGGATATTATCTGTCTGTGGATATTGTCAAAATGTCATAAAAATGTCCTTGTCACTTGAGAAAGCTTTTTTCAATCCAGGGATCAATTCAATAAAACTTTTACAAGTGTAATTTACAAGTGTAGCTATTGTTTTCAACCTCTGAAACAATGGTAACACTTGTAAAGTACACTTGTAAAAGTTTTATTACGTACAATATTCAGCAATTTTTATTGATCTAGTAGAGAACAGTTGCATTGTGGGAGATTATCAGCAATGAACAGTAGAAACCACAACTACAAACCAATGAGAGGTGCCGGATCTGTGACAAAGATCTGGATCAGTAGAAAAACTTGAATAAATGTAAAATAACACGGCAAACTGATCCGTACGGCCGAGAAAAGATTGACTCAAGAAAAATAAAGTAAAATAAAAGATATATATTTTGTGCCCGATATTTCGGTTTGAAACACAAACCTTCGACGGGGGCTAAAATAAAAATGAGTATATACGTTAATATCGTTACAATTTTAAAAGTTTGAAATATGGAACCAAGAAACATGATAGGTTACTACATAGTCGGTGAGACTAAACGCAGACTCAACGAACGCTTTGGAGAACATCGCCGCTCAGTGACTAAACCTCATTTACTACAGACGCCTACTCCAATCTCACAACACTTCAACCAGCCAGGCCACTCACTCAATGATATCATACTCATTCCCATCGAGCTCATGAAAAACATAAGAGACTCTGTCAGAAAGGCGCGTGAAGCTCATCTCATCGACAAAGCAAAAACACTAGAACCTTCGGGTATTAATAAACGCGATGAACTGCACTAATTATGTTATCTTTACAAAACTGCCTGTCATTATTTAGTCAACTATTATATTTGTCAGTTTATCATAGGACGCTTTTTTTATTTACCTGTTTATGTAGTAACCTATCATGTTTCTTGGTTCCATATTTCAAACTTTTAAAATTGTAACGATATTAACGTATATACTCATTTTTATTTTAGCCCCCGTCGAAGGTTTGTGTTTCAAACCGAAATATCGGGCACAAAATATATATCTTTTATTTTACTTTATTTTTCTTGAGTCAATCTTTTCTCGGCCGTACGGATCAGTTTGCCGTGTTATTTTACGATTATCAGCAAGGCATTGTGGGATACAAAAATAGCAATAGAGTTTACGAATTCATATATCGCTCGGTCTATATATATAGATATTTATAGACAGAGAGATAGAGATAGATTGTTTATTATACAGCTAATACTTTATATAATTATGTTATCTAAAAAATGGAAACAAAGGTTACGTAAACAAAACAAAGGATCTAAATTACAAGCAAAATCAAACTTGAGAAATAACAATCACATAACAAACAAGAAAACAAAAATAAAGACTAATAAACAAACTAAAGTGACAGATGTTACGTAACCATTTCAACGCAACAAAATCCCCTTTAAGGAACCCAGAATGATCACAGAGAGCCAATGTCATAAACAAAGTCCCTAGCTGAGCAGGATCATTAAACAATAGTAATAAATTCTCCTCTCAGGGCCCCTGAATGACAGAGATGCAAAAAAAATAAAATAACAAAATCGCTCAACAGCCTTCGAAGCAAAAACAACCACGAGTAGCAATTGAAAGTAACAAAGGATCTTAATAAAACAAAACTAGATAAGTGACAATCATTAACAAGCAAAATATGTGAAACGGTGTAATTAATCGTAATTAATGCGGTGTTTGGCACAAAATTCGTGTCTTTTGTTAAGACCATGTGGAGTCAGCGTGAACAATTGTGTGCAAGGTCCAATAGGCTTCCCTGGTAAGTAACAATTGGTCTAAGTGTTAAGGAGTTTGGAATGCTCTAATTTATTCGATGACAACAAAACTAATTTGAGAAATGGCATGTTCAGAACTGTTGAAATTCACCGCCTATCCTCATGTTCTCTTATTATTAAGTATACTTGACTTAATATTTTTTGGACGAACAGGATAAGTTTTAATTACCGAATAGGATATTGGCGACCTGTAGCTGAGCTTGAGAATTTGGAACCCGGAAGTAAACAGAATTCTTACACAGATCACTTCTTTTATCACATTTAGGATGGATGCTACTACATGTACAAGCAGCAAAATATTTAATTGTATCATATTTTAAAACTCAAGCAGAAATTATTTGCAATTTAGGCAATTTTCCAATAAATTTTAATTTTTAGCAAAATCAAAGATGTCGGCCATCTTGGATGACGTCAAGGACCCCAGCAGCACCATAACCCATAATATTTACTTATCTTGTAGAGCACGTCACAGGCAATCTATAAGAGATAAAATATTATCGAAATATTGCCACATTGGGGAAAAAAAACAGCGGGGGAGGGGGGGGGGGGGGGGGGGGGGGGGGAGAGTGTTGGTTTGCAACCACCCCCCATATACCACAATTGATTTGTAAGTTTGCGTGTACGTTCGAAGGTTAAGCAATATCAGGTCCAACAAACATGACGTCAATGTTTATTGTCATACATAATCATTATACAATATCAGGCAGAAGAACGAGTCTTGTGTTTGTTTATCTGTATATATTGCGTTGTATAGGCTTGATTTTAACAGTGGTGTGCACATTAACCCTCGGACTTACACGCAAACGTATACCCCTTTACTTTTTCAATTTGGAAACGGAATTCCGTTATAATCATACAAAGGCGTTGGGGAACACCTTGCACTTGTCACTAAAGGAGGTTTCTTTCCAAGTATAAACCGAACCAGTAGTTTGTAGTTGATTCTTGTCCTGACTTAGTGCATCGAAAGTTTGGGTTGATGCTGGCGTAAAAACCAAAATTGTCTTCAGACGGCACTGCTCCACGACTGGGGTCGAAGCCACATCGGGCAGATCCGCTATCGTGATGTAATATCTGATTATCTTCCTGCGACCAAGCAGCATCACAATCGCTACAACTGTGCCCACGAACATTCACGTACTCGACTCGCTTGCAAATTCCCAGTCCTTTAAAATCTATGGGGTCGAAATCAGCGATCTTGGCACGAACATAATCTCTAGTAACAAGCCCATCCACCTGGAAGTTACAAGTTACTCTCCAGTGGGACGAATGCTGCCGCAACTGTTTCATCTTGGAAACGGATAGCCTGAAACTTTTCCAGTCAGCACTAACCTCGTTAATAGGTTTGTCCACGTAAAGGGGCACGCCTCTAAAAAGGCGTCCAGGTGTTTTCTCAGACATAAAAAGCGCCCATGCTGCCCCTGATTCTGACGTCAGATCACAATACACAGGGAAGGAAGATGCTTCATTGTTGAAGATCTTGTAAATACCTGAGAAACGTCTTCCTGTATTCAGGTAATCAAGACAGCTTCTTGGTTTCTGTGGAATGAAAATCAGAAGAAATATTTAAAATCTAGTCTAATACTGAGGCGTTTCCAGATCATTTAAGCCTGTACTACTCTACGCGGCTTCAGACGGATTGTGATAATGTTTGAAACGCCCTCAAGCCGATTTGGTCACCACTATTCGTACACGTGCCGCCCATGTGATGCAAAAATGTGAATAGATGGTTTACACTCACGTGACCCTCAGTCCTGTGGGACTCAAATGACAAAGGCCATGCATGGCGGCCATGTTGGTGTACATAACAAAAGAAGTTCATTAAAATTATTTTGTAGTTGTACACCAATATGGCCGCCGTGACGTAACGTGAAAACCAACAATAGGTTCGATCAGTCGTTTATGTAAGAAACAATTGAGAAACGTTTTCTTAATATATACTGGGTTTTATGCGTACACTTTCTTAATTGTTGTGTATTTTTTGCTTTATCTTATTTATTCAACGATAATTAATATTGGAATTAACTAAAACCTTACTGTAACATTTTGTTTTTTCGCGTCACCGAATCATATAATTTAAATTTAAATTATCAACGATAATCGTGTTAAGATCTATCGTAAAAAAAAATAAAATAAAATAAACACGATTTTCTTTAACAGTATTAAATTGATTAAAAGGAAGTTTTGTTTTATTTCACATGTATGGCTGTATTTGCATTACACTGCGATAACAATAACTGCATTGTTATTGATTTCCTGACCATACCAGGCATTAGAGCATAAGTTTCTATCTGTGAACTCTTCTGTTACAAAATTGATATGGATGCCTCATTTCTTTCTCCAATACTGATAATGCATGTATTCGTTTTTGGCGGATTGCCTTGTGCATGTTCTGCCACATTTTCTTGATGAGTTTTAACAGTAGCACACAACACAAAATCGTAAAAATGGCTGTACAATGCGAGGAGCTTTCTTGATTTTTAGCAAAAGCAAAGATGTTATTCAAATATAAAATGTACAAATGTTCACTTTTTTCTCTTCTGAAAAGACAATGGTAAATAATAAAAAGTGAGGTCTTACCAGATCTGTTCTTACTGCTTGTACAAAGACGAAACCAGGCATCTTTTTCAATTTCTCTCGTTCCTGTTCCGAAGCAATGCCCTCTTGACTTAACTCACACAACCCACTAGGAGCCGTGGAAAGTTGGTAATTATATGAAAGACACTGTAGATTTTTCAAACAAAGATGACCGCAGTACAGCATACTTCGACAAATATGACTCTTAATCTTAGGGCCTTTTGAAGCGTACCCGTACAGCGTTATAAACGCTCCGTTTACAGCAATGTTATTTCGTGGTACTGGGTCCATTTCTTGAAAGGAACACGATTGGCAAAATGATGTTATTATAACTACAACGGTTTTTATAACCAAAAACCTGTATCTGAAAATTCCTATCATGCTTCTTTTGGGCACTGTTCTGTACACTGAATTAACTTAGCGAAATTCAATTAACTTAAGATAATCTATTTCTAAACGTCGATGAGAAAAACACAGACAGAACAGCTGGTTAAATGAATAGTAATTAAGATCAAATAAGGACTGGTGCATTAAAAACTGTCGAAAAGAGACAAGTTCCGAAAACTTTTACATTTACAAAAAATTAGTATAATTATTAATACCGCTAAATGACAACAAAACATAACATATTTTCGATAAACTGATTTACTGGCGAGAATCAGCAGTTGCCATCCTCCCAAATGTGAGACTTGGCACATGTTTACATTTGTTGTTATTTTACAAATTAAAGTGAATATTTTACGGAAATTGAAGTGCATTTTGGCCTTTCAAAGTTGTCAATTTCAATTATCCAATGTGAACCTACATGTAAATCCATAAATTGATCCAACAAAGAGAAAGCAAGAAAGAAAGCAAGAAAACAAGCGAGAAAGAAAGAAAGAAAGAAAGAAAGAAAGAAAGAAAGAAAGAAAGAAAAAAAGAAAGAAGGAAGTAAAGAAAAGAAACATAGAAATAAGAAAGGAGTGAAAGAAAGAACGAAATGTAAAATTAAAGAATGAATTAATAAATAAAAGAAAGAAAGAAAGAAGAAAAAAACAGAAAGAAAGAAAGAAAATTGCTAGACTTGTACGTTGCCGCATTTTATTTACTTACGTTTTCTTATTGAAATTGTATCTAAATTTCCATTTAAGTTGGCAGTTGACGAGAAAACAGAAGGAAACTGACATCCTATCTTTCTGCCAATTTACCGAATGAAGGTAATTTCTAGAACAACTCAAGACAAAGGACCTCATAGAATCAAAGGCTCCTAAGAGCCAAATGCTAACGCGTAATGCAATATTGCGGTAAGCTTATGTTTTCAACCCGAGCCAACCCGTGAATAAGAAATGCTAACGCGTAACACAATATTGCGGTAAGCTTATGTTTTCATGACACGGTTCAATATTTGTTTAAAAATTAAACGTAAGGATTTTTGAAAAACGCGAAAAGAAAAATACGGTACATCACTTTCATGATGTTCAGTCTGAAGAAGAAAGAAAAAAAAAAAAAAAGAAAAAAAAGGACGGCAGGAGCGAGACTCGAATCAGAGGTACAAATATGCAAATTTCCAAAAAACATGGCTGTAAAACTCTTGCTGCAATGGAAACATCAAGTCACGTGATCAATAAATTGTCATATGAAAGTGTTGCCAGATAAATGTTAGGAAAAATCACAAAGTTTGATGGCGTTTGAATACATATTAAAGACGTTATGAATGTTGAAATTTAGCGCGGTCATTTTGAGCCTTCCTTCCCCCCCCCCCTCCCCCCCCCCCCCCCCCCCCCACCAACCAAGCTGAATATGGTTATGTTTGAATCCATAATAGCGGAGCTCTGCGGGCCGAAGGTCCCCGCGGAGCACAATACTCATAGAACCAGAGAACCATAGAACCCATGCCAGTCATTTTTCATGGTCATGGCTAGCGGAATGTTTCGCGGGTGCGTTGTGTGCCCGGCGTACGCGCAGGGCTAAGGCGCGGGCCCCGTAGACCGTCGCAAAACATGCGCGTATGACGCCACACAACAACCGGGATCTTTGCACTTTCACGTCACCTGGGAAAATACTGCTGTGTTTAGCGGAGAAAACCGTTTAAATTAAAGTCGTTATTTTCTGCATTTTTTCGCGGTTTGCTGCTCAAGACAGGGATACTAATTAAGGGATACTCAGAAGCCGCTATAGTGGAAAAAGAAGAGCTTTCAGGGATAAAATCTTGTTTCGAGGTTGGGGGCAATGCGGGGAGATGTTTGTCACTTCGGGTTTCAGATTCAACTGAAGAAGCGCAGATTTAAAGAATTTCCAAGAAGTGGAGGGACTTAAAGGTAAAACAAAATACATTTTTCGATGGGAATTTATGTTGATATCAATCTGTGATTGACTTTTTCTTTGTGTTCTCGCTAGTTTTGGAGAATTGTTTATAAACATGTTCGATTAAATTCAGTTGTTTTGATTTCTTTCATCGGAGACATCTCGGCCTCGATGAGCTAAACACAAACTTATGGAGATTTGAATAAAATTTTTTGAAAGAAGATTGTGTTGTCCATTTTTATGTGTTTGTTCATTCATTACATAGGTTGAAATGCGATTTTATGTAAAGAAAACAAGACTTGGATTTTATAGTTCTAAACTTCACTCGCGTGGTCTTATGCAAATGTGTTTGTGTATTTTTTGCAATTTTGATTTCCAAATCAGTTTCTCGGACAATTTTTATAAGCAACAGGTATATTTTATTTGGAAATTAGTCGTACTAGTTATTCTTTACGGAGAAAAAGTTGTTTTTGTGAACTTTTGTACGGTCTAAATGCACTGTGCAAACGGTCGCTTAAGTCTACTTTTGAGAATTGCTAAAATTAAAAAATTATTCTTGTGCTTCCGACCTTTCACCTCAGTTAAATTTATCATCGGCTTTCTGTTCAAAGAGCTACGCTGTTAGGCTTAGCCTATCTATATATATTATCGGTCAAATTTGTTGAGACGGTTTCCGCTTTCTTCCCCTTCTTTCCCGTTTGATGTTGATGTTCAAGATGCTATAGTCAAAATAAAATGATGCGAACGCACATTGGGGAAAGAGAAATGAACTGTTTCAAGGAAATGTGTCGTATTGCAGGTTTTTCTTAAAAGAGATAGTTCATCGGAAAGTCATGATGATGCTGGATTTTTTGTTCGACTACATTTTTTTAAGCCTTTAAATAGGTGTGTACATTAAATAAATACATAAAAACATAATAAGCGTTATAATTAAAAAAGCCGCCTAACGCTGTATTGCGGTTCAGAGAACGGACTAAGAAGTTGTTAGGTATCAGCCAGCTTCTTTTATTTTCGTTGAAACGAAGATGAAATAAATATTTTTGCAATCGCATTACTTGTAAGCTGCTGTAAATACTGCTACGACACAGCATATCGGAGAGCGTCTGCAATAAAAACAAAGTGGGCATGTTCGTGTAGGGAAAGTCGTGACTCTTGTAGTCTAGACCCCGCACTCGCCCCGTTGATAATGTACCGCTTTTATTATAACCACAACCATAGTCCTACAACTAACGGGGTGCTTGTAGATAGCAGACTGTAACACTGGCTGAAACCGATTCAACTTCATGCCCTCCGAACGCTTCGGTCCTGCGATGTGCAGAGATGCAAAACGTGACAGGTTAATTGACCAACAACACATCGCAAGAGCCCATTACTTGGAGCCTCCATATGTGCTGTACCCTTGAGCCAACCCTTTCCCGTAAAGAATTATTTTTAGAACAGGCTTTCCAAAGCATATGTAAATGAGCATTACTGAGCTGCGCTCTGATTGGTTATTACCAATAACGCATTAGGGCGTGACAAATTTTCCGCGAAAACTATTTCTATAAATAACTTTTCATCGGAAAGGGTTGACCCCAAGGGCTTGTATGGGAGATGGAGGCTCCAAGTAATGGGCTCCTAGATATCGTTAAGTTTGTTAAAACTACTTTCTGATAGATCAAAATGGTAACATTCCGACAAGGTGATTGGCGGGAGATTGGTGGGTTGAGAATGAAGGTTTCGGACAGGTAACGAAGCTCTTACAACTTGCAAAGTGGCTTTTAAACATTACAGTGCGACGCGCCTTCCATGAGTACCCGACGTTTCCACGATCGATGTCACCAGCTTATTCTTATAATTATTTTCGTAACTGCGGATATGTTCGAAGCAATGAAATGCATAAAATTCTCATTTTGTATTCTATAAGTAACTTTACACTTCTGTGACAAACAAGAAGCGGCAAGATTACAGTTGATCGTGCTCAACTTTGTGAGGAGGTGTACCTGTCAACTGAATTCGCGCTCTTTGATTGGCTAACTTGTAAAACCGGTTTTTGGGATACTCACGGTAAGGCACGTCGCACTGTAAAGGCTTAGGGCTCGTTTTTTTAGGGACATATTCTGGTCATTCCAAAAACAGAACACAGTGTACCGCTAATTATTGCAGCTATTCCTTTCGTAAAAATTGGAAAGAAATAACTACTTCTTGACTATGTAAATCTGAAAAACTTTTGACTTGTGAGAATGTAAACAACATAGTTTTTTAGCGTATTCTGATTTCAGAATGACCAGAATACGTCCCAAAAAAAACCGCGCCCTTAGTAGTCCGTCAAGGTATAATTTGTGTTTGTCATAATGATAAAACAAGTCCGTCAGTATCTTTCATAATTATGAAACAAGACGGTCAGTTAGCTAAATATAAACGGCTTTTACACAAGTGTGCGCTTGGTCATAGTTACAGTCTTTTTACATATCTCATAAGATGAATGTAACGCGTATAATGCTTTCACAATAAAAGGTGCACCCTGTTCAATTTCTATCTTATTTCCGTAAACATTGACAAGATCGTCTTGATCCAAATGTTTTAAAATAGGTATAAAATTAAGCAGGTGATTTAAATCCTTTAGAATGACTAATTAAGAAATGAGTGAGTAAAAAATGCAAAGTGCCTGTTGGTCAACATTTAATGTCAACAACAATGTACGAAATATATTTTCTTTATATACACACCACTGATGAAATTTATTGCCGTGAATTCCAATTTTGTAAGTAAGAACAAGTGGTAAAAGTTTCACTACAGCATTTATTAAACTATTTGAAATTCCAGTCGACTATATTTATTTATTAGATTTTAATTTCTACAAATTTGTTGCAGACATTTTCTGTTATCATTATTTTTTTGCGATCAAGGTCTCCGAATTATAGCTTCAAAGGCGTTATTTCAATGGGAAGTGTATACATGTATATATTTCATTAACTTCATTATTATTCCCAGTTGTCAGATTCTGCTCATATTTGCATGCACAGCGGTAGTGTCTGAAGCTCAATCGAAGTTTTAGTGTATTATATACAGCACACTTTTGTAAACAAGCCGGGTTTATACGGAAAGAGACATGGCGCTATCAATTTGGAGATACGGACACCGCACTGTGAAAGCCTTTGCAGTGATCATATTACTGTGGCATCGAGGTTTTGTGCAAAATGTGGACCCAGTACCACCTACTAACATCGCTTCCAACGGGGCGTTCATAACGCTTTTGGGATATGTTTCTAATGGTCCAAAACTTGACCGCCATACATGTCAAAGTATGCTACACTGCAGTCATCTTTGCTTGAAAAGTTCAAAGTGCGTTTCCTTCAATTACCAACTTTCGAAAGGTATTAATGGACTGTGCGAGTTAAGTGAACGGGGCATTGTTTCGGAAGAGGAACGAGAAAAGCTGCAAAAGATGCCTGGTTTTGTTTTCGTGCAAACAGTGAGACAAGATCTGGTAAGGAGTGGCCTGTATTCCTACGAAAACCAATTGATTCGGTTACAATTTTGAACCCAAAGAAATGTTGGTAGAGGTTCATTTAAGTTGGAATAATATAATTCAAAATGAAAGCTTTCATTTAACCCAGAAACCCAACAAACAAGTTCTGAAAACTCGAAAGACAATAATTGTTGGCGGTCCTTGCGAGTTCAATCCCTCAAAAGATATATACAGTTTATTGTTTTTCTAAAAAATTAATTAAATTTTGCAAGCTGTCATGGAAAATTAATAAAGAGGACCTCCAATTTTAATTATAAAAAAGACAATTTGAAAAACTATGAAGAAAAATAAACTGGCCGGTTAAATAGGGAAAATATTTGAGTTTTTTTCTCTGTTTTCCCTTCTTCCCTTGCCATCTTAGATGTTAACCATGAGACACATAAGTAAAGCAACTTCTCATTATTCCGCCGAATTTGAATTGGTGACAGAGGATCAGCAAAAATATCAATTTTCGATCTGGTTCATTACATACACATTTGTTATTTTAATATCGCACCCAATTCAATTCACCCTCACTGCGTATATTAGCTTATATTTGTGTGCGTTTTAAATATTTCTCATTTCCATTTAGAAACCAAGAAGTTGTCTTGATTACCTAAATGCAGGAAGACGTTTTTCAGGTATTTATGAGATCGTCGACAATATAGGATCTTCCTACCCTGTGTATTGTGATCTGACGTCAGAACCAGGGGCAGCATGGACACTTTTCATGTCTGAGAGAACACCTGGATCTGGTCTTTTTGTGCCCCTCGACGTGGACAATCCTACGAACGAGAAGACTCCTAACTGGAATGCTTTCAGGCTGTCCCTCTTCAAGATGAAGCAATTGCGCTCCCGTTCATCTCACTGGAGAGTGACCTGCAGTTTTCAGCTAGATGGCCTTGTTCTTCGAGACTACGCTCGTGCTAAGATTGCTAATTTTGATCCCATTGATTTTAAAGAGATGGGAAAGTGCAAGAAAGTCGAATACATTAATGTTCGAGGACACAATTGTAGCGACTGTTGTGCGGCTTGGTGGCAAGGTGACGAACTGATGTTGGCTCATGACAGTTCACAGGCACGGTGTGGATTCGACCCGAGTTCTGGGGCAATTCTTTCTGAAGATAACTTTGGTATTTACCAAAACAATAACCCAAACTTTCGATGCACTCAACCCGATCGAGAATCGACTACAAACTTATGGTTTGGATCGCACTTGGCAAAACGTCAGCTGGAGGACAAGGAGTGCACAATTTAAGTTAAGGTTTTTTGAAGGACGACCATGGCAATGCATCGTGGGCTGGTCGCCCAGTTTGCAAAGTTCAAAATTGAGGCTTTATGTAGAATTTTGTTAAAGTAGTGAATAGTCTATACTGTAGATAAATCAATTTTGTTTTCCCTTTAAGGTGTCATTTGTATATCGCAATTGTATGTAAATGTATGTCGATACATATCTTGTACTTTTAAAAGTGTGACATGCAATGCTCCTAGTTGTCTTAATTTAAGGTAACCCACACATTGCCGAAGTGGTCCACTGGTTATACTTTTTGTTTTCATTTACAGACAGAATAAAAACAAATTGACAGCAATTCCTTTTCATTTTACCTTTATACATGGTATTCTACGGTCATTCAAAATTAAGAATTGGTTAATGCTTAGCGTGCGTCTATCGAGTTATGGATGCACGCGGGAAGTTTGGAGAGCAGGAGAGAAGCGTAAGAGATGTTCGAGGCGATGGCCGAGAGCACCTCTAGCTTCTCGAGTGCTCTCCAAACTTCCCAAGTGGTAATGCTTCCTTGAAAATGTTCCTAAACATTGTTTGAAGCGGATTGGAACCGAAAAATCTCACTACGCAACTGTAGGAACTAAAACGAGCAAGTTTGTATTTTTTCGCATCACGGGTTGTTGTGTGCAAGTTTTGTCGAACTCAGTCTGCTCAATGGAGAAATGGTTCATGAACTGAAACGGAGACTCGCTGTGTAGTCCAAAAGCCGTTGTTAATTGAAGAGAGAACAACTTATGCGTTCAGTATGGATTGACTTCGGACTTGAAATGTGTGGACTAAAAATGCGGGTTCTTTAGCGAATGGTCCGTGTCAAAACAACAACAAGAACAATTCAACTCGCTTAAACCTGCACAATTAATTTTCTGGAAAGCTGGGCGCTAAAGGAAGTGCAGGTAGCGCTTTTTTTAACGTTAATTTGTGTCCAAATGTATTAATTTTTGTAAGACTGCCTCGGTTTCTGATAGCTTTTCGCTCTGTTCGGCCGCATGCTTGTTCAGTTTGTTTTTCAATTCCGAATTGAAGTCTTTACAGACACAACATTCTCTGCAATTTTACTGCTGTATTTCATGTTGTCTGTTGTTTTATTGCGTCGACGAAGGAGACGCTTCCTAATCTTGTCGGCTAGGCGGAACGAATCGAGAAAAGTGTCGGTACCAAATCTGCACCATCTTGAAACGTCACAATAGTATCCAGCATTCCCAGCGCGTGGAAATCAGGCATCATCCTGGCTGAGCTGGGGTTCCGAAATGTCACATGTGAATAATCTATTTGTCTTGATTTAGTTTCGGATATTTTTCCGATTTTGAAATCGTACGGCTCAATATTTCAATGCCTACTAAAAGTATGTAGTGGAAAAATTGGACGAAGGTTCTTCTCCGGACCAAGTATTAAGTTGTTGGGTCTCTGGAATCAAGCAAGAAGTTATCGGATTTTCCTCGCTACCGTTCTGCCGGGTATGTTTTGAATGTTCTATCTTGATTTTGGTGTGGTTCTCTGCCTGATTTGGGAAGCTTTCACCTAAATGCCGACGTCGTTCTTCGCGATGTTCTACGTTACGTTGCAATTCGCTGTATGTCTTGTGGCAATAATTCACTGACCGGCCGCGCCAGGCGAACGCAGATTAACTTTACAGTGCTCGAAATTGCGCCTGTATCGGGCGCATTTGCGACTAAAGATTTCGCAGTTTTGTGACAAAAATTTGTCTAGCTAATAAAGGAATTATATTCAACAGTCTTGTGTCTTAATTGCAACTGGTAGTTGTTATTTCATCCGAAAAATCCTGCGAAATTCACGTTGAATGTTGCGTGACTTAATCGTCGATTTGAAACTCCGCATTGAAACTGGAAGACATACTGTACCAAAAACTCCTGAAAATTTAAGAATTTGCACTATGTGCCAGGTTAATGATGTTGAAAACGAATCTCACGTTCTATTCTCTTGCACTTTTTATGATAGCTTTCGAATCAAATTTTTAGATGAAATCACTGCAAAATACCAATTTTTTAAACAATTAGATATTAGTTCAAAAATTTTGTTCCTCTTTAATAGCATCGACCCATTTATTTGTAGATCAGTTGCTGCTTTTGTCTATGAAATCATGAACTCTAGATATAAAAAGTTATATAACAAGTGAAACTGTGTTAGAAATTTACATAATTATACAATTATATAATTTATATAAGGTAATGCCATGTATAGAAATGGAAATACCTCGATAAATTGTTGTTGTTGTTGCTGTTGTTGTCATGATCCATTAACGCGGTGTCCAAGAAGTTTATCAAGGGAGCACTTTTTCAGGCTGTCTCAGAAATTTCTCATTTCCGGTCCGGTCTTAGTACATGTACTGAGGAGTATGATTTCAGAATCGGAGAAATAACAGAAATGAAATCAGGACAAATATAATATTTATGTGTCGGAAAAATCTGAGACGTTTCGGAGTACACAGCACGGCAGGATTTTGCCCGATCCCTTGCCCGATCCCTTGCCCGATCCCACGGTGATAGCGTGAATTTGTTTGCTGTTGGCCCGACGTTTTTGCCTGCGTGACATATCGCGCGACATAGCCCTTTAAACAGTGGCTGAATTAATTCATGAAACTGAGGTACTAGGTCAAGACGAGGTGCCACGGGATAAGGAGACGCACTATAATCTATGATTACTACTAGTAATAGGTATAATTTCCGTGGAAAACCTCGGTTTGTAAAATTTTAGGGTAGCGTGGTCACAAGTAAACTTGTAAACATCGCTCCGCCAAGAGAAAAAAAACTAACAAAAATAAGCTACGTTTTTGGCATTTTCATACAGTCAATGTCAATAAATTAATAATTGCGGCTTGATTTGTGTAGACTTTTGCTTTCACCCGGATATTAACGATATTGTTCTCCATTTAAATCGCGTTGAAAAGGAGTGAGCGAGAAAAATTATGCTCAGTAGTATTTACACACGTTATTACTATGATAAAAGTTTGTCTGTACGCACGGGCGTGCGTATGTTGAGTTATAGATGCACGCTCGCGCTATTAAATTAGATTGGGCGAATTTCCTAGCTATGTTATAAAAGCCCTAGGAGGGATATGATATCAGCCTCGGGGGATAGCTGGGATGAATGCCCAAACAATTCAATTATCGCTTACATTTTAATTGAAACGATTTTTAATCATCGATGTCTTATTTATATAAAGATCACAGTGATCTTTTTATAAATACTACTTTAAATATGGATAGTAACTATTTAGGTTTGTCATTTCAACAAATGGTAACTTTAATATCTTCGTTCATTACAAGTTATACGATATCTTTTGCCATTCTGAATAGACAGTTCTCCAACAAAATATAAAGATGCACCCAACAGTTTAGCGAATGAGCCGTTATTTTGAATGACACTAGTGCCCACGTGTAAATTTCCAGGTAACCAATCTGCTTATTCCATTTTTTCTGTCACAAAAGATAAAAAATAAAAATAAAAATTGTCAGAGACGTTTTATCCACCGTACCTGTCAACTTGAGTGTAGCATTTTTCAGGAGATTCCTTTTTCCTCAGAACTTTTAAATCCCAAAATTTTCGACAGGAAGCGGGACGCCTTAGCCAGTCGGTATATGTGGCACATTTTTTGTATGCTAATCAGTCTGCTTATTTTTCTTGTATGGCAATTTCCTCTTTGCATAAAAGCGCAGCTATTTAATCTCCGTAGGGACACGTTTTGTGTTTTTGAAGTCGTTGAATGTGGTCAACTGAACGAATACTTTGCTGAAGTTAACTTGTGGACTGTGTACGCAATAAAGAAAAAAAAAACCTGATACTGATAATGCTTGGTCATTGTCGACACGTGACTATCGAAGATAACGCTGTTTGTGACATTAAAAATGCAATACGCCATTTGCACGATGACGTCATAGACTACAACTACCAGAATCCTTCAGTTGTTTCGTAGTGCAAATTAGGGCTGCTATTGTTATTTAAACCGCACTGGGATTACAAAATTTAAATAAGAAAGGAAAAACGAAATGAATTCTGGTAGTTGTAGTCAAATGACGATATCGTGCAAATGGCCTATTAGTGGGAAGACAAATTATATTTATCTCTTTTTTGTTTTTCAACTTTTTAATTGGCTCCATGGTATGTCAACAGGTTTCACCATATATTTCTTATTCTTTCAGAAAAACTAATCATTGGTTGCTTATTTACCGTGTGATTTTGTTGAGACAAATGTTTACCTTTTATTTAGTCTGTTCTGAGCAAAAGTTTGCATGGCGCTCTGCATAAATTAACCGAAGCAGCTTGAGAGTTCACCGTTGGCCACACTTATATTTTTAGCCTGATTAGTGTTATTGTTATTTTTTTCTTTATTCAATGTAGAAGAAGTATATTACAAATACGTTTCAAATAAAACGAATACAGAATATTCCTTCAATTTTCTTCTTCTTATTCAGAAAATTATTATTTTCGCATTTTGTTTTTATCTTCGCTTTTTGCCTAATTCAGATATGGTATCTGCCGAACCTTTGGTGGAAATCGCCTCAATGTTCATCAATTACTAGCATGCCTCTTTATTACCATAAATGCGTTTATCCGTCTAAAGCTACGAGCCAAATATCTCGTCTTGTCCAAGGGCGTTTATTCAAGATTGATTTTCAATAATTAGGCCTAAAAATCGTGCACTGAAAGTGTAGACTAATAAATAAATTAACAATGAAATATATTTTTGAGTTTAAAATACATGTATATCACGGAAACCGTATTTGCGAATGTAAAAGTTCGCAATATTACACAAAATATATTTTATTTGTAAGCTACAAAGAAATCATTGTGAAAAAACATAAAAGTTGCGCACATCGATTAATGTACAATGTAAAGTATCGCCTAAGACTACGCATGATATTTATTTTTCATATATATTTAACTATACATTCGTAACTGCAAGTGAAAGGAATTAATTACTACATTTAGTTATTCAACGTTAAAACACGAAGACTGGTAGTATTTTAAGGTGTACTGTTTGGAAGAAAAAATATATCGTTCAATAACTCATAGCCTTATCGTGGGACTCTATTTTCCAGCTTTAATTAAAATAATAAGCTCCTTGCATTTCAGTTGAAACGGGACAAAAGCATTCATTTTTGGTTTGTCTGTGCTTGATGTTTTGAGTTAGGAAGACGGTTAGGATTAATCACATTGTCATTTTATAGCTTTGTCTTCTCAGAATGCACAGACAGTAGAAATACTAAGTCAGAATCTTCATGCTATAACAATAACGGGAGTACTCATAAAATATTTATTTTAACCATGTTTCAGGTTTTTCCTATTGGATAGCAAATCGGGGATATTTTGACAATATTTGCTCAATTAACGTCATATATTTATATTTGAAATAGCCTGAGCTCAGAATCATTACCTCCAAGGAAATGACCACCTAAATTAGAAGACGAATTATGGAGTTTTCTCTTTAACTAATGATGAAGTTAATGTCAGCTTTGGTAAGATATCATTTCAGTAGTTATGAAAACACGTTTTATGCTACATATGAATAACCGCCATCTTTTTTGTAGATTTCGGCAGTGTGTACATGTCTTTGCGGAGTTTCTCTTGCTCGCGGGGAAGAGAGTACGGAAGGTAAATGTTAAGACAAAATGAATTGCAAAGCTCAGCATTTTCTTTTTATCGTCATAAATATGCTTTACTACTTGGAAACATTTCAAGAAAAAATATATATTTTTTGGACATATGCAGAGACATCAACAATAAACTTCGTGACTGATCAAGGACAGAAAATTCCTTTGTTCTGCGGATCAACTGAGAATTTCTCGATCAATTTGGTAAAGTGACATCATAAACGAAAGCCTAAGGCAGTACTCCAGTAGTTTTGCTAAAAATAATCGAGTCTGCATGTACGTCTTAAAGGTACTGTAGTTTAGCATGCTATCGGAGTATAAGCACAATGTTGACGTAATTCAGCCCTTTTTTTCGTAAACGTGGATAAATTTTCTCTACGAATGAGGAACAGCTGTATTATAGATATATTTTCCCGTTTCTTTTCGAAGGAAAGTTCAACAAAGAACAACACACAATAAGCGAGAACAGCAGAAATATCATGAAAATTGGCTTAATGTAAAACCAAAAGAATTTTGCTCCATTTAAGTTATGCTATATTCAAAGTAAAGCGCACATATTCGCTACAGCAAAATTGTATTTGTAACTGTAGTTTTTAAAACCAACTTGCACTAAAACAGTTCCAGGCAAAAATGGTGACAATTTTAAATAATCGTTTGAACTTTGTCGTAAACAAAATGATAGAAAGTTAGCATACTTATACTTAAGATTGTCTTAAAATTTGTTTAGGTAGACAACAGATCGCATTTTAGCGTCATTATTATACACTTTTGAAATAAATATCCTGATAGTAAGCGTTTTGGCGTTTTTTCTTTTAAGGTGTATTTTTTCTCTTATTGTATTTATTTGCAGTTTTGTTTTCAGTTCGGTAATACCCCAATTCCACATATTACCATAAGGTTGTTATCATAATCATAAATTACACATACTTGCCTTACATGTAATTTCGAATATTGAATGACTCAAGAAAAGCGATTAAAAAAAGTTTAAATCTTAATTAATCATTTGAAGACGTCTATAATTCCTACTAATGGTCCGTTTTCTGATCTGGGCAAACGTTTTCCATGTTGTTGTATTTAGATGTTACGTTTTGTTTTGACATATACAAGATTATTATCCTATAAACAAAGTTTTGTGGTTGCTGTTGATGCTATTACTGCTACTAGCGGGATATCTTAAACATAAGGTGTAATTTTCGAAATTATGAAATTCCAAAAATAGTCGGATATTGCAAAAAAATAAGGCACACTCGGAACTCTTTTTTAAGATAGAAAACTCTTGGGCATTCTGATCTTTGTTTCATACGTCGCAATTCAATAATGTGGATAAACATCATTTAATTTGCCTTCAACAGCATCTCAAACGGTGCTATCACGAACAGTTTTCATCATTATCACCGGTATCACTTCAGTCCATTGCACCGCACCAATTTTTAATTATTTAAACTATCTTATCTATCTTAACTATATTATCTTAATTTCGAATATGAAAAATAAGGAGTGATTTAACGAAAGATTATTTTAAAGAAAATTATATACGGCTTTCATTTTCTGAACTTGAAAACAGGAGCTGATTAGTATACTTTATATAATTACTTTGCAAAATTAACAGTCCTCTCTTTGATTACACCGCTAACATAAAACACGTGAATCATTAAATCCTGTAGTAAAAAAACACCGGTGGTAAATACAAGATTTAGTCAAAACATTGAAACAATAAGAAAAGAAGAGGTTAGTGTAGTGGATAGTGCTTATATATTAATTGTAGGTTTCTGTTGCTGATCAATTACCATCGCCGTTTTCTTTTTTTGTGCTAATCGATTACTACCATCGATGTGTTTCGCTGCATGCTACTTGTAGGCCAAAGTATTAATTTCGAGCCTTAAGCCTGGTTTTCACTAGTGACAGAAGGATAAGCATAAATATAGGCGAAAGGATAACAGTGTTTATGTCCAGTGAAAACGGGCCCGAAAGCATAAGGATAACGATCAATCTTTTGCTGATGTCAATGTTCGTTTTTAAGTGACGCAAGTTCGTATGCTTCTTCTTCTTCTCAGCTTCTACTCATTATTATGTTGCTAGTGAAAACCTAGTCTATTATATCTAGTAAACACGTGAATAAAACTAATATTGAATGAATTGAAAGAAAGTTGTTCAAATTTCCATCATTTTCCCTGTCTATGATAGAAAAACACTGGTTGAAATTTTAATTAAAACATACCAGTTTTTCTTTTTCTAATAAATCCTTGGTCCTCATCTGCTGCATATCTAGTTGACACCGGCAGGACTAGAAAAACTATGTGGATACACACTGCACCTATTTTATGGTGTTAGAAGTAATAATGCATGGATTTATTGCAGAATGTTTTCGTCCAGTTCCTTTTACTGTCAATCAACACCAAATGAGAGCGTCATCATCACGTGATGGATTTTCAGCACAAAACGGGTTGATAATCGACAATGTCTTAACAGCTTGGTGCGCCTCTGAGAAAGACGAAACACAATGGCTTCAAGTGGACCTTCTAGAAAGCAAAGACATAATGGCCCTTGCTTTGCAAGGTCTGTACGAGCATTCATGGGTGACAACGTTCTATATTCTGTACAGTAGTGATGGGGAAATATGGAACTGTTATGGATCAGACATGGGCCACAAGGTAACGTTGTGTGTTATAGTCCCTTTCCGGGTACTCCTTCACATGTTTGGTGAGCCATTTTCCATATAATTGAACATTATGATCAAAACATTGAGTAAGTTTTGACTGCAAGTTTAAAATTGGGTATTGGACTCTTCAGAAGTGGTCTTGGAAAAGGAAAATGTTTCAGGTATTAGATTTAAAGTTGAATACGGGAAGTTTTAGTTCCCACCTATGCCCTACGACTGGTCTAATTTGCCAATATGATTGAATTTTAAACTTATTTCAGTCTTTTTTTTCTATCTTATTGTTCAATGAGTTAATATACATGTAGCAGTCATTTTTATTAGAGCGGTTTTTAATTGGGTGTGGAAAGTAATTTCGCAATTGCTTTGGTTTTGCAATGCTACGCTAAAAAATCTCGCGCCACTTTCTCGACCAATCAGAAGTAAAACCAAAAGCAATTTTGACCCACTCGTATGTGTTTTCCCGCGCTTGGCGCCGGCTACATGTATTAAGAAAAATACCAATTAGAAGTAAAACCAAAAGCAGTTTTGACCCACTCGTATGTGTTTTCCCGCGTTTGGCGCCGGCTACATGTATTAAGAAAAAGAGGGAGTGTCAATTATTGATGTTGCATGCCCTGGGGACAGTAGGGTGGAAACCAAGTAAGATGAAAAGATTGAAAAGTACCGTGACTTGGCGATTAAGATTAAGAACGTATGGAAACTGAAGTCGGTGAAAGTAGTCCCAGTTGTTATTGGAGTATTGGGAACCATCCCCAGAAGATTGGGAGGCAACCTGGGACAGATTGATGTGCGGACAAGACCAGTAACTATCCAATAGACGGTTTTGTTAGGGACTGGAAGAATCCTCCGAAGAGTAATATATATATATATATATATATATATATATATATATATATATATATATATATATATATATATATATATATATATATATATATATATATATATATATATATATAATCAGGAGCATCTCGTACAGACCAGGTCTTAACATCCAATCAGACTCAATACGTGCTAAAGTATTCACTTGACTTTGGGTTTTCCTTTGTGTAAGGTGACTGGATGATTCACTGGCTTAGAACAATAGACTATTGTTTTCGGTTTAGTTCTTATATACTTATGTAAATTTTCTTCATTTTCTTGATAATGATGACAGGATGTCATCGAAACGTCGAAATCTCTCCGCGTTAGTTTTTCTGATCAATTTAATAACAAAAGTCAATCTTATAAATAATTATATGTTGACTTTTGGACTGAAGAATGACCTTTGTCCTCATAATTTTTTTTAGCGATTAATGGTCACTCATTCTAAACGTAAAGGGCTGGAGATATTTAATTTGCATCAGAAAAGCACCTTTATTTGATGTTTTCTCTTAAACCCGTCACCAATTCGTCAAATATTTGCTATGTTAAGAAAAATGGCCACGTGACATGTCACGTGACCTATGCAAAAGCTTATTATACTTAAGAATGTTGGGGACGATAATATCTTTCTATGTGCCAAATTTCGATTCAGTTCCTTTCCGTTTGTAAAAGTTGTTATGAATAAACCGTTTTTTCTTGGTCAAAGCCCTTGACCCAGGCCTTAAACTACTTGAGATATTGAAAAAATACAGTTAAACAATAATTACGTCTTATTTTTTTTTCTATGTTTCTTGTCGCAGTTATTTACTGGAAATGATAATGACAACACATTGAAAGTATGCGTACTTCATCTTGATTCAATTTTTGCTCGATATATTCGGATCAACCCACGCTCCTGGAAACATGCCATATGCTTACGCATCGAGATATATGGATGCCCATATGATGCAAACAAAAGTAAGTTAGCAGTTAGGTCCATTGACTTCTGAAACAGTGCAAGGACCACTTGAAACAGTAGCAAAATGTAACTGGATCTAAATAAAAACTTTAACAGATCAAACAGCTGAATTTGTTTGGTTTCTTTTTCTCCATCTTCACTTAGCTTTCTTAGCCCTTGATTAAGGTCAGTTTTGTCTAACCGAAATATTGGGCATTATTAAAAGAAACCAATGACAAATTCAGCTGTTTGATTAGCCTTGCACGTTATTTTTTTTAACTTCGTCCATTGCTTATTTGTTTATACCTCCGGACCATATATTTATCAGAATGCAGTAATCGACAATGGGTAATTTATTGCTAATACTGTCGTCGTAATTGGATTATTTTAATCCCAATAAGGTGTCGAGAGGTGGGGATAGAATAACTATTCGCGCAAAGACATAGAGGACGGCACGATAAGTCCGTTATCCACACACCTTACATGCACTTGGTAAAAGCAAAACTATCTATTGAGTTTGTAAGAGCAGTTTTCAATTGAGTATCGAAAGTAATTGCACAAGTGCTTTGGTTTTGCATTGCTAGGCTTTGCGATTGGCTAAAAAATCTCGCGCAACTTTCTCGCCCAATCAGAAGTGAAATCAAAACCAACCGTGACTTGCTCGCACGCGTTTTTCCGCGCTTGGCGCCGCCGACATGTGATTGCTTCGAGCTCTGATTGGTTCATTGGATTGTTTAAGACTGCTGTGATTGGTCAGAGTAATTACTTTTGTTTTGGTTTTACGACACTCAATTGAAAACCGCTCTATAGATTGGTGATGGTTTTCACATACTGTTGATTATTCACGTAATCACTAAATGAAGTACTACTGATAAGCTATATACATATGTGTTAACACTTCTCTCTTCTTGTAAATGAAGCAATTTTTTGGTCAGTAGATTGTAAGTGTCTTCTGGTCTTTTCGCCTGTGGCACGCCGCGTTGAAGTTCCGATTGATTATTCCTCCTCCTCGTCACAGAACGCAATGTTTTTTAAAGTTTCCCGTAACCAGCATGACGTCTCAAAAGAACTCCTGTGGTCACATCACAATTCACCTTTGCTCGTGTATTTGAATTGCAGAAGTCTTCAGTGACCGCCTATGCGAGCTAGACAGCTTTATCGCGGTTGCGCAGGTGCGCGCTTGGTCCTGCTTGTTTCAGCTGGCGATCAAGCGGCGCACATAAACAGATTGTGACTGTGAGTGACCATTTAGAGTTAATGCATACATCGACCAAAACATCCCGCGTGAATGCCTCAAGGCGTCTTGTTCTGTTATGGCCGACACATGTAGAAAAAGTAAAAAAAAAAAAAAAAAAAAATCCTGCAAGAAAGGGTCCACGGGCACACAGATGGTCTAACCACAAAAGTCACAGAAACGAATTGAACCATCACTAATTAAATGACCGATGTTTCTTTTGTTTCAAAACAAAAGTTTAAGCGTTATATTCATGACGTCATGTTAACGCATGAAGCGGCAAGTCAATAAAGTTAACAGTTAGATTATGAGCTCGAGAAATCAAGAGCGAATAATCTAATTGTTTTAGTATAAATCTACTAGACGTTCAAAACTTAACAACAAGACAGGCTTGCGTTTTTATTGAATAATGATATAAACTACAACCGCACACGTTCACTTTCTACAACAGGATAGACAGTGAGTAGCGTAGCCCATTAGAGAAGATAATTTGTGATAGAACGCTAGTAGATTTGTATTAATACTGAATAGATACGATTCTACCTTGTGAGTATAAAGTGCTGCTAACAGCACGTAAAATTATCTCCCAGCATACGATCATCGACCACCTATGCACAACATCACCTGTGGACTTGAAGAACCCACAGAGCCACCAACGACCGTGCAAGTAGTTACTACATCTACAGTGGAGGAAGAAGTTGAAGTACGGGGTAAGAGTAATCCAAACGTTAACCCAGGGGTAGGACAAAATTATGATAATTATGGTACCTTCCTCCTGACCTACTCCCTGACAATCACACAAATAACGTCTACACGAATAACTGAGACAGCTGAATTACAGAAATACACTTTCAGTATTGGGAAACAAACTCCAACATGCTGCGATCATGTGCTTTGCTGTGGACTCTCTGTGCCCATTAGCGCGCTGGATAACTATCGGACAAACGTCTGAAAATATACAATCGCGAAATATGGCAAACCTGCTAGGAAATGACAGCTTTTTTTACCATAAACAGAGCTAAAACTTAATTAAAGCTAAGTTTTTTTATAGCTGTCTTAAGATCTGTATTAATTGTATTTACACTCTATTTCAATTGACGATGATTCTGTTGATAGTTGAAATATTGCTCTGTTTCACCTAACATTTCCATTATACAGTATGCTCATAACTTGACTATTGTGTGTGAAAAGAAAGGAATTCGGAATTGCCCTTCATGATTTGCCCCCTAAATTTATCTGCTGGTGCTGGTGCTGGTACCGGTGCTGTCGTACTTATCTCTTTTAAAGCGAGCAGTTATGTTGACCCTACATATAATGATATATTTTAACCTTCGGACGTACAAGGGGGGTGGGGTGAGGGGGAGGGGGTGGATGCTACCCCCTCTCCCTAGAGTTTTTTCTCCGATTTTTGTACACCGTTAAAGATTAGCACATGCCGTCTTCAGTAGCTGTTCATTTATTCTTGAAACACATTTTGGTAAAGTTTGGCGAAAACCGATTGCTATGGTAACGAGATTCGTCGTCATAAGTAGCATGAGGTCAAGCCATTTTTTTTTTCGGGAAAAAAATAACGTATAACATGCAACCAAAAAAATCATAATGTTTAATTAGCCTTAATTGTATGTTATTTTACAACTCTAGCAAAACTTATTTGCAATTTCCGCATTTTTCCAATAAATTTGAATTTTTAGTAAAATCCAAGGTGGCGGCCATCTTGGTGGCCATTTTGGATGACGTCACGGAGCCCCAGCAGCTCTACAACCCATAATATTTACCATATCTTCTAGAGCACATCACAGGCTATCTATTTGACGTAAAATATTTCCGAAATATTGCAACATCGCAAAAACCCATGGGGTGGGGGGGGGGGTTGTACCAAAGTGGGTTGATAAGTTTAAGTTTAAGTGCTGTTAGAGTGATCCCTGCACGAGATTGCAAAGTATACACTTATTTTTATAAAGTTGAAAATGTCTCCTAGTGGCACATGACTGAGACACAAGTGCATCACAATGCGTCAAATAACACAATTTGGGGGATAACTGATCAAAATATCTCCCAAGCGATAGGCTTTAGATTAGTTTGCGTTAAGCAAAAAGTTGCAACTGTTTTGATGCACACGTAATTATTTAATAATTATTCGCGTTTTTTAAACAATCTATAATTTCTTTACACAGTTATACCTATCTCCCCGTTTCAAATCATTCTTCCGAGTAGTACAATCGCGACACGAGATTTGTTCCTTATTGGCGTCGGAATACACCAGGGAACTGACGTGATTTATCATTGGAAACTTGGAAGCGAAAATGTGACGAAAACAGCCAAAAAATTCTGGCAAGCTTACAACCACCCCGGGATTTATAACGTTGAAGTGACTGCATCTAATTCCAACAGTTCTTATAAGAGAAGCGGGACAATTGTGGCACAAGACTCGATTGGCGGCTTCAAGTGCGTTGAAGACACCATTGCTGTGAAGCCGATGGATGAGTTATTGATCAAATGGGTTATTTCTAAAGGTGGCGTATCCCATTTAAACACATTGTCATGTCTATAACTCGAACCCCGTTTCGTTAAATTGAACGAATTACAGTTTCTCCTACTTCAGCTCATTTCAAAACTCTTGATATCTCTTCATAACTCAAATATTGTTAAGAAGCCAAAATATTGCGTTTGATTAGTTTCAGTTTACTGCCTTCTCGCTGAAAAACTCAAACAAATAGCCCGGGCTGAATAGGGTTAAAGAAACATTTCTTTGTTAGGTATGAAACGACGATCACGAATAATTATCTAATATCCAAACATTTTGTAAATGGAAGTGATAACGTTTATACTGGGACACAATTTAGGGGTTGTTGGTCCTAGAAAACGTTCACCTTTACCATCTTTAATGTACCTTAATCATTCCTGTTCTTTGGTGCGGGTTTCTTTGATTGACAATGCATAACATATTCCACTGACATTACCTTGCAGGGACAAATGTTACATTTTCGATTTACACTGGCGATGCAAGCTCCGAGCAGGTACGACACAGCTTCAATGACAACTTCAGGGAATTTTCATTACTCCACCGGTATGAGAAAGTTGGTATTTATTACGTCGTGATAAACGCTACAAACGACGTTGATGAGAAAAGGATCAAATGCACTGTTATTGTGCAAAAACCAATCACTGGATTGTCTGTCGCAATACCACCACCTCGAATAAAAAATGGCTCTCATTTAATCTATATTTCGGTCGGTGAGAACATTGTTATGGAAGGATCGATTACCAGTGGCACAAACGTTTCCTGTTGTTTTGATTTTGGCGAAGAAATAGTGAACAAAGGCAATTTTGTTTTTATGGCAACTTATAGCTACCGTAAAACAGGAAACTACACCATCAGCCTCACTTGCAAAAACCGAGTTAGTAACGCACACGGAGAGCTTTCAAAAATAATTGTCATTCAGAAGGATGAACCAATTACCAACCTCCAGATAGAGATCGGTGTTGCACGAAGAGGGGAACAATCTCTTTTCACACTCGTGAAGAATACTGGAACAGCTTTTGTATGCGATTGGACATTCGGAGACGGCACTCCTTTTCAAACAGATATATCAGACATCGATTTTCCTGTTTTTCATCTGTACTCCGAGGAAGGAAGTTATAACGTCAGTACTAGGTGCACAAATAGGCACGGTGTTGTCGAAGCCAAAGGTGTTGCCTGGGTACAGATTCCAGTTAACGATTTAACTTGTGATTCGTTGCAAACATACGTCAACACATCGGATGAATCCTTTTTTAACATCACAGTTCATTCCGGCTCGCATGTTACTGTTCTGACAGAATTTGAAATTAACCAAACACAAAGCATTTCTTTGGAACATGGCTTCGGTGACAGACAAAACTTTATCCTGAAGCATTCTTTCACTTCCAATGGTTCATATGAGGTGGTGGTGACCGCATTCAATCGTCTAGGGTTACTTACTACCATATGCACACCTGTTCTGATAGTGCAGAACCCTCTGCGCAATATAAATCTTACCATTGACAGAATGGTAATTAAAGTTTCGGAAAAAGTTGTTTTTAGTCTCAAAATGTCGGAGTTTGATGGATTTCTGCCAACGGATGCTTCCTGCTCATGGTCCTTTGGAGATAGTTCACTAGTGCATAAAAGACCATTAACATTTAACTTCAATGGTGAAGATATAATGCGGCATCGCTATTTATCTAAAGGAATTTTCGTAGCCAATGTTTCATGTTCAAACGAAGTTAGTAGAATTGCCTTTGGTACAGCCGTCACCGTTTTAGAACCAGTCAATCCGGTTATGAAAGTTTGTCTTCACTGTGAGAACTCATTAAATTTTTCAGAGATTTCATCAAAGCAATATTTCATCCTTGGCACGAAAGTAACGTTTCTGGTAACTTCTCAAGACTTTGACAGAACATACCACTGGAAGATGTCCGAATATGAAGATCTCGGAATTACTGGAGAACCTTATATAAGTGCGATTTTAAACAAAACCGGGACGTTTACTGCAAGTGTTGTTGTAGACAAAGTCGTCGAAATGTTATCAGCTGCAGTTCAGTTTACTGTCCAGAAAAATATTTCTGACGTGGTCTTTACATCAAGTGGTTTTACGTGGCTACGGAGGTCAACACAATTTGAAGTACTTATACCCGAATTCTTGTATGATAGCTGCTTTGTTATAGCTTTCAGTGACTCCATCAATTCCAAAAATAATATGAGGGACTGCGCTGCACGAAACGCCGATATTAATACAAGTAACTTGTCATTGTCGTTTAATCGAACGTTTCTCCACGAGGGTAATTTTACAGTTTGTCTGACTGTATTTAACAAGGTTTCGGAGTTAAAAAGTTGCATATCGGTTGAAGTCGCCAAGCCCATTTGCAAGATCGAAAATGTTTCAATATGGGAAGCTAACAAAGATGTAAGTAGCAAAGTTGAAAATCACTCATATCCCATAAAATACAATAAATCTGAAGAAATTCAACTTGAAGGGAATTTCATCAAGAGCTGTTTTCTTCAAGACTCAGGCGATGCCAAAGTATCGTGGAAAATTGAGAGAATTACTTCTGGAGAAGCCACCGAGCTTTTATGGGAAAGTGAGGGTTCGCAAATAACAGTCTATTCCCGCTCTTTAGAATACGGCAAGTATTACATTCTCTTTATTGTAGAGCTGACCAGCCCCGATATTAGAAATCTGTATGGACGAGTGGCAGGAGAAACCACCGTAAAAGTCGAGATTGTTCGTTCTCCTATTGTTGGGAAAATAGCAGGAGAGCGAAATCAAGAGGTTGATATTGAGGAAAACCTTCGTTTGGATGCATCTTTTTATGATCCTGATCTGCCTCCAGGACACGGACAAACAAACATGAAATTTGATTGGTACTGTAAGACGCAAGTACACCCCAATGGTCCATTTGTCCATTGCTTTGATCAGGGGAAACGTTATGACACCTTCCCGATAACTAGCCTAACCACGTCGGTGTTCATCACGAGCCTTGAGAGATATACTGCAAACAGGACTTATATATTTTCGGTAAACGTGATCAAGAAAAGTGATGGCCGCACTGCTTGGGATGAGGTGTCAGTATTCATTCTACCACCAGGCCCACCAAAAATGATTATAAGGTAGGTAACGGACTCAGTGGGATGTTGTAGTGAACTCAGTCTTTTGCGGGGTCGTTGTAATTACCTACGGTGCAGTGAAACTGTCTTCACTGCTTATTTGGTAATCTACAAACGTTTTCAAAGCTTTAGATTCACAGTTTATTTGCTGTAACCATTTCGTGGTTTTCTTTTTAATTGATTAACCGCAAAGAGTATCAGTATTTATTCTACCACCAGTCTCTCCGAAAAGGGCAGGTAACAGGTATCGTCCTACGAATATTTCTTTCGTTTTTGTCTTCTTGCAGCCAACGCTTGAATATATGTTTATTTATTTATTTATTTATTTACCGCATAGGTCTGTCGTTCCATGTTGAGCATTTTAGACCGCTTAGACTAGCCTGTTTCGCATTTTATATAGCATAGATAGCCGTGCTATAGTTCGCCTACTTTCTAGTGTCTTCCAGTTTAGGGCTAAAAGCATTTGGGTTACACTATCTTTGCGGTTGGAGCAATTTACGACCCAGCGTGCAGCTCTCCTTTGAACCATCTCAATCGTGTTAATGTTTTTAGCTGTATTATTATGGGTCCCACACAGATGAACCATATTCCAGAGTTGGGCGTACTAAGGCCTTGTATGCCGCTTCCTTGGTCCTAGGTGGACAATGTATTAAATTCCGCTTTAGAAAGCCAAGAGTTTTATTGGCTTTATTCGAAATGTTTTAACATGTTCGTTCCAGCGGAGGTCGTCGGATAGATACACCCCAAGGTATTTTACATAGTGCAGAGAGTCCAGGGTTTGCTTTCTCGTGATTCGTAAAACATTACATTTTGTGGTATTAAACTCCATCTTCCAATCTGATTGCCAGTTTTCCAGATTAAGGAGATCTTGTTGCAACTGGATACAATCGTCTGTGGACTTAATAGGGCGGCTTATCTTCACTCTGTCTATTGACTCGCTCTAAGTTTTAAAACTCTTTAATTAACTGTGTACATCATGAACTGATTTTAAAGCATTTGTTAAGACATATATAACATAATTATATAAATTTTGTACAGCTGTTCTGAGGAAGGTTGTCATATAAAAGGCGCGGGTATAGACAATACCTTTCCGAGTCTTGGTAGCACCGGGACAATGGCAGCTATTTTTACGATCACTTCGAAAAGCCTAGAAACACATTTTCCTTTGCTCGGTTATGTTTTTGCATCCTTCGTTTCTTTTCAACTGATATGACAATTATGCGTTTTTTTTATCATATGAAGGATGCAGTATGCCTAAGTTATGACAAAGGCGCATTGTCACGGGGATGTTGCGGTGTTGTGTTCAAAACACACGAAATATTTGACAAAACACCTTCGTTCACACATACAATTGCTTTTGGAAAACATTGACGAAAATATCAGTTTTTTCTCGAAGATAGAAGAAATCATGAAAAAAAATATGTAGAATGTAGACAAAGAGAAGGTCCTGAAATAAACCAGCTGTCAACAAATAATACGGCAATGAAACTTTGGAAGACGAACAAAAAAGACCCCTCTAATTTTCATTTTATTTCGCGCCCTTAATTAAAAATGATTCAATACATACATACATACATACATACATACATACATACATACATACATAAACTTTATGAAAGTGTCAAGGTATTTAGCTAAAAGCTAATTAGCTAAAAGCTAATTGTGGACACTATAAATAATTAATATGAATACAATTCTAGTTTATGTAAAAAAGATACTAAAAAATATAGTCTTAGAATATAATGCATTTTAGAATATAATGCATTTGAAATTTACAGAGAGAGTGCATTACATGTTAAACTTCAGATCTAAAGATTTAAAAACAAATTCATCGACTAGTTTTTAAACAAGAGGCTACCCGGTAGCCTGTACTCGTACCGGTAATGTACGTTTCTTGCGGGAACACTTACGTAACACAACAACAGGCAAATAAAACCAAAATTAGTTTCGCTTCTGCTGGCATGCGTGCGTATTCTCGTACCCACAAATGTCCCAGATCTAATGCGATGCACAAATAACAGACGAAAACAAAAGAATAAAATGAAAAATGGAAAGCAACCTTTACATTGTTGCCGTATCCGTCACGAGTAAACAGCAACAAATAATAAAACCCAGATGTGTTTTGCTTTTGCTTGCAAAACAACGCCACCGAATCCCAAGTATCGCAGGCTCAAAATTTTCTCGCAGTGCATGCGTACGTATTCTTGTACCCAGATCTAACGCGATGCACAAAAGTAGATACGAAAACACGGAGGAAAAGAAAAAAAAAAAAAACGAAGGCCAATCCTTGACTCGTTGCCGTACCGGCACGAGTAATTAACGCTTCCCTAGCAAATGTTTTACTTCTTTGAATAGAATGAGCATATTTAAGACTTTGCATACGGTCAAGCCCAAATCAAACCGTCCAGTAGGACGGCGGACACCTTATTCAGACTTATATAACTGAGTAACTGGTTAGCTTTCAGTTGAGGTTTAATAGGAATAGCAGTTTATATAGTTAAATTTAGGACTAAGCAACCCGAAAAGCTAGGTGGTACAGTGGTACGGTAGGCTATGTAATCAGTTTTTCGCGAATTTTCCAAGACACAAGGGGAAGAACTTGAATGTTGCAACCATTTCTTTTCTCGCCATCAGCAGCTAAAGATGATGAATACTAGTTTATGTGCACTAGTAGAGGAGTTATTAACAAAACCGGACCATTATTTTTAGGTTTCTATTAACCCTATCCGGCCTGGGGGGGGGGGGGGGGGGTGGGGAGCACAAAGTGCCCGCGCTAACTTTCAACATTCATAACTTCTTTAATATGTATTCAAACGCCACTAATCTTTGTAACTTTTCCTAAACTTTATCTGGCAACAATTTTGTGTGACAATGTTTTGATCACGTGCCTTGATGTTTCCATGGCAACAAGATTTTGACAGCCATGTTTTTGAAATTTGCATATTTACGCATTTGAATGAGGAAAAAACAATGTTTATTGCTATAACGTTTATATTTTTACGTCATTTAGCGTTTATTTATTGGTTTTGATTAATTTTGAGTGAAATTGGACGGTTTTTAAGAGGTTTTAAGAAAATTCAGAAATCCAAGATGGCGGGCGTATAACTAATAACCTAATAATTACGTCATATGACGTCATCGTTCCATTGTGCAGACCGCAAAGGAGACAGTTTTAAACGTACTATATACCCTCTAGGTTTCATTGTTATAGCCTTGATGTTCTTGAAGTTACGAGGGGGCACAATGTGCCCCCCCCCCCCGGGCCCAGAAACTCAAAAAAAGCCCAGGCTGATAAGGGTTAATAAAATTCCATTTATCCTGGTTCTCTGCAGTTTTAAGGGTTTAGACTGGCACCGACGGTGTTTTGCAAGAGAGTCTTGAAACGCAAGCACAAATGGACCACATCAGCTCTGATCTCGTTTAAGGCTTAACTTGTAGCTTAAAGCTGTTAAAAACTTGAAAAATGCACTAATTGACTGACAATTATTTTATTATTTATAATACAAACAAGAACAGTGTAGCTAGTATCCTTTAAAGGCGAGTGATTGAATTTGAAAAAAAAAATGTATTGCATAAAATATTGTTTTTACCTTACTGATATTTTCTTACCTTAACAGATGTCCAGATCGCAATTGTTCAACTAATCTCCAACCGTCAATAGATCTCAGACTGGAGGCGGTTTGCGCGGGACAATGCATTTCTTTTCAACTTTCTTATCGCTGGGAAATACAAACAATGAACCGGAATGAATGGTCCCGACTAGACCTTCCTGCTGAACTAAACATGAAAACAACAAACCGAGATCTAATTATCAGATCACATGTCTTTCAAGATATTTTGGGTCCCGGTGGCCAGTGCATTGTCCAATTGGAAGTAAGAAGAGAAGGAGGAAGGGCCGGTTTCTTCACTAAAAATCTAAAAGTAAATGAGCCTCCTAAGGATGGAAACTGCTCATGTTATCCGCCGATAGGAGAAATCTCCAACACAGAGTTTCAAGTTTTTTGTGATAGTTGGCAAGATCCTGACAAACCACTTCGTTACAGCTTTACTTATGGGGACGACGCCAAGCCACTCCTTGTGTCACTAGACAATCCCAGCTCTTCGAGAACATTTCGAATCTACAAACAAGTTGCAGAGGAGATTACTTCGGTGGTAATACCAATTATGGTATCAATAGAAGACGCACTCGGTATGAGCTCAGAAATAAACTTCTATATTGAGGTAAGGCTATTTACATTTCCTTTCTTTAAAAAAAGGAATGGTACGTTGATCAAATTTAATGCTTTTAAAACTTATCGATGAAAGATTGATAAACACTGTCCATTAAAAAAAAAACTTTTAGAACTTTATTTCATGAGACAGAGAATATTAGTATTTTTAAGAGGTACGGTCTATAACCTCTCCTCAGATACCTCTATAATGCGGACATGTCTCTATCACGGGCATTTCTCCTGGTACCGGAGACACAAAAATTCACACATACATACTATTTCATAGAGCACCTTCAGATCGACAATTTTCTTGAAATTTCTTTTTTGGAAGTCAAATTAAAGGTTTCAGAATCATCTATAGAAAAAGAGTGAAAATTGACACACAAATGACGTTATGACGTTTTGACCGGAAGTTTGTTTATGATGCTCGATAATTTTTAAGCGCTGTTTTCTCAAGTGAACTTTTGGCTTGTAGGGGACACTTTTAAAAGAACTACAACTCAAAGGGAATTTGTTCGATTTTAATCAAATTTGGACAGAGCTTAATTAACCCTCGGACGTGCAAGAGGAGGTTTTTCTCCGATATTTTCAAGACCATTTACCACAACAACCGGTTGTTATGGTAATGAGATATGGCGTCATAAGTGACATGAGGTCAAGCTATTTTTGACTAAAATTGCTTGTTTTTCACCTTTCTTCAGTGAATGCTACCAAAAGCATCAAAATGTTTGATTGTGTGTTATTTTACAACTCTAGCAAAAAAATATTTGCAATTTCCGCATTTTTCCGAACTTTTAGTAAAATCCAAGATGGGGGCCATCTTGGCGGCCATTTTGAAAGACGTCACGGAGCCCCGGCAATTTATTATTGACAATTTATTGAGCGACACAACCCATAATATTTACCCTATCTTGTTGAGCACATCATAGGCTATCTACTAGACCTAAAATATTGCAACATCGCAAAAACCCAAGCCCCCCCCCCCCCCCCACCCCCTTGTACCACGGTGGGGGTATAAGTTTGCGTGTACGTCCGAGGGTTAACATATGATACAAAAAAGTGTCTGAAAATTTTTAATTTCTGAAAAGTTTTTCGTTTAGAGCCATTACAGAGCGATTACTCCAATATTTCGCTCTATTTCGAAAATGTTCTGTAACTTCTCATTGAAATTGAATATGGGAAAGCGAAGACACCAGTTTTTATCGCTTCGGTTCCGGAAATACGAGAACAAATCAAATTAGCAAAATATACATGAAATAATCGCTTTGAGTTGTAGCTTTTAAAATCTGATTCAGACGCTCGCATTTAGAATTCGTAAAAAAAAATTGACAACTTATTCTATTGGAAAAATAACGTATATTTAGATCGCCAGCTCTTTAATTTGACATATAGGATAAGGTATAAGGATATAGGATAAGGATATAAGGATATCAGATAAGGTATCCCCGAAGGTATACTGTAACTTTAAGGCAAGCTAGAAAGCATCGCATACCCAACGCATGTCACTGGATCGAATATTCATTAGACACTTATGTCATCCATATTGTAGGTGAAAAATGTAAAGAGGGAGCCAGTGGATCTTGATGCTGTTCTGAACGATTTAGACCTTGATAATGAGAATACAACTACCAGCATCACCAATCCGGAGGAAGCTCGAGCGGAGACCCAGAAGGTTGTTAATCTCTTAGAACAACTTTTGCAATCCGGTGACGACGATGATGATAATGGTGACCATGATGGCGGTGGTGGTGGCGTTGGTGGTGGCGTTGGCGGTGGCGTCGGCGGTGGCGTTGGCGGTGGTGGTAGCGTTGGCGGTGGCGTTGGCGGTGGTGGTAGCGGTGGTGGTGGCGCTGGTAGTAGCGTTGGTGGTAGCGTTGGTGGTGGCGTTGGTGGCGAGTCTCGCCAAACAACGGCAGCAGTAGCGGGTTTAGTTCCTTCCTCTAAGACAGCCATTAACCGAGGTGGCATCAGTTCTGAAGCAGCATTGGTAAAAACTACAGTGGCACCAACCAAGCCACCGATGTCACCGAAGCAGATACAGAAAGCTACAGTAAGTCACTTGCTTTAAGTATACCTGTATTGTACTCCGAAAGAAAAAAAACGCCGCCCCTCCCATCCTCGAAAATAAAGTCAATATGAAGAACTGGCTAGCAATTAATTTTCGAAAGTAACGACCTTCCCGAAAATAATGTAAACAGATAATTTAATTATAGGAAAACTCAACATATCGGGTGAGATGCCCATAAAGAAATAATGGTACAGCAAAACAAAACAAAAAAATCAGAAGCTCTTTCCTTTTTAATTTCCTCTTTTTCCTTTTCCCTTTATTCCATTTCGATAAGAAGCACCTCTACATCTGTAGGAGCATCCTTTCTTAGCCTGTATTCTTTGTATTGCCTCGGCTTCTATATTGAAAACGAACCGTTGACATAATCAAAGATTCAGAAAATAATGGATATGTTTTTGCGCAATTTCTGAGCTTTTAACTCAATCTGAGGAGGACATCAAGCATTTCATCTGGGTCCGGTTCCATGTCGCCCACGTTGTAACAGTGTTAGCTGTAAATACACGTGTTATTTACGTGTAATATGAGCTGTGGCTATCATACATTTGCACACATCTGCAAGATAGATACAAACGCTCTGTTTTTGCATTGAAAACAGAGGATGGATGTAAGCAACTTCTCATTCATTCTCTTAAATCATATATGAACCATCTGTGAACGCAAAAACATGGCTATCGCCTGACCTCGGATGCGAAGTTGCTTATAATCTCAAACATTGGTAGTCTTTACATTAGATCTCAAGTAAACTTAACGAACGCTCAAGTAAAGTACGATTTTCTTACTTAGCTCTTACGTAGCTCTTCATACTCGGGTAAATGCAAAAACTTAAGTTGACTTGAAAGCCGAGCGAAGACGCTGCTTAAAAGTAAACGACTGATTTATAACGCCGTATCTTCAAAGAGTCTTCAAAGGAGAAAGCCCGTAGACGTAAAACTTTTGGACGAACAACATAAATAACATAACCAGTGATTTAGAACTTGTTAAAAGAAATACAAGCTGTAAATTGTAGAATAAAGCCCGGTTTCCATATGATCGCTACGATCGCTACGATCGCTGCGATCGCTGAAAAAAAAGTTCAGCGATCATAGCGATCATATGGAAACCATTCTCCGGCGATCGTAGCGATCACAGCGATCGCAGCGACAACGATCGCTGCGATCGCTGTGGTTCTATCTCAGCGACCGTGGCGATCGTAGCGATCATATGGAAACCACTCTCCAGCGATCGCAGCGATCGCAGCGACAGCAAAAATACCAAGATGCACTGCGTACGCTCACTCAAAGGGTGCGATTTGGCCCTTTTTATGGAAGAAGTGCAAAGATACGACTGTCTTTATAACACATTTTAAAAACAATTCACAGCCGCGATGTTGAATTTCAAGAATGAGGCGAAATGATATTGTCAGATCCAGGTCCCCTCGATCTTCATTCACTTTCTCAGCGATCGTAGCGATCGCAGCGATCATATGGAAACCATCAATCGCTGCGATCGCTGGACTATTTTTTTCAGCGATCGCAGCGATCTCAACGATCGTAGCGATCGTAGCGATGATATGGAAACCGGGCATTAGCTGTTCAGATGTTCAATTTTGATAACGATGTCTTGCGCGAAAACACTCCACGATAACGACACCGTTGTCGTATGCATAAGGATCAAATTCGAAGGAATTGGTGAATCGTGTCCTTCGTGGCCATCGTTTGAAATTTTGATAATTTCGAAAACAACTTGCTGCTACAAATTACCAAAGGTCACCAAACAGTCGAAAACAGCGACGCCACGATGTTTGCGAAGGTACGGTTAATTGGCTTGATTGGCATGGTGATCCGCCCCACGGCACGATAAGTCGACTTGAGTTTCGATAAGGATGGTTTTGCAGAACATTAAGTCTTACTTGAATCCTTTCAATTTGCCGACTTTAATGAGATGCTAAGTCAAGTGCGTTCAGTTTTTACTTAGGCCATCACACACAAGGCTAAGTAAGACTTAGGCGCTCTTAAGTCTTACTTAAGTGCCCAGTGTAAAGAGGCCCATTTTCTCCAATTGAAAGCTGTTCTAAGCAAAAAAAAAAAAAAAAAAAAAAAAAAAAAATCGAGGCAAAAGTGTTGCAGTATCTGGTTGGAGAAGTTTTACCAAACTGCTGGAAAATTTTCGACAAATGATGGAACACGCAACATTAGAGATTAAAGGCGATTTTTGGAGCATTTTGTAATATTTACAGAACTAGTGAATATTTTTCAATGGTTCGCACGATTTGCAATTGCTTTAAAAGTATTTGAAATTTCAAAAGAATTTTAAGGCTAAATTTTGATGGCCTTAAGGTTACAGTGTACCTTCAGATCGAAAATTTATTGAAAATTTTTTTTTTGGCGTTAAAATAAAGTTTACAGAATGAACTTTTATCCAAAAAAAAAGTATCGAAAAATAGTGAAAATTGATGGAGAAATGACGGTATAACTTTTGTGGGCGGAGTTTGTTTATTAAGCGATATGTTTTTTTAAGCGCTGTTTTCTCAAAGTTAATTTTTCGCTTGTTGGGGACACTTTAAAGAGCTACAACTCAAAGGGAATTTGTTCGATTTTCCTTAAATTTGGACAGAAGCTAGGCTAACATGTAATAAACAAAAACGTATCGGCGAATTTCTTAATTCCGAAAACTTTTTCGTCAACAGGCATTTCCGTGCGATCATTCCAATTTTTTTTCTCCCCTTTTCGAAAATATTCTGTAGCTTTTCACTGCAATTGAATATGGAAAATCGCCGACAAGTTTTTTTAGCGCTTCATGTCCGGAAACCCAAGAACAAATCAAATTAGCAAAATATAATAATCGCTTTGAGTTATAGCGTTTTAAAGCTGATTCGGACGTTCGAATTTAGACGTCGTAAAAAATTCGACAATTCATTTTATTACCAAATGGTTTCCATATTTAGATAGCCAGCTCTATAAGCTTTAATTTGATATCTGGGTTTAGGTATATTAAGTGTAATCTTAAGACGCTAGAGCTGTTATACTGGAGACACCCCCGAAGGTACACTGTAACCTTAATACTTACAACTTCTGCTCTAAAGATTTTGCTCAACTTGGTAAGGGAATGTATATTAAGTCAATGCAAGCTAATAATTAATATATATAGATAGGTTTAGCCTAACAGCGGAGCTCTCTGAACAGAAACGATGATGATAAGCTTAACTTAGGTGAAAGGTCGGAAGCACAAGAAAAATTAGAATTAATATTGATGAACAGGCTATTTTTCAATTTTAGCAATTCTCAAAAACAGCAAGCTTATTACGAGACCGTCTGCACAGAACATTTAGACTGCACAAATTCCACAAAAGCTCACTGTTTGAGAAATGTGAAACCTCTCTCGAGTAGCAAACCGCGAAAAAAAAAGCAGGAAAAAACGATTTTGCAAACCGTTTTCTCCGCTAAACACAACGGTGTTTTTTCCTTTTAAAATGTTTCATTTATCAATAACAAATCCCTAAAGTTTACAATATTATCCTGAGAGGCTAGTCATTTCCGGTTACAAGGCATCCTGAGTTAAAGCTAGTCATTTCCGGGTACAATAATACAAGGTCAGTTCCGGTTTGCAGTCCTTTCTGGTTTGCACATGATTACTTTAGTCATTTCTGGTAATGAATGATGAGTTGCCAGTAGCTAAATTATTAGAGTCACAAGCTTTGACTGTTGTATTTCACAAATATTCGGATGACACCACAAAGCAGAAAATTTCTGTTTGCAGTGGGGGGGGGGGGGGGGGTACTCCCATATAATTATGAGCTATATAGGTATGTGCCGCTGTGAAGGGTATGGTTTTCTGGCAGTTTAGTCTGGGATAGGGTATAGTAATCAGAGATTTTTGGTCTAGAATAGGGTATCATTTTCTACGAAACTGATCAGTTGCATGAAGAATTTAGTCTAGACGAGGTTTACTGGCAAATGACATTTAATAATCGGTAAGGTGTGCTGTATGACATTTTTACTGACCCCTGGTATCTTAGACTGTGATAGTGAATGAGTTTCTGCAAAATAGCGAGTCTAGAAAAGGTCTAGGATAGGGTAGGAATTTTCGGTGTTTAGTCTAGAATATGGTTGCAAAATGCAGCTAAAATGGTCTAGTATAGGTTAAGGGTCTCAGAGTCCCAGCAGCACACCCCCGCCCAAAAATTTGCAAAGTACCCCCCCCCCCCCCTCAGTCAATTTGCAACTGTGTTGTGATGTCATTCCTTATGTCCCTTACAGTGGCCCGAGAGTTCTCGGTGCTATTGTGAAAAGTTGCTTTATTTAAAAAAACCCATATACCATAAAGTATGGTCTTAATGAAAAAGCGTGCTCGCATGTCATTCTCGTCGACAGCAGAAGTCCATTAGGTAAAAGAAAATAGTCTTAACATTAACTATAAACCTAGTATTGAGTAGTGCCGATAGGGTGGGAGTGAAAACACCCCACACCCTTCCACAGGTTCAAATTTTAATGTAGCTTGGAAAGGCGTGGTAAACAGTTATCTGGTTCCACATTTGCAGTACCATTGCTAAACCAGACACCCAAGATTCGCATTCTTGACACCCACGTCAGGCCATAAGGAGTGTCCGGACGTGAGCACCAAGCTCCTAACTACATGGCTTAAGTACTCTTTGCCACATTTAATTTAGTCCTTGTACCTGTCTCGTATTTGTGAAGTAAGGTAAACAATTTGTCTAAAGAAAAATGTCGTTTACAAAACATGTGGAGTTATCCGCATATTGGCGAATTTTAAAACGCTTTCCTCAGGCTTCTGGAAGGAGAAAACCTTCAATAGTATCATCCTTTCTTGTACTGGTAGCCAAAACGTCTGCGCATAAAATGTACAAAAGTGGAGACCGGGGATCTCCCTGCTTCATGCACCCCCCACTCGAGTGGAATTTCTTTAGTCAAAAAAACATTAACTATAATTTTCATATTTGCTAGACAGTATAATGTAGATATTCAGCAAGATACCAGTTTCATTGGTAATATTTATATAATCTAGAGGGTCACGCAAGAGAATTAAATTCTCAAAAATCGTCCTACCTGGGAGGAAACAAGTTTGATCTTCTTGAAATAATCGAGGGTAACACTTTTGAAAGTTTGTTTGTAAGAGCTTTTGAACAAATTTTGTAATGAACATCGAGTAGCGAAATGGCCGGGCCACCAATTTTTGAGGTTTTTCTTGTCATATTCCTTGCATTGAATCACTGAGAGAATTATTTTCCAAACTAAATTTATAATTTCGAACAGAATAGCGGAATTTAGCGTAAAATTCTTGAGGTAATCCGTCTGAACCGGGGGTTTTCCCTGAAGTCCACGCATTGCGTGGGTAATTTCAGCCAAAGATAAAAATCCTTCGCAGGATAAAATTTCGCTCTCACTTAATCTGTTTTCAAGTTTGTTCAAAAATTCGGTTTGGACTGTTAAATTAACAGGTTCTTGCAAGTACAAATTACGGTAAAAATCGAAATGAGCCGCAGAAAAGGAACAAGCTTAACCAAGGTGAAACTAAACTAAGGTGAAAGGTCGGAAGCATAAGAATTAAGATTGAAGAACGGGCCATTTTCAATTTTAGCAATTCTCAAAAAAACAGTATTACCCGACAGTCTACACAGTACATTTAGACCGTAGAAAAGTTCACAAAAACAACTTTTCTCTGTCTAGAATAACTAGAACGACTACTTTCCGAATAAAATACAGTTTTTGTTTGTCAAAAATTGCCCGAGAAACTGATTTGGAAATCAAAATTGCAAAAATACACAAACATGTTTGCATAAGGCGACGGGAGTGAAGACAGAAAATTTAAGTCTTGTTTTGTTTACATAAAATCGCTTTTCAATCTATGTAATGAATGAACAAACACATAAAAATGGACAACACAATCTTCTTTCGAAAAATTTCATTCAAATCTCCATAAGTTTATGTTTAAAAGCAAAACGCGAACCATTAAGAGCTCATGATTCGAGGCCGAGATGTCTCCGATGAAAGAAATCAAAACAACTGAATTTAATTGAGCGCGTTATAAACAATTCTCCCGAAAACTAGCGAGAACACAAAAAAGTCAATCACAGATTGATTTCAACATAAATTCCCATCGAAAAATGTATTTTGTTTTACCTTTTATAAGTCCCTCCACTGCTTGGAAATTGTTTAAATCTCCGCTTCTTCAGTTCTGAAACCCGAAGTGACAAACATCTTCCCGCAATGCTCCCATCCTCGAAGCAAGGTTTTATCTCTGAAAGCTCTTCTATTTCCACTATAGCGGCTTCTGAATATCCCTTAATTAGTATCCCTGTCTTGAGAAGCAAACCGCGAAAAAATTCAGGAGAATAACGATTTTAATTTAAACGGTTTTCTTCGCTAAACACATCAGTGTTTTCCCAGGTGACGAGAAATTGCAATGTTGTTGGGTGGCGTCATACGCGCATGTTTTGCGACGGTCTACGCGCCTGTGAGTTAGCCCTAAGCGACGGCGGCGGTCAGCGACGGGCGGTCGGCGGCGGTGTGACAACGCGCCCGCGAAACATTCCGCTAGCCATGACCATGAAAAATGACGGCCATGGGTTCTATGGTTCTCTGGTTCTATGAGTATGGAGCTGCGCTGCCGGGCCTTCGGCCCGGCGAGAGCTCCGCTATAAAGAAATTTACACGAATATAGCGGCATTTTTTTTCTCTGGGTGCGATTTTGTTCAAACGTGAGGTTTACTTAAACTCGATTATCACTAAAAAATTTTGTACACGCATACATACATAACTTTATTTGGAAAAGTAACTTCAAAATGGGCAACTTTACATCGCTTTAGAGCCGAAAAAGACGTGACCCAAAGTTTGTCATAGACAAGTGCGCCCAAAATAACAACAGAGCCAACTTAAGACAAACCACGCTAGTAAAGATATCAGAAAAACAGTGTCATGTTTTTTCGGGCTTCATTATAATTTTCCTTAAATAACCAAACGGTGTTGTTTTAATAATGCTGCATGCTTCTGTCAGTTTTTATTTAGTGATAATATTTGTTCTGAACAGATAATTGAAAAGAGCATTTCCAAGCTGAATGCAGTGACGGAACTTTTAGCAAGCAGTGAATCGACAACTGTTAACGAGCTTCTGGTTATTAGCGATGCAGTCGTGAGAGTGACCGAGAACAACGAAGTGTTAACTCAAACTGCACGGGTAAATATGCTTATAATTTTTAAATTATCATCAAGCAATGTGAGCATAATTCATAAGCAACCAATTTTATAGTTTAGCTCTTTCTCTTCCTCGACCGATTCAAATAGGGTAAAGAAATTGGTTTCCACACAAGCCCACTTAATTAATAAATTAGAAAAAAATGCCTTCTTTGTCTCTTTTTAGGACAACAGTATTAAATTGATCTCAAACATAGTAGACGCCGTTGACAAACCAGGAATACCGGTTTCTGGTCTGGAAAAGATGGCATCAGAGATATTAAAAGCCGCAAGCAATTTATTGAACAGCATATTGGAGGGCTCACCAGTAAGCCTGGATGATCCAGTCTTTCGTTGTGACGACGAAATCAGAGTAAATATATGTTTTTTATTGTTGTTTTAACAGGTAGTTACGACTGGTTTTCACTAGTGACACAAACCAAAGCGCAAACACAAGAACGACAAATTGGGCTTTTGCTTGGGTCAAACCATTTACATAAATATACAATGTTCACGATGACGAAAAGATAGAAGATTCTATTCGAGTAGCATACTACAATACCGCACAAGTGAACAAGCGCGATACTTTTCTGGCCAACTGAATATAGAATTCGTAACTCTGAGCTAAATGTAACTTCTCTGTTATATGAATAAACACACACATACACACACACACACACACACACACACACACACACACACACACACACACACACACACACACACACACACCAAGAACAAATCCGAAAATACTTCCGATACTTCTTTTTGTTCTTTTTCAAGGAAAGGAGTAGAGAAGCTGTTAAACAAATCTTAGAAGTGATACATAAAATGTGCACGGCGATCTTGAAAACTAAATCACCTGGTGATGCCGACACGGTGCTCAATTCTACAAAGATAACATTGGTGCTTCAGAAAGTTCTAGCAACCTCCTTGAATGGTTCCGTACTCAGAAGCGATCTTGGACTGTTCAGACTACCAAAATTAGGATTGTTTAAAAATATGAAGCTTAAGGACGATGCAGCAGGCCTTCAGGTACGACATCATCAGCAATATTCCGGTTTTTGTTCTACGTTTTTTTTTTTTTTTGCGAACATTAAGGGCTGGTTCCCACTAGAGACGCAATCGGAAGCAGAGTCGGAAGTGTAAGGAGCGTTAGGTTCTAGTGTAAATTAAAGAAACGGAGTCGCAATCGGAAGCTCCATGGAATCGGAATCGGAAGGATCAGAAGGTTTCCTTCCACAGATCGTAAGGTTCTTGCGATTCCGATTCCGCTTCCGATTCCGCTTACGTCGCTAGTGGGAACCAAGCTTTACTAACAAAGATCCTTATCTGATAACAATTTAGAAAAGGAAAGAAGTCCCAATAACAACGTAAACGAACAGTATTTTTTTACGCAAATTGAAAGTAAGGTTTATAATGTCAGCTAAGTGTTGTTGAATTGAAATGTCCTATCAGCCAGTGTTCTAATATGTTAATACAGTGAAGATTGAATTAGTCGGACGACAACAAAGCATGACTTAATTTCTGTTTAGTCACGATGAAACAATTGTAGGTAATTGCAATGCTGATATTTGTTTCGCAATTGACACAAATTTCATTACAGATGATGGCCTTTAATGATAACCCATACAGCGATTGTGGAGGAGACGATAACATCACTACTTCAGTGATTGCATTAGATTTGCAACAAACGGATGGTACCAAGGTTTCTCTAAGAGGACTGGAAAATGAAATAGACATTAGAATTCGTCAGTCAAAACATTCTTTTGATCCCTATAAGGATAACTTTGTTCTTCAAATCAACGAAACTTCATCTCAGTTTCATATGTTCAATCACAGTCTAGATAACGTAGCCGTAGGCCTCGAGTTCTTTTCTAAAAGTGACACTGTACTGGAATGGAAGTTGATGGTTGCGCATGAAAAAAGACCGCATTCGAAAGATAATTTAGCGTCGTGGTTGGTGTATAGGAAGGAACGAAAACTGTTTCTGTTGGAGTCCAGTTTGTTGAATAAGGAAGGCACATATTATGTTCAAGTACAAGGAACAGCAAACTTGTATCCAGAGATCAACAACGTTTCCAATGCTTCGTACAGCCTAAAGGTGTCTACATTTAGATGCTTCTTTTGGAATGAGACAACCGAGAGGTGGAGTTCTGCGGGGTGCAGGGTAGGTTCATGGAAAAAAATACACCATTTTTCAAACACGTGAATACGCGCATGCGTAATGAACGAGTTATCGGTAACGGAGACAGAAATGCAAATGAGCACTCACTCGCTCTTTCCATCAGCTGTAAACTTAGTGACGTAATGCTTTGTTACGAATGCGTTTCGTAACGAGAACAGCGTGAATCCAGCGATAACAATACAGGGGCACCCAACGAACAGTCTTTGGTAAAATGCATTATTTTACTCAAATAAATTAAAATAAATAATATAAAAGCTTTTCCGGGTGTTCTTCTACGTTGCTGGGAAAAATATATCTGTACCTTTTTCCCATCATAACACATAGGGAAAATCCCAGCCAGCTGGATAAAAAAATCTGTTTCCCAGCCAGCAATTAAAAAAATGATCAAATAAATAAAAAAAAAACAACAACAATAATAGGCCACTCCGAAAAATACCATAATAATCTTTTTTGCGCAGGCTTAGCCTCACAGGGGTGTAATTATTCAAGTCTCCTTTGTTAAAATGGCACAATGGAATTCAAAGTACATGTAGGAACGCTAGGATGTAGCATTGTGTGTTCGTATACAAATGTGCACCGTATGAAAATTGCCAAGAAGTTGAAGCATAGCAAGCACCACCCAAACCTGCACTTTAAAGAGTATTATGGTATTTTTCATAGTTTCTGGAATGGGGAATAATAAGTTACCAAAAGGGGCTTATACCGGCTTGGAAACATTAATGGCAAACTATTTGAAGCTTTTTCGTTTATTGTTTTGTACATGTTACTACCAAGATGAACCCTTTTAAGCGCCAAAGTGACTAACATCAAACTTCTCCTCACAAAATCCATACATAATCAGTCGCTTTTCGATCTGCTGAAGTTAGCCAGCACAGTTTGTTCTTGCGACTCCTTTCTCAAGCCGCCAGTGCAAAAATGGTAATTAAAAATATATATAAACAGAACATTTTGCCAGCCAGCAAGAATTCCGCTGGGGAACAGATAAAGTGAGGAACAGCTTCGTTGGGTGCCCCTGACAATAAGTAATTTGTTGTAAACGAATATAAACAACAATAAGCTTAAAGATGTTTCGCATTTGGAGTCCTTAATGCAACATTAAAATCGATCTAAAAGGATTTTTCAACCGAGACACGCGTTTTGATGCGGATCCACTTGGAAGTAATTAAATTTATCGTGTCCTAAGTTGGTGATCACGATGGCCGAGTGGATAAGCGCGCGGAATGACAGCAGGACGGTTCGAGGTTCATGTCTCGCTCGGGACCTCCTTTTTTTCTTACTTTCTTCTTCGGACTGAACATTATGAAAGTGATGTACTGGATTTTTCTTTTTGCGTTTGTCAAAAATCCTTACGTTTAATTAAAAAAAATATTGAACCGTGTCAGTGTGAAAACATAAGCTTATCGCAATATTGCGTTACGCGTTAGCATTTCTTATTCACGGGTTGGCTCTTAGAAGCCTTTGATTGAGTGGTTTTCACGTTACGTCACGGCGGCCATGTTGGTGCACACCTACAAAAGAATTTTAATGAACTTCTTTTGTTATGTGCACCAACATGGCCGCCATGGCCTTTGTCGTTTCAGTCCCACAGGACTGAAGGTCACGTGAGTGAAAACCATCTATAGGTGCTACATATCTAAATTCTTCGAACTGATTATATAAAAATAATAAAGAGGAAAGAGGCATGGGTAGGTACGATTTTCAACCCAATCGATCTATTTCTTTGTATTTTATGAAGCTAGTGTTGTATATATGTTAAAAAGAAGACATTTGTTTTAAAGGTTGGGATGGAAACAACGCCAATAGAGGTCCAGTGCCTTTGCAATCATCTTACATCCTTTGCTGCGCAAGAATTTCGCGCACCAAATGTTATAGATTTTGACAAGGCTTTGCGAGGATTCCTAGAGCTGTCATCGGATTCGTCAAATCCCATCGTCCTTTCAGCAGTGATTTCCATTTTTGGGATCTATCTCTTGCTGCTTATCTGGGCAAGAAGGCATGATGTCCGAAACGCAAAGAAGGTACCTTTATTTTAATAGCTAAGTGTCTTTCAGAAGATACCATCTCGTCGAAATTAGCACTAAACAGGATTGCCGAACCTTAAAGCTGTAGTAAGTAGCTGTAACAAAATATATATCGTAAGTAATATATGGTTGGTATGTTATTTCCACGCCGATGGTTATCATGAACTTTAATGACTTCATATAAGATACTCCAGTTCTTCAAAAATGTTTTTGTGATACATTACCATGGTTTAAATGAATTGCAACTTGGAAAACGTTAGCCTTACTTCTTTCAAGTTCTCACAGTCTCGTTTCCAAAATGGGCTAGAACAGACCACGATTATTCCTCTTTCAATAACTGGTTGATTTCGTTTGTATTGGTGTTTAACCCTTTTCCATCCGAGGGTTTTTGCGTTTTTGAGCGATTTTATGCATACACACGCCCCAGAGGATTTCGTGACACCATATTTAAAGTTACCATGAAAAGTGCTGCTGTTCTAAAACACTGAAGGCTCGAGTTTATTCGAAACGTCATTGTGACGTTGTCATTTTGCTTCGTTGAATTGCAATAAAGGCTCAAATATGGTGTATCGGCGATTTTTGGTAAGCTCACAGCCATTTTTCATCTTTAGTAGCTGCCTGATGAGCATCATTAAGGTTGAAGGTAGTTCAGAATCCACTTTCTCAATGAAGCGAGTTAGGTGTTCTACTTCGTTAAAGAATTTGCCTCGTTGATAGTTAAACTGGAAAAATGGCCGCCACGAAACGAAGTAGCTTTGGGACTCGACTCTGGATGAATTTCTCGACCTACTACGGCATATTTTGGAAGTTGCGATCACTGAAGAACACAACAAGCGCGAAATTTTGGTGGTACGTAGGTCGGAGTGGCTGTGGACTTAGTATAAATATGAAATGTGTGGGGTAAAGAAACGAACGCTGCCAAAAATTGCGGCTATCTCCCAGCATACAGTGCGGTGGTGATGTTGAGAATGACGGCAAGGTCAGTATGCACCAGAAACGAGAGGCTGTAGCTCGGCCCGAGCAACGAATAAGAGCACAAAAATTCACTGCTAAGCTAGGACTAGGACTTAATTTTGCTGGGAATGTTGATTTTTGGGCTTGTAACGAAGATGTCAATAAAAAAACTGAAGGAAAAATGTGATTTTTGTTGTTTTTCTGTGATGTTGAAAACGGTCATTTTTGTTGATATCGAAATTCAAACGCTAATATTTCGCAAAACTCGCTGACTTTTTTGTGTTTATTGGGTATCTCAATTGGAAGAACTTTGTAGTCAATGCTCACAACTGATAGATAAGGCAATGTTCGCGCGATTGAGAAAGTTGCAATTTTTTAAAAGCAGTGGGTCTTGGCATCACACAAACGTGAAGTTGGGAGGAAAAGGGTTAAGCATTACAGTATGTTGCCCAGTTTCCGGCCACTTTAGTTTGTAGTCGCTATAACTTCTTGTTTTTGTACGGAAAATTTCTCAATTTTCTGTCAAAGACAGTTCATTTACTTACCTTTAAAATTTTCAATGGTTGGCGGCTTTCCCCAAGTATTAAAGAAATTATATCATTTTTCGCAAAGCTAGTAAGTTGCCCAGTTTCCGGCCAGCTAGCCCAGTTTCCGGCCACCGACTTAAAGTAAATTTTCCTTGAAACCTCACGACGTAAATCGACTTGTAAGCCCCTTGATAATAGTGGTCGCCTAGTTATAAATATCAGGCAAGTTTCAATATTAAGCTTTACCGTCTACCGTTTTACTCAGTGTTCAAGATATGTGTGACTTCAGTGACCCGGAAGCGCGTCTTCCGCGGTATGTTGGCAGACTACTAAAACAAATACACATGAGTTGCGTACTTTTAGTCACGCTATACATGCATTAGCTGTTGTTAATTCGTAATCTTTGTTACACTTACACATGTATCTTTAATTTCTGGTATGTACTTGGTGTATCCCTTATTATTTTGTATTTAAACACTTAGTTTTTATTTCAGTACAAAAAGATAAAAACAGCAAAATAGGGATTCGAACCCGGGCCGTATGATCTGCTCCATGTACACTATCCACTACACCACCGAGGACTAGCTGCCGGAAAATGTAATTTTTAAGGGATATGAGATAATATGCTGCTAGCCCAGACCATATTTAAGAACTAACCCTTTCGGTACACTGGAAATACTGGAATCAGTGCTTAAACCTAAATACTAAAATCAGTGCTTCAATCCTAGATACTGTAATCCGACCTTAAATTACACTGCAATATATCTAAATACATTATAATAAGGGATACATGAAGTACCATACGTTATGATCAGGGATACACCAAGTACCTAGGTAATTTCTTGACCAAAAAATTTTTAAATTCGGTTCTTTCACTCAATAAGAAATAGGTTTTGAGCGATGTGTCTTTTAGTGGCCGGAAACTGGCACACTAGGTCGAAATCTTCGCCTACAGTTTGACTGCTAAAATTTCAGGAACAGCCGTATTCCAGCTGATGATGATAGATTCCCTAATCACTTTCATCTTTCATGTAACATTTGTCCAAAAATTATGAAGCTCCTTGAGATATTTCCTGTGAAACGAACTATTTCTTTATCTACGGTAGTTTTGATGTGCAGTGAAACGAACCAAAATTAATCGATAAACGTTTAATCACCTGGACAAAGCCTGTCCTTTCTCGGCCGTTTCTTGTTCAAAAGGAACACCAAAATCACCAATGTATAGCGGAAATGTAAGTCTTTATTTTGAAACGCTTCGGTGGACGAAAATTTAAAACTCCGACGAACATAACCGACGTAAGTTTTTTTTTTGGCCGGAAACTGGTACTGGCCGGAAACTGGGCAACACACTGTATTTCAGTTTTAAATGTGTAGATGTGTAGTAGCAGGTCTATTCCAATGCACAAACTCTTGATAACCTCTTACTTGTATTTCTTTTGCCTCTCAGGCCAAAACTGTGCCATTGGAAGATAATGAACCATCGCATCGCTACAAATATGAAATTTTAGTGCTGACAGGGATGAAGAAAGGCGCTGGGACAACCGCTGACATCTGCTGTGTTTTAGAAGGCTTAGACTCTGACACCGGTCCCCGCCTGCTGAGAGATCCCGACATGCTGCGATTCCAAAGGTCTGGAATGGATTCATTTCTTCTCACCACCCCTCACCACTTAGGAGAGCTTACCCTTTTAAAGATATGGCATAATAACTCCGGGTCAAGTCCCTCTTGGTATTTAAAACAAGTCATAGTGCGCGACCTGTCTAAAGATGGCGTGTTTGTTTTCATGTGCAATCGGTGGCTTGCTGTAGAGTTAGACGACGGTGAGGTTCTGCGAAGGTTGTCATCTGCTAGACATGATGGCCTGAAATCATTCAACCATCTGTTCTACAATGTTACGGAAAGAAATATTACAGACAACCATTTGTGGTTTTCCGTTTTTGTTAGACCAAAACTGAGTAACTTTACAACTGTTCAGCGCCTGTCGTGTTGTTTGGCTCTTCTTTTCAGTGCCATGGTGACAAACACAATGTTCTATCAACTTGATGATCAAGAGACGGATCCTACAGTATTGTTCAATTTGGGACCTATTAGCATTTCTGCACGACAGATATATATTGGCATAATAAGCAGCCTCATTATCTTCCCAATAAATATTGCCATCGCTGGACTGTTTAGGAACGTCAGCCCTAAATTGCGGAATGAAAAGAAAAGAACAAAGACGTCAGTAAAGAATCGAAAGGTAGTGAAAAGATCCGCTGCTTACAAAGGGGATTTTGAAGACATCGTGCAGTGGTATCGTAGCCAAAACGTTGAAGATGACGACTTGTGTCCTGAAAATATTGATTCTACCCTCGTTGAACTACCACCCATTGAAACAGTCGATATGGACAAGAAGACCGCGGCGTGGTTGAATAGGAGTTTGGACAGCTGTGGTAGTCAAAGTTTTTTCACAGAGTTAGACCATAACGAATGGCAGGAAAATGAGAGTAGTTTTGATGTGTCGGAGGAATGCAGTGTAGAGGTACAAATCAACGACAATTTTGGATCGGCATCGGCTAAAGGAACGAAGCGAAAACTCCCACATTGGTTCGTATATATCGGTTGGCTTGGTCTGCTTGTGGTAACCGTTACCTCGGCCTTGTTTGTTCTTCTGTACGGTTTCCAGTTCGGCAAAGAAAAGGCGACTCAGTTGTTAATATCGCTGTGCATATCTTTTGTTCAAGATGCCTTTATCAATCAGCCGATACAGGTGTTATTAATTTCCTTGTTTATTGCTCTCCTAGTGAAGAAACCGCCAGAGCCCATGGAAACGAACCACAATAATGTTGACGAGGACGAAGAACACGATAGTGGTAATTTTGAGAAAGAAAATGAATTTCCTGAATTCGAAATGTTTATGAACCGGAAATACAATCACTATTCTTTAACCATGTTACAACCACCAGATCTTACTGAACTTAGCATTGCCAGAGAAAAACGAAAACGAGAAATCAGGATGTTCCAAATCCTAAAAGAGATTGTTACATACGTTTTTTTCTTACTTGCCTTGTTTATGGTGAGTTTTGGTCAGCGTGATCCTAAGGCTTACCTTGTAGCCAAACTTATCGAAGATACCTATCTGGGAGGCGTTTATACCGGACAGGGATTGAATGAGGTAAGTTTGTTATTTTTATAAAATTGTGGTTCATGATATGAAAATGAATATATATATATATATATATATATATATATATATATATATATATATATATATATATATATATATATATATATATATATATATATATATATATATATATTTATATATATACTGTTCGGGCGATCAGTGCTCATAATGATAATAAATAAAAGTTTTGAAACTGACTTGTTAAAAATCTTTATAAAAAGTTTAAAAGTTTTCTAAATTTTCGGTCGCTCACTGCGGCCTTCATCAGAGAATGAATGTTCTTTTTGTGGGAAACAAGTTATTTAAAATCCCTGACAATTGGTAGGTATACTCTTGGGAATGGCTTCCGTTCGTTGACATAATTAGGGTCGATGGTTGAATGCCACGATTCTAAGAATAAACGTTTGGACAAGTTGTTTACACCTCTCTCCAGAATCTGAACATAATTTGGGTGTATGTCATGGTTGGTCGTCTCCGCGTGTTGTTTTATGAAGGAGTCATTATTGTGATATATTCTCACCGGGGCTACCTACCAACAATGTCTCAGGATGTGATAAGATATGGGAAAGGTCAGCCCGAGGCGGTAGCGAGTAGGTAGCTCCCTGGAGCGTGCGCTATCATCGCTGCGGGGAGGAGGGAGGGGCGTACTTGGCTAATCCTCCCCAAGCTTATGGAAATGACTTTTGAGGTTATGAAAGACTGATCGCACCAGAATAAGATTATATAGTCAACAACGTGCCCGAGGTTCAAAAACAGAAACAAAAAACAATAAAAAGGTTTGGGCTTCTAAAAAGTACCGTGTAGCCAAGCCCGTAACCGATAACTAGGAAACCTAACGTAATGGGGGCACCGGGGCCGCTGCGCCTTGGGGTTAACCCTACAGAACACCAGCAAGCAGACCAAACGGAGGCGCACAGCGTAATTCCGAGCGCTGAGGAAAGAGAAACACCGCTAAGGGATTGGTATAACCCCAAAGCGAAGCGACCCCGAAATACCCCGTCCAGGGACAGAGCAATGAAGGATATTAGACAATCCCTTCGAGGAAGCTTCGCAAAGGAGGTCACCCACGGAAACAGCTAGAATACAAACTATAAGACGAACCCTAAAAGATAATAAAGCTAGAAAAACAGACTAGAATTGATGTCCACTAAGGTCGGCCTGGAAGTGCTCTCCTTAAGATAAATGAAGGCTTTTCCCCGCGAGGATTTAATTCGCTCTTAACATAATACATTTGGCGCGAAAACCTCGCTAAAGACCCAAATTACGCGGCACAAAAGACGCGCTGCATAGCTGAGAGAACGAGCAGAGAAAGAAACAAGCCGGTTGCTGGGGCTGAGCCTAGGTTAAAGTATAATGAAAAACACCGATCAAATGCATAAAAAATTTTGCCTGCTGCAATTAACCAACTGTTGCCAGCAAATTCCGTAAACAGCGGATTGGTAACCTACAAAAGTACAGTCATACCTTTAACACGTATAAAAAAAGACAAACGCGTTGCTGGTGGGAGATTCCATATAGCAGCGCAAAACACATACGCTTGTGGAAACTCCAATTGATAGCTAAAACAAAGCACACGTGGAAATTCCCAAAGGCCGCGCAAATAAAAATATTCCTTGCCAAATTATGTAATGAAAGGGTCCATTCCATGAGCGCAAACATATGTGCTAGTGACAAATTCCATGACCAGCGCAAACAAATCTGTTATTATAATAAAAAAAGTCCCTTTAACAGCGTAAACATACTAGCTGCGTTAACACATACGCTCGCTGGAATTCCATAAAGCAAAGCTAAGCGATCACAATACGCTCGTGAAAAACTTCATACAAACAGCGGAAAATACATACGCTTGTAAAAATTTTTGCTAAAACAGCGCAAACATACGCGCTCATGAAAAGCACCAAATAACAGCGCAAACATATTCGCTAGTGAAAATTCCGTTAAACAGCATAAACATATAAGCTCATGAAAAGTACCATCTAACAGCGCGAACCGGCATATCCGCTCGCGAAAATTCCATGAAACGGCGTAAACATGTTCGCCCACGAAAATTCCATCTGACAACGAAAACATATTAACTCGTGAAAGTTCCATTTAGCAGCACAAACGTATTCGCTCGTGAAAATTCCATCTAACAGCATAAAAACATTCGCTCGTGGAAGCTACGTCTAACAGCGTAAACAAAATTTGCTCGTGAAAGTTCCATCCAACAGCGCAAAACATATTCGCTAGTGAAAATGGCGTAAACAGCGTAAACACATTCGCTCGTGAGAAAAATTCCATCGAACGGCGCAAATATATTCGCTAGTGAAAATTCCATAGACAGCGTAAACACATTCGCTCGTGAGAAAATTCCATATAACAGCGGAAACATATTCGCTAGAAAAATTCCAAAGACAGCGTAAACACATTCGCTCGTGAGAAATTCCATCTAACAGCGGAAACATATTCGCTAGTGAAAATTACAAAGATAGCGTAAACACATTCGCTCGTGAGAAAATTCCATATAACAGCGGAAAAATATTCGCTAGAAAAATTCCATAAACAGCGTTAACACATTCGCTCGTGAGAAATTCCATCTAACGGTGGAAACATATTCGCTAGTGAAAATACCATAGACAGCGTAAACACATTCGCTCGTGAGAAAATTCCATACAACAGCGGAAACATATTCGCTAGAAAAAATTCCATAAACAGCGTTAACACATTCGCTCGTGAGAAATTCCATCTAACGGTGGAAACATATTCGCTAGTGAAAATTCCATGGACAGCGTAAACACATTCGCTCGTGAGAAAATTCCATATAACAGCGGAAACATATTCGCTAGAAAAATTCCATAAACAGCGTTAACACATTCGCTTGTGAGAAATTTCCATCTAACAGCGGAAACATATTCGCTAGAAAAATTCCATAAAACAACGTAAACATATTCGCTCGTGAGAAAATTCCATCCAACAGCGCGAACACATTCGCTCGAGAGAAATTACATCTCACAGCGCAAACAATATTCGCTAGAGAAAAATTTTATAAACAACGCAAACACATTCGCTCGAGAGAAAAACACCGCAAAGATATTAGCTAGTGAAAAAAAAATCCATAACACAGCGAAAACGTATGAGCTAATGCAAAATATTGCATGAAACAAGGCCAAGGTAATAAGCTACAATAAAAACGAGCGAAAACTCTTAGCTAGTAACAAACTTGAAGGCTTGCGGGCAAAAAGGGAAAGTACTATCCCTGATATAACACATAGAGAGAAGCGAATGGCACACTTACCGAGGATGACTAGGACGCGTACCAAGGTGAAAAATAAAACAAAAAACTACGGCGCAGCGATGATACGGGACTGAGGGCTTGTACGTACTTGGCTAATCCTCCCCAAGCGCTATGGAAAGGACTTTTGAGGTTATGAAGGGCTGATCGCACCAGAATAAGATTATATAGTCAACAACGTGCCCGAGGTTGCGTAACCCATTCCCACGCTTCTAATCTTGGGGTTTAAAGTTACGTAATATGTTGAATTTCACCATTGTTTGAAGGAATCCCCGGTGAGAATAGCTGCGCGTCCCTGGCTTGTGTTCGGGCCCGCGTGAATTCCAGGAGCGTTTTGATTCGCCAACATAGGTGAAATCGCATGACTTGCAGTTAACTTTATAAACAATGCCTTTGCAGGCCATGAGTGGCGGTCGATCTTTAGGCTTTTTAAAAACAGTGTTTAAAGTTCTAACGGGTTTAAAAGCCGTAGTGACGTTGGCTTTGTTTAGGATTTTCTTTACTCGCTCCGATACCCCTTTCACGTACGGGATGGTGGCATAACCTTTCCGTGGTTCGGTCTCTCGTCTGGTTCACGGGGTGCAGGTGGCGTTGCATGAGACTCAAGACTCAATGAAACATTTGGTGTAACCATTGGCCTGGAGATCAGACGTTCAACTGTTTCATCAGCACATAAATCCAAGGCCAATGGTTACACCAAACGTTTCATTGAGTCTTCTCTCAGTTAACTGCAAGTCATGCGATTTCACCTATGTTGGCGAATCAAAACGCTCCTGGAATTTATGCGGGCCTGAACACAAGCCAGGGACGCGCAGCAATAATGACTCATTCATAAAACAACACGCAGAGACGACCAACCGTGACATACACCCAAATTATGTTCAGATTCTGGAGAGAGGTGTAAACAACTTGTCCAAACGTTTATTCTTAGAATCGTGGCATTCAACCATCGACCCTAATTGTGTCAACGAACGGAAGCCATTCCCAAGAGTATACCTCCCAATTGTCAAGGATTTTAAATAACTTGTTTCCCACAAAAAGAACATTCATTCTCTGATGAAGGCCGCAGTGAGCGACCGAAAATTTAGAAAACTTTTAACTTTTTACACAAAGGGCCTGTGGCCTTAAATATTTTAAATTAACTGTGCTAGATGGGGTACGAAATAGTAACGTTGCAATCAGAAGAGCTAGAGAAAGCTTTTGGATTAACAAATTGAAGCCCGCGATAAATAATTTACTCTAATCATGTTAAGTTCCTAGTAGTTGTGATCTTGTATTATTACCGTGACCTACTCTAAATTTACACGCGCGCGCGCCTTTAATCTATTTGAACTTGTCAAGTTATCGCGCTATTTCGTCATAGTTAACCGTTTATTGTAAGTGCATTATTTGAATTCATATTGACCTAACCGTTACCGTTATTGTCAAACTAGTGTACGCTAATGAGGAAGGCCGCGACGGCCGAAACGTAGAGCAAATACAGCTAAAGACCTATATGACCTTTACAATTAGTTTATATATATATATATATATATATATATATATATATATATATATATTTATAATTCAACACATTAATACACTGCCCAAATATGGTCAAAAAGTTATCGATAGACGTTATGTCTACATGACATATAACCAGCGATGGCGGTAAATTTCGCATTTTGAAGGAAAGTGAAAATGACTGCTGCCTGCGATGTCGTGTTTTTGGGCGAAAAGGTGCGTGAACGATTAGTTAAAAAAGGGAAAAGAGAGCAAAAAAGAGAAGAAAAGAAAAGAGAAAAAATACTGTTCACATGATTGGACAAAAAAGGCGCGAAATTTTCGCGTTGTCGCGGTCGCAGTGTTTCTTGGCGTAGCTGAATGAAAACTGGTTCAAAGTTTAACCGCTCGACAAGGAGTGAATGAAGGAGCACAATTTTCGTAAAATTCCTTTGATAATCACCTCTGGAATATGATATAGACTTCATGTTTCCTCAGAAAAGTTTCTGATCTCGTCATTGCGGCTGTAGGAGCTATAAAAACGAGCATTCCAAGTTTGTAAACAACATTGATCGACTCAGCTACGTCGATGTTTGAAAATTTGGTGCTGATTGAAGGGACTAAAAAGCCAAATCAACTACAGGTACGATGTTTTAACCATTTCTTGTATCCTTTAGCTGTGAATTTTTGTAAGACATAATGTCCACGCTGCAGTTCTTTCCGACTTTTCGCCCGCTATGTTTAAGCTTATGTTCGTAGCCGTGTGTTTGTTCAATTTGTTTTGATTCTGAATTGAACTTTTTAAGATACGAAACACTTGGAACTAAGACATTCTATGCCATTTTACTGTGTCTTAATTCTTGTAGTCACTACTCTGTCCCGTTCTTTGAGTAGACGAAAGCTCTTCGTAGAAACTCCGAGTGAACTGATTGTGTACGCTAAATTAATTTTAGCTTAATGGCAAAAGTTTCGGCATTCACTGTTGTTGTTTAAGAAATGGTGCGAGGTAAATTATTGTTGTTAGCCTTTTTACTTAATGAAAGGTTGTATATCTCAATGAATTTTTTCTAGAAACTGTGATTTGTTATCAATGTGTTGAATTTTAGTTATAGTGTTCAAACTTGCGCAATATTGAAAATCGCGCGAAATCCATAAACTGTGTGATGTTGCAAGTTTCGCGCGGTAAAACATATGTAAGCTTTTTTTTAAATAAAAGGCTTGTCGGCGATATTTTTTCTTCAAACTGTGCTTTGTTATCAATGTGTTGAATTATAAAACTATTATAGCGCTCAAGCTTGCGTGATATCGCCTAATTTTAGCCGACTCGGCCTACGGCCTCGTCGGCTAAGGATTAGGCGATATCACGCGCGCTTTCGCGCTATAATAGTTAAATATATATATATATATATATATATATATATATATATATATATATATATATATATATATATATACATATATATACATATACATATATATATATATATATATATATATATATATATATATATATATATATATAGCTGAATTTTTGAAAAGGTGGTCAACGAAAATTACAGCAATTTCAGTAACACTAGCCCAAAAAAGGGTTTTTGTGACCCCAATCAGCCCGAAAATCACAGAGAAGAGAGGGAAGATGGGAAAGGTTGCGTGGGGCGAGAGAAGAAACGACTCTGTAATTTTCGGGCTGATTGGGGTCATAAAAACCCTTGTTTGGGCTATTTGTAGTGAAATTGCTGTAATTTTCGTTAACCCCCTTTTCAAAAATCCAGGTATATATCTCGATAGATTGACGACAACGACTGGAAAAAGTGCCAAAAAGCCATTTTCAGCCAAAGTCGGCACTTTCTGGAACACTCCACAGCTTAAAATTATCTTAAAACCAACAAACGACCCCCCCCCCCCCCCAAGCCCCTCCCTTCGTTACTTCCCATGATTCTCTACTATGACAGACTCAAACGTTTCAAAGCCAGCGCGCGCGCTAGAAATCGGTGGTTTTCTTTGACGGCTATTTTCAGTAGATTTCCTTTTGGCCGCCTTGAACAAAGTTTTCCTGAGGACATCATTAAGTCCCGTGAGGAAAAGAAAGCTGGCGATTGGCACAGTCTGTCCTCGTCCTTATATCTTACTGTATTTCGTCTCTTTTGAGGCTAAACGGGTTCCACTTTTGATCTCGGGCCAAGACGAAAAGGTTACTGATATTGTGCGCTTTGTTCTTGGCGGTAACAAGTCTTTGGCCTCAAAAAGGAGCTTCTACGGGTCATATCTATTAAACAGCAGCCGAATTGTTGGTGAATTTTGACCCAGCCACAGACTTAGTAAAAATTTGTTTTGAAGGCAAGATAATGCGTTCGCCCTGTCAAATGCGAGTTTACATCCGGGAACTCGAATATATATATATATATATATATATATATATATATATATATATATATATATATATATTATAGTTCTGAACATGATATTTCACAAATTAGCTTTATTCTTATCGAACAAATTAGATCATTTCAAAATACATTTCACCTTGACCAATTGTTGCTCACTAGGGAGGCTTATTGGACAACCCAATTGTTTACGCTCAATCCGCATGGCCTTAACAAGAGACGTGAATTTAGATCAAAAAACCGCATTAACTACAATAATTAACGCACGTATCTTGCAATAATAGGATTGTCTTTTTCTTTTCCTTGTTTTATTCTTTGTTTTTAGTTGTTTTGTGTTTGAACGTTCTGTCGGGGGCACTTGGTAAGACGTGCTGGTCCTGTCATTCCGACAGTGACCTATATGATTATTCGGGGGCCCTCGATAGGGAGTTTTCTTTGTTTCAATCATTAATTAAGGTTTTTATCACATCATGTATATTTTTAGCATTAAATTTTTCCTTGTTATTTCATGACGACTTCAACACGGTCAAAGTGTGTAATTATGCGAACCCCACTTGAGTGGGGTTCGTGCATATTTATTAGCCTTGTTTCCTAGTAACGGTTGACGTTTTTTACGTCACGTCCGATTGAGAGTCTTAAAAGTAAAAACTGGTTTCTCGAGGTTTCGGTAATCTGAATTCGCACGGCACCCGTACGCGGATTTCGATTTGCTATTCGTACGGGAGTCCAAAACGTTCGACAATTTTCGATGTTATTCTTAACTTTTGTTGGTCCACAATATTAACGTTCGTTTAGCTTTACAAAGGGCTTCTGGTAAGCGATGTTGATTTGGCTCAGACTAATTTGCCGAGTCTGTATACTCATGCGAGCGACTCATAGTGACAGAAAGTTTTCGTGTCAAAGAATACTTCCGTACGAATAGCAAATCGAAGTCCGCGTACGGGTGCCGTACGAATAGCCACTGCGATATTTTTAATACGATTCTTTTCATTCAGAGGTCAAAGATGGATGTTGTAATCTTCGCAATTGAGAGAGATCTGATCACATCTCGTTCGTGTAGGTTTTTATGCAAATTTTAAGCTCTCGCCGTAATTTGAGCTCGTTGTTTACAAGTAGAAAGCGAGCCGTTCTTGCACGAAAGTTTCCCATTTCAAAGCAAAATAAATTCGGAAGGAGTTTAACATTAAGACAATTCCATGCGAGTGGTGTAAATCGACTGGTTTTATTTCGTTTTGGTATCCTGAGCCGGGCCCGGCCATGATCGCGTCGATCGAGCGATCAGTGATGCGTAGTCTCTTCAGTCAAACAATGTTCTGTGTTTATAATTTCAATAAATTTCTGGAACGCTGAAGTTGATTTATCACTGAAGCAGAAACTATAAATAAGCTCCATTCAATATTTTTGCTCGAAAGGGTTAAGCGATTTCTTTTGACGCCATCTTTTACTGCGATCGTTTCTTTGCGAATCTCGCGCTCATCTTCGATCCTTCGATTGCACTCGGAACTCCAGCCATCAAATGAAACCATCACTGCCTCTCGGGTTGAAGAAACAACGGTGCAGACACGCCAAACTGTATAATCATCGATCGCTTCTGCTTTACAGCCACGTTCAAAGTTTTCGAAAGCCATTCTCGTTCGCACGTTTCGTTTTCGCGGATTCAAAACAGGTTTTGATCGACGGAAAGAAACTGGATGCGTTGCTATAGCATTAGCTCTAAACTGCGCATGCGAGGAATAATTACTGAATTCATAATGAATTACACACTTTGACCGTGTTGAAGTCCTAATGGTTCTTTTGTTATGTTACGTAACCTCGTTTTCCTTTGTTTTTGTAGCTTAATGTATATAAGTCACAACTTGTATAACTTAATCATTGTACATAGTTTTTAGTTTTTAGTTTTTAATTCTTTGTAACTTCTGAAGAAGGCCGAAGGCCGAAACGTTAAAACCAGTCAGGACCAGTAAGAAGTTCGCCCCATCGGTTTTTTTATTATACTTATCTATATATATATATATATATATATATATATATATATATATATATATATATATATATATATATATATATATATACCTGGATTTTTGAAAAGGTGGTCAAGGAAAATTACAGCAATTTCACTACAACTAGCCCAAACAAGGGTTTTTATGAACCCAATCAGCCCGAAAATCACAGAGAAGAGAGGGAAGATGGGAAAGGTTGCGTGGGCGAGAGAAGAAAACACTCTGTAATTTTCGGGCTGATTGGGGTCATAAAAACCCTTTTTTTGGCTATTTCTAGTGAAATTGCTGTAATTTTCGTGGACCCCCTTTTCAAAAATCCAGGTATATATATATATATATATATATAATAAAATAATGAATTGAAGACTTCATCAGCTATAAAAGTGCTCAATAGATAAACTAGAGCGATATGTAGATTTGTAGAGATGGATTACTTGGTCGAAGACATTTATTCACTGCTACTCAGAGTTTCATGCTTCTTACGAAGCAATCATCAGGCAACTGCCTACAATAACGGATACATAGAATACATACAAAATTTGAAATACCTAATGGCGTGACGTGCGGAGATATGATTGGTTAACTAAACGAATACAGTTTTCAACAGGAATTTCTTAGAATGTCTACAAGTAGATAGGAGTTCGCTTCTATTGTTCAGTGTTGACATTTCGGGTCTGCATATGATGAAATATTTTTCCCATAAACATAAATTACAACGCTTGTTTACATTTGAATACGATCTATATATATATATATATATATATATATATATATATATATATATATATATACCTGGATTTTTGGAAAGGTGGTCAACGAAAATTACAGCTGCATTTTCACTACAATTAGCCCAGAAAAGTGTTTTTATGACCCCAATCAGCCCGAAAATCACAGAGAAGAGAGAGAAGATGGGAAAGGTTGCGTGGGCGAGAGAAAAACAAAAACTCTGTAATTTTCGGGCTGATTGGGGTCATCATAAAAACCCTTTTTTGGCTATTTGTATAGTGAAATTGCTGTAATTTTCGTTGACCCCCTTTTCAAAAATCCAGGTGTATATATATATATATATATATATATATATATATATATATATATATATATATATATATATATATATATATATATATATATACACACACCTGGATATATATACACACCGGATAAGCATATATATATATATATATATATATATATATATATATATATATATGCTTTATGCTTTAAGACCTTTTAACGCAATCTGCTCGTATAGGCCTCTAGGCCCTTTGTTCGCTGTATCTGCTATCTCGACATATTCTACATTTAAGCATGTTACTTGTTCCAGCTACCGGTCCGAATTTGGATCTTTACATGTCTCCAATAAGTAGCAGTTCGTTATTAACAACTTTCTGGAGTGTGGTGTAAATATATGGTGCAATCTAACGGCATACGTATATGCAAATTTTGTGAAGGATATGAAACTGTTTAGATACTAAAACGTCTGCGCGGATTAATACTGTGTTAGTACAGTTGAATTGGTCCACTTCCTGTTAATGTAGCCAGAAAAAAACAAAACAGTTTTGACAACAAAGTTAAGAAAATACAAGTACAATTTGAATTTAAAATACAGTAAATAAGGTAGAACACTTAGCACCGTATGGTACTCCAGTTATGTCTTTTGTGTCCAATTATGTCAATCACCACCACCCACATTGACGTCCTTTTGACGTTGTCGAGTTATGCCTACTTGTTTCTTGGCACATCCACTATGATAATCGCGGAAGGTTCTTCGTGTTCACGTGTTATTAAAGAGGAAATAAAACAATGGCTGTGGCAATGATAACGACGACAGTGAAAGCTGCAAAGATGACAATGATGATGATGGTGATATCAATGATCAAAATGATGAATTTGTTTTAGGTTGATGGCATTGAAAACTTCTGGAAATGGATTGAAGGTACTATTTTGCCGAGTTTGTCGTCATCAAGTCGAGACTGGGCTGAGGGATGTCACCCAGTGCAAAAATACACAGTTGATTGTAATTCGCGCCTCGTTGGTGCAGCAAGACTACGACAGCTGAGAGTTGCACAAGGTATACATATAATTCTAAAGTTACGTATTTTCCTACGCCCTTTAACCCTCGGTCGTACAAGGATGGCGGAAGGGAGGTGGTTGCCATCCCTCCTGAAGGTTTTTATCTCCCATATTTTCAAGACCATTTAAGATTAGCACATGCTGTTTTCAGTAGCTGTTTATTTATCCTTGAGATATATTTTGGTGAAGTCTGGCGACAACTAGTTGCTATGTAGACGATATATGACGTCATAAGTAACATATTGTTAAGCCATTTTTGAATAAATATGCGCGTTTTTACTTTTTTCCAGTGAAAAAAACATATAAAATGCTATCAAAAGCATCAAAATGTTTAATTGTATGTTATTTTACAACTCCAATAAACAATATTTGCAATTTATACATTTTTCCAATAAAATCCAAGATGGCTGCCATCTTGTCGGCCATTTTGGATGACGTCACGGACCCCCAGCAGCACCACAACCCATAATATTTACCTTATCTTGTAGAGCACATCGTGGGCTATCTATTAGATGTAAAATAATTCCAAAATTTTCCAACAATATTGCCACGGTGGGGGTATAAGTTTGCGTGTACGTCCGAGGGTTAATATTTTATTAATTTGATTTCAGTTGTTCTCCGCTGAAATTGCAAACGTACACATTGACGGTTTTATCGGATTTTCTAATTAAAGCAGTATCTTAAATTTACCACTCAAAGGCTTTAGGACGGAAGAATTGAAGTTATGGGCTTACGGAAAAGGGCCGATATGCTATTTTTCTTTACACAGGTAAAGAAGTTAGAAAACACAAATCAACCGTAGTTCCGTTGCTGAGGATGCACTCTACCAAACATTTCGCTTGTTTTTTTTCTTACTTTTTTTATATTTTTTTTGGTTAGGATCCTGTCAAGTACCTGTACCTATGAGATCAAAGGTTTCAGGATGCAACGACTACTATTCCATGTTTATGGAGGACAAAGCCGATTACACTACAGGCTGGAAGAGTACAAACAAGACATTAAACATCTCGCCCTGGTCTTATCAGTCTATGAGTGAACTTGGAGGCTTGCCATTCTTAGGCGTCATGGGTACTTACGGCGGAGGTGGGTTTTCACTCGATTTAGCATTTTCAAACGTAACGGAAGCTTCTTTACTTTCTCTGAAACAAAACCACTGGATCGATTCTAGAACACGCGCTATATTCGTGGAAATCGCAATTTACAGTGCTCAAGTGAATCTGTTTGGAGTCGCCACCTTTTCGTCAGAATGGATCCCAACGAATGGAATGATATATTTTAGCAACATCAAAGTGGCAAGATTATACCGCAATGAGAATGATTTATATATCATGATGCTCGTGAGTGAGATCTTTCTTGCTTTTTTTCTCCCTGTGTTCTTGTACACTGAAGTAAAAAATGTATATAAATTCCGAAAAGAATACTTCAAAGATCCATGGAATTGGCTTGAAGTCTCCCTGATCATTTTGATTTTAACTGGAGCCGCTGCTTTACTACAGAGAACGTTTTTCACACAGAAGGCTATAAGTCGAATGAAGTCTAATCCAGAACAGTTCACTAGCTTCATACAAGCAACTACTTGGGATGAAATTTTTGTATATTTACTGGGGCTTCTAGTCTTTATTGCCAACTTAAAGCTACTCAAACTGATTCGTTTCAATCACAGGATCTACTTGTTCACGCAGACGCTTTCGAAGGCGGCAACGCCATTGTTATCTTTTCTCATAGTCTTCTTTGTCTTCTACATTGCTTACACTTTCTTGTACTATACCATCTATGGACCCATACTACCCGAGTACAGCTCCTTTTTGACGACAATTGAAACATTGTTCAATGCTGTGATGGGGGCCTTTGAGTTTGAAACCATCAGAGAGAACAATCGTCTTCTTGGACCAATTATTTTCTTTTCGTTCAATATGATAATGGTAATGATACTTATGAACGTGTTCTTAACTATACTTATGGACTCATTTGCAGAGGTGCAAGCAGACGAAAATTTGAAATCAAAAGACGCAGAAGTTGTGGAGTATATGTTGCGGAAGTTTAAATACTTCTTTGTCAAAACTGGCAAGGTTGATAATTTTTCTGAAAAGGAAGTTGCAAGCGCAAGCGCAACCGTGGCTAACTTGCCAAATGAAGCTGAAGTCGTTCAGTCGGACAGCGAAACTAATACATGCTGGTCGCCAGATGAAAATTGGTTGGACCAATCAGAGGATACAGGGAGAAGAAAAGCCAAACGAGCAAACGGTTCATTATCATCCGTTCAAAATGCTTTCAACCCTGCCCATGTTTTACATGACGAAAATATAAAAGAGGACGACTTTTCTACGTGGCCTTCATTTTTTTCGTTCTCCAAAACAAACACAGACATTCAAAACCAGCAGGAGGTATTGTCTTGCTCTAATGAACCAGCAGAAAGTGTAACTGAGAGACAAGCAGGTAGTGTAGAGTCCGCCCACGACTGTGAAAAATGTTCTAGGAAGTCTTCCATGGTCTCATATACTGATTTAAAGTATTGTGGAAGGGATAGTGGCAGTTATTCTCCACACACGGAATGCTTCCAAAGTGATTGTTACCCTACTGTGAAAACGACCTATGGTTCCTGTTCCTCCGTTGCTGAAAGCGAGGGATCGAACGTTAAATCAGAGCTGTCCGTGGAATCTGAAGCGTCTCATTATTATGAATTACTTGATAGAGCAGTCGATAAACTCATTTTAAAAGAAACTAAAGCATCTGTATCGAGTGATAGTGGTAACGAATTAGAGGATCCTGATCTTTCTCATTACTACCAGCTGTTGGAATCCGCAGCAAGGGAGCAAGACCGGAAAGGAGAGGAAATGCTTAACACGGAGCAATTTGACTTAACTGATTATAAAAATTACTTCAACAACATTAGAGATAGCCCTAGCGAACTGGTGAACTGTGGAAGTTTTTTGGAACTTGAACCAAAGCTTGCTGAACTACAAGGAAACTTTGCTAGTGTAGCCATAAGCGATCTCCAAGAGGATCAAATATTTGAGCAATTGTTTATATCATACGTCATTGTGCTCAACGACATTTCATTTGAAACGGATTGTGCGACCATGAAAAGCAAACTGTTGAAAAGGATCAAGGAAAAAGAAAAGTGGAAGTACACTAGAAACATGTATACGCAAGCCTGTGGGAAGAAATGATACAAAACAATGATTAATTAACAAAGGAATGATTTTACTGTGAAAACGTGAAAAAGTTGAGGATTTTGTTGTGTTTGTGAATGGAATTTTAGCTGAAATGTGCGCGCTACTGATGCCATCACACGTCATCGAGAGCGAGCTCAACGTTTGTTGCTATTATTGTTTCATGTAGATTATTAGTAGAAAATCATATGATTTTCTGGTGTAATTTTCAATAAATTTGAACTCGTATGATTTCAAAAAAGCTCAAATGTTGAACTCTTTGAAATCCCACTCGTTTAAATTTATTCCAAACTGCACTCCAAACCATATGATTTCCTATACTTAAGTACCATGATCAAACGATATTTTCTCCTGATATGATTTCGGTACAGGGCAGATGTCCTGCGCAATCACTTGATAATTTCCCAGGAAACCAACTCTCAAGGAAAATATGTTTAACTTGGTTTCTCTTTGTATTAACAGATTTATACACAAGTTCGAATTCAGTTCGGATATTTTTGGTTCTAGACCCCTAAGCGACATTTCGCTTTTATCTTCCTGGAAAATACATATTATTGTATTCTACCCATTTTTGTGTGTAACACTTTCTTCTTTATCCTTAAGTCATTCCTCTCTGTAGTATTCGAAAATTCTCTTGAAAAGTTCTGAAAGTTGCGTTTACTTGAATCCTTTTGTTTTAGAAGGTAATGTTGATATCTAAGTCTTTTTCCGATGAGAACACATTTTTTGTGCTTTGAATTAAAACCTTAAAACCTACAAACACGGACGTGGAAGTAGTAGGAAATTGTATGTTCACGCCCGGGATCGGGGATTAGCTGACGTCATGATCCCTAGAGGTGACGTCATTGGTTAAAAATAGGTAGAGATGACATCATAATCTATTTTAGGTCAATGGGGAGTGATGACATCATATTATAAATTGCAATTTACTTACACAGAGAAAAACCAAACGTAAAATCATTTTCAGAGGAAACCTTGTTCTTGATTTCCTTATCATTTGTGAAGTATATGGATTTGAGTTGTTCCAAATAAAACAGCTTTTGTTGACAAAATGATTTGATGAAACCTTAATGCATTTTGTTATTATTAAATTTATTTGAACTTAAACAGAGTGCGGGTTTATTGTTTTAGTAACGCATGTAATTGGTTGCTTTGTTTATTTTTCCGAGGTGCTAATTTTCTATGCAAATTTAGTTCAGCGTAAGTTCGCATAATTAAAAGTTTGAACTTTGAAGCTACAGGTAAAGAAACTAAAACTTGAAGGTGATGGGTGCGAAACTGAAAATCTATATAAAGTCTAGCGATATAGTGGCTATAAGAATGTTGCGGTAAATTCGAATACTGAGCGGTTTTTTATACTGTGCAATTTTTTTGCTTCTAAACTTGAATGTTTCCGCGGAAACCTAGTTTTATTCAGCTATAATATCGACCACAGCTTTGATGGTCTAGCGTTGTTGTGGCCGCAGTAACTCAGGTTCTAGTCTTGGTCAGGGCATATTGTTAAAAATAACCAATCTTCATCACATGAAGAGAACATTGTCTTTGTGAGTATTCAACTTTATTACATATAACCACAACAGCCGAGTCTCAGACATTCGTCTTCACTCTCATCGTGCTTCCGTTCAAAGTTTTTATACAATAAAAATGCACTTGTGTTGTCCATTGAAACAAGATAAAACAAGTACTTTAGCCATGATTCTGTCAGCTTTAAATTAAGTTTTTTCTTGAAATTTCTGTCGTAAATCCATCCATATTGTCTTTAAATTAATGCGCTTCCTTGCCGCTTCGTAATGTACAACCCATATTTCATCCTCTTCCATCATCATGCAATCGTGATGAAGTTGCGTTGGGTCATCCATCTGGCAGGCCTCACAACAGCGTGTTGCTTCTTCATACACCAAGCGATTAATTTCTCTTGCATATTCATCTTCTATAATATCTGCTATTTTGTTTCGCAGTATTTGAGCCTCGAGTTCAATCTCATCCACAAACAAATCACCAGTTTGGTGTGCACCAACCATGATTTCTACTCCTATACTCAAATTAATCTGTGACAACTAGTAAAAAAAAGTCTGCTTTTATGCCACTAAAAATTATTTAGCCAACAATCTAAAAATAATCATATTACATCATTCTACTCCAGTGACTCTCGAGTTAAAAATAGAATATGATGACATTTATTCCCGACAATCCATTGACTTAAAATAGATTATGTTATTCATTTCCAACTCCCCATTGACTTAAAATAGATCATGATGTCATCTCTACCTATTTTTTAACCAATGACCTCACCTCTAGTTTTCATGACCTCAGCTAATCTCCGATCCCGTGGCGCCTAGGGATCATGACGTCAGCTAATCCCCGATCCCGGGCGCGAGCATGCAATTTATAATATGATGTCATCACTTCCCATTGACATAAAATAGATTATGATGTCATCTCTACCTATTTTTAACCCATGACGTCACCTCTAGGGATCATGACATCAGTGAATCCCCGATCCCGGGCGTGAACATACAATTTATATCTACTCGTGGAATTACTGAACTTAATTTATGGAAAATGCTAACCAATCGCAGTAGATAAAGAAGCTTGGCACCCATCTAGTTTCTACATTCTGTAACACTTTTCAAACTATATTTTGACTTTTGTTGTCACTGAAAATGTTCGAAATTTATACTTAAAGTGCACCTAACCCACATTTTTTCTCTTAATCAACCCTATGTACGTTGAAAAGTTGAATAGTGAAATATTTCTTGTTTTTAACGTCGCGTTAGTGAGTTATAGAGATTTCAATTTACAAAATGCTAATAAAAAGACGTCAATTCAAGATTCACTTGTTTTTACCTCCAAGTAATATTTTTTACGAATCAATTGACTATCCACAGTTGATATTTAGTATTTCTCAAATTGATTTCCCTTAAGCTGTATACTGCGTATTGTTAATTGACGTAGAAATAACGGCAAAATCCTGAATTGACGTCAACAAATAAGCATTTTGTAAATTCAAATCTCTAAGTCACTAACGCGACGTTCACCCTCGGACGTACAAGACTATTTAAGATTAGCACATGCCGTTTACAGTAGCTGTTCAATTATCCTTGAGACAAATTTTGTTAAAGTTTGGCGACAAACGGTTGCTATGGTAACGAGATATGACGTCATAAGTAACATGTGTTTAAGCCATTTTTGAAGAAAAATGCGTGTTTTTCACCTCTTTTCAGCGAAAAAACATATAAAATGTTACCAAAAGCATCAAAATGTTTAATTGTATGTTATTTTACAACTCTAGCAAACAATATCTGTAATTTCCGCATTTTCCCGATAAATTTGAATTTTTAGTAAAATCCAAGATGGCGACCATCTTTGCGGCCATTTTGGATGACGTCACGGACCCCAGCAGCGCCCCAACCCATAATATTTACCTTATCTTGTAGAGCACATCGCTGGCTATCTATTAGATGTAAAATATTTCTGAAATATTGCAACATCGCAAAAACCCAATTGTACCACGGTTGGGGTATAAGTTTGCGTGTACGTCCGAGGGTTAAAAAACAAAAAAAGATATTTAACTATTCTACTTTTCAACATACATAGAGTTGATTAAGCGAAAAAACAATTTTGGGGTTAGGTGCACTTTAAGGACAGTTTTCTGGAGACCATAGCTATATTTTCCAATCGGCTTTTAATCAGTTTTTTCCATTTGAATTGAATTGAATTTGAATTGAAGTTTGGCAAAATGTATTTTCTGGTAAAATCGATATTGCCATGACGACGATAAATAAGAAACTTCGAAATCAGCAAAAGTGAAATTTTGCGCGTTTAATATTTGGCATTGAAGATCCCACATAGACATCTTAAAATATGTTATGTGACAAATAAATTTTGCAAGAATAAAAACAAAATCTGTATGTTTGATTTCAAATAAATCGCAATAACATTTCAAACTTTACTATTTGTGTACTGGTAATAAATTGATCGAGAGATTAACACTGGTTTTGTGAATTAATTACTTTAAGATAGTGTCAAAAAGTAGCTTAATGTTATGTTTGTACATCATCAAAGTTTTGTTTACTTCCTCTTTTGCGATCTCGAGAACTACCTTTTTTCCTAACATCGCTCCATGTTTAATGTTTAGATAATTTTCGATTTTAATCGCTTTTGCAAAAATTTGAGGAACGGCTTGACGGTTTTTTTTAAAACGTTCATCACGCATGCTTACCGATGTGAAAAATATTATCTCAAACTTTCATTGACATTGATTCAATGGAACGCCTTTAAATTTGAAGATGAAGACGGCGTACGAACCGGCTTTTTTTAAGTTATGCTTAGAAATGATTTCAAATCAACGCGCGCTACATTCCTCCGTGATTAATATGTCTCGTTGTAATCTGCTGTGAATCTATTATTATATGTATTCGAGCATGATTGTACCTTATTACTCCTTTTACTACTTTCCAGATTCCCTTAAGTCTCTTGTTAGGAATATTTTAAGCAATAAATGCCCTTTTGCGTTTTAAAAACGCTTTTACAGCAGACATTTTGAACGCAAAAGAAAAGAGATGTAAATATATTTGCATCAAGGAGCATACATTGAAATGCTTTAATCACGAATAAATGTAATGCGCATTGATTATCCAAAAAATGCACATGGAGTGATGTTAGGAAAAAAGTAGTTCTCAAGATCGCAAAAGTTAAAGTAAACAAAAATTGTATGGTGTGCAAACATATTAACATCAAGCTACTTTTTGATACTATCTTGAAGTAATTTCACAAAACCAGTGTTAATCTCTCGATCGGAATTAATTAACAGTATACAAATTTCAAGGTGTGAAATGTTATTGCGATTTATTTGAAATCAAACGTACAGAATGTTTTTATTCTTGCAAACTATATATGCCATATATCGTATTTTATGATGTATATGTGGGATTTTCAATGCGAAATCTTAAACGCGCAAAATTTCACTTTTACTGATTTCGAAGTTCTTGTTTATCGTCGTCGTGGTAATATTAATTTTAACAGAAAAAAATATCTTGCCAAACTTCAGTTCAAAACCAGTTAGTAGCGAAAATTTCATGTTGATCTGGTTTGGAGAAGACCGCTAACAAGCCAATTGAAAAATGTAGGTATCACCTTCAGAAAACTGTATCGAAACGCCGTAAGAATGTTCCTCGTAAAGTATGTGACACAGCTTCGACACTGACAAATATGTCAAAGGAAAATATGTAAATAGTTGCATTCACGGTATCAACCAAATATCGAAGACGTACATAAGCTTAGATTATTGTTGATGTTGGTTTTGACACTTTTACCTGACAGTCAATATAAAAGAAGAACGATAATTTCTTAAGTTGAGAATTGTGAAATAACTCAAGAAATCTAAGAAGAATAAAGTAAATCAACAGAAAAGGAAAAGTGTTTTTATTTGAATGTTAAGATCGAGCTAGTTGTGAAATGTATTTTACAAAAGAGTTTGAGAAGCGGAGAAATGCAACGAGCTGAAAAGGTTAAAAATTAAATAATTTCCGCCCCTCACTTTATCGGTCTGAGTGAGGTGTTTTTTTTTTCAACAGAAAGCCATAAGTGGTTTGAAACGTGTAACGCGCATTCATAGCTTCCGAATATTCATTTTTTGCTTAGTACCATATTTGGAAACCCCTCGGTTCCTCGAGATTGGAAGCAAGTTCTTCCAGCGAATTGATTAGTTAATATTTTTATCTCAATTTTCTAAATATGGCTGTAACAACTTTTTAGCGGAGCTCTGCGGGCCAAAGGCCCGCGCGTAGTCCCATACTGATAGAACCCATACTCGCCATTTTTCATGGTCATGGCCAGCAGAAAGTTTCGCGGGCGGCATCTTTACATGTGTGTCCAAGCGTTGGGCAGGGCTAATTCGCGGGCGCGTATGACGTTGCAAAACATGCGCGTATGACGCCACAGAACATCCGGGATCTTAGCAATTTTGTTTTTCGCGCGGCTACACAGCCGAATGTCACGACAGCTATATTTTCAACACTCTTGTTGAGTTTGTTAGCCGAGAAAACCATTTGCAAAGTCGTTTTCCCGGCATTCATCCGAGGTTTGCTACTCAAGACAGGTTTCACATTTCTCAAACAGTGGTCAAGACCGCATTTGAGGCTGCGTAACTCTGCAAGTCAAGCATTTTTGGAGGAATATAGAGCTAAGTGCTTATTTTTAAACCTGATTTTGTCTTAACCCTATTGAGACTGGGGAAGGGGGGGGGGGGGGGGGGGGCTTTTCGACGCCCCCCTCCAGTAAAATTGTCATAACTCTTACACCGAAATAGCTATGAGGCTTAAATTTTCTGACTTTTCCTAGAATTTATCTAGGGACATTTTGGTATCCATAACATGTCAGTGTGATTAACCATGTTGCCATGGCAACCGATTTTTGACACTTAGGCTTTCAAAATATTAAAATATGGTGATTTTTTTTTATTTTAAGATCTTGTTCTTTGACTTATAGTGCATTTTCTTGTTAGAATAGTTTTTTCTTGCGACTATTCCTTGAAAGACATCAACAAAATTTAACATGAAATATTTCGGGGGAGGGGTAGGTAAATTTTTGCTCTCTTTTACTTAGAGACAAACATTTTGTCTACACCCCGATTGGCGTAAGCACACGAAAAGAGCATTTAAAAGAAAAATTCATAAGTTGCTTCTAACTGTACTCGAAATTGAGGACTATTATGTTGATGCCCATTCTCTAATACTGATTTTAAACACAAGTAATTATTATACACTATAGCTTTCAAACCTACATTTAGCCGTTTATCTAATTTACACCTCTTAATTTGCTTTACTTTTTTACCTTTGTGCTTGATTAATTATTAATGTGTATGTTTATTTATTTAGTAGCTGTTTTTTTAAATCACTTTATGTTTGGTAAATATGACTGTAATTAGTACAACCCGCCTAGATTAGCTATGCTATAAGCGGGTTTGTAGATATTTAAATTTTATTTCTTTAAATTTAGATCAATTAATTAATGTAACAGTGTTGAAAACCAATAAACCAACCAACCAACCAATCAATCTGCAATCTTTGTTCTATTTATTAAATAACGCTTTTAAGTTCATTGTTTGGATAATAGACATTAGTTTTATACGTGTTTAATACGTTCTGATAATTTTCTATTTTTTAAATTTTAATTTAAACAAAAAAAAGGAAATCCAAGTTGGCGGATCCAAGATGGCGGATCCAAGATGGCGGACAATAATTTCAAAATTATAGTTTTATCGCTTTTTATTGCTTTTTCTCGCTTTAAAAGTGTGTCCTTGTTTGTATTTATTATGTTTTAATATTAAAGAGATGATTTTACAGTTATATTTGATATTTTAAGTATCTGGATATCGTCATACTTGGGTGTGGCATGGCAAAACTGGGTCTGAGGTTTCCTTGTATGGAGGTGGACATTGTGTGAAAATTTCATGGTCCTAGCCTTACTGGTTCCAGAGATATAGGGGGGGGGGTCCGAGGAGTGCCCCCCCCCCAGTCACAGATTGCCTAAAAAAGCCCAGTCTGAATAGGGTTAAATTGAAGCTAGTAGATCGTGGAAGCATTTGCTTACAGCTAAACTCTTTTGAGTTTAATTCTTGTGCTTCCGACCTTTTCACTTTATTCTTTACTGTTCTATTTTGGCTTGCATTTAAAAAGGTTTCAATTTTGAATAATTAGGTTATATAAAACGTGCTTAAATTCAGTCGTTTCATGATTTCTTTCATCGGAGACAATCAACTCGGCATCGATGCGCTATAAATGGTTCGCGTTTTGCGTTTAAACAGAAACTTATGGAAAGCAGAAGATTGTGTTGTCCATTTTTATGTCTGTTCACTCATTACATAGGTTGAAAAGCGATTTTATGTAAATAAAGCAAGACTTGAATTTTATATAAGTCTTAGTTCTATTTGTCAGCGGTCGCCCTCAGAGCGTATATAAGGATTGAGATTACTTCACTCGCCCTCTTTTCGCGCCAGTCAGCTTTGCATTCTCCACTCCCTGTCGTCAGTTTAATATGACCGAAAAAGCCGCTCAAGTTCCTTCTGCAAATGTAGCGGCGGCGTAAGCCGCGTTGGCCGCCCTGCTGTTCCCTGTTGCCGCTCAGTCTACTCATCAGAACGCCGTTCCTGGCTCTTCTTCGGAACAAGAAAATTTGGAGGCAAATATCTCTTCTCACTGACTGTCACGGTAGAATTATATATTTTGTTTTATTTTTCGTTTCCTTCATTCCTTGCCCCCATGCTTTTCGGTTTTCATGCTCGCCATTTGCCTCTGGTAGTTTTGCTTTATTTGTCATTTTCAGCGTAATTATTTTTCATTTCGTCAAGTCGGCTTTCGTTCTTTGTTCTCGTTGCACGTTTGAGTTGCACGTTTGAGTTTGTTTAGCATGCTGCGTTTGCCATCGGGGCTTTGCAGATGCTTTTGTCACATTTTCTGATTATTTAGCATGCTGCGTTTGCCATCGGGGTTTTGCAGATGCTTGTTGTGATAAGTTTGAGTTTGTTTAGCATGCTGCGTTTGCCATCGGGGTTTTGCAGATGCTTTTGTCACATTTTCTGATTATTTAGCATGCTACGTTTGCCATCGGGGCTTTGCAGATGCTTGTTGTGACAAGTTTGAGTTTGTTTAGCATGCTGCGTTTGCCATCGGGGCTTTGCAGATGCTTTTGTCACATTTTCTGATTATTTAGCATGCTGCGTTTGCCATCGGGGTTTTGCAGATGCTTGTTGTGACAAGTTTGAGTTTGTTTAGCATGCTGCGTTTGCCATCGGGGTTTTGCAGATGCTTTTGTCACATTTTCTGATTATTTAGCATGCTGCGTTTGCCATCGGGGTTTTGCAGATGCTTGTTGTGATAAGTTTGAGTTTGTTTAGCATGCTGCGTTTGCCATCGGGGTTTTGCAGATGCTTTTGTCACATTTTCTGATTATTTAGCATGCTGCGTTTGCCATCGGGGTTTTGCAGATGCTTGTTGTGACAAGTTTGAGTTTGTTTAGCATGCTGCGTTTGCCATCGGGGTTTTGCAGATGCTTTTTGTCACATTTTCTAATTATTTAGCATGCTGCGTTTGCCATCGGGGCTTTGCAGATGCTTATTGGGACAAGTTTGAGTTTCTTTAGCATGCTACGTTTGCCATCGGGGCTTTGCATGTAGATGCTTGTTTGTTGCATGTTATAATTGTTTAGCATGCTTTGTTTCCCATCGGGGCTTTGCAGATGCTTGTTATGACAAGGTTGAGTTTGTTTAGCATTGGGGCTTTGTATATGCTTGTTTGTCACATGTTTGAATTGTTTGCCATGCTGTGTTTGCCTTCGGGGCTTTGCAGATGCTCGTCGTGGCAAGTTTGAGTTTGTCTAGCATGCTGCGCTTTGCCATCGGGGCCTTGCTTATACTTGTTCTGACATGCTGCACGGAATGTGTTTGCAGTATGCTGCACTTTGCCATCGGCCTCTTGTTGTGAGTGTTTGCTTGTCATCATGCCTTTTGCCATTAAGTTTTGCAGATGCTTCTTTGTCACTTGTTCAGGTGTTTCACCTTCGGCGCTTTACATATGCTCCCTTGTTTCGCTTTTAGCTATACTTTTTTTTTATCTTTTTCTTCTTTCTCCTTTCGATGATAGTCTTGAAGGGAGTCTAATTCCCTACTCGGATTACCGGGGCCAAGGCTGTCATCTCTCAGGCTCTCTTTTATCTTTTCCTTATCTATGTCTCTGTTACCTTTCAGTCTTCTTTGCGCCTTCTCAATGAAAGGAGTTTTGACTTTCATCAGTGGGAGATGTCTAAATTTTGATCCTACTGCCGTTTCCCCTAACGTAGTGTCATGGGTTGATACAACCGGAAGTCTCACTCCCGTCCAAGCCTGGGAGATGACAGTTAATGGCCATGTGTCAGGGACGTTCCGTTTTGCGTTTTGGGTTTTGGGCGTTTCGTCTTTTGGGGGTTTTGTTGAGTTTTGGGGGTATTTTGGAGGTGTATAATGTATATCTGCGAGGTTGCTTGTGGGCTTGTTGCGACAGCTGACCCCAATCTAAATCCGCATAAGCATGAGGGAGAGCGCCGCAAATAGATTACTATTTGTCAGCGGTCGCCCTCAGAGCGTATATAAGGATTGAGATTACTTCACTCGCCCTCTTTTCGCGCCAGTCTGGCGGCTCAGTCCGCCACGGTTTGCTCGTCCTTTATGTTTTCATCTCTCTCTCTGCTTTCCTCGCTGTCGACTTTCGGTAATAGTTTTTCCCGCCCTCCCAACCCATTTGCTACTTACTTGTCTACCTTAAGCGACAGCTGACCCCAATCTAAATCCGCATAAGCATGAGGGAGAGCGCCACAAATAGATTACTAACTTCACTCGCGTGGCCTTATGCAAATATGTTTGTATATTTTTTGCAATTTTGATTTCCAAATCAGTTTCTCGGGCGATTTTTGACAAGCAACAACTGTATTTTATTTGGAAAGTAGTCGTACTAGTTATTCCAGACGGAGAAAAAGTTGTTTTTGTGAACTTTTGTACGGTCTAAATGTGTGCTTACTGTGCAGACTATCGCGTAATACTGTTTTTGAGAATTGCTAAAATTGAAAAATAGCCCGGTCGTCAATCTTAATTCTTGTGCTTCCGACCTTTCACCTTAGTTACGTTTCACCTTAGTTAAGATTGTTTAGAGAGCGACGCTGTTAGGCTCAGCCTATCTATTTATATTAGCAAATTGAATAATCGGAAGCTTTTTTTTTAAGCGTACATGTACGAGAGACAGTTGCACGTTTCAACCCACTTACATGTATGGGTTTCTGGTTTCAATCAAGCCCACAACGAGATTTTAACGAACCCCCTATGTCATATGTCAGCTGGAAAGTATATAAGCACCATAACAAAAATGTCACTACAGAAAGAAACCTTGCGGTATCTCATTCATGAAATATTAAAAGACGTGTAAATTTGCTTAATTTCGACAACCTACAAGTTTTGACTCCACTTTAAGATACTCGTAAACACGAAGCCTTGCAGCAACCTCCCGAACAGACGGAACGAAAATGTTGCGTAATAATTGATTGGGTATTTATCACGTTAACACGTTTTTAACAAATTAAAGGAGCTATGTCACGATGATTTTGAGGTTTTGGGATCAAATTGCCCCAAATTAAAACTAAGTATCTTTGTCGTACACGAAATGCTTATAGAACACTAAGAGGAAGATATCAAATGAATTTTAGAAGAGAAAATAAACCATAGCCAGCGTTTTAGCTGTTTTAGCGAGTTTTTAAAGACACAAGCGATAAACCAAGTTTTTTCAAGATGCAGTCCATTTCCATCCTGACCATCTGCAGCCCAAGACACTTATTTTTACTCTTGGAGCACTAGTAGAATAATTTGAGACAAAACTGGACCATTATTTTTGGGTTTTCACTGATATAAAGATGTCTTTTGGCTAAAGTAACACTAACAATGGTGACATAGTCCCTTCCAACAACAACGACAACAACAACAATTTATTGACAGTAGTTAAAATAAAAACAATATTGATTGTCCCCCGAGTTCTTTTTCAGTTTGTTAGACTAAGTAACTCTATTATCTTGTAGGTATTTGTAGGTTGTAGTATTTGTAAGAAGAAAGCAAAGCTCACTTAAAGCAGCACGAGCTAAACTAGACATCTCTGACCAGAGCCCACAATGCCAGTTATACCTCTCACAAGAAGCAGTCTTCTACCTGCATTATTTGACATTCTGCACCTTATGTCGGCGATAAATCAACCAAGCTGTTAAATACACTCAAAAGCAAGTCTGCCAATACTCAATTCGCAAACCTCAAGCCTGCAATTGTTATAGAAAACGGTCTCATGAGTGAGTATCTTCCTGCATGTTTACAGATACATATTCGCTGTATGGCGGACCCTAAAGCCACTAATCGAGTAATGGCGGCAAGCTGAAGCTGCAATTTACATTTGAAATAACTGGTATTCCCGTTGGAATTTGAACTTAAAATTTGGCATGAGAAGTTGTTAGCACTTCGACATTCCAAAACTGAAGAGAAAAGGGAAGGTAGCATCTTGTTAAAAGTAGTACTTTAAGTAATGCTCCACATAGGAACTACGGTAAACTTCATTGTTCTGCGGCTTTGGCTCTTTCACACATAGAATATCTTGGTTTCAAGAATAGAGGAGGAGCTGATGGTTCATAATCATATGTCATTATAAAAATAAAGAAAATCCATTTGCGTCAAATAAATTTTAGGAAATGTTCGTGCTTAACCAATCAGAATAGCAGAAGACAATAGCTAGTAATTATACTTCAATTCTTTGATGAAGTTCCCCAAATACAATATCTTTTAAAACTTGCATGTTGTGCGATTGGGTCTTAGATTGCCCGAAACCTTAAAAAAAGTTAGAAAAAATGCAGCTTGAACCCTAACCTTGTAGCGGTTTTTGAGTCTAGGCCAATGAGATCATTAAATGTAACAATGAAAAAAGTTGACATTCCATCGTGCATGGTCGTTGGCGCTTTCCTTCTTATGCGAATCATTACTTAAGGGTCATGAGAAAAGCATGTGTTTCTTGATTGACACCAAAAATAAGCCAAATTAGTAAGTAGATCCAACGTTAATTGTATATAAACTTAGTTGGAACTCAGAAGGTCGGTGGCTGCCAGACATTTGGTTGAATACGTGACTAAATTAAAAAAAAAATAATGTTAAAATCGAAAAGTGCCGGTTTGTAAAACTCTAGTGGACACTGCGGATGATGCAAGGGTTCGCGGCTTCAAGCGCTGCGGCAGAAACCAAGCAAAGGAAATGCAGGAGATGCATCTCATTTTCAACCTTAACACCTGTCACCAGCACAGCCTCAATTCTGACTTTCACTTCTCTTTATGGTCTATTGATATTGTGGCGTATTAAGTAACGAACACTGAAAAAGGGCAAAGGCCGAAACATTTGTTGTTGTTGGTATTTTTTTATATAAATTTTATCACTTTGATTTCAACAGGTTTTAATTTGCAATACAAGAGGCTCCAAGCAGCCTATACTCATGCGCATGCGTAAGAAAGTTTTATGATTGGCGAAGAGTACTTACATCGTTCCCACAAACCACGTTGTTTACTATTGATTGTTTTGGAAATGAAGGCTGTACCACAATGAAGCCAGTGCTTCTTCTAAGTCTTATATATACCTTACTAATGTAAGTAGGGTTGTAGGAGACGACACTTAAGTAACGCTCTTTTACCGGAAGTGAAAGTAGCCGAAAGTCACTAAACAGGAAGTGTAGTGACAAAGCTATGAACCGGAAGTGCGCAAGTTGAAATATGCGTGCATAAATTTGCATGCAAAATCGTGAAACAAAAAATAATAAAAATAATAATAACAACAAGAAAAACGGTGCCGAAACCTTACCTCATGCCGCTTCGCGCATGAGTAATAAGCTAAGGTAAATCATACGACAAAAAACAAACGTGTAAGGGAATGAGAAGCCTAAGAAAAGGTGTCAAAGTTCAGTTTACGATAATGCGGCAATTGAACCGAGTAGGTTTACTCTGAGATCAGCTATTAAAGGCCGTCATTGTGCTCGAATGTAAACATTTAATTGTAGCCATAACGAAGAATGGATATTTCTCTTTAATTCTGCCTGAAAACACTTTCAATTGACATCGCTGAAATCATTGAAAAGGAACAATTTTTTCAACTCCACGCGCTGAAATAGCTTCTTGTTTGCCGCGAAGACTATTGGTCTATTGGCTTACTATTGGTCAAATATCGTGACGCACACCGCCTGCAAAGCCAGTAACACTATGAAGAAACTGGTAATTACCAAAATTAGGCAGGAACAACAACGCAACTAATTAACATTGGAGCAATAGGACAAAAACAGCGTGTCAACCAGGGCGCGGAAGCGAACACGAGAAAATGCGCGAAACCCATGGGAACGACAAATAAACGTCAACAAAGCTAAAAAAAATATTGGATAAAAAAAAAAAATGGAAACAAGCAAAATCGAACGCTGCAACCACACTTACGGATCAAGGTACAAGTAAAATACTGGACGCAACTGAACAGCAATAGATGCGTAATAGTAAACAGAAGGTTTGAAAATAACCCACGTGGAAAAGTACAAGGAGCTGAGGTAATAAGAAAACTTCGGATACTAACCGTGCAAATAAGACTAAACTGGGCAACAGACAAAAGTTGAGGGAAACAGACGAATGAAACAACGAACTGAAAACGAAACAACAAAGTGACAGAGAGTACAAAGCAATGCGAAGAGAAAAATATAAGCAAGAGATAGATAAACAATGTAAACCATTCACCTCGCGCTTCTATACCGGAACAGTATCGCCAAGCGGTGCAGGTTCTTCCATAACTGGGTTATCTACCAGGAGAGATGGTAATTCTGGGTCAAATGGATGATCTTTAAATTGCAACGCTGGTGGCAGTGACCAAAATCACAAGCGAAAAGTGCTTCCTGCGATGCCTGGTTTTATAGCAAAAGGTCGCAATGGATCATGCACGACCCTAATTGCTAAGAAAAACCCGGGATTAACGGAATGTCGCATGTCAATAAAATATGGAGTGAGAATAGCGCCGATAAATTGTTGCCATTAGTTTGATCTTTGCCATTCCGGCCGGGAATGTAGGTGGCCATGGTTTCTGCAGAATGGCGCTGATTAAACTGCAATCTTGTGTAAGTTTCACTAACACGAAAAAATATTCTTGGAACCGGTTCTACTTGAAAATTTTGGCGAGCCTTTTTTTTTTTGCTGTCGAGTAAAAGGTAATTTTTACAAGAGCCGTTTCGTGTGTTAAACTGGATCAGAACAGCGCCGATGTTTTCTTTCTCGTAAACGGCATGTGCATCAGCAACACCCATTACCTTATCCCTTCCAGGAACGAAGACAAGCATCGGTTGTCAAAATTGACATTTTATTCAGCAACATCAAGCATTTTGTAAAGGCGGATTGTAAAATGTAATAAATGCAGTATAAAATATACATCAAAGGCAAGAGGTAAAACTCTTTTAAGATTCATATAAAGCGACAATTTGTTCCAAGGTTAATATAACTGATAATAAGAATGGATGAAAAAAATCAATATTTTTCAACGTCAACTAAAACTAAATTTGTAATCCTAAATCGTTTTACTTTTGTTTCGTCTTTTAACTCCTTTTTCCTACAGTTATCATAACAAAATGCTATAGGCAACCTTGATATCTCAATATCATACTTATTCAAAGCTCTACGTTTCACAATACAATTGTAAAGCCAAGTGGAACTAGTTTCCGCTCAGTCCAGGAAACAACTCACATCTGTTACAAAATCTTCAAAACATTTCTATTTTTTAACGTTTTGTTGAAGTAAAACGGATCTACAAGTTCACATTTCCCCTCAACGTAAAAGGGTAAAAAAATACAATACACGTGTATCATAAATGAAAAAAGCCATGCCAACTAAGTAGCTGCAAAGGTCAAGCAAACGCTATAGAGGTTTCGCACGGCAGTCATGTTGCATGGCAGGAACAATAGATTCTTTTCCCTATGGGAAAGAATGTTCTTTCTAATGCAAAACGTTTTCATTGTTCCTGCCATGCAACATGGCTGCCGTGCAAAACCTCCATAGCATGTTCTCCTGCTGTTCATGAGCTATCTCCTAAAACTCCCAACAAGTTGGCTATATAATTATACACCAGGTTTCATAAACGTTTTCATAGAGAGAAGTATATATATATATATATATATATATATATATATATATATATATATATATATATATATATATATATATATACTGAATAAATGTTTGAAAGAAAATTTGCCCTGAGTGGGATTTGAACCCACGTCCACCTGTACACTAGTCAGGTGTGATAACCACTACACCATCAGGACAACCATGCTGGCAACATGGCAATCGAAGGGGTGATTTATGTGATTCAGACGTGGGCCTCCCGGGATTTTTTCTTTCGAGGTGACAAGGCAGGGGAAGCCTATAACTACATTTGAAACCCAACTAAGGATCAAATTCATAATACACGACCGAAGTCAACTTAGCGAGTGCCAAGGGAGGATCCACAAGGGATACAGGCTATATATATATACACTGGTTTTCAAAAACATTGCTACTTGAGAAATATATATATATATATATATATATATATATATATATATATATATATATATATATATATATATATATATACCTTTTGTATTCCCATCAAAAACGTCACCTATTTGATGGGAATACAAAAGGAATATATATATATATATATATATATATATATATATATATATATATATATAGATAGATAGATAGATATATTTCTCAAGTAGCAATGTTTTTGAAAACCAGTGTATACACATAAATGTATATATACATAAATGTAAGTGTGCACGTGTTTGTCACACCAGTCATCGATGAGCTTGTGAAAAATATAGGGTAAGCGAGATACATTTTTTTGTTCCTCAAAGGCCCAACTTTTCCAAATATGTCGCCAACTAAAATCTAGAGAGGAAGGCGTAATTCTCAACAAGGAAATACTACATACAGGATGTACTTATATATAGTTATCTCTATGGAAACCTTTTGAAAACGGGTGTATATATGAAGAAGAAAAAACACTAAACCGCCTTTCTCTACCAATTAAGCGCGTACTGTGTTGGCATTAAGCTTCAACAAAATGCTTCATTTCTTTTTCCCTCCAAGTGTTTCGCCCAGATGCCCACTTCCTCAAAGTTAACTATGTTTTCCTCTGACTTGGAATTTCCCATCTCATATTTTTCACGTTCTGGGAAGGTTTCTTCAGACGGCGTAAATCCAACGCCACACATTCTTTGACGCGACATCTTTTTCCTTTGATAGAAACGAATCAGACAAATACTGACAAGCGCAATCACGAAAATTCCACCACATGAAACGCCAATGATGACAGGGAAGCGCGACGCCTGTTTGTCGTCCTTAGTAGGCTCTATTGATAAAAAAGGGTAAACGTGAGTACGAGCGTTTGTCTCGTTAGAACACAAACACTGAAACGTCTCACTGTCTTTGTAACATTTTTTCAGCACATAGTCTTACTACTCACCTACTCACTTATTACAATAACTATATTGCTATTAATACTTACTACATGAAGTAGAGTTTTGTTTTCTATCTAATGAGATATACTTAAGGTTTAAGGGTGCAATACTTTTTGAGTTTATGACTTTCTACTAAGAAACAATAGCAAGAAGATAAATTTATATTACCGTCGTATACGTAAAGTTTCAGTGTGTGAGAACTTGTTGGTTTATATCATTTTAAAGAAGCAATTGTCGCGAAGTTCAGTTGGTTCAGCAACACGCTGATATACATGTGACGGTGTAGTTAAAGTTTCAGGATTGTGAGTTGATATATTTGGTTCAAAGAAACAATCGCCTCGAAGACCAGTCTGACATGTATGCTGCAGCGATACAATTCCTTGAAACATTTAACGCCAAAATGGAAAATTATCTATTAACAATCCGTAACGTTTATTTTATTTAGCAATTTTGGCGATACCGTGATTACATTCCCTGTAATAATTATGATATTTCCTCGCCTCAAATTATGCTTAATTAATACTCAAGAGAGTGATGTAGGCCTTATGATTCTCCATCTTTTAAGCTTCCATTGACATCTAGAAGCACTGAACAAAACAAAACAACAACAACAACAGCAACATTTTTTCTAATTACCTTCCGTCCCGGGGGAGATGTGTTTAAGAGACGGAGGGTCAACTCGAAGGCTACCGAGATGACCATCACTTATTTCCTTCTGGAGATCAGCAACGACGTCCTCTGCCGCTACTTTTTTTCTAAACATCAGTTTAAATTTTGCTAGCACACTCCCTTTGCTGGACATGTAGGAAAAAATAATGAAAGCATAACATATTATAGTTGTAGATAAGAATACTGCAATGCTTACTGTTATTAAGGTTACAGTGTACCTTCGGGGATGTCTCCAGTATAACAGCTCTAGCGTCTTAAGATTACGCTTAATATACCTAAACCCAGATATCAAATTAAAGCTTATAGAGCTGGCTATCTAAACATGGAAACCATTTGGTAAGAAAATGAATTGTTGAATTTTTTACGACGTCTAAATTCGAACGTCCGAATCAGCCTCAAAACGCTATAACTCAAAGCGATTATTATATTTTGCTAATTTGATTTGTTCTCGGGTTTTCGGACACGAAGCGCTAAAAAAACGTCTCGGCGATTTCCCATTTTCAATTGCAGTGAAAAGTTACAGAATATTTTCGAAAAGAGGAAAAAAAATAGGAATGATCGCACGGAAATGGCTCTTGACGAAAAAGTTTTCGGAGTTAAGAAATTCGCCGACACGTTTTCGTTGATTATATGTTAGCCTAGCTTCTGTCCAAATTTAAGGAAAATCGAACAAATTCCCTTTGAGTTGTAGCTCTTTAAAGTGTCCCCAACAAGCGAAAAATTAACTTTGAGAAAACGGCGCTTAAAAAAACATATCGCTTAATAAACAAACTCCGCCCACAAAAGTTATACCGTCATTTCTCCATCAATTTTCACTATTTTTCGATAATTGTTTTTTTGGATGAAAGTTCATTCTGTAAACTTTATTTTAACGCCAAAAAAAAAATTTCAATAAATTTCCGATCTGAAGGTACACTGTAACCTTAATAGCGTAATAAAATATGTGCTAATATACTTTGGCTAACGCTTAGGATCATTACTATTACTGCGATAAGCTTTAAAAAGAACAAAAACAAACAACAACAAAAACGAGACAAATATAACAAATTTATGTAAAGAGCATTAGGCATCGGGACTAAGAAATGACAAAATGATAGAATGGTATTAAAAATTCATCTTTATACACATTCGACTCAATACTGGGCAAATTATGCCTTTGTAATTTGCTTTCGCTGTTGACTTTCGAAGGGTGCATTCAATTAACGTACTAAACCATACAAACAAGCATTAAAGGCAGCAAGGTGGTTACTCTAAGGCTATATTTGACACTGCATGTATACCTGAAGGACACAACATTCACCCCAACCAAATCTTGTGTAGAAAGCGCTTTCAAAATCTACAAGGTAATAAACAAACAAAAAACAATCATCCAATGCCAGATAGGTACTAGAGATCGTGTTAGCTTGGTGAATATCCTTGAAAAAATTAATTGCCTAGATCTTCCTTCCATAAAAAAAAAAAAAAAAAAAAAAAAAAAAATCAACAATAACTGGAAATAAGACATAAAAACTTATTTGCCAATTGGGCCTACCTTTTCCAAATTACAACATCAAGAACATTTATATATGAGCTACATTCTGCCATCACCTTGATGGTCCAGCTGATTAAAGTGCTTATAAAACAATCATCCTTACTGTTATTATCAGTAGTGAGTTTCTTATTACCGTTATGTTTTGAATTGTGGCTATTAAACGTAATTCTAATGTTATTAAAAGTCGATCCTAGATATTGCATTTCACATCTGGCGCATTAGACAGTTTGGATGACGTCGCAGATCCCCAGAAGCATTAGCTTGCGTGTACGCCCGAGCGTTAATTGAGAGTGGTTTGATAAGAGAGATACAATAAAGTATAGATATGGTTCGTACATATTTATTTTACAGTTCCCCTACCTCCTGTTCCAGCTGGGAAGACAAAGTTTTAAAAACAGCGCTTTTAGTGTCTTTTAGATCGTCATTCCAGTCCTCAAAGATTTTAATTTGAAAGACAAGTTCTGCAAAAAAGTGAAATTACAAGTGCAATTGAAATAAAACTGAGTACGTGGTATGGCCTTGCATGGCTTATAACAAGCAAAATCTACTTTAATTTCTATTTAAATGACCTTCATTACATCAATGAATCTCTCATTATACAGTTAGCAGAAGCCAAGTTTAGGGAAGTTCGTCTATTGACGTCTCAGTGCAGTTCTTTATATGTCCGTATTGGCAAGATATTAGGGACTTTAAGCACATCACTACGGAAGGCGCAACTACGGCGACCGTGACAAAGGGGACTGGAGAGAGTACGTCCGTGAGCGCTCAGGGAACAGTGAAATGCGAAGTTGTTTACGTATTGGTATCGACGGCTAAGAAGTTGAAAGCCTCTCTAAGGTTCTTTTGTTTTGGTTTCTCAGAACGAAATGGCATTTTTCAAAAGAACATGGACTTTATTGTTCTTTGTTGGGACCAAGAGATGATTTCCGAACGAATCTTACAACTTTTGAAATGCCGTACATTTTCTACATTTTGAACCACAACAATAACAATCTATCAGCTGTTCAAAGTACAAAGAAAAACGCCTAACTAAATATAATTTTAACTGAAAGTAAATTCAAGCATAAGTAGAATCCTTTCCCCGCATATATAAGGCATAAAAGCATGTTCATTCAAGTTCTAAAGCTGGACTTTCGGCGATAAATACTTAGAGCTTGCGAATTTCGCTTCGCTTCGCCGGCACTTCAATTTCAATTGCCAAAAGTGTTCGTAAATTCGTGATAGAATCACACGTTTTTGGGCGGCAAGTTTGAGAAAAATTACATTGTCATTAACTAAAAAGGATATATAAGTCCGTTGAAACGCTTTAAACAATGAGAAATCCGTAAGAAAAGGATACAGAAGCGAAATAAACCCGACGTAGTAGCGACTACGGCCAAACCATCCCGCTCACGTAGTCAAATTTCATACTACGGCTGAACATCAGCGACAGACGTGACAAATTGACTTCCGGTAGCCGTAGTAGAGCCCTCCGTCGTCATTGCTTAAACTCCCTATTGCTGCAAGGGAGTGGGTTGAAAACTTTACATAAGAACTTGTAAGAAACCATTCGCAATTTTTTTGGAAGCATACAATGTAGCCGTGTATATGCATATTGTTAAATGCCGATGCAAGAGACATAAAATAGGATGGTGGACCGCTTTATCCATATAACAAATCGTCCGTATTTTGTTATAGTCTTGAGCAGGTATTTTAGTGTATCGTTCAACTACTTTTTATTACTCATGCGCAGTAAGCGCATGAGGTATAAAATGGGCTCCGTTTCTTCGTGTTTTTGTGACATTGTGCATGTAAATTTATGCACGCATATTTTAGTGTACGCGAACTCGCCCCTGCCTACCGTGGAAGGTTATTTTTGTCCCCTATTTTTGTAAAAGGCTTCAGGAAGGCTAAACCAATCAGAATCCGTCTACTGCGCACATCTCTGTTTTTTTTTTTTTTTTTTTTTTTGGGGGGGGGGGGGGAGGTGGGGTGGAGGGCTAGATAGAAATGGTTTGTCACTCGGAGAAGACTATCAGATTTCAAACAAAAAAAGCCCCATCTGGATAGGGTTAATAGCTAAAATAAATCTCCAACCACCCTGACATCTACAGAAACTGTGATAAAGCAATTTTCAAAAAGATACAAAAGGCTAAGGGTCCTGGACACTGATTTAACTTGAAAAAAAGTAAGTTTTGTAATGTAGTATCGTGAGCTTTCGGATCATTGGTTTAAAAATGTCAAAATTTTGTACTTGCATTACAGCAAGCCTTTAGCATGACTTTTATAGTCTTTACCTAAATCTATATGTACAACATTTGCGGGTATTTTATGACCTTAATGTTTATTTAAGAATTGTTATTTCGCCGGTACTACCAGTAGCGAAATTTTTGTGCTAAATAATGATTTGTAAGCTTGTTTAAGTTGCGTTGATAAAAGTGGCTAGTTGCCGAGAGTTGGTTTCCAAAAGTTATTGTTTTGGTTGTCTTCTTGACTTGATTATAATTTATAGATATAATTTTCTTACTGTAAATCTCAATACTTATAGAATAAACAAATTACTTCATGGTTGGTTCGCTTGTACTTGTTTTATCCTCTTGTTGTGTCTTGTGAAACATCACAAACTCACTCGTTCGAAACTCGCTCGTTCGTTTGTGATGTTGCACAAGACACAACGCGTCAATAAAAATCGTACGCGCTTATCAACCATGAAGTAATCTATATTTAATCCACATTGCGTTTTACAGTGCGAATTCGCTGCAAAAAGGAGTGCAAGCGATGGCGAATATATTCAGCTATTTTTCACATGTAGAATACAGGCAGTACGTATGTAACTGAAAATATTAGCCGGGCGTTAAAATCTTGGCTAGTAACAAGAGTAACTACTTGACTGAATTTTAACCATTTTTTTTAACAAACTAATGACATTTTTTGTAAAATCGTATTAATCAATGAAACCATCGACCGCAGGAAAGTGTTTCCTCTACAATAAAAACAACTACAATAAAACAAAGGAGAAGGCATTCAAGCGCGTTGCTGTAATCTTTATAGACAACACGTGCCATAATGAAAAAAAAATTAAAAACAAATAAACCTTTACTGAGTAAACTGATGCAAATATATTTTTTTGTAGTGCTAAAACATTAACGGCTTTTGTGTCAGTACTTGTTTCTGGTTCTTCAGTAGAGGGAGGTAATTGGGTTGGAGTTACGTCAGCAATCGATGGTGATACACCAACTAGTGTATTCCCTGAGGTCGTTGCAGGCAACACTGATTCTCTCTGTTTGTTCGAAGAGGCCGAGGTAAACGTACCACTGCTTGTGAAGGGCAAGGCATCGTTCAATGACGAAGTTATTACGTTATGAGTAAAAGATGATGGTGGCGTCTTTGACGCTGAGATAGTTCTGCTCTCTTTCACTGAGTTTGTAACCGTCCTCGTACTGCTTGATATAGCTGGAACGCAACAACACAATCAAATGCATTTACATACAAGCCATATCCCACTAAGACTCCTTTTATTCAAGTTTAGTCCCCATGTCGCACATTTGCCATTTTATAACTTTCGAAGACGACTATCAGCTTTATATAATTACTCAGAAATATATTTCTTTTGCAGTTTTTATGCCTGAATGCATGTTTCACAATTGAAGGGAATATCATTTATGTTTAGCCACTGTGCAGGGAAAATCCATGGTGCAATCAATGGACCACTAGAGCAACAGATTGGAGACCCAGGACGGCAAGTAGCGGACTCGGGGAAGGACCAATAAAGATTGAGGGATGCCCTATTCACTTTGACGAAAGAACCCAGTGTTGAGTGCACAGGAAGGCGCATAGCTACCGACTACATCCTACAGTGAATGGATATAGCCTATACTACCAGAAATACGTCTCTTCGTCGCAGAATCTCGCGAAGCTTGTGGGAGGTTGCACCGCCAGTCGCAACGTTAAGGCTTTTCGCCGTTCCACTTTGTCATCTTTAAACCCAAAAACGTTGGTAGAAGATCCTTTCGATGGTTCGCGTACCGTTTACCGTCCGCCATCTTTCTTTACCATGCTCCTATACACGCCGGGTCAGCTGCACGCAAAAAAGGGATCATTAGGGAACTACTTTTGTGTTTTTATCCAGATGGAGCTCAAACTTTGCAACATAACAGACATTGCAAGTCCAAATAATCGTATGTATTTTTTTGTTTTTCAATTTAAACGGTTTTTTGGCGGTAAAATGACGTCATACAACTAACAGCAAAATTTTATTTTCACCATGTGACAAAACTAATGTATGATTTTGAAAGAATATGTTGACACGAATTTAAATATGAAAAAAATAGTTTTAAAACGATTGTCGATTGAAAAGATATTGCATGTTGAAATTTGCCAAATTTCTTAAAATGGTAACAAAATGGCGGAAATTTCAAAATTCAGATCTTTCAGTATCTTTTAAAGCAATAAAGCTTTTTTTAAAATATTTTTCACATTTTAATTTGTCTCAACATGTTCTTTCAAAACCATGTATTAGTTTAGTCATAAGGTGAAAATAAAATTTTTGCTGCTAGTTGTATGACGCCATTATCCCGCCAAGAACCGTTAAAATCGAGAAAGAAAAACAAAACATACGATTGTTTGGACTTGCAATGTCTGTTATGTTGCAAAGTTTGAGCTCCATAGGATTAAAAACACAAAAGTAGTTCCCTAATGATCCCTTTGTGCGTGCAGCTGACCCGGCGTGATAGGCTTACATGAAGTAGTAACCTACTAAACTAACGTTTTTGTTGCTAGACAACTGTGGGACAGCAACTCGATATATATACACACTTTTGTACCTATGTTATTCCAACACTTTTTTCGAAGAATGCAACGAAATGGTGCGAGCAACTAGAAGAGATCAGTGAGGGTAAGCACAAAGCATAGCAAAGCATTATTTAATAAGAAGCGAGGATTGGAAGAAGGGATGGGTTTAACCCTGGTTATTCCGAGAAAAAAAGCTTTGGTTTCATGAAGCCTATAATTGTAATGAAGTAGCCTAACAAAAAGAGACCAATAGGAATAAAACAAGTCAAAAAATGCTTTATTTGTATTGTTAATGAAAGTATACATATAAATGGATAATTATTACTATAAGTACCGACTCCTGTACAAACCACATACCGCTATGAAACGGGAGTAGATACTGCTATATCAGAACTGAAAATGTTCCCAATAAACAAACTCTACTGCGTTGATAAAAATACCGTCCTATTAAGAGAAAAGATATGTTCTCTATATGTACTCCAGTGAGTCAACATATAAGCTTAATATTACATGTAAAAAAACAATTGAATCAACGCTTTCCTGTAAAATAGCAGCCATTACAAAAGCATGTGTTTAAAGTTACATCATAATCCCGAGGACCTTCCCTTGTTCGAAATGTTGGCGCGGAGAAACTCAAGACGGCAAAAAGTGAACCCATCCGAGTGCGTTCATGAATTGGAGAAGATTGACCACAAGGCTCCGTCACTAGTCATTTCGATGGGTTGGGTTAAAGTTTCACCGCTGCCACCATGTAAGAATAGGCTTGAAGTATAATGACACGATGACAGTAACGTGTGTTGCGAATGAGTCGGGTTTTTTTTTCTTACAAAACGATCATCAAACATGCACTAGACTACGGTATGTTTGTTTCGTAAGAACAACAGCATATCATATACATAACTTGCATTAAATCAGTGTCTGTTTAGTCAGCCACGAGGCATCAGTTTCCTAGTGAATACTCTAAGGATTCTGGTGTATTCTATCACGCGACTCAGGATGGATTTCTAGCACTAGGCAGCCATATTTATTTCATGAAATCCGAAATCGTTGTTGAAGGTAGCTCCCTAGAGGTTTAAGAAAGGTACCTACACTAAATATCACGAGTTACAAAATAAAGCCTAATTTTCTAGGCTTACAATTTCGATCCTCGAGATTTTTTTTACCAGTAAGGATGTCAACATATTTGTGTTTAATTATCAGTTGTCTCTATGGCATATACTGTGCAAAAATTGACTTTAATTCTTTAATATTTTGAGTGTCCTTCGGTTAACTTTTTTAGCTATCTTGCTGAAATAAGGGTTAATTAAGGCTTTTCATTCGGACGAATAAAGAATAATTCAGTGACCTTGTCCAAGAGTTTCTCCACGCCGCCTTTTTGAAAAGAAGGACATGGGAATGCGATTGTTATTATATAATTACATAATTGACAAACATTTTACTAAACTAAAAACTTCCAGATTGGAGTAACAATAACTGAGTTCACAAAACACTGATACTTCTGCCTTAGGGAAACGCGCCTTGATGATCCTCTATGTCAACCGACAACAATTTAATTTTACTTGACAGTCACAGGAAATTAAGATAATTACCTTCATAAAACAAATATATAGGCGATTGTCCACTGGGAGATCTCTGAAGACACAGCTGCAATTATAGTATAAGCCTTTTTACCATATATGCTCCTAATCGAAATACGAGAATATTCTTTCAAACACTAAATCGTAACAAATTCATGTAAAGCGGTCTCGAAACTGTACTTCACGCTCGGTTTGAAAGTGATATTCAAAAGCAGAAATACACTCTTTTTAATAACATTTAATTTTTTCCTTGAAAACGTTCTTGACATGTTCTTAGATCAGGTTAACTAAAATGGTTCTGAATTAAAAGACTGAGAAAATACCTTCTGCGCGCCAAATGAATTTGGAAAATATCTCAACATGAATGTTGAGATATTTTCCATATGTAAATCGTGTGTTGAGTGTCACAGCGAATAGACCGACTGGAAATAGACTACCAAACGACAAATCAAAATGATAAACACGACGAATTACTATTCAAAGTCATTTGAATATACTTTATTATGCATGCAAGCCAGTAGTCTCGTGCAAATGGATATGGAATACCCTCGGGGGGCTCTCATTGGTGTAACGGGTATATATTAACCGCTCCCTGCTTAATTTGGCATCTTTTGGCGGAAAACCACGCAGTGGAAAGCTCGCTTTTTGTTGTTTGCATCAACTCCGAACACAGATCACGGCCGACCAAGATATCGCGGTTCCGCTGCCAGGCAATTTGCTCAGGCCATCCAAGAGAATAACGCACCGGCTCCGGCCCAACAAGGCGCTGTTGAGGTTTGTTATTAGGTTCGTTGTTTTCTGCTTGGTGTTATTTAGCGTATTTCAATTCTTCGAGCACATTTGTTGGGATTTCGTCCGTCGCCCTTCGCGTCTAGAAGCAAGTTTTCTCCTCAAAGCTTTTGCTTGTGTTGCTATTTTAGTTTTCTCTTGGTCGACTCGTGGTTTGTCCTCGGTTTAGGTTCAGTCTAGCACGCGGTTCCCAAAGATTTTATTAGTTTTACATGCTTTGCCTCTTTGTCTCGCGCACGTGTGTTTAGATCGTCAAAGGAATTCGGAATAACCGTGGTCATGTTTCTGTTTCACTTCACGGTGTCTCGTTTTGGTGGTTGTTTTTTTTCATTCTGTGGAATCTTTTGACACATGTATACAGAGTTTTTTCCGTCAAGTCTCCTAGCGACTTTCGGGCGTTTATTCAGGTTTGGAAATGTGGCTCGTGGACTTTAGGTCCGTTTATATAGAGCATGTTCGAGTCTCTAATTGGCTTCGGGCCCTTTTCAGAGAGGTTTCGTGTAGCTCTGTGGACTTTAGGTCCGTTTATAGAGAGCTTGTTTCGAGTCTCTGGTTGGCTTCGGGCCCTTGTCAGAGAAGTTTTTGTGTAGCTCTGGGGACTTTAGATCCGTTTATAGAGAGCTTGTTTCAAGTCTCTGATTGGCTTCGGGCCCTTGTCAGAGTAGTTTTTGCGTAGCTCTGTGGACTTTAGGTCCGTTTATAGAGAGCTTGTTTCGAGTCTCTGGTTGGCTTCGGGCCCTTGTCAGAGTAGTTTTTGTTTAGCTCTGTGGACTTTAGGTCCGTTTATAGAGAGCTTGTTTAAAGTCTCTGATTGGCTTCGGGCCCTTGTCAGAGTAGTTTGTGTGTAGCTTTGTGGACTTTAGGTCCGTTTATAGAGAGCTTGTTTAAAGTCTCTGATTGGCTTCGGGCTCTTGTCAGAGAGGTTTTTGTGTAGCTCTGTGGACTTTAGGTCCGTTTATAGAGGGCTTGTTCGAGTCTCTGATTGGCTTCGGGCCCTTTTAAGAGAACTTTTGTGTAGCTCTGCGGACTTTAGGTCCGTTATTAGAGAGCTTGTTTCGAGTCTCTGATTGTCCTCAGGCCCTTTTTTCAAAAACGTTTTGTGCTCTGTGTGTGCTCTGTGTGTGCTCTGAACGGCTGTGGGCCCCACTCTTTTGAGGAATTGGTGGAGCTTTTTCATCGGTTTTTGGAATGTTTACGGATAATTATTTTTGTCGTTTGGGCGGCTTCTGCCTTTGATTTTAAAGGATTATGTACTCCTTGAGTCCGTCTTGGGTTGTTACCCATGCTGCTTGGCCGGGGGCTCGCTCTCCGACCGCCTCGGGAGGTGGTCTTGGATCGATCTAAGATCGATCTCATTTAGATCGATCTAAACGGCCAAGTATACGGCCCCAAACACGAGAAAGACTCTTGGAGATGTCAAAACTGCGTAAAACTTCAAACCCCAAGGCAGCATCCTATAAAACAGATGCGTTTGCTTCTATTGCAACTGCCTAGTGCACACGCAGAATTGGTGTTTCAGGATGCAGAGAGACATGGAGAACCCACCTGCTGTGAAGCGTCCTCCATGGGATGAACGGCGGCCTTAAACACGGCGGGTCGTTTTAATTTTTGTCTTGGTCTGATAGGCTGCCTTGTTTTTTGCTTAGCGGGGTATTTCAGCCCAAAGCCCAATAAAGTGTTTTCGTTCGCAAGGGCGTTAGCGATGATTAACTGTAGTCCTTTTTTGAAGTTTTTTGTTTTTCCCTGTTATTCCTTTTTTCGATCACAATCATTTTCGGCTGGGAACAGCAATCCGCACGGACATTCCGTTTCATCGGGTGTCACGTGTATTGTCCGTTCGCGGGCGTGTTGGAGCGCTGTTTCCTGGCTGGGACTCCCTCCTTAACCCTGGGTTGTCAGTTACTCTTTTTGTTCTAATCTCTATCCTTTGTCAATCCCGTTGGTTTATTTGCTATTTTATTCCTCGAAAGCGTTTCAAACACTCCAACGCTCTCGGCGTTTTAGTATGGAAATGATTGCTCAGTTTTGCCCTGTAGTTGCTCAACGCGAGAGCAAAAGAGCGACAGCTCCGACGGGTTAAGTTCGGCGGGAGTCCCGGCCAGGAAACAGTTTTTTCCATTGAGGCATTTGCATGAAGTCCAGTGGAGAACCGAGTCCCTCTCTTCCTGACTCATTTCGCCTCTTTTTTGTCATCTGGCTCAGTGGGCGTTAGTGTTTTGCCCTCCAGTCTCCTGATGTTCATCTCTTTTCTGGAGCAGCCCGTAAGCTTAATAACCCTTGATGAATGCACCAAGGTCTTAACTCCTTTCCATCGGATAAGGTTCCTGGAAATGATGGTTTACCTACAGAGCCTGACATACGACGTTGGGGGTTTTTTAGGGGAACCTCTAGTTGAATGTTTTAATAAGTCATTTGCAAAAGGGACGATAGGAAAAACCGCTTTTTTAACAATGGACTATGTTCTCTCTCCTTTAACATGCGTGGGGTTATACGGGATATCCCCCTTCCCCTCTATTATTTTTGTAGTTTCAGTTAAAATACTGTCCATTGCCATAAGGATGCAAGAAAATGTCAAAGGAATAAAATGAACGGTCTGGAAATTAAACTGCTCCAGTTTGATGGCGACCCTACAGCGGTTTTATCGGTTTTGAATTCCGCAAGAGTTTCATTTCTACAACTTAAATGTTTTAAATTGCCTCTGATCTAAAACATCAATGCCATGAATTAACGGGAAGTTGGGTGGATCGGGCCCTTTTAGAACTGTGATGTCAACCACTCGGAGTTTAAAGCAGCAAATGTGCTAAATGTTTTAGAAATCTTTGTTACATATCACGTACAGCCATTAGTTCAGAAAAAAAACGTCAAGCAGGGATTGAAAAAAAAAAAAAAGAAAAAAAAAAAAAACAAGAATGCAAGAAGATTGTCCATTTATGGGACAGTAAACATTATAAAAGAAATTTTGCTTGCGGAAATGATATATCCTAGGTTGGTGTTAGGTACCCCTCCCCAAGTTTTGGAAGAATTCATTACCTTGGTCTTAATGCGATTTTTGTGGAACCAGACAAGGGCATTCATGGGGCCATGGTGGTCTTTAGTGATAGATTGCGAAACCACGATAAAGCTCTAACGCTAAGCTGGTTAAAGCGCATAACCAACTGGTAGTATGGCGGCCAAACTTCAGAGAAATTGAGGATTCCGACAATCTATACAAATATATTCTTCGGTACAACGAAGGAAATTAAACAGGATCGACAGCAAAACTGCCTTTTGTAGACATTTCTTGGATAAGGACTTTAACTACGCAAGTGACCTGGTTTATCACATGTCAAACAGTGATGCAGTCAGAGATGCGAGACTGACAAGGTCAAATTTTCCTAGCATGGATAAGTCGAAGGCAATCTATTCCACAGTTGCCGCTTTTTCAGTCACTGATTTAAAATTTTCACAAAAGGGATAACCATATTTGGTTTGTTGCTCCTTTTCAAACTCCTTTTGGAATGAAGTAAACTTGACAGTCAGTACACTGAGGGAGCAGTTACATCCCGAATGTACCTGCGGTCGTTGTTAGCACTTGGCCCCGCGCGATCTGCGAATGGCATTCTAAATAATCACACGCGCGGCACATGTAAATCGTTCAGTTCGCACATTTCTTCGTCGTTCGCCCTTTGTATGTTGTAATCCAGAGTCTTCAATCTCAGGTTCGTGCTTTATGTTCTGGAAACCACTAGCATATTGAAATATGGACGTGATTTGACTAATGGTTAAGTTAGGGTGATTTCGTGAAATATACGATACCGTTGAAATTTCTCCTGGTGCGTTCACTATAGAAGCCTCTCTCTCTCGCCCATTGTGATACATTGCTTTGTCATATAGGGGTTTTAAAGAAGGAAATCGATCTATTTAATTTTATTGCAGTTACAGGCCAATCGTATATGTGGACCTGTCGAACGATGCAGAGACATTAAACCTTCATTGAGTCATTTCAAAGGAAGTTAACCACGGTTTCTGACTGAAAGGCGCCTTAATTTGCTTTTCACACCCAAAAGGTGTGAAATGGGGGAGGAGCTAAGCCTTTTATACCGGAACTTCGTGTTTAAATCGGATAAGATTTATTTTGTTAAAGGAATAATGGAAAACGTTTCAGGAAACGATTTTAATCATCAAAGCAGATTGACATCTAATACGTATATTGTTTATTAATTAGGCGTCATAAATAGAGGTTTTTAAGAGGGTGGCAACGTGGGGATACCGATCACGCATCACGCCGATTTTTTAAATGAAATCACGCATCACGGAGAGAAGTTTTAACCAATCACGCAAATAAGGAGTGATCCGGCATTAAAATGGTAACAAATTAACGTAGGCCTAACATTAAGCGAGAAGATCGAGTGTATTTAATCTGGAATGCCACGCGGTCGAAACAAAATAGCACTGAAAAGTCCTGTTACACATTAATTACATTAACTAGTATGAATGTCTATTGTTTCCGGATTTCAGTTTTGGACCAACCACGAAGATAAAAGGTCAAGAACAGACAGAAAAGACAAGACAGATGTTGAATTAGACAATTTACGTTGAGTCCTTTGAGTGATAGCCTTCTTGTTTTTCAAAAAATGTCGAAAGCATTCACGTATCACGAAAATGTAATAGGTAAATCAAGTGTCACGCGCTTCTAAAATAGCAAATCACGCAATACGCTACGCTATCTGGTCACGCATCACGCCGTTAATTTGGGCACAATCACGCATCACGCGGCTAATTTTGGGGCAATCACGCGTCACGTAAAACCCCTTTGCCACCCTCTATTAAACGTGAAGTTGTGTGGTGCGACCGGGTATTTGTGCGAGTGGATTTTTGTTTCTTTGAGCCTTTAGGCGAGAGGAAATAATTGCTAGCGGCGGAAATGCCCGGCCGTACCGCGCGGTTTTTCGCTGAATAAGTTGTTTATTATACGGCAATGATTCTTCCCCTAAAACTTTTCGAAGCTCTTTTCCCTAGCGCGAGGTCAGAAGAGTGTAATAACGTGTCATATTTGCACTCGTTTTGATGCGTATTTGTACTATAGAATGCTATGTCGAATAAGAATTTATGTTACGTTCCTTTTCTATAATCAAATATCGTGTCTTTGTAAGCCGATGGTCATATGATTTTTTAATGTAATCTATATACTTTAAGATCGTCTTTGTAAATGTGGGATTGTCAAAATCGAAGAAAGTTTGGAAAAAAAAAATAAACAGACTCGTTATTTTCCTTGGTGAGTTTTCCCGCCGCGCACTCGGCGCCGGGCGAAGTGGCAAGCTCCCCCATGAGGGTGGTATAGGGCTATAACTGACACGACAGAGTTAACAACAGCGAGGCATGAGACTTCCTCTAACAACAACACATTGGTTGTGTTTCTTGAGGTTTCAAATGCGCTTCGTTCGAGTTACAAACCTTTCAAATCTTGTAGCCGCATAAATAATTATTACGTAAACGTGTTGCTTTATTCATTGGCATCTTGCTTGGAAATCAATTTTGGGAGGCTACTGGAATCTAAGTTCCTCGGATAACAAGCTAGCAAAGTAGTTAACTCGTTTTATGTCGGGATTTTTGGTTTACTACGGTCTTTAGTGCCGGGGTGAAAGCGTATAAATCTCACGCCGCGAAAAATAATTGTTTATGTAGATATGCGTTTATGTAGATATGCGTTTTTAGCATATCTTTATTCATAAATGCACTTGGCGTTTTGAGGCAAAAGATCGCAACTCCCTAAGGCACACCTTTGCGCTAAAGTGCGCTTGTATGAGCGCACATTCTACTAAACTGGAAGTGTAAATCTAAGACCGAACCAGTTTTATGAGTCTATTTCAGAAAGAGTTATTTGTGAACAAAAAGATGCACGCGCTCGGGTTGTTAAGCTGAAGATTTTTTACGATCATCTTCGAACTTTTCGGCGTGGTTCCGGCAGCGTCACTTAAAACAAAAGGCCTATTGTTTAAATCTTTATGTGCGAAATAGACCATTTCTTGATACCGCCTCTCTTAGGCTAAGAGGGACTGTATCTCTCGTTGTCACTGTAAAAAGTGTAGTCTTAGTATAAGGCGGCTTAGCATACAAATGCGTGTGTCTTTTCTCCTTTTTTTTGAAGGGAAGGGGGTTTGGAGCGGGTTCGGATTTTTAAGGTTTGGAAAGGGGATATATTTTCGGGTGGTTTCAAGCCCCTTCTGTTAGCAAACGTAGGAAAGGGAGTGACGTAGCCGGAGTGTCACTCTCCATATCTTAATCCAACAACAATGGCGGCAGAAATAATATAGTACTATTCAAAGTCATTTGAATATACTTTATTATGCATGCAAGCCAGTAGTCTCGTGCAAATGGATATGGAATACCCTCGGGGGGCTCTCATTGGTGTAACGGGTATATATTAACCGCTCCATGCTTAATTTGGCATCTTTTGGCGGAAAACCACGCAGTGGAAAGCTCGCGACCCACCCTCCCTTCCCGAGTGATCTGTGTTCGGAGTTCACCATACAATGGAGCGCAGTTTTTTTCCCCATGTGCGTTTGGCGGGTCGCCAAACAAAAATGTTTATCTTTAGCTGCAATACGGCCGCGTGTCCTCCCCGCGGCCGAGGCAAAAAACTGCACTCCACCAGCGACACTCCGTGTCGTTTCCTGACTACACCGGAGTGTCACTCTCCATATCTTAATCCAACAACAATGGCGGCAGAAATAATATAGTACTATTTTGCATTTTTGCAGCAAATAACATAACGGCTTAACTGACAAATTAAAGCCACAGCGAGATATAAAAACACCATCAACAGACGATAATTATTATACTATTTACATAACACTGAAGTGTAAAATGGGGGTGGCAGGCCTGCACGACTCTTACCTCATGTTTTTAATGCCATTTGCTCCTTCTATATGTTTTCCTCTCCGCTTGAAGCTAAGCGTGTGTTTCTTTGGAAGGCATTATTTGAAAATTTTAGCACTTTCTTCTTTTGACTGAAATGAGGATATTTCTAAATGTGAGCGCTTACGTTTCCTGCATATTCCTTCTTGAGTTCGGAATGGATGCTATTAGATCAGTGCGCCTTTCTTGATTTTATCCTCTGTCATATTTATGAGTGCGTATTTGTGTTGATCTTACACAAGGTAAAACGGGGCCTGCCTAAAACAATCAATCAAGTGTAAAATGGGGGTGGCAGGCCTGCACGACTCTTACCTCATGTTTTTAATGCCATTTGCTCCTTATGAATAGCATATGAATAGCTCCTTATGAATAGCATAGTGGCGTAAACGAAGCAGTCGCTAGACTGCCAAAATTGCCAACGGAGATTTTAGTAATCACAGTGAGCTCCACAAAGCTATAAAGCGTAGCGAATGGAAGCTAAAATTACAGTCTTGACTGAGACAAACTTCAACTCTCTACAAGTTGAATAGCTTTTAAAGCTACAACTCTCTCTGCTCTAAAGCTTAGATCCTGAACATTAAAATCCTGCAAAGACAAATCTAAAATAGCTGGGCCCAGCGTGACATAGAATTAATAGCAGGAAAGACATTCACGGACAACAGATCATTTCAGATCTTGTCATGTCCGGTATTTCAGAGAGAAAAGTTAGAGAAATTCAAACCTTTCCTACATACTGAAAAAATCTACATGCCAATATAAATAATGGCGAAAACAACGATACAACCGCCAGGCAAAAAAGGACGCTAAAATGAGGTCAAAATCTACAAGCGCAATACTACGGAAAACTACAACAGACACCTTTACTTGACCTCTAGTCCGTTGCACGCGGCTTTTGAAAGGTTTTAAACTCAGTCTACACTCTACAGTCACTAAAATCCTCCTTAACAAACGGCTAAATGTAGAATACCCGTCCAAAACATATAGAAGGAGCAAATGGCATTAAAAACATGAGGTAAGAGTCGTGCAGGCCTGCCACCCCCATTTTACACTCCTTTTCAAGAGTACTAATCTTCGGACCATCATATCAGGCAGACTGCAGTTATTTTATAAAGTTATACAAAAGTACAATGTAACCACAAATGATATTCATCGATATATAATTTCTTCAAGGAACCCATCATTTTGTGTCATTCAGTGCGACGCCTTAACAATGCTCCTCAGTAGCCTTTAGTGCCAAGCGGTTTGAGGGCAATCTCCGTGTAAGTCTTATAAGGAGCCTGCAAGGAATGGAGATGTGTTAGCATACTATGTTGTAAACGCATTGGCAACACAATTGTATTGATATGAATCCGTTTTAAATGCCCTGGAAGCAATGTTTATTTCGACCGGGGACGGGAGGGGGGGAGGGGGAGGGGGGGGGGGGGGTGGTGGATATCGCCCCCTACTGTAACTTAAAGCTATGACGACGAACTTGGAGAGTATAAAGCAAGTGCTTATAAAATACCTAAGTATCCATCTTGTATCCCAGGATGTCATAAAAGCACCAAAATTTGGTCAAGAGTAATCACCATCAACAGACAAATGTCAGAAAATCCCCCCCTCCCACCATTCCCGTGTCTGAATAGGATTAAAATAGGAATGCCGTCAGAGTAGAATAATAGGACCCATGAAAGTCGTGACTTCTGTCTATTCTAAAACGATATTGTTATTTTCAGTTATAAGGTAGGAAGACGGGCTTTATTGTCTACTTCATGGGAAACGAATACCGACGAACATACAAGACATCGTGCCGGCAGCCAACTTCGCTTTTTCCTGGTACTCGAACAAACTATACAAAACAATTTCAAAAAGTAAGGAAAAACACTTATTGTTGTCAAAGGACAGAGTCATTAAACACAACTTTTTACTTTTATACATACCTTTCCTATCACCTCATAAACTCCTTGGTAGTTTCCCTCCATTGGAATATCAGGAGAATTCCTAAAGCGCTGCAGCTCTTGATATTGATGTTCTGTGGCGCCTTGCTCTCGTGGAAGACTTGAGTGAAGTTCCAAATAGAAGCTTTCGTTTGTTTCTCCAGCAGACGTGGCATCATTATCTTTTTCACGTTTTTCGAGGTGTAGTCGTTTGTTTGACAATGCATCAGGTCTTTCGACGCGTGCATTTCGTCGACGCCTCCATGTCAAAAATGCAATGCCCGCGATTGAAAAGAAACCAAGGACTACGCTCAAAGTAATTACTACAGGGAGAAGGGGCTGTGAGTGAGAGCTTGAGTCGCCAGACAAAAACGATACTGTAAGCAAGAGCAAACAAGAGCCATGAAAGTATAGTCATTATTATGGTTTAACGCAAGAGAGGAGAGAACTCGCAAAAAACGTTCACGGAGAAATAAACTAGTTTTGACAAAAGCAAAAATATATCCTATAAGTATATCCGCAGTTAGGGAAATAATATTTTCAAAAGAAGTAGATTAGCTAAGAAAACGAAATAAACTTGGATAAACGTTTCATTAAGGTATGAATTTTACTCGTTTCGTTGTGCCTTTTTTAACACAAAGCAATCTTTTAGTGTTTAACACCTAAATATTAATTAGATTTTACTGAAATTTTAAATCGTTCGCAAAAATGCGAACATTGAAAACAGTGTTTGCTTGCTAGAGATGTAATATATATATATATATATATATATATATATATATATATATATATATATATATATATATATATATATATTTAAACATTTTTTCTGCTTTTGGTAGCGACTTATATGATTTGTTCGCCTTAAAAAAGGTGAAAACACGCATTTTCATTCATAAATGGCTTGACCTCATGCTACTTATGATGGCATATCGCGTCACCATAGCAACTGATTGTTCTCCAAACTTAACCAAAATGTGTCTCAAGGATAAACGAACACGGCATATGTTAACAATAAATGCTCTTAAAATATCGGAGAAACACCTTAACCCCCCTCCCCCCTTGTACGTGCGAGAGTTAAGGGGGGTGGGGGTGGGGAAGTATCAATTCCTCCTCTTGTACGTCCGAGGATTAATTTTCTTTGCTTTATCGCTTTAGACGTTTTTGTTTCCATTTAATTCACTAATTACACTACTTCGTTGTTTTAAAGGATAATTAACGTGGTTTGATAACGTTACCATGCAACAATAGCGTTAACCGGCTAGCTTATTCAAAGGGACCCTCAACCCATCGTGTGTTACGAATTTGCCGTTTTCTGCATCTGGCATGTTTCGGCTAACACTAATGAAAGCACTGTATTTTCCAACACAATTAATACTAGTCGAGTGATTTTTAGAAGCAACTCGTTATAAATGTCACTTACTAAAACATATGGTAAGGTATGGCTATTTGGCATGATCTACGCAGAATGGTTTCAAATATATTTCCGCTTTTCCTTTTCACAGATAATTTGCCATTGTGAAATCTGAATAAGTGCCGCAAATAGCTAATTTTAGTTGTACCCTCCCTCTATATACCTTGTAACTTATGTCAAATAACTTTTGAATTAATCACTGATTCCCAGTAATGCTATAACCCATAACATTTACTTTATCCTGTAGAGCACAGCACAACTATTAGAGGTAAAATCTTTTCGAAATATTGTTACATCGCAAAAACCCAACCCCCGCCCCCCCTTGTACCACGGTTGGGGTATAAGGTTGCGTGTACGTCCGTAGGTTAATATAAACTAAAAGCTAAACACTGTAACGTTTCACCAGAATGGTAGCCTGTCACGAAATCAAATTTGATTAACTGTACATGTAATCCACTTTCATCCTGGAAATCCTGCACTTTATTCCAAAACTACTTTCTCAACAATGAATAGGCAAAAGCCGTGAATTTCCATGTTTCGGCTTGAAAGTGTCCCTTAAATAATTGAGTGAAGTGTCGATTGTTTGAAGGGTTTGGAGAAAAAGTAAAATATTATAAGGTACTGGACATTATTAAAGTGGGAATCTCTGAACTCTTAACACTGATTGTTTCTACATTTACCTTGTTTGACTGAAACGAGTTTTTGTGCTCTTTTTTGGCTAAACCTTACCACTGCATACTGAGCTGCCTGATATTCGGTTGCAACGCATGCTTTTAGAGAATGCAATCGAGTGTGCCCAGTAGCACAAGTCTAGTGTTGTTTCTAAGAGATATCTGACCTGCTTCCATTGCAATGGACGGAAAGGATGTCATTGAATAATTTTAAATACCAGCGTTCGCTCATTATATATATATATATATATATATATATATATATATATATATATATATATATATATATATATATATATATATATATATAAAAGCAGGATAAATATGGTTGCCCAAACGAATGACTCCCAGTAGAAGGATCCACGTAGGATACGGTGCTTCTATGTGAATTAGTAGATAAGTGCACGAAGATCTGACATAGAAGCAAACTTCTAACTGTTCCGGCTGTTTAATTCAGTCGACGTTTCGGCCTTCGACCTTCTTCAGGTGGAACCATTTACAGGAATAAAAATTTAAAAAGCTAAAAATCCGAACAAGCTTACAGAGTCACAAATATTTATACTATAACTGAAAAATGTAAATAAAGTTATGTAATATGATAAAATGCAAAAAAAAGGTTATGTAACAAGAAAAATGGCAACAGACAAGAAGGCGCAAACAGCGAAAATACATCAATTCGTAAAAAAAACTAAATTACAAAGTATACTATAATTAGCTGATAAGGTGTTATAGCAAATGTGATTCTTAGATCTGAATTCACGTCTTTTGTTTAGGCCATGAGGGTTGAGTGTGAACAATTGTGCGGTCCAATAAGCTTCCCTCGTTAATAACAATTGATCAAGATAGGCAGCATCTCCCTGGCTGATGATTTTTTCAATAACAATGAAGCTGATTTGCGAAATCTGATGTTCAATACAATTAAAATGGATTGCCAACTCACTGGTTGTGAGTTTTATTCCTGTAAATAGTTCCACCTGAAGAAGGCCGAAGGCCGAAACGTCGACTGAATTAAACAGCCGGAACAGTTAGAAGTTTGCTTCTATGTCATATCTTCGTACAATCGTCTATATATATATATATATACCTGGATTTTTGAAAAGGGGGTCCACGAAAATTACAGCAATTTCACTACAAATAGCCCAAACAAGGGTTTTTATGACCCCAATCAGCCCGAAAATTACAGAGTCTTTTCGTCTCTCGCCCCACGCAACCTTTCCCATCTTCTCTCTCTTCTCTGTGATTTTCGGGCTGATTGGGGTTATAAAAACCCTTTTTTGGGCTACGTAGTTTTACTGAAATTGCTGTAATTTTCGTTGACCACCTTTTCAAAAATTCAGCTAGATATTTCAAGCAAATGCTGTGGAGTGTTCCAGAAAGCGCTGACTTTGGCCGGAGATTGCTTTTTGGTACTTTTCCTGATCGCCAATTCATTAACCGTTTTACTCTTTTCCCTTGATTTATCATTCGCCGGCGAACGATGAATTGGCATGCTCATTATTAGAAGGGAAAGCCCTCAATCGACTTGACATAAACACTATCCATCTATTAGCATACGGTCATTTCTTATAAGCTACTAGTTGAAAGATGCTGTTTTAACTGTGTTAAATTTTCTTTAGTTTAGCTGTGCCCTGAATGTATCTGAAAGCGACTAAATTAGAGTAAAAAAATGTGACATTTCTATGTGCACCTCAGAAGTAAGAAATTCAATGCAAACAAGACAACTTTTCACAAAGATATAAAATAAATTGTACTGGCCACAAAAAGCAAAAATCTCATGAAGGTTAACAGTCTCGTATACGCCAAACATGTTTTAAAAAGAACTAAAATAATGACAATAAGGCTGGTTCAAGGCATTTTGCTAGCATTATATTGAGACAGGGGCCACAAATATTTGAATTTGTGTCACACATGCATATTATCTGATTGAATTTGTTAAAGCAAGGCTCTAGAAATTTCAAGTACGTTTTAACAATTTCACACTTAAGGCGAATGAAAAGCATTTAAAAGAATCTAGTTAGGCTGAAAATGGCATCCTAATTGCTGACAGTTCACGACAAGTTGCTCTCGGCAAAAGTGACAAAGCTTTGCAATGAATTCGAAATTAACAACCAAAGCACAAATAATTAAGTCTTATTAACCTTTTAGTAGGTCAAGCGATACGGTTTATAGCAAACGTTCGCCGCAGATAAATCTAGAACCCAGAATGGGCTATGTAAGGCACTATTGCTTTAACTAAACACAGAAGAAGCTGTTTTATGCCTTGCACGGAATATACTAAACAGATGAATCGACATACCTGTCACTGACAGCTGATCAGCATTTGTCAACAACAACTCGACCAAGCCGGAAATCACACAATGAAATTCCTTTGCAGCAGTAAAAAGGCTTCCGGGAAACTACCGATACTTTTTCCATGATTCTCACAAGCAAAATATCATCAAATAACTCGAAAAAACTCACGCTCTTGGCAAGTAAGCATCCACAAACATTTGTCTTCGCAGTAATTTTATTCGAGTTCCCGGATGTAGACTCGCATTTGACAGGGGAACACATTCTCTTGCCTTCAAAACAAATTTTTACTAAGTCTGTGGCTGGGTCAAAATTCACCAACAATTCGGCTGCTGTCTAATAGATATGACCCGTAGAAGCTCCTTTTTGAGGCCAGAGACTTGTTACCGCCAAGAACAAAGCGCCAATATCCGTAACCTTTTCGTCTCGGCCCGAGATCAAAAGTGGAACCCGTTTAGCCTCAAAAGAGACGAAATACAGACTGTGCCAATCGCCAGCTTTCTTTCCCTCACGGGACTTAATGATGTCCTCAGGAAAACTTTGTTCAAGGCGGCCAAAAGGAAATCTACTGAAAATAACCGACAAAGTAAGCCACTGATTTCTAGCGCGCGCACTGGCTTCGAAACGTTTGAGTCTGTCATAGTAGAGAATCATGGGAAGTAACGAAGGGAGGGGCTGGGGGGGGGGTCGTTTGTTGCTTTTAAGACAATTTCAAGCTGTGGAGTGTTCCAGAAAGTGCCGACTTTGGCTGAAAATGGCTTTTTGGCACTTTTTCCAATCGTTGTGGTCAATTTATCGAGATATATACCTGGATTTTTGAAAAGGGGGTCCACGAAAATTACAGCAATTTCACTACAAATAGCCCAAACAAGGGTTTTTATGACCCCAATCAGCCCGAAAATTACAGAGTCTTTTCTTCTCTCGCCCCACGCAACCTTTCCCATCTTCTCTCTCTTCTCTGTGATTTTCGGGCTGATTGGGGTCATAAAAACCCTTTTTTGGGCTAGTTTTACTGAAATTGCTGTAATTTTCGTTGACCACCTTTTCAAAAATTCAGCTAGATATATATATATATTTATACAATGAACTGAATACTACGCGCTCTGTGATTGGTCGTTGCCTATGATCTATCAGAGTACAGACGCACGGCTGACGTCATAGAAAAATTGTTTGCTTTGTTTTCTCCAACATGGCGCACAGTTTTGAAAATGTTTGTGAGATTATTCTGGATTGAGCAAGTGAAAGCCTCGAAAAATGTTCAGCTGGAGCTGTTTACAAGCAAGAAAAAGAAGAAACCAAGACGAAAAGGGTTCTTGGCGACTTGAAAAATACCTAAACTGGAACAAATCTTCGAACAGTCGAGCGCTACGAGGCAAGATCGTAATTTTACTCTTTTTACTTTTCTGTTCATTGTATAAAACAAATAGATTCCATTTGGCCGTGTGTCTGTTCAGTTAAAGATCACAGAAGACGTCAAAATGTGGTAAGAACATCAGTGACACACTCGCCTGCGGCTCGTGTGCCACTTTTTTGTTCTTACCACATTTTGACGTCATCTGTGATCCATAACTGAACAGACACATGGCCAAATGGAATCTATTTGTTAAATATATATATATATGACTACAGGTGAGTTCCACACTGATGTATCCAGAATAGTGCTCGACAATAATGGAGCGGTTATAACAATGTATGATTACTCACAGTTGTTTCATATAGACTTTAATACAGTTCTGTTTCGTGGACCGATGTTGCGTCGGTCTACTCATCAGTTAAATTCTATATACACTGTAGCATAAAAGAGGTTTTATACATCAGTAATATGATCTAGACCGAAGCCGTTACAAAATTTAAACAAAAATGACAACAGAGAGAGATACATATGATTGGTCCTGAAAAATACGAAATAGACAGTTATATGATCCTGATCGGAAACGTTAAAAAATAAAACTAGGGGTACAATACATATAATTGGTTCTAAATGATGCGGTATAAACGATCAAAGCAAACCCAAAGAACAATAGAAACCTATATAAGTGTGGGATATTTCTAAAGGATTCGATTAAATTTAAGGAGAAACTTTCGCTTGTGCCTACAAGTGGATACAAGTTCATTGCGTTTATTAAGTGTTGCCATGTCTGGTTTATATAAAATAAAGAATTTCTCGGTGTTACAAAGGTTACACCGTTTTGTAAGGTTGCTATAGGGTTTGGCCTTGGCAAGGATTCTCCAGGAGATTGTAAAGTCTTTGTTTTGATCTTTCAGCTCCCAAAGATGTTTACTTAGTTCAGTGTCATTTCTTTTGCTTGTGTGCCTGAAAGATGCTTGATGGTTACGCCATCTCGTCTTGAACTCAGTGGCGGTAAGCCCGACGTACGTCTCTGAGTGTTCAGCGGTAGTAACGGTGGCTTGATAAACTACGTCCTTTACTAGGCATTCTCCATTAAGAGGGCACTTGCTTAGGTCTCTGCAGTTGCAGGCTTTGGGAGGGTTTCGCCCATCTGGAGTTGCATTTCGTTTTAGAATAGCTTTGTTGTGGCCATCAATGATATGCTTAATGTTAAGGGAACAACTGTAGCTGAGTTTGAGATTATTTCTGTTGAAAATTTTCCTTAATTTGTGGTTTGGTGGGAAATATTTTTTGATCAAATTAAGAAATTCTTTTCCTATGTTTGTTTGTACGTTTCTGCTGAATGGTGGGTTGAACCATATGATGTTTCTCTGCCTCTTTCTCTTTACAGTGTTTGTCGGTTCTGGCGATTGTTGCGGTGGTATGAATCGGAGGGTATGTGAATAGCCGCTAAAATTTCGTAAATTTTCGTAAAACCGTAAATTTCCTTGACGTCACTCTTGATTTAGACACCGGAAAGTACAAACCGTACTCGAAGCCATCTACTACACCGCTCTATGTCCACAGCAAATCTAACCACCCCCCATGCATAATAAAGAATATCCCTAAGGCAAATAACAAGAGGCTCTCGGAAATCTCCTCAGATGAAGAAGCCTTCAATGAAGCAGCACCACCCTACCACGAGGCACTCCGAAAAAGCGGCTCTTCACATACCCTCCGATTCATACCACCGCAACAATCGCCAGAACCGACAAACACTGTAAAGAGAAAGAGGCAGAGAAACATCATATGGTTCAACCCACCATTCAGCAGAAACGTACAAACAAACATAGGAAAAGAATTTCTTAATTTGATCAAAAAATATTTCCCACCAAACCACAAATTAAGGAAAATTTTCAACAGAAATAATCTCAAACTCAGCTACAGTTGTTCCCTTAACATTAAGCATATCATTGATGGCCACAACAAAGCTATTCTAAAACGAAATGCAACTCCAGATGGGCGAAACCCTCCCAAAGCCTGCAACTGCAGAGACCTAAGCAAGTGCCCTCTTAATGGAGAATGCCTAGTAAAGGACGTAGTTTATCAAGCCACCGTTACTACCGCTGAACACTCAGAGACGTACGTCGGGCTTACCGCCACTGAGTTCAAGACGAGATGGCGTAACCATCAAGCATCTTTCAGGCACACAAGCAAAAGAAATGACACTGAACTAAGTAAACATCTTTGGGAGCTGAAAGATCAAAACAAAGACTTTACAATCTCCTGGAGAATCCTTGCCAAGGCCAAACCCTATAGCAACCTTACAAAACGGTGTAACCTTTGTAACACCGAGAAATTCTTTATTTTATATAAACCAGACATGGCAACACTTAATAAACGCAATGAACTTGTATCCACTTGTAGGCACAAGCGAAAGTTTCTCCTTAAATTTAATCGAATCCTTCAGAAATATCCCACACTTATATAGGTTTCTATTGTTCTTTGGGTTTGCTTTGATCGTTTATACCGCATCATTTAGAACCAATTATATGTATTGTACCCCTAGTTTTATTTTTTAACGTTTTCGATCAGGATCATATAACTGTCTATTTCGTATTTTTCAGGACCAATCATATGTATCTCTCTCTGTTGTCATTTTTGTTTAAATTTTGTAACGGCTTCGGTCTAGATCATATTACTGATGTATAAAACCTCTTTTATGCTACAGTGTATATAGAATTTAACTGATGAGTAGACCGACGCAACATCGGTCCACGAAACAGAACTGTATTAAAGTCTATATGAAACAACTGTGAGTAATCATACATTGTTATATATATATATATATATATATATATATATATATATATATTGTTTTAGGAGTTTGTACGCATATATTGTATTTTATAAATTAATCAATTGGAGTATTTCACCGTTTTCTTTCTGTTTACATGTAAAGCGCCGTTGGACCTTTAATCATTATCATCCTTATTATCATTATTATTGATTTAAGCTGGCTGATATAAGAATATAGAAGAGACGGTCAGGAGCAGTTATTATTTTTTTGTGGGGGTGGGGGGGGGGGGGGGGGGCAACAAAAATCATGAACAATCTGCTTACAGAATCTATTTTTTAATGAATTAGTGGATGGAGGGATACGAGCAGAAATATGTATGGACGGAAGAAGTAAATGGGGAAGGGCGACCCCGTAGCTGTCCAAACGATGTCTGAGATTGGCGAACGATACAATTGATATATGACTTGAACAATGCCCCTATCCCTAATCCCTATCCCAGCGGGACAAATCTATTGTTTTCTTAGTGAATCACAGACATCGTTTGGACAAGTGCTGGACTACCCGGGGGCGAAAAATACATTATAAACTGGCTTTTAACTCACCAGTTTCGCAATGATCTCCACTATACTCCATCGGGCAGTTACAAGAGAAACTGTTGAAACCATCTACGCACGTTCCACCGTTAGCACATGTGTGATTTACACAATCGTCGATGTCTGTTTTTAGTAGAACGAAGTGCAATAAATTTTAACATGTATGTTAATATAAATTAAAGTTAAGCAAGGTTACGGCGGTTGTCAATCACAAGACACCGACTGTGCTTCATTGAAGGTGACTGTTACGCAAGCAACTGTTGATAACATCTACACATGCACCACCGTAACTGCATGTGTGGGTAACGAACTCATCGAAGTGTGCAATAGAAAGTTTTCTTTCCTTACTATAAAAATCGAACTTTGGGTAAACGTGCAAGCTTATCAAAATATGGTTATCATGGGTACGTTACATGTCATCACATCAAAATGTTTATAGACAAAAGGTCACGAAGGATGGTGGGTATTGGTTAATATCTCTAAACTAATAACGCAAGCACAATTATGCATTCGACTCTCGCCTTGCGGACTCCTCAGTATTACGGACAACCCGCTATTACGAACAGATCCTGAAGGCCCGGCAAAAGTTGCAGTCATTTAAAAGCCCATCTGCACTTACCGTGATGCACCGCGCATTGTTTATTTTGATTTGGACCCAGATAATAAGAACTCTGAGAGTACTATGGTTGGGCTGTTAAGGATATCTTCACTCCTTTTTCTTCAAACTATTTGAACTTTTCAAGAGAACTAACTTCAGTCAATACACACGTCCCACATGGATCATTCATTCATTCTGATCTCTACTATGTGAATCAAACACTTTGAACACCATCGCTTGTCTCAAAAATAGCGACTGTATAAATCATTATTTTCAAAATAAATGACTTATAATTATCACGTAATAACGATTCAAAAGCCTCAAACAAAGGTAAACAACTCTCTTCTATTATACTGTCATTTAAATAATGTACATTTCCAAATAACTTTCACCTGATACTCTAATAAAACAACATCAGGAACTTCAGTTAACATAAGGCATTCTTTTTGTGTTAAATTAGAAAGATAGGTATACAACTCATTACCGAAATTCGTAATTTCAACAAGATCTGACGCACATGTTATCATGCGACTAAAATTATACAATATAGCTGTTAAACTCATCGCTACACACTGACTATCCGAATTAGAACCAAAACACACTATTTCCTTGGCTATAAGGAGCACAAATAGTTTAGGACGAATCTACACCAAATGGACCAGGATTGTTTTGTTTTGTTTGGCACAAATGCATTGATATAAGACTCCAAGTCATACCAAGGGTAAGACACACAAAACCCGTTCTCCCCTTCCTTGCGCGCCTCAATTCTCCCCCTTCCCCTTCGAGCGCTTGCCACGCAGGCTACTGAGCCGTTAGAAACGAAGCATATAGAAACAAGCGGCAAAGTGGTCCATGGCCAAAATGTTTTGAGGTGGGGGTGTTTCGCTGGGACCTAAGAACCTCTAACCCATCTCAGACCTAACATTTCTATTTTCGCTACCCCATCTCAAAACAAATAGTTAAATTTGGTAAAAGGCTCTTTATACAAAAAAAGGGGTTTGTTTATGCAAATTGACAGAATTAGGCGTCAACCCAAATATACGCTCATTGAATCGAGTGAAACTTCCACAGGCACGGTTCCAGATGAAAAATGTACCGGAAAAAAATGACAAAACACAATTCCAAAATTGAACGGGAAAAAGTATACCCCATCTCAGACTTAGTGGGCAAAACTAAGACCCCATCTCAGACCTAGAAGGTCAAAAAACCCGACCCCATCCAGCGGCACATACCCGTATAGCTTACATATTGGAGAACCCCCCCCCCCCCCCCCGCCGGGCAGCCTCGGCACATAATTTGTTGAATTTTAAGTCAAAATTTACATTTCTTGAATCCGTTTTTCACTTCCTAATGTAACATTGCCTTGTATTTATTGTATTTGAAGTCCGCAAAACGTTCAAATCACGTTTACCGCTGATTTCACCGATTTTTCATATCCAAAACACATCACGCTCCCCCGGGGGGGGGATACTTGACAATTATTTGGGTATAGGGGTGTGCCGCTGAGGGTCTAAGACCCTGACCCTATTTAGGACAAAAAAGAAACGAAAATACCTATCGTGTGTAGAACAACACCCTCTATTTTAGGATCCTGTCTAGGACACGACTCGTGCGTGGTTATTAATCACCTTCTGATGAATATGCTAATCACGACATGGGAAGTGACCACAAGCGCTAAGTTAACTGGAACCATACCCTGTTTAGGACAGACTCGCGTTAAATTATATACCCCGTATTGATCATATAAGGGAGTACCCCCCCCCCCCCCCCCCACGGTGATGCTCATACAAAGCCTTTGAGCTGACAGCAAACTTTGTCTGAGTAACGTACCCCCTTCTTTCACAAAATACTAATAAGCTTATAACATGTAAGCCATAACATTTTTAACAAATGCATTGCAAGTTATCATACCAAAATATTGACCCCTCAGACGAGACATTTGCTCCGGGCGTGCGCGCTATTGTTTTGGCTTTTGTTTTAGTTTTAAGAACGGTATGCATAGCTAATGTTGGGGTCCCGGGGGGGGGGGACTCCCATATAAAAATGACGGGGGTGCTCGTCGTACCTTTTAGGGGTCAAAATTTGTAGATTGGTACCACTTAGGGTACTAAAATCTAAAATGACTTCCGTTAGAATTATTGCGGTACCTTTTAGGGTATGAGCCGAAAAAATGACAGAATATGACATGTGTTGTTTTAGAATTGGTACCTCTTAGGGGTAAAAATTATTTTGTGCCGCGCCTATCAAACCCATCTGGTACCTTTTGGGGTGTTTTTCGAAAATTTCCGACGAGCACCCCCGTCATTGTTATATGGGAGTCCCCCCCCCCCCCCCCCCGGGTTGGGGCAACGGAAATATTTTCGATATCAATACTATCTTCCTTGTTTATTTAACCTTGAAGCGCGGGGTTTCCTTGATAGCCGTGATTTCCGCTTTCTTTCTAATTTCCCTCGTTCTATCTCACCGCAAGGCCATGCACTGACAGACGAGCAAGCGAACGTAAACACGATGCCGACCAAAGGAAGCCATAATACACTCAGTCGAAGCATGGTACGGCTGAAAAGTGCAAAATGAGGAGGTTTTCTCGCTCGAACCAAAGCAAGTTTCTCACCATCATTTACTAGACTCCAGCCTTTCCAAAACTGAGTGTGGATGTTGACATTGCCCCTGTTAAAAAGAGTTAGAACGCTTAAAGCGATGACCGCGAGGTGGAACTCCATACAAGCCTTTATACGAAATTGCTCACTTCAAGGTCAAAATGACGGGACTTTTTTTTAAAGTTATTAAAATATTTTAACGTTTCCAGATAGAGTATGAACCAAATTACTGGAATCCGAGTGTGGATTTTGAGAAAAGTAATTCACAAATTCCCAGGCCATGCATTGACAGAAGAGCATGCGAATAGATACAGACTAGTAGAAGTCAAAACTGGCTAAGTCGAAGCATAGTGCACTGAAAAAATGCCAAAATGACGGGTTTTTTTCGCTCCAACTAAATCATATTTCCCACCAAAATGTTCACAAGCACCCAGTCTCTTCAAACCCGAGCGTGGATGTTGATATTGCGCCTGTTAAAATGAGTCATTCTCGTCCCCAGAGCCGCTTGACCCTCTTTACCGCCGGAGCCTGAGTACGAGGGTCAAGGGGCTCTGGGGACTGAGGATGCGGAAGTCCTAGAATCTAGGACTTCCGGTTGGTCTGCGCAGGCTCAGAGATTTTTCAAAATGGCGGACGTTCCTTCAATATGAAGAACACGGTACAAGAAAAGGCAGGATTCTGGCTGTCTCATTTCAGAAGTTGGAGGTTCATCTTTTCGCGAGGAGTAGTTAGATGTTGTCGTTAAACTTTCGACAGTTTGCGAGTTGTGGATATGGTAACAATCGTCGTTATTCGTGATCAGATAGTTGGAGGATTTTGCTTTATGCTTAAATAAACTTACTGCAGCTGACATTTAAACGTATCATCAATTAATGGCTAGTCTGGCCGATGCCGAGATTTTTGCATCCAGAATTCAAGGTGTAGATAACAATTTAAGACCACATTTTTAAATTTCTGGCGGGCTTTTCCAGGAATCTATATGAAATGTAAAGGTGGATTTCAATGGAATTTAATTAGAATTTAATGTGCACTGAGATACTGACCGAGATATATTTGTGTGCATGGGCTGACCATGATATGTTATGTATTAGATCTTATTTACAGCCAAATATCAATCTGAATGGTATTTTAATTCACAAATCTGACTTCACTAATGAAATCTTTTGGACATTTCAAACTTACAAGTACAATATTTCCCTTTTATACAAGCTTGACTAGACATTTTGAATTAATCTAAGGCTGAACAGGGAAGAAAAATAAGAGAAATGATGTCTTATGAAATGTTGAAATAATTATGTGTTATTTTGTGGCTTTCTGTGCAACTATTTAATAAAATCACTCTTAGCATCTACATGACCGTTTTGCTCAGAGCATTTGCACTGTTATTGCAAAGTTCAAGGGAGATCTACAAGTAGCCCAAAAGTCAAAGAAGCTTGCAGGTGAATCAACCAGTGATAGATTTCACTGCCACTGAATGTCATCTGTTATCACTCTTTACTCTTGGCTTTAGCTTGTCTCCACATCAGCTCAGAGAAGGATTAGGGTGATTTAGATAAACAAGATGAGTGCAGATGCCAAAGACACGATGGTTCTTTTGTACATGCACTCACTTTGCTCAACAGGTTCTCCCTTTCCAGAAAACTCCATTTCTGCCTCTGCAGAGACCATGAGCAGCTATGAGCTTTCACAACAGATAACAAGATCCATCGTCATCTTCAGACATGAAAATCAATTCTGAAAAACTCTGTTAATATTTCAACCTCATAAACCCTGCCAGTAAAAGTTTGTATGTGAACTAAAGCCAACTTTTTAGCATGAGTTCCAAGATCAACCTAACAGAAAATGGAATCTATCTGTTCAGGTGCCACATGCAGATATATGCCACTGTCATAATCATTTTAAAACAAAATTAAACAGCCAAATGTTTCAGAGTAAACTTGCATATTATAATTGAGAAACATCCTTGTGAAGCATGTCTTTTATTGGTGCCAGTGTGAGATTAGTAAGCCTCATCACCTGAATTTAGGCCAGGCATGGAGAGTATTCATTACAACTGTGTTAGCTTTTTGCAGTTTCACAGATTGTCAATGTTAGTAGTAACTGTTACAGTTCATAAATACTTAGTGTGCTGGATGCATAAAGCACCAGTTAAAAAAGGCTCAGTCAGCTTTATTTTGTCAGTCCTATAAAAATCAAGAGTACTTGGTAAACCAACAGCTATCTTGTCCTCATTACCAAACAAGGATATTTCAAACTAATTTCCCAAACACACATACATACATACATGGCCCACACAGTTTCTATAGCAGAAACCAAGTTGAGGGATAACTGCACCACATTTACTGATCAGCATTCTGTTAGCCTGTTACAGGCAGTCAGATACTGGGATTGATGTAGACTGAGGGAAAGCCAAGAAAACTGTGGAAAGAGTACTTGCAATGGATTTCCTTTGGTTAATACAATGTAGGGTTTAAGTATGTGCATTATACTCTTTCACATTCAAACTTGGTTTCAAGGGCACTTAGGATATACTTTGAAACCCTAGTGGAAACCATTGAATATGATAACTGTCCAAATTATATTTTCCGTAAAAAATAAACAATAGTAAATTGCAATATATGTATGGATACACTTTGTTGTAAAAACAACAAATTAATTAGAAAAATGAAGTGAGCCACCATAATGTTATTTAGTCCATCACTGATGGTTAAGGAATGTTATCTCAAAAATATATTTTCAAATGTGATAAAATGCAGTGCAGTACACAATCGTTTTTACAGTAATGTAATGAAAATAATCGTGAAACCAGAAATAATACGCAAAAATGAACAGCTACACGTAAAAAACTGGAATTCAAGAAGGGTAGCAAATTTTACATCGAAATGTGGATTTTGACAGAAATAATTGAGTACCTTTGCTGAAATTTATAAATGCACATGCCACATTTAGTAAACCAGACCAGCGATCCAGCTGTTTTTTGCTCGTCGTGAACTGCTGCTTTATCAAATAAAGCGATTCATTAATATGTTCTGATCCACAAAATAGTTTCTCCGGACACTGCCTGAAATTGATAATCCCTAGTGAGTCGGTGAAGTTTTGTTGGTCATGTTAACGTTGTTCATGTCCAGCCAAAGGAATCCTCGATCGAACTTCTTGCTCTAATTAACAAACTGTAGCACTTAAAAAAGCGCAGTCTTTGTCGTTAAAAAATCGACATGGTGATTCCCAATTATAAGTATTGTTTTCAGACTAGCCAATCAAATCCTGCGTCCCCAGAGCCCCTTGACCCTCGTACGCAGGCTCCGGCGGTCAAGCGGCTCTGGGGACGAGAATGGATAGAACGCTTAAAGCGATGACCGCGCGGTCGGACTCCATACAAGCCTTTATACGAAGTTGCTCACTTCAAGGTCAAAATGACAGGACTTCTTTTTTAAGTTATTAAAATATTTTAACGTTTCCAGATAGAATAAGAACAAAATTACTGGAATCCGAGCGTGAATTTCAGAAACGTAACTCATAAATGAGCGACATTTTGATTTTCCCTTTAAAAAATGGCGTTTTCGCAGTGATTTTAAGGGTCAAATTGGGGGTCTGGGGACAAGTTTAAAAAAATTAGAGGCAAATGTCACCCAATTTTTTGCCATGCAATAAATGCCGCTTCATTCTTTCCTGTGTCTAATATAAGCATCCTTGACATGACCTCGGTCAAAGTGATTGTTGACATAAATAGTCCATGGGCCAAATGGCTAAAAATGGCGGATCGTTACCACTCGGGGGGACGAAGGCCACCATATATCAAATTAAAGCTTATCATGTGTAGATTTCAAAAATATATGATGGAAATGTTGCAATTGTAGCTTAAGGGAGTCACGTGACCTTGAATTTTGCATAATTAGCATAAATCGATAATATACTAAAATGCGGCTTTTAGTAAGTAATTCTGTAGATTCTGCATAAAATACAGCAGGAATAGATAAGATATAATGTCTGTTAAATATTTTGTCACTTTTAAGGATAAATAGTCACGTGACAGTGACGTCACTTCCAGCCGCGGCAAAATACCCTCAATTTTTGTCTATTTTTCCTATTTGTTTTTTTTTCCCTTTTTTCTGTTATGTGATTCAAAACTACATTTTATAACATATGAAAAGCAGTAAAAGATAAGATAATTAGTGTTATTTTAGATGCTGGGCACAAATGTACAAGAAAGCCATCTTGTTTTTGTGGTAAATACAGTCCTCAAAGATGTGAACAAATATGGATTCAAGCATACTTCGTAAAAGACAAAGAACTGAGCCTTATTGCATAATACATTGTACTGATTATAACACAAAATTAATCAGTCCAAATTCTCTTGACTCATGGAAAACGTTGCAAAAAGCTGATGAAATTCGAGATCACGAAGGCATTCTTAGTGTACACGTTGCCGATGACCAAAGCCCGAATGGCCCCCGCCAAGAAAAGTGAAGGAGGTTGACGGCGAAATAATTCTTAAGGAGTTTAGAAAGAAGAATCTGCTGTTCATCCTTGCTCGTCTAAATTATGCAGCCCACCAACGAAAGGTCAGCAGCTGGACTGGGTTTAACATCACGGTTCACGACAAAGACGCCATCATTGCCAATAATGTAGGCTATTTTCCGACCATTAATGCACCAGCCGCTGATGTTTCCACTGTCCTCAACCGATCACTCACTATCATGCGCTCGCTCCATCTCACAAGCATGATATGTGTTTTCTTTCAGGCCATCTATGCCAAGGAGGTGAAGTGCAGGGAGTATGAGAAGTTCAAGCCCATAATTCTACGTCTTGGAACTTTTCATACCCTTGGTACATTGATCTCTGTCATCGGTGAAAGGTTCCTGCATGCTGGTCTAAAGAACTTATTCATTGAAGCTGGGGTAGTGGCTGAGGGCTCCGTGTCTGCAGTTCTGGAAGGCTGAAACTATAACAGGGGTGTTCGTGTGCACAAACTGGCTTGCGAAGCATTCATGAGGGTGGCATTGGAAGGATTTTATCCGTGGCTTGACGAGTCGCGCCCAGACGACAGTCGTCAAGTACAAACATGTCTTGATGAAATTGGTACCCTAGCTGATGAAGAAAAATTAAGTTAGCGAAAGAAAGTCACGATGAGGTTTTCAAGAGCCGAGTTTTCCAGCATTTTTCTGAACTTTTTGCTGAATACACTGTTCATTTCCGGAATACCAATGGCTCCCTTTCAGCATTCTGGATGTCCTATATAGACATGATCGAGCTACAACTTCACATGGATCTGTGCCTCTAGAGAAGGAATTGGGAACTCCATCTCTCCTGTGTCCTCCAAATGCTCCCATGGGGGTTTTCCTTACGATGCTATCAACTACGCAAGATACATGTCAGCTTATTATAGCGATATGACAAGTCTATCAAATTAGTACCCCGAGGTACACGAGTTCATGAGAAATGGTGGATTTTCAGTTTAGTTGAGCAACGACAATACATTTGGAAGAATTCCCGTTGACCAGACTCTTGAAGAAACCGTAAATAAAGATACCAAAACACCAAGGGATTTAGAAAATGGTTAGCTATGCCAAAGGGAAGCACGGCCTTGCTGACCTTCACTCGTCTCGCATTGCTCAAGATGAGAAAGATGTTCCCGCAATGGTTGATTTAATCAAGAACTGAACAGATCCATTTGCAGGTCATATGCAACTGTCCAGCATCTCAACAGTAGCTGTTGCCACTACTGCCATAGCAGAGGACCTTGCGACCGCCTACATGTATAAAGTTGGAGAGGCAGCCTACGCTGATTTCAAGAAGACCCGTCTCGAATCACAGCCTCCAACGGTAAAGTTCAATCACAAGTTGAAAAGGCAAAAGTTGAAAACCTTCAGTGCTTTATCAAAGACCAAGATGGTGGCAAAGGGCAAAGACACAGAAACTGTTCTGCACGCTGATCGAAATTTGTTTGCGCGGATGATCATAATTGCTGAAAGCCGCAATCTACAAATGCAAGATGTGTTAAAGCAAATTAGTCCCTCTTCCTGCTTCCCTGGCCTGCAACAATGGCTTTCCCTGCAAGACCAATAAGGCACAACTTGGCAAAGAATTAGAGAAATTGATACAGCCAACAGAAGAAGTAACAAGGCCTTCAGCTTACCTGATAGATGGGATGGCTCTAGTCCAAAAGCTGAAGGTAGGTTATCTTACATTTGGTGAGATTGCAGACAAGATTTTATCTAGAGTGTTGCGCGAGGGAGAGGGTAGCAATAGAGTGAATGTGGTATTTGACGTGAACAGAGACATTTCCGTTAAATCAGCAGAAAGAGACTTCAGAGGTGAAAGTGATGCAATAACTTTCAAGAACCTTGCGGCTGGCCAGAAGGTCAAGCAATTCAAGAACTTTTTACGCAATGGTGACAACAAAACAAGTCTTATCAGATTTGTTGTAGAACTGGCGAAAAACCCCGAGTCGCGAGAGACTGGAAGACAAGGAGCTGCATGCAACATGTGGAAACCGATGCTACAAGATCACTGCCGAGAGAGTAGAGGACGAAGAAAAGCTAAGATCCGAACAAGAGGAGGCTGATACACGACTTCTCCTACATGTGCAACATGCAGCAAATAAGCAGCGATATCGGTCAATCATTGTATCCTCAGAAGACACAGACGTTAGAATCCTGTGCCTTGCGTTTTCATTTTCCATTGATGTACCGATTTATCTGAGTTGTGTTTCTCAACTGAACGCTCAGTATGTAGACATTGGAAAAATAGCCCACTTTATTGGCCAGGATGCGTGCAAGGCACTACCAGGTTTTCACGCATTCACGGGTTGTGGTGCAGTGAGTGCCTTTACCGCCGAAGAAGTTACTGAGTAAAAAGGAATACCAACGCACGTTCCAGCAACTTGGAGAAAACTGGTTGATGTCTGAAGATCTTCTGATGCAGTGAAAGGTATTTGTCTGTGTATATATTCATATATTCATGTATTCATTCAGGCGAAGCGGAATCCCATCAGTTCCCTCAATGCAAGGACAGCTATTGTAAGCATTGCCGGCGAGCTAACTATCAAGCGGCGATATGGAGAAATTATCTACGAAACAACGACGTCCCATCTCCAGTTGGTCATGGCTGGTCTCTCAATCTCAAGAGAAATTGGTGATAAATTGGATAAGTGGACTCCCGGCACCAACAGCTGTAATAGAGCTTATGTCATGTATGTGCAAGAAGGTCTGTAATGATGATTCATGTGACTACGTTCGAAATGGGTTAAAGTGCTCCGACCTTTGCCGCCTAACAACTTGTTCTAACCAGCCAGATGAAGAGGAGGACATCCAGGTAGAACTGGATGAAGAGGATGTTGACCTTGACTAAAGTCTCTTAAGTGTGAGTGTAACGTTTTCAACATATTTCCAATGAGAAACACCAATCATTCTGAGAACATAGGGTACCCAGTTTAATTCTCATTTTAACGTATATTTAGAATAACGCTAATTGTTAGATATTTTAGTGCTTTTTTTTGGTAAAAATGCTCTGAATTGTATTTTTGAATCACATTAAAGAAAAAAAGGGAATAAAGCAAAAAGATAGACAAAAATTGAGGGTTTTTACCGCGGCAGGAAGTGACGTCACTGTCACGTGACCATTTATCCTTAAAAGTGACAAAATGCTTTACAGACATTATATCTTATCTATGCCTGCTTTATTTTATGCAGTATCTACAGAATTACATGATAAAATTAAAGCCGCATTTTAGTATATTGTCGATTTATGCTAATTATGCAAAATTCAAGGTCACGTGACTCCCTTAAGCTACTCTTAATACAGTTCCATCATATATTTTTGAAATCTTCACATGATAAGCTTTAAATTGATATATGGTGGCCTTCGTCCCCCCGAGTGGTAATGAAAAGTGACTTGGCCCATGGACTAAAAGATCATGTTCTATTTCTCATTTAATTAAAATTGAAGTTTTCCAGCCTGTGTCATTCAAAATTGATTTTGCTTTTAGCAGCAAATCTTATCACTGAAAGAACTTACAATGAACGATAGAAGAAAATCACGTTTCATTAATGTTCCATGTACAATGTCATTGCTCACCTCAAATTCTCTCTTCTCACTCTTCGGGGCGTTATGTTATCAAATAAACCATTAGTCCTTTTTTCCCAACAGACTAGAGATCCCAACAGCAGATGTCTACCCTTGGTTATTGGAAACGGCCCCATTAGCCTAATTCGTTGAAATATCAGATTGCAAATGATCAATATGATCCAACAAAATTGAGGGAATACTTTCCCAAATTCTGCATGTATTACAAAGCAGAAAGCTTTCCACTAATTTAGGCTGCTCTATCTAGTGTAGAAACTCTCTTCTCTGCAGAATCGAGACCTCTTTGTTCTCGCGCTTCGCGCTCGTGTCTGGCGCTACGCGCTCGCGCCCCAAAACCCGCTTGAGCGCCCCCCAATAACGCCTGTTATGCAGGCTAGATTATCGCCGAGACAAGATCGAGAAGAATGGCTCGTTTTAGGCGTACTTTGTCTCGTTCAATGCAGGCCGTAAAAATCACTTCAGGCCGGATTATCGCTATGTCAGGCTATAATTTTTTCGTACGGGTTTCATCTATTAAGGTTACAGTGTACCTTCGGGGGTGTCTCCAGTATAACAGCTCTAGCGTCTTAAGATTACACTTAATATACCTAAACCCAGATATCAAATTAAAGCTTATAGAGCTGGCTATCTAAATATGGAAACCATTTGGTAATAAAATGAATTGTCGAATTTTTTACGATGTCTAAATTCGAACGTCCGAATCAGCTTTAAAACGCTATAACTCAAAGCGATTATTATATTTTGCTAATTTCATTTGTTCTTGGGTTTCCGGACACGAAGCGCTAAAAAAACGTGTCGGCGATTTTCCATATTCAATTGCAGTGAAAAGTTACAGAATGTTTTCGAAAAGGGGAGAAAAAAAATTGGAATGATCTCACGGAAATGCCTGTTGACGAAAAAGTTTTCGGAATTAAGAAATTCGCCGACACTTTTTTGTTGATTATATGTTAGCCTAGCTTCTTTCCAAATTTAAGGAAAATCGAACAAATTCCCTTTGAGTTGTAGCTCTTTAAAGTGTCCCCAACAAGCGAAAAATTAACTTTGAGAAAACGGCGCTTAAAAAAACATATCGCTTAATAAACAAACTCCGCCCACAAAAGTTATACCGTCATTTCTCCGTCAATTTTCACTATTTTTCGATACTTTTTTTTTGGATGAAAGTTCATTCTGTAAACTTTATTTTAACGCCAAAAAAAAAATTTCAATAAATTTTCGATCTGAAGGTACACTGTAACCTTAATACCAGCTACATGTACTAGAAATAGGTCAGTGTCTTTTGAAATTCCTCTTTAAACGCTCACAAGACAATTCACCCGTCACGCTTTCCTTCCACACCGCTATAAACGAATACCCTTTACACAAACAACCTTTTAATCAATTTATTAGCCTACGCACATCCCCATTTACTTCTCCTGCACCACATATTAACTTATCTACTCTCAAATCTCCAAAATCCGGGGGGGGGGAGGACTTCCACATAAAATTTACAATTAGTAGCTCTTAACGATAAAACTTCTTTTCAACCATGCCCATCTGACGAAATTCTAAAAGGACACCCCGTCATTTTCATATGGCGGGCCCCCCTGGCGTGTCAATAAGTGACTACGAAACAGTACAGCGTTCATTTTATATATTGGGCAGGCTTGGCAACAAGCCAGCCCAATCAATAAATGCGATCTCTCGCGAAGTGAAATTTTGCCTCTCATCTCCAGGAAGAAATGAACACTGAGTTTGAAATTTCGTTCGACATTAATTTTGAAATTTATTAGTCCTCAGAAGCGGTCCTGTTAGATATCAAAAGCCCGTATTTTGTCTGGGACCGCTCAACCCGCCTTTCGTGTAGTTCCAGGCAACTCCAGTCGCCGAGGCAGTTTCCTCCGCTTCGAAAGTTCGCATCGAAAACATTTTCACGTTGTGGGACGCGGTAAACCTTCTGCTATTTTTACCGAAAGTTTAAGGTGGATGCCGCTGAAGGCTGGTTCTCATATAATCGTCCCGGTCGTCCCGGTCGTCCGAGTCGTTTCAAAAGTTTTTTGCAAACGACTCAGACGATCGGGACGACTCAAGCGATTTGGGTTCTCATATGATCGTCCCGGTCGTCTCGAACATCAATAGCGCAGTCGTAAACTGTGTCCGACAACATGTTTTGGGCAATAATACTGTATTCTGGGGTACATTTGGGTCGCTTCGATTGCCTCAGTCGTTCCAGTCGCCTGACAGTAGTTCTCATATGATCGTCCCCGATTATTCACGATCGTCCCAGTCGTCCGGATAGAACACAGTTCTATCCAAGCGACCGCGATCGTCCCAGTCGTCCGGGTCGTTTGTGATCGTCCCGGGTCGTCTCAGAAGTGTTCTCATATAATCGTCCCGGTCGTCCGTGCACTTTTTGAAACGACTCGGACGACCGGGACGACCGGGACGATTATATGAGAACCAGCCTTTAAGACGAAACGTCCAGAGAGCCGAGAAGTGTTTGTATTTTGTGGGCTGTTCTCCAGTCGGCGTATCTGATTTGCATCGGGCATAATTAATTAATTGAGCTCGACTGGAGAAGGACGTTTTATCGGCTTCAGAAGTTTGCATCGAAAAAAATTCGACGGCTTGGGACGGGGAAAACCTCCTTCAACTTCCCTGGAATATTTCACATAGTTGCTGGCAAAAACGACTCCGCCGGCGAGCCGAGAAGTTTGAGCTTTTTCGAAGTTTGAGCGTTTACATAAACCAGGTTCCGGTGGAACGGTCACGGTTAGCGATGGAAAGATTCAAATGTCAACTCACAGTATCTGGAAAACGAATGTACTAAAAAATTACAGTGAAAAGATTTGAAGATAAATCTTAACTAGTAGGCAATCTAATATACCTATTTACTTTCCACGGACGACCGAATTTCTGAGCCAAACCTCCTGAAGGTTCTCGTTTCTTGACAGCCGGCCTCGACCCTTCGGCGGCGTTGCTTAGAAAACGTAACAGTAACGATAGAAAATAAAAGAAAACAGACAAAACAATACGCAATGCCTTGAATATGAACTACATACTTGAAAGAAATGATCTTGAAGTTAACAGACGATACAGATTCCCCGATGTAAACGGATTTTTTTAGGAATCAAACTTCACCGATACAAATCTAGAATTTCTGGGGCCACGAAATTCTAGAACGCCCGCAATGAATCACGGTAAGTGCGGATGGGCCTTTAATTGAAACGTATTTCAGTAACTCTGGACTCTCCCTTTATTACAGACTTGCGAATACTTGCCCAACCGCACAATTTTAATTTTTACTCCCTCTCTCCTTATAGTGGATACCAGTAGTGGCATCTCTGTATATTTGAAATCTACTCTTTCCACTTTTAATCAATTCTTTGTCTTTGTGGTTGGATGTGCGCTTCTCTTCTCTGTTGGGCATTAATTGTAAAATTAAAAAAAACAAGAAAGTTCCGGCGTAAGTCTTACAAAACTACTGCAACTTCTAACAGTAAGCCAAACCTTTGAATTTTGTTATTTCGAAGTGGGCAGTTTGAAATTGAATGTTGCTCATCAATTCAGCATCCTTGGTAACAGAGTAGGTGAAAACAAGAGGAAATAATTGGACAGAGAGGGAGTCTCCCAGTAATGGGTTTGGGATGTCTTAATTGCAAAAAAAGTTATTTTTAGTAACAATGCGGACCAATGCGGAAACATTTTCCGGTGAGCTAGTTGACTTCCGGAAGGCTTGCTTTCTTGAATCAGCGCGTCAAATCGAGGCGGAGTCAACAAATTAAAAAAATGGCGACCATCGCGGTGGTAATTTCGCATGTGAAAAAGAAAGTAAAATTGTCCTGTTTGAGCAAACAACGCTATATAGTATCACAGCGGCTGGATACATAGATCTCCATCTGTCTTAAAACACAAACTGTTGCAATTGAAGCGGTAAAAAGGGGGTTGGACAATTCATCTTACCGGACAGATGCCAATCAACAATCCACTCAGTCAATCTCTTGAATAGCAAAGCGCACAAATGACGTCAGTACTCATGTTTGTCTGAGTTTATAATTTATTCTTGTTTATTCTTGCATTTCTGACAATAGAAATTCGTTGTTAGGAATCCCCTGAGAGTCACTTTTGGTTTGTTTGTCTGAAGGCCCGTCCACACGTATCCGGATATTTTTGAATCCGCAACTTTTTTGTTGCGGATTGGCCTTGCGTCCACACGTATCCGGCGAATTCGGGCAAATACGATTCGAATACGCTACGTGTGGACGCGAATATTTTTTAATCCGTAACAAAAAAGTTGCGGATTCAAAAATATCCGGATACGTGTGGACGGGGCCTAAGTTTTGGTTCTATAAATAGTAATTGTGCGTTTCGCTATTGTAAGCGTTGTTTCTAAAGGCTGGTTCTCATATAATCGTCCCGGTCGTCCCGGTCGTCCGAGTCGTTTCAAAAAGTGCACGGACGACCGGGACGATTATATGAGAACACTTCTGAGACGACCCGGGACGATCGCAAACGACCCGGACGACTGGGACGATCGCGGTCGCTTGGATAGAACTGTGTTCTATCCGGACGACTGGGACGATCGAGAATAATCGGGGACGATCATATGAGAACTACTCTCAGGCGACCGGGACGACTGACGCGATCGAAGCGACCCAAATCTACCCCAGAATGCAGTATTATTGCCCAAAACGTGTTGTCGGACACAGTTTACGACTGCACTATTGACGTTCGAGACGACCGGGACGATTATATGAGAACCCAAATCGCTTGAGTCGTCCCGATCGTCTGAGTCGTTTGCAAAAAACTTTTGAAACGACTCGGACGACCGGGACGACCGGGACGATTATATGAGAACCAGCCTTAAGGCAAAAAGTTTGAAGTCGCTTTGCTCGATCGATGGCCAGCCCATCCAAATTTTTCAGACATGAGATAGTTGCATACTGCAGAATTCAAAGTTGTTACTCGGTAGCTGAAGGATAGAAGGATGCTATTCTGAGAATCACCTTTTAGAGATTTCAAAACAGCAAGGAGTTGAAAATGCTAAAACCGGCTTGCATGCATGCATGCATGGACGTTTGTTTTTATACGTTTGGGAGGACTTTGTCAGGTGCAACTGGATATCAGTTCTGTTGAGGTCAGCTACCAAGAAACTCTATACTGACAAGTCAGAGAGCCAAAGTGATAATTTCTGGAAAAGTGATTGAATTTTCTTTTTTCGATGGGCCGCGTGTTTTAAAGTCTTAACTTTAATTTTTGCGTAGTTAGTTTTCATCTATAAGCTTACTTGGATTATTTACTTCGAAAAAATCCAGTAGACTTGTATTATTTTATTTTTAGAAATCGAATAAATAAAACACACTTTTCTAGTGGTGTCACCTTAATTAATTTATTGAACGTTGTGATAAAAGGCCACCAATTCTTTTTAGTATAAGTGTAAGCTTAATCGCGGGCCTCCCCTTTGTCAGACAAAAGATCAGAAAGTTTGGCCGACATTGTATGCGACGTCAAAAAACTTAAATGACCTAATCTAGAAAATAAAGGGAATCAATACGAATTGTAGCTAAGGCCAAAATGCATTGATCCAGTAAATGATTTCGAAGAGCGGATCGATGCCTTGCTTAGAAGCTGCCGCCGTTTACACGCTTAGTATTTAGCCCTTAGTATTTTTTGTATAAATGTCTATGGACATCTTTATTCGCCTGGTCACATTTCTGTTTCATAAACGAATCGATTAGATCCTTTTCTGTAGGTTTCATTTATTGCATTATTTAGCCAAAATAGTTTCAGAGAAACGACTTTTTTTTGCGTGTTAACAAACAACGCGAGTTCAGCGTCCGATTTCACAAAAAGAATGTTTCCTGGCTTTTTCTTGGATTTTATTTAACGACGCCTCTTTTTAATACGGTTAACACCACTGGCTTATTTTTCATTGAAGTTTGGTTGTAATCTAAGAAGGTAAAGGAGATCCAAAATCGATATTTTCGTGAGTAAACCAAAATATTCACTTCAGACTTTCTGAATTTCGTTTTCTTCGTCATTTTCGTGCCAAACATAACAAGATCTGGGCTTACAATTTCTAGCCTCAGCATGTCTCCACGGCCACAGTTTTACTTTCATATTTGCTGGTTCATACTAACAGCATTTTGTAATATCTTTGATGTCTTTTATCCACGGGTCACAGCTAAGGTAACCGCAAAATATTCCTGAAGTTTGTCACTCAGTTCGAAGGAACTTTGCAGGTTCACTTTTCCCCAGCAGTTGATAAATGAATAAAAAACTTTATTTTTTAACTGAAATTCAGACGATACTCCAATGGCGAAAACAAACAGGCATCGTTTTGGACGAAAAATCCACCGAGGAAAGGCCAGCAAACATTTTTGTGAAGCTAAAAATTGCGTTTAGTCGGCTGAAATTAAACCCGCGCGGTGTTTGTTTAAGTCCTTAAAATTATCAGTGACCAGTTATAATCCAATCAAAGCAACGTTCAGAAAAACAACTAATTGATTTTTATGAAACATAACTTGGCCAAGGCAAATGAAACTGTTCGATCCGTTTTTTTATAGGCTTATATAAAAAAAAAAGTAAATAGAAAGCGTATAAACGACGGCGCTTCTAAACAAGGCATCATCCGTAGTTTTCATTTATTAAAAAACGTGGCCTTGGATATAATGAATTTTTGTATTGAAACTTAGCTAAAATTCTTTAAGCTTATATACAAAAATTAATAATGTTAATTGCCTTTAGTCTAGAGTAGACCATTAAAGTTTTTGACGTCGTAATACCGTGTTCAGCAGATCTTTAAAACTGAGGTTAAGCTGTACTTTGACAAACAAAGGATCGATGCCACATGCAAGTTTATACTGAAAAGAAATGGTGGCTTTTTATCACAAAGTTCAATAAATTAATTAAGGTGACATCACTAGAAAAGTGTGTTTTATTTATTCGATTTTTAAAAATAAAATAATACAAGTCTACTGGATTTTTTCGAAGTCAATAATCCAAATATACATGAAAACTAACTACGCAAAAATTAAACTTAAAAAACACGCGGCCCATCGAAAAAAGAAAATTCAATCACTTTTCCAGAAATTGTACTTACACTTTGGCTCTAAATAACCTCTAACCTGTCAGAATATAGAGTTTCTTGGTAGCTGACCTCAACAGAACTGATATCCATTTTCCATGGAAAGAAGTTGCACCTGACAAAGTCCTTCCAAACGTATTAAAGCTTAATAGAAAACAAATCCATGCATGCATGCATGCATGCGAGCCGGTTTTAACATTTTTAACTCCTTGCCGTGTTGAAATTCCTAAAAAGTGATTTTCCCAGAAGAGCATCCTTCTATCCTTCAGCTACAGAAAACACAACAACTTTGAATTCTACAGTATGCAACTATTTTATGTCTGAAAAGTTTGGATCGGCTGGCCATCGATCGAGCAAAGCGACTTCAAACTTTTAGAAACGACGCTTACAAGAGATTGAAGAGGATGGTTGATTGGCATCTGTCCGGTAAGTTGAATTGTCCAGCCCCCTTTTTACCGCTTCAGTTGCAACAGTTTTTGTTTTAAGACAGATGGAGATCTATGTATCCAGCCGCTGTGATACTATATAGCGTTGTTTGCTCAGACAGGACAATTTTACTTTCTTTTTCACATGCGAAATTACCACCGCAGTAGTAGTCTAGGGTCATTTTACTCCTTGTTACGGATTTCCCTTGGATTTCCCGCATACTAATTTGGATTTCCCGCATACTAATAAACGGAATGCCCAATCAACTACCTATTCCTTTTGTGTTATTCTGAAACAATAGAAACAATAGACCGGCCCAAACTTGCCCGCTCTATTCCAACTCACTTCAAAACAAAAAAAAAACAACTGACACAGATATCCTTTACAGAGACAGATCAAAACAACATATCTTTACCACTAGACCATCAAAGCTGTGGCCGATATTATAGCTGAATAAACTAATTAGAGTTTTTCGGAACATTGAAGTTTAGAAGCAATAAAATTGCACAATATAAATCAAAGGGCTCTTAAAGCCATCTCGTTAATGCGTTGAAACATGAGGTTAAAAAAAGAAGAATCTCAAATAAATATAAAATAAATATGGTAAAGATGGCGTTGTAGAATCAGACATTATGTAGAAAATGCGAGGCGCAGTAGTCAACTGGATATGGTTCTTGGCAGGATAGAGAAGATTGAGAGAACTTGGTTTGAAAATTCGTGTTGGTGCAAGTCAAAAAAAGTTATGAGTAACAAAGAATCACGAGTGTGAATGTAAATAATTTTGATGTTAGTGAAGTGAAAGTGAAAGACTTATCCCGCCTTGCTAGCTAATTGACGATGAAAATGTGTTGTTGGTTCAATTTACACAGTGCATTTTTCAGTTGTTCATTGTCTATTTTCTGTTAGGATATTTGACAATTGAAAAGACTTTCTAAATCAAATACAATAGATTGCCGCAATTTTAAAACAATTAAAAGCCCACATCGATAATACGTCACGTGCAATGACTTTATATCTGATCAGATGAGACATTAATATTAATTATCAAAATATCAATCTTCACATTTGCCGAATCTAATGGAAGGAGGCCGTAACAACATGTCATTTCTCTAGAGCTGCCTTTCCCCATGCCAGGACAATTTGAGCTATGTTTAGCAGACATCCCGCCATCAGCCATTTCTTTTTCAACTCTCCAGCAGTATTCGAAAATAGAACGAAATTCAAAATTTATGGTATTTTGCTGTTCCTACTCTTGCATAATGAAACGGAAAGTTTTGTAGTTAGCTAAAGTATCAAGTCTGCTGTTTTATATATTTTGACGTGAAAAATGGCGGGAAAATGGTGATCACGTGGTCATTTTTCGGTCACGTCTGCTATGGACGCACTTATTGCTGCGGAACGAGCGTAGCGAGTGAGCAGCAACATAATCAGGATTTAAAAGAAATATATGAGAAAAAAAACATAAGCTAGGAAAAATCTCGATTTGATCGCTTTTTACCAGAATTCACTGCGCCACGAACACATTTTGGGCCAGAATGCACTGCGCTACGAACAAGAGCCTCGCTGGCTGCTTCAAGCTGTTGGCTGCGAGATTTGTAATATTTTGGTCCAACATGTCCCAGTCGAAATCGGAACTGAAGTGTCGAAGACTACCACGAGTTGAGCGAGGACTGTGAGGCATGGTGATAGGACCGTCGAATGGCAAACATTTTCGAAGATTGTACGGAATAAAAGACAAATTTACTTTGAAATCACTCCGACAGCGGTCGATGAGACTGAACTGAGCTGAGCGCTTGGGGACGCGAAACCTGAGCTGAGCTTGGGAGACGCGAACACAGTAATTAACCTAAATTTTCGCACCTTCCTCGTGGTCAACGCGTCCTTCACTCAACAATATTCTACAGACATTGCAGGAACTTGATGCGTGAATTACAAAACAAAATTAGTCTTATCAGCTGGAATTTTCGTCGATTCATCCCGGTTACATTTGCTTTGCTTCCCCTCAAAAAACGAAAGACAAAATTCCGTAATACCAGCGAGATGATAAAACAGCATTATTACAACAAATATACCGCAGCAGTTACTATCTTTTGGATACACTAGTATAGAAAATATTGGGTCTGGAGCGGATAAACAGGGCACCACTCCTGGCGGTCACTTTTTTAGTTTCCCTTAGATCGAAATGAGGTTCATGACAGGCCTGCACCGACTCCGCTATGTGGTTTTGCGGTTGCGATGCATTTATATTAGCTTTCAAAGTTTGGCTGTTATGAGTCGTGTCGTTAAGTGATTTACGTCTTGTATGATGTGTTAGGCGGCGTTTTGTAAATAGTTTTCAGGAATGGTTGGTTTTGAACGAAACTCCATTTTTCATCAGTATTTGTTTAAGGTTTTTCAGTCGTGGGTGAAATGTTGTGACAAAAGGCGTTATTATCTCGCGAGTTTTTTCGTTTTGTTTTCATGCCAATTGCGTTCCGGCAAAAGTGAAATTCAGAATACCAGTGCATTTAAGAGGGTGCTGATGGGGTTAACAGTTAACTGACAATTGCCCAAAAATATAGCAGCAGTTTACTGATAAATGAAAAGTTACCGTATTTTCTCTATTAAATGCCCCCGGCGTTTATTTCAAACTTGGCCTTGTGGACCCGGCGTTTCTTTGTATCAGCAGTTTTTTCTCTCCCGCCATTTTTTAAGAAAGGGTTATTATTCGTTTTTCTTGGCAGCCTTGTACCTTGCCCTTAAATCTTAAGTTTATTATACCACAAACAAACGTTTGAGGAGCTTACTTACAACTTCCTTAATTATACCCGGCGTTTATTCGGGGCCCGGCGTTTAATCGAGAAAATACGGTAACAGTGAAGTGACATTCTATTAATTATACTAAATTAACGATTGTTGTTGTTAATAAAAGCAACATAGTTTTTTCCTAACAGCAAAGCTATTTTGTGACTTTTACCTGCCTCGCTGCGTGACCAGGTGACATATTAACCGATATTATATGCGAAAGGTACCAGGGTCGTAGAGCGTTGACCTTGATCTCCGTGATGGCGTCGAGTGGCGTGGTCAAAGTTATTCTGAGTTTTTATCGAGATGATGACAAAGGATCGGCATTCGAATGACACATAAGTCGCATACCGTTTGACATGACAAAGCACAATTCAATGGACATATAATCAAACAATAAGCGGAAAGTTTGGACTCGGTGAGTTTGATTTAAAGTTCTTCCGATTAGAGAAGATTGACGGGAAAGCTGTTACAAAGGCTCAGTTGGAAATGGAGCTACCTTTTCTAATGGGAAGTGCGACAAGTGATGGTAGTATGGTGTGTATTTTGTTTCGTCATTTTGTCCTAGCACGCGAACGCGGGTTGACCCAGAGGTTGACCACACGAGCCCTTTTCAGTGTTAGATTAAATGAGTAAGATTTCTGATTACACTAAAACCTGTATTAAGCAGACTCCAAAGTAAGCGGACACACCGTATTTTATTGGACACAAGCATCAGTGAGTTTCGAATTTTTTCCTTCCCATACTCTCTGTGTACGATCCTGTATCAAACAGACATCTTTAATACTGACGATCCTTATTACGGTTTTGGAAGCTATCTTGACAGGTGAGAAATTATGGTTTTTGTATGAGAATCTAATGTCGAATAATTTTCGTAAAGCGGCTGTTCTAAGTCCAGTAGTTGGGACGTTGGTGATCCGGGACCGCCCCCAAACGCCCGAAAAACGCTTATTTTGAGAACTCCCGAACACCTATGTTTCCGTGCCCCAGGACTCATTGCATTCGTCCTGGGGCACGGAAACATAGGTGTTCGGGAGTTCTCAAAATAAGCGTTTTTTCGGGCGTTTGGGGGCGGTCCCGGATGCACCAACGTCCCAACTACTCCCAGTGCTTGTGTATGCTGGTCCCGGAACGAGACCACCACCCAGTGCTTGTGAATGCTGGTCCCGGCACGAGACCACCAATTGAAAAAACCCTTACACCCCGTATAAACGTGACCATGCCCTTCGGCAACGAAGCAATGACTGCCGTTGCATTTTTGAAAATGAGGGGAATTGAGTTGAAAGAAGGCGATGACTTATATGCAAAGAACAAAGGGACGTTCGAATACAACCCATGCAGACATTGCGGCTTAAACTTCACACAAGGTCATTCGCTTGTTGAGCATCAAAAATACGCTTGTAAGAAGCTGCGAACAGAACCACGGCCGAAAGAGCTTTGCCACGGCTGCAATCGAAGATTGTCTAAATCAACGATTTATAAGCACTTAAAAAATGGTTGCCCGCCTTTTAGAAGAACTCTTCGAGTTTTTCACGAACATGAGGCGGTTTTACCACCATCGCCACCGTCGGTGGTTATTCGAGATGTCCTTGCAAACTCAAACATCAGCCAGCATGAGCTGAATGAATGGCTTGATGAGCAAGAACAAGAACAAAAATCCTCTATAAACCTGAATGATCTTGACCCTTTACACAGGATCCGTAATGCAAGCTTTGTTGCGGATTTCATCGAAGGTAAGACACCGCTCTCAGCGTTTCGAATAGAGATGCTCGGGTTTTACCAATTGAATAAACACTTTCCCTTCGTATATCAATGATGACGACAATACAAGTGTTCTTGAACTTTCTCAAATCGAGGAACACTGGTCTAAAACAAAAGAGCGCCGACTGGGTGAGTTATCGACAAAATACTCTTGGGGCATCCGAAATTGCAGCCTTGATCGGAGTTTCACCCTTTGAAACACCAAAGAGCTTGCTTTTAAAAAAATTACAGCCATCAGACATGCATAGCAATACGGCCTGTACCTGGGGCAATCTGTTCGAACCGCTTGCCCGTAAATATTTTGAGCAGAAGCACTCTGCTAGAGTATTTGCCCATTCTGTATCCCTCAATCTGGCAACAGATCATCCATTGTTTCGAAAGATTATATGCAGTCCTGACGGCTATTATCTTGACAAAGATAATAATTTAATTCTTTTGGAGTTCAAATGTCCTTTCAAGCGGAAAATAGCCATGACTCGAGTGCCCAGTTATTATAAACCCCAGATACAAACTGGCCTTGTGTTTAGTGGGGAAAGGGTCAACAAAGGCCTTTTTGTCGATTCTTACTTCAGAATGTGTTCTATAAACCAGATAGAGCCAAGTTCGAATCATAATAATCTTTTAAACGGCGGAAATATTTACCAGACAAAAGATCACCCACCGCTTGCCTGGGGCATATGTTATCTGTTTTCAAAACAAAAGCTTACGCGCAATCAAAGTAAACTTATTGACATTGGCGCTCTTGAACAAACTAAGACATTTGAGAAAATAATGACTTCAATAGCCGAGAAAGACCTCTGGTGTTTTTACGGCGCGGTTAGAATGTCGTTCAGCGAAGAATACGTAGATGAAGAGTTTTTACGTTACTTAAGAATGAAAAAGGCTTTCCTTGCTCCAGACGAGGGGCCGAAGCCGGTTGCTTTCATTGCATGGAAATTGTTGAAAGTCACAGAGCTTGAAATTGTCAAGCATGAGGGATTTTTGAACAGTATTCAACCGAAGGTCGAACGATTTCACGAGAACTTGGCAAGGCTTCGCAGAAAAATACATGAAAATTTAACAAAAGAAAAACAACATAACAAACTCATACCTGGTGAAACTTTTGAAGACAACATCGGCGATGACAGTGCTATGTTAGAAGCCTTTCTTATGGAGAAAGCGGAGGCGCTTACTCAAGATCTTTGAAAGCGTTGCTCCATAAACGGGTGTTTTTAATTATCATATTCTTTGTCATCTGCTGTCTAAGGCAATTTACAATCGCTCGTTGCGGGTCTTCAAGCGGCGTTGTAATGTCCAGGATTTTGTAGATCACAAACGTATAAGAGATTCTCGGAAGCCGAGCTTGTATATGTTTGAAAATACGTTTCACCTCATTTATTTGGTCGATAGACAATCCAATTCTTTTGTTAATTCGTGTTAAAGCGTACCCAAACGCATAACACCGTGCCGACTGCCTTTGTCTTGGTTTGTACAAAATGTTTTGATCCGTATATACCGGAGCATAATCCTCTAGCACTTCCACACGACCGCATTTTTTGCAATAAAGTTCACAAGAATCGCTTGATTGTAAAAATGGGCCGTCGCAAGAATAACAAGCCCTCTTGTGCAATCTTCGGGCCCAACGTTCACGCTGCAAGTCGTTATAATGTTCTTGTAGATATTGTTTCCCCATCTCTGAGAACCCCATATCTTCGTAGATATGGCAAAGTTTTTCCGGCAGACCCAAGCGGTGTATTTCTTTCCTATAATCGCTGCCATATAGCGAGCGAAGGATGGCAAAATTGTGTTGTTTGTCAAGTTCACTGAGCCGTGCGGTGAAGTCAGTCATGCTTATACAATACAATACAATTGTTTTTCAATTTGGCGATGGTGACTTCCGGTATTTATTATGTAAAGCCTATATTTAGAAAAAATACAACTTTCGGTTATATTTACGCATGCGTAGTTCTTTATGAGTTACCACATGTGAAAGCACGGCAATTCGGTCGAATATAAAAGACCTGTTCGCACCATATATTATAGTAAGTCTGTAATTCGGTATAGCTCAGGGAGGTGTGGCTGGCCCCCACTGAATCCTGCTTACGGCTAATGCGATGCAGACCAGGGGTAGTGGGGTTGCTGCGTCAGTTAGTGACCCCCTGGTGAACCAGCCCCGGCCCAACTGATACAGGGGGGTGCTTGAACAGAGATCTCCTAGGAGAACTCAACCTCGCTCCCAGAGGCTAAATGGGAAACGACAACTCCTTTGTCAGGGAGTTAAGTCCTAGCCTAGGCTAGGCAAAACGAAACAGCCACCAGAGCACCCCCCGACGAGGGTTTTGTCCCTTTTTGTAATGTGTCACACAATGTCACGCGTGACAGTCACGCACAATGTCACGCCATGTGTCACGCTTTGTCACGCAATTGCGTTCTTTTGTTAGATAAAGCGAGAAACCCGAATTTAGTCTTTCAAATCTGACTTGGACACAGCGGTAAGACGATTGAGTTTTTTTTGAATCTTTTCTTGTTCTTCCTTGCGTATTTCTTTTCTGATCTTGTCAAGATCTGGCGTTTGAGTTTGAGTTTGCTTGTTTACGGCAGCCTTTGCTTCACCAGAGCGTATTTCGTTCTTAAGTTCATAATAGCTCTCAACTTCACGGAGGATTATTTTGAACTCTGAATCGCTGATACGCTTGTCAGTTAGAGCCTTTGAAACCAGCTCAAAGACAGAGTTTCGTTTTGCAAGGGCGAGTGTGTATATTTTTTCGTGTTTAGTAATTTTTCTCTGAAGCCGCCTACTAAACAAAGTGATGCCGGCCGCTGAAAAACCTGTAATAGCTGCCACACCGGCAATGACAGGGCTGGCTATGATCCCGGCTCCTGTCAGGGCTGTGACGATTGTGGCTGAAGACAAGCCTGTGGAAATGAAACCAAAACTTACTGCGGTCCCGTGAACAATGGTGTGTGCTCGCTTGTATTTCTTCGCAACTTGCCTGTAATGATTCGCCTCCGACTCAAGCTCCTTTTGCAAATCAGAAATTTTCTTGAGTCTGAAGTCTTCCCCGTTGGATAAGTCTGGGTAAAGCGATGGAGTTTCGCTGTATTCAGGAGCTGATGGTAACACGTTAGCTGAGCTCATCATCAGGGGTATATATATATATATATATATATTTTAATTAATAATCTCAAGTTCAAATTCAAGCGGCATGTTATTGAAGTCAAAAAGGTTATTGTGTTCATCCCTCACAGACAGTGTTATGCTGTTTACATAATCACCAGACGAGACGTCACGCAAGATATTCTGCTGCGTTGACTCATAGAAAACTCTCTCATATGGCTTTCCGCGAAGATCAAATTTAGCCAAGACAGTCGAAGGCTTACCGTTGAACAGGTTCTGTTCTTTATCAACCAGATCGCAGTGGATAAAGTAAGTGCTTGGTGATGTTAATCCTTTGACATATGTTACTATAAACAATACAGATCTTGTGCCCAGTAAATTCGCCAGATTGTCACTAAACTTTACTTTACTTCCATTGTGAATGACCATCGAGCCGACTTGTGTATTTATAGTAGTTGTTAATTGTAATTTTATTCTATATTTGGTGGCTAAGTCGTTAAATTCTTTCGCTAGGCTATCAATGGTGTAATGCCCATGAGGTAATGTCGCGGTTGGGGTTGATCCATTGGAGTCATTTAATGTTGTTGAAATAGTTGCATTTTCTTTCAAATTATGCCACGAGTTGTAAAATGTACACGAGACGAGTCGGATGAAACTCGGTTTCGTAAGTGGGTGATCGAAGTAGATGGTGTGAGGGTTCGAAGGTGCGACGATTGTTAACACCACCATTGTGTGTATAGTTTTATATTATTTCTATTTCAAAAAATAAAGGTAAGCCATTGAAATCAAAAAGTTCTCCGTGTTCGTCCTTGACTGAAATTGTTAAACTGTTTACAAATTCACCAGACGATGTTTTAAGATATGCAGCATTTTCTCTGTCAAAAGCGTACTCATACTTATTGTAGGCGCCCCAATATGAGTCTGAAGAAATATCCGCCATCCCCAAAATATCTGAAGGCTTACCATTGAGTAAGGTTTGTTCTTTATCGATAAGATCACAGTGAACGTAATACATCGCTGGTGATGTAAGTTTTTTAATGTATGTATCCCTCTGTAATCTAGTACTTATACCGAACAATTTAGCCAAATTAGGACTAAGTTCTACATCATTAGGAAAATGTTTTTTCAGATGCATTCTCGCAAAGGGTTCATCGTTTATGACATGTACTTTTACTGGTTGCCCCTTAAATAACTCCTGTACCCAACTCTTAAGAGTGTCTGGAGTGTAATGTCCTTTGGGTATTTTCAAGACAGTTCCTTTTTTATTCTCGCCAGTTGTATACCATGTTATTGTTGCGTCTTCTTTCAAAGTATACCACGAATTATAAAGCCAGAAAGCGATAAGCCGAATGAAACTCGGCTTCGGAAGAGGGTGATCGAAGTAGATTGTGTGGGGATTCGAATGTGTGAAGATTCTTAGCATAACCATGATTGTATATATAAATATTTCATAAATATATTAAGTTCATAAATTTAAATATAATTATATATTCAATCATGTTTGGCAGACGCCCTGGTGGTTTTAATCCTGGTTCAAATCTCGGTGTAGACATTGGCGGTCACGACTACGGACCCCCGCCCCCGTTTTTTTCTCGTCCACATAATATTTATCAACATCCTGCAGTAAATCCACACCCCACAGTAAATCCGCAACTGGCTTGGATGAAAACGCCAGAGGCTGAAAAACTCTCTACAGCCGCCAAGGCTAAGGCTATCTCAGACTTCAAAAGGCGTTTCCCGCACGCTGATATGTCAAGATTTACAACAGAAATTTCTTTCGACGACAACCACAAAGCCACAGGAGAAGTGCTTTTCATAAAGGGCCCAGGCTCCTGGGCTATGCCCTCAGACATACCGCACAAGGATTGGTCACAAGCTCTGAAAGACGCCCTTGGCTTAGAGTATATTGGTGGTTTCCCTTATCAGTTGATGTTAAACCGAAACACACAAAAACCAATCCCGGCTGTTGATTTCTCCACATCAATCGATAAAGACATGATGATTGGTTCTGTCTTGAACGACGAAGAGCAAAAGATCTATGTCACGCCAACTGATTATTTCACAACGAAATACAGAAACATTTTCAGAGACACACAGATTTCGTTCACAACCGCAAAATATGGGAGAAAGTGGCTCGGCGGCCCGCATATGAGTTTCTGGCCACAACAACTAAACTTTGCTCTGTGGTGTGCAACAACCGGCTGCGGGATCTCGCGCGACCTTCTGTTTGATAAGAACTCGACTCTCTCCCTAACCCCGCAGCTCCGGTCATTTTACAGGTTTCACGTTTATTTCACAACAAGGCGAATTCTTTACAAAATGGGTGGGGAACAGAGTGTGAGTGCTTTGCCAGACGACCCCACATTCAACCAGAAAGACAACAAGTTCAACATCGACGCATACAAGAGGATTTGCCAAGAGTTCGGTGTCGACCCCAATGCTGACTTCCGTTTCACATACGGCAAAAATCACGGGCTTGGCAATGTGTACATTTGGGTCACAGGTGAGGGCCCCCTTTCTACTGATTACGACTATCCTGATTCCGATCTAGCTCTGTTTGATGACGAGCGCGTTACAGACAGAAAAGACCCAAACTATCGTGCAAACGGCATATACTTCGTTCGTAACGACCAGGGTGCTGTTAGTCAGTTCGAGCACTTTGTGCCGAATTATGCACAAGGGCTAACGCAGCCAGGGCTCGCGCGTATGAATCAGTCAATCGAGGCCTTTGTGTACTGCATTCTGGGTGCACAAGCAAACACTCGCAGCAGCATTCTTGGGAGTGGAGGCCGAGCATTCGAAACGCAGAGAGTATTCCTCACACTCTTAGAGGACGCCATAAGACTAAACGACATATCTAAGAGCGTACAGCATTATCAGCAGGCTATCCAAGCAACGAAAGTGTGGCTTAATTTTGTAGTTGCCCCTGGTAGCTGGCTGATGCCGTCACGCATGGTTATCAACACAGAGAGCGTGGTGGGGTACAATAACAATCTTATGCAGGCAACGCAAGGGATGAAGCTGGGTGTTAACAATGATGTCAATCTTACCACAAAAAAAGCCTCCCTTCGCCCCATGGACGGAGGGCCGACAAAGATTAATCCACCAAACAGTCACCCATCGAACCCGATTCACAAACAGGCGACACAGGCACAGGGCATCTCAAAAGCCACACCAAAACCAGTCCCCACACCACAACTAGCCTCCACACCAACACCACAGCCCACACCCCAGTCCGACTCACAGCCCGAGCCGCATCATGTAAACAAGGCGCTCATTGGCGTGGGTGCGCTTGCTTTAGCAGGTTTGTTTGTCTGGATGAGATAATTATCTCCTGCGCTTGGTGATTCTTTCAACAAGGAAGGCCACCACGGCAAGGATCAGCAGCCAAGCGTGTTCACCCAGAAAGGAGATGACCGACCCAGCAGCTTTGAAGAGAAAACTCACAATTGAGCCAATCAAGCCAGGCAGGGCGTTGGCTGCCTTTTTGCCAAGCTCTTTAAGTCCATTTCCAATAGCCTTGGTGGCTTTTGCCAGGCCATTTAAGGTGGTGAGTACCACAGCGCTTATGGCGATGCCAGCTGCCAGAACAATCGCTTGCAGGGTCCATCCGTATTTCTTGAAGATTTCTCTAACCCGCTCTCTCAAAGACATTCCCCTTTCACGCACCTCAATTTCTGTGTTGACCCTTGCTAGCTCTTCTTCACGTTCAGCAACCCGGGCTTCCGCGGCTTCTCTTTCAGAGGGAGAAGTGTTCTCATCTTCTATAACGCGCTTGTCTTCAGCGTTCTGCCGTTCAAGCTCTTCTTTGTTCTGTTTCAGTTCGTCCAGTTGTTTCACGTCCTGTTTTCCTCTAAGCTCCTCTAGGCGTCTTTCTAATTCCCTTCTGTCAAGCATGCGTTTGTCGATTTGTTTTTGTAGTTTGTCTGCTTGTTGAGCGGTTTTTTGCGCCTTGTCCAGTTCTTTTAGTTTAGCTTGATTCTCAGCATCAACAGCTCTCTTTTCATTTTTTAGTCTTTGTATTGTCTCCGTATCCAGTGGCCCATGTGCATCTTCCAGTTCCTGAATCCTGTCAACAATATCTTTGCTTCTATTTCTGCCGGCATCAATGTCGCGGCGAAGTTTTTGTTCATCCACAGCCCTTTGTTCCTTTTGTTTTGCTTCCAGTTCCTTTCGATCTGCTTCCACTTCTTTTCGATTTGCTTCAAATGCAGCATTTGTCTCATTGAACTCTTCAGTCAAAGACTTTCCGAGAGCAGCTTTGATCTCTTTGGGAAGAGAAGCGTTGAAAGTCTTTTCGGAATCCCCACGGCTTCTTGTGTAAAGAGGATACCATTTGTCTCTGGTATGATATTTTACCTCGATGATGGCCCCACCTGATTTTGGTTTCGCCTCGTACCGAAAATTAAGTTGCCTTCTGTCTATGCGGGGAAACTCGTTCTTAACCTCGGCAAAGGCCATATCATCCTTTGTTAACAATAGCCGGCCTTGAGTATCTCCTGTAGTGAAAGAGGTTTCTTCAGTGTGGGAGCCTTGTTGTTCTGGGGGCAACCTTGTTCTTATGGCCATAGGCACTTGTTCACCACCATGAGATGGGGTTGATGACGCCCCTGGTTTAAAAGGTTGCGTGGTGTCTTGGCCATGGTCCCATCGAAGGAATTCTTCTGCTTCTTCTTCTGTTATAGAATATGGATCCAATGGGTTGTCACCGTCATCATCGTCATCCCCTGTGTCTATGACGAGAGGGTCTGTGTCCTTTGCCTCGTCAGGTATATCATATCCGCCTTCTGCCATGATGATATATAAATATAAGTTTAAAAACACAAATATATACCATGGCTGTGCAACCGAATCTACTTCCAGCTCACAGTGAAAAGACAGTGGGTGCCATGAAGGCAGAACGAACCGTTAAGCGCATCACATTCAACCCTTCTGAGGCCAATCCCGGCGAGACACTGTACGTCTCGGTGCCCAAGCTGGGCGAGCATGATGTCCTTGTGTCCGGCTCGCTTGCACTTGTGTTTAACATCAACCTAGCCGGGGGCCACGCTAACAACTTTCTCGTGCAAAATGTTTCTAGGGCCCTGGTGGACAGGCTCGTTGTAAAGTTTGGCGCCACCACCGTCGAGGACACAGTTGGGTACGACATCTATAAGATATTCGAAGACCTTTTCAAATCAATCGATGAGCGGGACAACATGCTTATGGAGGGCATCCAGAGTGTGGATTTGTGTAAGATCCGCTCTAATGCCGGCGACAAGAAGACTTCCGGCGTGGATGCAGAGAACAAACTGGAGACAATATACAAGAATAAGTATCGCATCAAACTGGATCACCAAATCTTAACTGATCACGGAATCATGTACCCTCAGGCCCTATACAGCGATCTGGTCTTCGAACTAACCCTGGGCCCCGCAAGCCAAGTTGTCCGAGGGTCAGACACAAGCAAGCTCGTGTACAAGTTGGAAAACATCCAGCTGGAGTACGAGACGATCAGAAGTAAGGAGCTGGCCGACGAAGCAACAAGCACTTATACTAGCGGCAAGGGGTTCGCCTATGACTTCGTAATGCGAGATCGGGTGCATCCCTTCTCAAAAAGCGGGGACACTCGGATGAATCTTCGGGTAAACCCACAGCGCAGGTCTCTCAAGGGCATCCTCTTGCTGTTCATCAACCCCTATGCTGCGGGTGCAAGGGACTCTGAGAATTATTTCAATCCCGACATCACAAAAGTGAAGGTCACCGTAAATGGGGTTCCAAACAGGGTCTACAACGAGGGTATTGCCGGCACTGACATGTGGAGTGAAATCTCCCGACATTATAAACCCCATGCTGGTGGAAGGCCCAACATGAACCTGACCAAATATCTCACAGGCAACAAGTTTGGTCTCTGGATTGACCTGCGGTCCATGGCTGACCCAGCTCTGCACGGCAACGGCCAACGGCTCGTCAACACACAGGATGGCGTGCAACTCGAGATTGAACGAAACGGCACAGGCTCGGGAAATGCAAACTGCCACATCTTTACCATCTCAGACTCACAGTTGAACATCATTAGCAGGCAGCTGGAATCTGTACAGTACTAAGACACACACACATATATACCACCATGGCCACAAGCAAGATCAATCAACTTACATGGATAAATAAGCCGGCTCCCCTGCCATCCACCGGACCATTATCACACAATGAAATAGAAAGACTTCTGGCAAAGGCGCCCTCCCCACCAGTTTTCAAACACCCAATAAAAAATACAACTAATATAGGCGTTGGCTATGGACCCAAGAAAGTTGCCTTTCAATGCACTAATCGTGGGCCCAACTAACTCTGGCAAGACACAGTATCTTCTAAACCAACTGCGCGGCCCCTTTAGGGGTTGTTTCGATTACATTGTTTTATTCTGCCCCACATTTGTCAAGAACAAGACATACGATGGCTTCGTGGACCGCGATCCGCACATCTTTGTGATTATCTGCCAACAGCATGAGATCGAAGACTGGTTGAAGCTGGCGAGCTTCTTTTTCACATGCACCAACACTTTATTCATTCTCGATGACTGCGCAGCCTCCAAAGATGTCAAAGGCCGCACAAGCCAGCTAGTCAATCTGGGGTTCAGCGCAAGGCATGACGGCATATCCGTGTGGGTCTTGACACAGCAGATCACCAGCATTGCCAAGCCATATCGTGATAACATTGCAGCGATCGTGCTCTTTTACACACCCTCCAGCAAGACAACTAAGGCCATCTTCGAAGACTATGCCGGCGAGCTCTCCCACGAGGAGTACAAAGAGCTTATCGCAAGACTCAAATCCCGTAAGTATTCCCACCTGGTTTTCTCTCTTAGGCACCCGTATGGAATTGAGTACAAGGTTTAAACACAATCAAGAGAATTCGAAAATTAAAAAAAAATACAAACACATTATATATACACCGGATGATGGCACAAGCAGCTGAAGACCAGGCCGACTTAAGTGAAGTAATGCAGATGCTGGAGGCTGCCCCTGATACCGCACCACAAGCTACAAGTTCTTGGGTGTGTGACGAGGGCATTCCTGCCAAACGTGAGAAGCTGGCAATCCTTGTTTCAACCGGCAAGGCCAAAGAATCTATCGGCGTGCAGCTTACACACGATCATGTGAAGCGCCTTTCAGACAAGGACGTTGACAAATACATCAAAAGGTACGAGGCCTATGTCGGCAACAAGACAACAGAATCCCTAGTTGATTCAGCCATAATGCTCTTGTCCAAAGGAGTTGGCATGGTGGTCGACCTTGATGATGTCAAGGAATTACAGAAAGAACTCAAAAATGATTACATCATCTACCAGGAGCTGTCAAATCTTGCTGGAGGTCTTGCCCTGAGATGCGGACGGTGGCTGGCACTTGCCAATGCTGCTCTCATCACAACAAAACATGTCAAGTTTGAACGAGAGCCTGATCACAAGCCTGACTTAATAGAATTGGAACCACAACCCACACATCCAAGCAGAGACAGTGAAGGTTATCCACTCGAGGGCTTTGATGAAGTTGGGCTGGGACCTTGAAGAAACCTGGGCGGAACCTGTGCGGAACCTGGGCGGAACCTGGGCGGAACCTAGGTGGAACCTGTCAGCACACCTGGCCAAATTTTCAAAAATCATATATATACCCACTATGAACACACCACTCGAGACGATCCCTGAAGAAACTCAAACTCCAACGCCAACTCCAACACCTGCACGCGTTACCTCTGAGGTCCCGAAAACAAAGCCCGCAAAAGAAAAGAACCCCGGCCGTGTTAAATCTGGCCTTATGCTAGCAGAGCGCAACCGTCTGGCCCGTGAAGCAAAGAAAAAGGCCGAAGCACAAAAGGCCGCTTCCACACCATCACCATCTGGTGGTGCCACAACAAGTGAACCCTCAACAAGTGACACAACAAATGACACCAACAGCAACTCAATCTTTTATATTCTGGGGGTTGGAGGGTTGATTGTCTCTGTTATGGGTGTGTATTACCAACGCGAGGCCATAATGCAAAAGCTTGGCCACAAATCAAACACACTGATCCCACCACCAGAAAACACACCGACCCCACCACCAGCAAATACACCGACCCCACCTCGAATTCCGGTAAGACAAGGAATTAAAAAAATGGAATAAAAAATAAACACATATGTATACTGCACACAAACCATGGCTGACAATAAGCTTGTGAAGTCTATCCTCGACGCCGCAACAATAACTGGCCTTGTCGCTGGTATTGGTTGGATTGGGAAAAAGACCATCAAAGAAAATCTCACGGCCGACCCCAGCTCGAGTCTCATGAACTACGTGAAGTTCAATGCTGCCATGGCTGGGAGCATAGCTCTCAAGAAATACCTCGAGGACCAGAAGATCCTCCCTGCCTCAATGTAAGTCATATATGTATATACAGGGATGGCCTCAATCGCTATTATGGTTGGTGGGGCAATTTTGAATGCCGCTGCTTTCACTGGAGGCAACTATCTCGCAAAATATCTTTCCGGCGACAGTGGGAAAGCCGCTCTGGATGAGAAGATCAGACATGACAAGGCGTTAGAGGCCTATCAAGCGGCCTACGCTAAATATCAGAAAGACCGCACAAAGCTCCTCGACTGGATTGCCAGCAATGATCGGATCAAAGATCAAGCGAAACACAACTTTCAAGACACTGACCAAGCTCTAGTGCTCTACAACCAAACACATCCTACAGAGGAACGAATTCAAACACTCCCCAAAGAGCCCGAGTTCTCTGACTTCTACAAACCAGGCCCACAGCAGAAACAAGGCGAACTCTTGTTTATCGGCACTGGTGCCCTTGCTCTTGGCTATGCAGCGTTTCGCTTTTTATAAAAAAAAAATATATATATACAAACATGGGTCACGAAAACCTTGCATTCAAAGGAGCCATCATAACCACTGCAGCTATGGGTCTCACTTGGTTATGGTTGGAAGGCATGTCCGTATTACTTGGATCTTTTTCCCAGCCGCATGATGAAAGGCGTAGCCAGCCGCAGGATGAAAGGCGTAACCAGCCGCATGATGAAAGGCGTAACCGGCGGTTTGATGAAGTACGTGAAAGGCATAAACGGAGGCTTGCTGAAATACGTGAAAGGAGTAACCTGAGGAGTCTTGATGAAACACTTGAAAGGTGTAACCGGAAGCTTGATGAAATAAGTAGGAGCCTGGGCCCTTTATGAAAAGCAGGAGAAAGCTAATGAACAAGAACAATAACTGCTTAATGTATAATATATGGAGGCTAAACTCTCAAAGATCTATTACAGCCCCAAAGGCTATTGGAAAGGACTTGCCGCTGTCAAAAAGCTAGCTGCAGCAGCCAAGGTATCTGAAGAGGCGGCAAAGAAATGGCTTGTCAAACAAGCCCTTTGGCAAGTTTACCTCCCCGCACCACGCCATATCCCTCGGCCCAAGTTTGATGTCCAGACTCCTAATGCTGTGCATCAAGCGGATCTACTTTTTTTACCTCACGACAAACTGCCTCATGGGAGGAAAATTTACAAATATGCTTTGACAGTTGTTGATGTGGCTAGCCGTTACAAAGCAGCAGAGCCCTTGACTTCGAAAGAGTCTGATGAAGTTTCGAAGGCGCTTACACGTATTTACAGACGCGGGCCTTTGAAATGGCCACAACTATTGCAAGTCGATCCGGGGACAGAGTTTATGGGAGCTGTGACTAAAGAGACTGGGGCTCATAAAACAACCATTCGTCGTGGACGTGTTGATATCCACAGAGACCAAGGGATTGTTGAAAGATTCAACAGAACCCTGGCTGAACGATTGTTTGGTTACCAGTACGCAGTTGAGATGAATCTACCCTCTGGCCGTTCGACTGCTTGGGTTAAAAGATTGCCAGATGTTGTCTCTGCCTTGAACAATGAAGTGACTCAACTCACTGGCAAGAAGCCTGCGCAAGCGATCAAAGAGAAGGCAACCTCGGCCAAGCCAGCGACACCATATTTGAGACCAGTTGGCAAGAAGGAAAAGAAGCTCCCTCCTAGGGTTAATTTGCGATATCTGTATTACCCCGGTGAGCTTGAAGGTGGTAGCCGACGAGCGACGGACCCGATCTGGTCTTTGAAGGTCTACCAAATACAAAGGATTGTCGCCAAGCCAGATGCGCCGGCCGTCTATTATCTGTACGACGGACCCAAACGGGGATTTGTGCGTGAGGAGTTGATGGTTGTGCCACCGGGCACTCAGTTGCCTCCGGTATCTTTGTGACCATATGCAAGCGTATGGACACCATCGTCTTTTATCCAGCGCTTTGAATCAAAGGGAGAGAGCGTTGTCTTGATGATGTGCTCACCGAAGATTTGGTGGCCTTTGCTTCGGAGCCTGTCCATCCCATGCTTGAAGGTTAGCCGGCCGAAGAGAGCTTCCTTGTAATTCTGGTGGATGATCTCTTTCTTTGTGACAACCTTTGTGGTGCCCTTTGCTTTCTTGATGTTTTTGTCGTCCTCTAGTAAGATAGAGTACATCTTCGAGCGAAGACACACAACCTCTGAGATGGGCACACCCTCGCACTCGTCCTTCATCTTACCGATTACCTTCTTGTTAAGCTGGCTGTGGAGTGGATGGTCCTTGGGATAATCACTTGTGTCGTAGAGTTCATCCCGAAGGTTCTCCATGTCTTTGTAAACATCATCCGTCTTGATCTCGAGGAGTAGAGAGTCTGTGTCTGTGTAAAGCAGGTCTACGCGTGGACCATATTTCATCTTGAGATGTTTGTAATAGAAGTCATACATCAGTGTTTTGGAAAGATCAAGGATGCACATGCCTGTGTAGACTGGGCGGTTGAAGAGGATTTTCTCCTTGTGCATCTGGATCCCCGCCATGTTAGCTCCAAAGACTGTTGCTCTGGAAAACAGCGGGCTTGCGATAAGCTTTCTGATCTTGTCTTGCTCGTGCGATCGGACAAGCTTCATGTCGATTCGATTTCTGAGGTTCTCCATTGTCTTACCGAAGACTGAGTTGTTCATGAGCTTGAAGAAGTTCTTCTCAAACTCGGAAGTGGCCTTCTTTCTGAGCTCGGTGTTCAGGGAGATATATGGCTCCATCCAAGCCCTCTGCTCGAACTTGAGCATTTTGTGAATTTTCGTCAACTTCATTCCCAGATCCAGGTACTGCTGGAGATTTCTGTAATGCAACACATACCGAGATTTCTTGTTTAGGGTAAGGAGCAGCTTCTGTGTCTTGTCTTCTGACTGTCCCTCTGCCAAGGCCCTTTGATATGGAGACATCCATGCCTTAGGAACGGCCTGACTTTCTGGGGCAAGAGGATAAGCGTTGTGCTCATCGTGCAGCTCATCGGGGTACTCAAGATCAACCTCGAGGATGTAACCGATCTTTCTGTTTGACCTCCACTTCCTGATCTGGTGTTGTGTTGGAAAGACAGGGCACCATGCGAATTTACCAACTGGGAGAGGCTGACTCATGGCCCATCCATAGAGATTGTTCGCGTCTAGATACATGATGTAACTTGACTCTTCGTTGGGGTTGTGATCGTGAAGATAGGGGTTATTAGCCTTGCAGTACCGCCTGCTCTCCATGGATATACCACCTCGCAAGCCTCTTTCAACAAAGAGATGCATGTCAACATCTGTGAGCAGCTCCAGGTTGATGCCCGTATACCTGAGAAGGGCGTCCCATGAGAGGCCAGGGCTTGTGTAATAATGTGCCGGGTCAAGCTTGTAATGTTGCAGACATGTTTTTCTGAAGTTCTCGAAAACATCGGCCAGAAGAAGCACATCTGTCATGAGGTAGAGATCGTGGTAATCTCCAAGCGTCTTACATCCAAATACCTCCCACACTTTTTGCGCGTGGGCGTATTCCTTATCTGAGATGCCTTCCTTCTTGAGCTCGCTGTAGAAGGCATCCTTCGGCGGTAGAGAGGTCTCCTCGAATCGAGCCCATGAGTCCATGTATTCGTATGGGTAAATCCCTTTTTGCAGGAGAAGGTTGCGTTTGGCTTGGTTCTCCATATAGCTTGCCGTGATTGTGAAGGACTCTGGCTTGTTTGCTTCAACCAGTGCACTGAGGCTTGACTGCATGAACTGCAAGCTGTCAATGAACCTCAGCTTGCCGAGGGAGAAAGAGATGTATTTCTCCGTGTTGTTGGGGATGCATGACAAATCGGAGTGAATGTTTGCAATTCCACCCATAATGTGGTGTGCATCATAACCCTTCAAGTTGTGAAAGTTTACGGGGATTATTTCCGTTTTCGGGTTGGTTCGGAAATAGTTGATGTTGCAAAAACTGTGAGCCGCACCCCGATACTTACCTGTAATGTGGCAATGATCTTTGACTGCGTCTCGAACAGAGTCTTGGATTAGAGACTCCCCGCAGAAAAGACAGTCAACCTGCTCGAATAAATTTTCTTTGATGGGCTTCCATTTGTTTCTTGGCCCAACAAATGGGAACTCTTCTAATTCACCATCCTCGCCCTTGATGTAAGTTTTGAATGCCTTTTGATAACATTTGTTGGTGAAGCGGTGAATAAAGCCCATGTATTCTCCTGTGTTTGGATCATATAATTCAGTGGCATCCCTGTGGTTCCTCTTGGTGAGAGACTTGTTACATATGTGGCAGTCAGTTGCGCGGTTGAATTCAATCCATTCCTTTCTCGTCATTGAGAGTGGTACCTTGTCTTGTAGTTCTTCTCTGATCACTGCTTCCAGCTGCTGAAGACTGTTAAGAAAGACTGGCACAGCGTCCTCTCCTCTGTATAGGTAAGGGCCCTTTGTCTCCCCATCAGAGCGAACAGCTAACATGCAGAACCCGCAGGGTTTATGTATGGATGTCGTAGTTGTACTGCTCTGTTGGGGGTCTGGTATGCAGCCGTGGACTTTTTCGACAATGCTTTCAAAGTCAGCATGAATAACCCAAGGCTTCTTCATCTGATTCTGAAAGTTCTTGAAGTGGAGGAAGTTTTCGCCTTCTTTGGGCATTTCAACTCGTGCCGGCCTGCCTTTGACTCCCCTGCAATAGAATAGATGATCGGTGAGAACCCTTTCTGAAGAGAAGGGTTGGAGACACCTGTCACAGTGATGCATGCGACGTCCAACATTGAACTCACTGTGTAGAAGTCTGCTCATGCTCTTGATGTAACAATAATGCGAAGTGTGTATGTCTGTGAGCAACATCAGATTAATCCTTCGCAGATTGGGATCCTCTTGCTCACTGACTCTGATTACAGCCACCTTGTTGTTTTTCCAGCCATAAACGTTGATTGCAAGGTTGTTTTGACGTTCAACCTTAGTAATCTGACTCAATGGCGTTGGAAAATCAACTCCAATGCAGTCTAGACCATCATCAATGGGATAACTTCCTGGTCTGTCTGAATGCGCCTCGGCAGGGAACAATGCCGATCGCAGTGCCCAACGTAGACACTGATTGTCTATGTTCTTCACATTGATGATTGCCTGCTTCGACCTGAGTTTTGATGGTGTTGGGATAAATGTGCCGCCTCGTATAGGCTTGTACAACCCGAATTCAAGGTAAACAGTTTTGATTTTATCAACCACCCAACCAGAACCCAACTGCTGCCATCTAGCAATCTCTTCCTTAAAACCATTCACAATGTCTTCTAGGAAGCCTTCCTCCCGCAGCTTATAGATATGTGTCACAATCAGTGGGTTGATGTTCCAAAAGAAGTGATTCATTTCTCGATTGTTAGCACCCGCCATTGAAAAGTGAACATCGAATGACAAAGTGACCTTCACCCCGCCAAGCTCTGTGACTTCGCGTGCAATTGTCTGGAGAATGACCGCCTTATTAGTTATGAAGAATGAATTCAGATCCTTGATTTGGTAATCATCAGGGACATTCATCTTATAACCATGCAGCGAATTGCCGAAGTAATCGTGGTTCCTTGGATTGAAGTCAAGACGTTGAGCCTCCATGCTATATACAGGGATTTCATTTTCTCCAATTGCTGGTCTCGTATCGGGCCTCTGTGTCATTGCCATGTGGGTTGGTATATGCGGTGGTGGGGTTTCTCCAATTGGTGGTCTCGTGCCGGGACCAGCATTCACAAGCACTGGGAGTAGTTGGGACGTTGGTGCATCCGGGACCGCCCCCAAACGCCCGAAAAAACGCTTATTTTGAGAACTCCCGAACACCTATGTTTCCGTGCCCCAGGACGAATGCAATGAGTCCTGGGGCACGGAAACATAGGTGTTCGGGAGTTCTCAAAATAAGCGTTTTTTCGGGCGTTTGGGGGCGGTCCCGGATCACCAACGTCCCAACTACTAGTCCAATCCCGAAAACGCATTCACTCTGGTCATTCTCATGGTCTTTAAAGTAACCGTATCTTAACTTTGCAAATTTAAAAGCCTTACTGATATACGTAATTTCCTACTTGTCAAGCTAAATCACTTGATAAGATCAATGAATGAAAATATTGAAATGAACCGATTTCCGACAGCGTGACCCAGTTAAAAAATAGGTACGCAATGCGTACAGAAGCGACGACGAGTTTCAACTTGGCGTTAAATCAATAGGTCTGGGGTGCTCTGATAAAATCAGTGAATCACTGGATTTAAATGCGAAGTTCCACTAGAAAAGGGTCGGTGTAGAACTTTCATTGCTACAATGACGTTTTTTCCAAACATTTTCAATTTTTGTACTTATGGTCGTAGGAATAACGTATGTTTGTCAGTTGTTGATTATTTTGTGTTTGATTGAAAACTGAACGTGAGAATGGCCAGGTCAGGCCCCGGGCTAAGCCCTTTTTATACCAAAACCTCCTGTTGAAGACCCAGTAGTGACCATTATGCATTGCATGATAAAAACAATGTAAGTCTCGATCCCGTGTTCAAATAAATAACAATAATGAGCGTAATGGTCATTACTGGGCCTTTAAGGCCCTGGCTGACACCGATACTCATGGTATGCATGAGAAAGTATATCACACAATTGTGGTTGCTGCATTGGTAATTGTACATTTTATTTAAACCATATTGCACAAACTCGTGCGCAAAATCAAAACAATTCATCATTTTCCCTTCATATTTGTGACACTTGGTTGGTATAATTTTATGCTGATCAGGCTTAATATAATTATGTCACACACCCATTAAGCACAGGTAACATTTTCATTTTCAAATTACATCTGAGTTAGTTTCACTTGTGTGCAATTCAATATTTGTACATTTTGCAAGTTACATGATAGTCAGTCCATTGTTGTCCGGATGGTTGTTTTTCTGATAAATTTCCTTACAGCCTTACTATGAAGTGTTAATACAGGAAGCACAATTCGAACTGTACAATGTACATCGTTAAAACTGTTACAGTTGATAAATGACAACAACTGGAAATTGTTTCCATGTTTGTGCTTCACAAATTGAAAGACTTTGTCAGCTCTGAACATGTTTTCAGAGATTATTGGTAGACATCTTGTGGTTTCATTAATGCACATACAGCAGGTCACCAGTTTCTTCAGCACTTGAGACTTTTCATCATTATTACCAGCATTAGTTAATGTGCTAAATGTTTGCAGATGCATTGAGTGGAGGTGTTTGAGTCCCTTTAAAAAGAAAATAAATGAAGTACCTTAAGATTCAGTTCATTTTTTTAAGTGTTTTGTCATACTAAAGTTTAAAATCAAAATGGCTTTATGGGGACTTAAAAGAGGAATTAAAGTGCTTCATTTAGAGATAAAATGGATGGTGAAGAATTCAATTTGGGAACTGAGAGATGTCATTTTATGTATAGAAAAAACTATTACATGTGGCTAGTCACATTTAGGGATGGACCATTCTTTCTATTTTTGTGGGGGAGGTTGGGCAATTGTTGTAATGGTAAATGACAATCTCTTATATGAGACATATGTAAGTTAATAGCTACACACTGTTTACCAGAATTACTTCCAAACAGCGAGACATTGCCCAGATGAAAATCAACTGTAACTATCTTTGAGGTATCCACAAAATAGCTGAAAATAGCATGCACAAGCACCAGGATTCATTTCTACATCGTTAGCAAGTCGAATCAAAAGTGGAAATAACAAGTGGAAATACATGCAGATTTGTGTGAACCAAAGCTTAGTGTAGTAACTCATTTGCCACGCATAAACAACATTTCTCATCGTTGAAAGGTATACAGCTTCTAGATAAAACACAAATAACAACATAGACCAGAATTTTACTTTGACACGATTTAAACATTCTCGAGCTCTGGCTTTGAGATGAGCATTATACAACCCCACAGCGGCTCAAAATTGCATTAAAGATACCATAACTGTATACACAATATGCTGGTAATGATGGCTTACCTTTATTTTTTAGCTTGAATCCAGTTGCTCCGATATTCTGTATACAACTTATCGTGAATCACCGCACACTACAGCTCTCGTAGGATACTCAGTTATAAGTCAAGTTCAGTAAATCAATGCTATTTCAGTGCTATTTGTGGCCTTCAGTTCTGACAAGTTCTTTCTGAGACAGGCAAAGATTTGTTCCGAAAGTTCAGCGCCTAGATTCGATAATTTAGTGTAGACCTTTTGTCTATCGCGAGTATGTACTGCTGATGTATGTATATCACTTCGTGTCTGTTTGTTTGCAAGTGAGCGAAAATATATTCACGATAAATAAAGCACGACGGTGTTAAATTTGAAACAGACAAACAAACCTTTTCTCCACACTTCAAAACAAAATGGCGGAGCAAAGACGAGGTGGTCGCGTGACCTTATCTTTCAAGGCTAGTTCCCAATGTTTCTCGGGTGTAATCCGGACAGACATCCGGACACCACGGCACGATGGCAATAACGCGATGACTTCGTCATCGCTTAAAAAGAAAAAAAAACTTTCTTATACAAGCGCATGAGTATAGGCTACCAGTGTAGCCTCTTGTTAACTGACAATTGGCCGAAAAAATAGTAGTTAACTGACAATTGGGTACCCCCATTAGCACCCTCATTTAGCAGTGCTAGATTAATTTGTCGTGTGTTTGGCCTTGTTTACAAAATGGTAATTAAAAGTAAGCTCACTGTAGCTGTCGAGAAATTAAAAAGCTGCGCCGGGTTTACAGCTCTTTACAGGTAAATTCTCCGCGAGAAACAACTTCAAGCATCACGCTTCAGTGAATGTTCTGACACCTATAGAATGAATTGAGTTCCATTGTAATAATCTAATGGATAGTATCAATTATATATCCGGAAAAAATCTGGTCATTTCACGAACAGAAAAATCTAGAACCGGAAAGGAGGAAAGAGTTACGCGATTAACATCGGAACGGATAGATTGTCGTCCAAAATGGTGGCGCTGTTCAGATGTGTGTTACTTTTCCTTTATACCCTCTTAAAGTTTGATGTTCCCAATGCTTACGTATTTTTCTACGAAAGAAACGATAACTTAATTTGTAATAGGAACGAAATTAAAAAAGCCCGTCAAGGTTGTTGAAAGGTGGTGTCGCAGAAGATTCCTGTCAGTTTTTAGAATTTTCAGTCAGTTCAGTTGCAACCTGTTGGTAAACGAACTTGAAATGTTCACCTGTATACAGACTTCTATTTTATGAGAGGGGTGAATGCAGCGATCTGTTTTTGGTCGTATCGTAAGTGTCTCAGTAAAGGCTGTAATTTTAGCTTGTATTCGCTACGCTTTATAGCTGCGTGGAGCTCGCTAAAACCTCCGTTGCCATTTTTGACAGTCTAGCGACTGTTACGTTTAAGCCTAGCTTTTTCAGCTGCATGTAGAAGGTAAGTCTTCTAAAAACCTATTAAGAAAAATTTAATACAGTGCACCAAGGATATAGATAAGTACAGTTTTAAGGGGTTGCAACGGTTAAATTCCTCTTCATAAATATTTCAATACTATTTATCTTTTGAATTAAGAGTAAACTAAATAGGTATTGAGTCCATCCATTTGAATTAATGATTTCAACTGATTTTTAAAGGCCTTAATTATTATATTGTCTGCGAACTTCTCATTGCGTTAAAACCACACGGCTAGGCCTTGCACGCTCAGCTTATTACAAGTGCACGACTCATCGTCGTACATTTTTATCCAATTGAATTCCGGTTATGCAAAAATTGATTAAACTCGAACCCTTCGTAGAACTCGAAGTTTACGCTAACTGTTACAAAAATCGATTACATTGAAATGGCATTATTTGGCAAGAGAATAGACCAAAATCTTGTAAAATTTTAAACTTTCCCGGAAATTTCTTTCACAGTGTGGCGCGTATAAGCAACTGATCTTGAAAATCCACCGGCATAAAACCATCCGAGCCAAATGAACAAGCATTTGAGAATGCAATGAAATTCATCGGAACTTGAATATAAAATTTGAACTCATTTGAGTCAGAAGAGCGAATTGATAATAATTATGTTTCGTTTCTTGATAGATCATGGCAGGTAGGTTCAGTAGTAATGATACCTCGAGTTGGACTTCGAGTTCGAGTTCGAGTTGGACTTCGAGTTGGACTTCGAGTTGGACTTCGAGTTGGATTTGGAGTTAGTAGGAAAAAAAAAATCGAGAAAAATTAAAAAAAACAAAAGAAAACAGCATTTAACTTGATTGTCACCACAGTGTTTTAATAATGGGAAAAGATTCACAAAAGATTCCATCTTGGATATCAACACTCACTACAAGCCGACCGAGACCTTTCAGTACAGACACATCGTCTCACGCCTGACCCACCAAGCGTAAAATATGGATTCATTAAAGGCGAAAGCAATAAGATTGCTTAGTACTAACTCTTCATAAAAAAGAAAACATTTGAAGAGAGCGTTTTAAGATTCAAACAACGCCTCAAATCACGGGGTTACCCAGAAAACATCAAGGTGTCTTTGCCTCTAGACAATCGGCACTTACACAAAAGAAAAAAGGTCACGAGAGGATACTGCCTTTTGTCACAACGTACCATCTGGCAGCACAGGTAGCCTAAGCTCAAGTGATAAACGTCGTGGTAAATGGCGTAATAGCGAAATTATAAGGATTTGTATTGGGAAAATTCACTTCGAGTTTGAGCGTAAAATTAGGAACGATATTTGAATAAAACTGGTTCATCTGAACTTCTTTGTGTGTTTACTTGTGTCTCAGTGAGTGGTTTTGCGGTCGATTCGCGATTCCAGCGATTTTTATTTCAACTGTTTCAGTTGAAAGAGACAGCACTCCGCTCATCGAGCCGATCGGATCCACCGAAGGAAATCGGCGGTAAAATCGCTCCAACGCCTCCAGTCGCCTCGAAATTCTACTTAGACCATAGTCGATAGTTCTGCTTTCCATTCGTTATCTTCATCAGAGTCGCACATTACATTGAGAGAGAATTAAAGGTCGCTAATCTCTGCAAACTTTACCGTTTTGAGCCATCAGAAACGGCTTTATTCATACTTCGCGTTCATCCGTTCAGTAGCCGTGCGGTTTTGCCGTTCGAACGGCATATATATTAGCAAAGTTAATCCAATGGCAAAATAGATCAAGTCGCTCATCTGTTCACTATCTAAAGTACATGCAATTAACGAGATATCTCCAAACAAGTCTTCTTCTGCAATAAGCTTTACTCGCAGCACTTCACTTTCCAATGGAAACTACTAGTTTATCTTGTACAGGATTTTACTGATCCAGATCCGCGCGGCCCATTTTCTTGCCTACCGGTAGGCAAGATATTTGGCCGCGCGATACAAACGTCTGTGAAATTTGCCGACTTTGCGGAGCTATATCTCCATTATTTTAAAAGATATCGCTTTTAAACTCGGCCATTTTACTAATTTTGAGACGCTTTTCCCAGCAGTGTCGATGGATTATTGCTATCAGGCCCATATAAAATTTTGGAAAAACCGTGATAAGCAACCTCGTTCCCAGGGTCTCTCTTCTTTCCGCCCCCTGGAGCGAGAGAGAGAGAGAGACCCTGGTTGGGGCTGGTCACGTGTCTCCCAGAATCTGGGAGATTCCAATTAAAGGACACGGGGGAGGGGCGGCAAAGTGTGAAATTTGCCTGCTCTAGCTGGGCATTGCGAAACAAATGCAAAAGAGTTCGGCGGCTCGCGACAAATGTGAAGCGGCGGTCATCCGCAGACTTCGTAAACATATCCACATGGTCTGGTTCTGAAAGTGTAAGTTGCTTTAGGATCAGAGGAATTGTCACGGCGCTTGAAGGATATTTACCGCAGTAAAGCTAATTTTGAACTTGCTGCGGAATGCAATCCAATTCTATTACTTGACGCCGCTAAGCTCGCCCTCTTGATTTATGGCACTGTTCCGGACCGGGATGAATTATCGCTACATACTGCTTAACAGGCGATCTTCAAGCTTCATTCGAAAGGCCCATTAAAGTGCTGCCGTCTGTTCTCGGGCGATGGCAAAGCAAGAACTGAGAAGCGGCCACCACGGACCCAATGTTGAATGTTTGCCACGTTGATCAACAGTACACTTTTATAACAGGAAACGATCGAGAGAAGACAATGATAGCTTTTATTCTTCGTGTGTGAGGCATGTTGTTGAGTTCAATGTTCACCAGTTCCAGTCGTTTGAATGTCTATACATTGTTAATTTATATACTTGTGAATTTTTGAGCAACAATTTTATCCTTGCGCATTGTTTATTCGCTTTTGTTTGAATCGTTTGACTGAACCGTTTCGTTGTTTCAATTTTAGGGCTTTGTTCATATTATGTTCAGTTCGAAAATTATAAGCTGTCAAGATCTTTTGTCCCTATTTATTCAATTATAAACGGCAGGCATAACATAAACAGCAAAAATGAAGCACTTCAGTTTTACGGCCAAAGAGATTTCTAACATCCCTATTCGGTTGACGATAAGCCTGGGATGTCTTATCTGTTTTATTCCGGGTCTTGCTATAATCACAGAGAATTGTTTACGTCTTTTATATATATCTTGCAATACAGGTTCCTATTTTCAACAAGAGGTTATGGAACATAGAACATATTTATTTCACAGCCAGCTGAAACAATAACAGTCGCGCACAGCACGAGCCTAGCCACTGTACAGAAAACAAGACAACGTTACAAATACTGTCGACCCCTCCTTAGGATTATAATTGTCCACCAGACACGTGACCAGCCCCAACCAGGGTCTCTCTCTCTCTCGCTCCAGGGGGCGGGAAGAAGAGAGACCCTGGGAACGAGGTTGCGTGATAAGGTCTATTCTGAAAACGTCTTGCGATACATGTTTGTAACCGCAAACAGGAAATTGTATTACTTACTCAAACTATCATCACCTGATCACCGGAGTGTCCGTGATAAAGAGGTTAAGTTAATTTGCTCTCTGGGACCGAATTTAGTGTCCGTTGTCCGTATTAGAGAGGGTCCGTATTATAGAGGTCTTTTTTAAAGAAAATATGTGAGAACTTTGTCGGGACACAGGAAACTGTCCGTAATAGAGAGGTATCCGTATTAGAGAGGTGTCCGTAAGGAGACTGTCGATTTTTATCGATTATAGTTTTTCATATTTCGAAATCCAACTCGAAGTCCAACTCGAACTCGAACTCGAACTCGATATCCAACTCGACGTTTCGGGATTCCCATACTGGGACGTTCATACTTGCATTGCGTGAGAGCTCTAGAATAATTCAGGAAATAACGCTTTTCCACTTATGCTGATAAGCGTTCATGTTTAAAATTCTAAGCCGCCACCCGCGTACTAGAACAAACGCAAATTTTGCTCTGCCATATCGCTCATATTAAAACACAAACTTTCCCGTCCCATTTAACTTTCTTAAAACGTCGCCATTCGTAAAAATACACCGTGAAATTCTCAAACTGCGTTTGCCAAAAAACGCATTTGACCTATTTTTGGCTTTACGATAAATGATTGAAGCTGATAGGTAACGTGAGATATCGAAACTTTATAAGAAGAACTTAATGCCTTTGCGGTAACGTAATGTGAGATATGACAAGTTCATCACAAGTTCTGACATCCCAATACCCTAGGGAAATTAACAATAGGTCCGGGGGTGCTCCCCAAACATTTTAGTGGCAGTATGTGACGCCCTTCTTGAAATCCTAACCGCTTTAACCAACCATATCCTCAATGCCCTAATATAGCTTCTATAAAGAAGGAACAAGAAACCCCCCCCCCCCCCCCCCCCCCGGACAAAAGTCCACAAAATTTTGTTAACAACTTTTGTCCCTTTTTAGTACTCGACTTCGAAATCTCGCTTAATGCGCAAGCGCATTAACGAGATAAAAACCACTTCTTATTCGTATTTTCCGCAACATTCTCATTGCCGCTTCATCGCTAGACTCTATATCGATTTTCAGTTTCCCAGCCATCACCCACTTTAAGTTTTAATTTCTTTTCCGGTAGCTTCAATGTTCAAACGTTTAATTATGCGAACTTTCACTGAACTAAATTTGCATGAAAAATTAGCACCTCGGAAAAATAAACAAAGCAACCAATTACATGCGTTACTAAAACAATAAACCCACACTCTGTTTAAGTAAAATATATATTTAATAATAACAAAACGTATTGAGGTTTCATCAAATCATTATGTCAACTAAAGCTGTTTTATTTAGAACAACTCAAATCCATATACTACACAAATGATAAGGAAATCAAGAACAAAATGTTAGAATGAAATAGCTTTTCGGACGTAGCGCGAATTCACTATAAGGCCGTATTGCAGTCCTAAAGCTTTGCTGCCTTTTTTTTTCGAAAGCAATGGTTTCCTCTGAAAACGATTTTACGTTTGGTTCATCTCCGTGTAAGTAAATCCACTTTGTTTTATCGTTTGAATAATGTCTTAATTTAACTGGAGAACTCGGACGGAGGTTGTAAGGATTTTGGGAACTGGTATATTTCTTTAACGCCGCGTTTTTCATCCAAGGAATTTTTATTCGAGGCTGTTTTCGCAAATCCTTGATCATATATATTAAAAGTAACTAGATATCCGTTTTTTTTTCTGTTATGATCAAATGATAGGGGTACAGGAGGGGTACATAAAGGGTACAGGAGGGGTACAGGAAGGGTACAGGAAGGGTACAGGAGGGGTACAGGAGGGGTACAGAAAGGGTACAGAAAGGGTACAGGAGGGGCACAGGAGGGGTACAGAAAGGGTACAGGAGTTTTCACTACCACCACCACCACAATTCTATTCTTTTCCCTCCTCCTCCTCCTTTACAATTTTTTTTGTTTTCACCTCCTCCTCCTCCTCCTCCTCCTCCTCCTCCTCCACAATTTTTTTGTTTTCCCTCCGCCCCCTCCTCCTCTTCCCACTCCTCAATTCTTTTGTTTTCACCTCCTCCTCCTCCTCCGCAAGGATCTTCAGGCTGAGAAAATGTTTGCACGAATATCTATACATATAGTCTAGGTATGTTTGGAGACCTCGACCAGAGAGGGGTTAAGACTTGATATGTCCCGTTTGTCTCCTTTTGTCCTGATAGTCCTCGTTTTGTCCTTGTCTATAAATCCACAAATACTTTTTCTCAGCCTGTAGATCCTTGCGGAGGAGGAGGAGGAGGAGGTGAAAACAAAAGAATTGTGGAGGAGGAGGACGGAAAACAATAGAATTGAGGAGGGGGAGGAGGAGGGGAGGAGGAGGAGGAGGAGGAGGAGGAGGTGGCGAAAACAATAGAATTGAGGAGGAGGAGGAGGAGGAGGAGGTGAAAACAATAGAATTGAGGAGGAGGAGGAGGAGGAGGCGGAGGAGGTGAAAACAAAAAAAATTGTGGAGGAGGAGGAGGAGGGAACACAATAGAATTGTGGTGGTGGTGGTAGTGAAAACTCCTGTACAGCTTCTGTACCCCTCCTGTACCCCTCCTGTACCCTTTCTGTACCCTTTCTGTACCCTCCCTGTACCCCTCCTGTACCCCTCCTGTACCCATCCTGTACCCCTCCTGTACCCTTTATGTACCCCTCCTGTACCCCTATCATTTGATCATAACAGAAAAAAAAACGGATATCTAGTTACTTTTAATATATATGATCAAGGATTTGCGAAAACAGCCTCGAATAAAAATTCCTTGGATGAAAAACGCGGCGTTAAAGAAATATACCAGTTCCCAAAATCCTTACAACCTCCGTCCGAGTTCTCCAGTTAAATTAAGACATTATTCAAACGATAAAACAAAGTGGATTTACTTACACGGAGATGAACCAAACGTAAAATCGTTTTCAGAGGAAACCATTGCTTTCGAAAAAAAAAGGCAGCAAAGCTTTAGGACTGCAATACGGCCTTATAGTGAATTCGCGCTACGTCCGAAAAGCTATTTCATTCTAACATTTTGTTCTTGATTTCCTTATCATTTGTGTAGTATATGGATTTGAGTTGTTCTAAATAAAACAGCTTTTGTTGACATAATGATTTGATGAAACCTCAATACGTTTTGTTATTATTAAATATATATTTTACTTAAACAGAGTGTGGGTTTATTGTTTTAGTAACGCATGTAATTGGTTGCTTTGTTTATTTTTCCGAGGTGCTAATTTTTCATGCAAATTTAGTTCAGTGAAAGTTCGCATAATTAAACGTTTGAACATTGAAGCTAACGGAAAAGAAATTAAAACTTAAAGTGGGTGATGGCTGGGAAACTGAAAATCGATATAGAGTCTAGCGATGAAGCGGCAATGAGAATGTTGCGGAAAATACGAATAAGAAGTGGTTTTTTATATTGTGCAATTTTATTGCTTCTAAACTTCAATGTTCCGAAAAACTCTAATTAGTTTATTCAGCTATAATATCGGCCACAGCTTTGATGGTCTAGTGGTAAAGATATGTTGTTTTGATCTGTCTCTGTAAAGGATATCTGTGTCAGTTGTTTTTTTTGTTTTGAAGTGAGTTGGAATAGAGCGGGCAAGTTTGGGCCGGTCTATTGTTTCTATTGTTTCAGAATAACACAAAAGGAATAGGTAGTTGATTGGGCATTCCGTTTATTAGTATGCGGGAAATCCAAATTAGTATGCGGGAAATCCAAGGGAAATCCGTAACAAGGAGTAAAATGACCCTAGACTACTACTCACCGCGATGGTCGCCTTTTTTTTAATTTGTTGACTCCGCCTCGATTTGACGCGCTGATTCAAGAAAGGAAGTCTTCCGGAAGTCAACTAGCTCACCGGAAAATGTTTCCGCATTGGTCCGCATTGTTACTAAAAATAACTTTTTTTTGCAATTAAGATATCCCAGCCAAGGCCCCTAGACTCCCTCTCTGTCCAATTATAATCTCTTCGTGAAAAACATTCCCAATTCACCATCACTGAGAAATCGCCACTAAATTGAACCAAAAATCAGCCTGTTTACAGTCCTTAAGCAATATCGCATATATAAATGTGTTTTTTTGTTTGTACGAATTGGGCTTACCAGTCTCGCAATGTTCCCCACTATAACCAACCGAGCAATTACAGAAGTAACTGTTGACACCATCAACACACGATCCACCGACAGAACATGTGTGATTAACACAGTCGTCAATGTCTTTAAAAAAGAAGAAAGGAAATGATATTACCTAAACTGAACAAAATTACCTGGTATCATATTTGTTTATCAGGTTAACGATGCGATTATTTTGCACCGAAGTCGCAAAATGTCCTAAGAGGCTAACCAATGGTATAACAAATGTAACATATCTTGTTAAAAACCGAATTCGGTTTCTAGCGTTTTGAGTGGTTCAACGGACACAGGTTCTCGGCTCGTATCCTAGCTGTGGAAAAAATGAACACGTCGTCAACTGTTTAAGCTCAAAACGTTTTCTTACTCGGTGACGAACTGTGACACTGCAAAATCGCTCATTTACAGACGTTTTAGAGGCTAGTAAATTTCAAAATGCTACAAACGTAAATAACCTTATTAACGTAAATAGTATCGTTGTAGCGATGTGCTAAAATTGATTATGTTACCAGTTTGACAATGATCTCCAGTAAAACCCACTGTGCAGTTACACCAGTAACTGTTGACACCATCCACACACGATCCGCCATTAGTAGTAGTCTAGGGTCATTTTACTCCTTGTTACGGATTTCCCTTGGATTTCCCGCATACTAATTTGAATTAGGGGTACAGGAGGGGTACATAAAGGGTACAGGAGGGGTACAGGAGGAGGTGAAAACAATAGAATTGAGGAGGAGGAGGAGGCGGAGGAGGTGAAAACAAAAAAATTGTGAAGGAGGAGGAGGAGGGAAAACAATAGAATTGTGGTGGTGGTGGTAGTGAAAACTCCTGTACCCTTTCTGTACCCCTCCTGTACCCCTCCTGTACCCTTTCTGTACCCTTTCTTTACCCCTCCTGTACCCTTCCTGTACCCTTCCTGGCCCCTCCTGTACCCCTCCTGTACCCCTCCTGTACCCTTTATGTACCCCTCCTGTACCCCTATCATTTGATCACAACAGAAAACACGGATATCCAGTTTTTTTTAATATATATATGATCAAGGATTTGCGAAAACAGCCTCGAATTAAAATTTCTTGGATGAAAAACGCGGCGTTAAAGAAATATACCAGTTCCCAAAATCCTTACAACCTCCGTCCGAGTTCTCCAGTTAAATTAAGACATTATTCAAACGATAAAACAAAGTGGATTTACTTACACGGAGATGAACCAAACGTAAAATCGTTTTCAGAGGAAACCATTGCTTTCGAAAAAAAAGGCAGCAAAGCTTTAGGACTGCAATACGGCCTTATAGTGAATTCGCGCTACGTCCGAAAAGCTATTTCATTCTAACATTTTGTTCTTGATTTCCTTATCATTTGTGTAGTATATGGATTTGAGTTGTTCTAAATAAAACAGCTTTTGTTGACATAATGATTTGATGAAACCTCAATACGTTTTGTTATTATTAAATATATATTTTACTTAAACAGAGTGTGGGTTTATTGTTTTAGTAACGCATGTAATTGGTTGCTTTGTTTATTTTTCCGAGGTGCTAATTTTTCATGCAAATTTAGTTCAGTGAAAGTTCGCATAATTAAACGTTTGAACATTGAAGCTAACGGAAAAGAAATTAAAACTTAAAGTGGGTGATGGCTGGGAAACTGAAAATCGATATAGAGTCTAGCGATGAAGCGGCAATGAGAATGTTGCGGAAAATACGAATAAGAAGTGGTTTTTTATATTGTGCAATTTTATTGCTTCTAAACTTCAATGTTCCGAAAAACTCTAATTAGTTTATTCAGCTATAATATCGGCCACAGCTTTGATGGTCTAGTGGTAAAGATATGTTGTTTTGATCTGTCTCTGTAAAGGATATCTGTGTCAGTTGTTTTTTTTGTTTTGAAGTGAGTTGGAATAGAGCGGGCAAGTTTGGGCCGGTCTATTGTTTCTATTGTTTCAGAATAACACAAAAGGAATAGGTAGTTGATTGGGCATTCCGTTTATTAGTATGCGGGAAATCCAAATTAGTATGCGGGAAATCCAAGGGAAATCCGTAACAAGGAGTAAAATGACCCTAGACTACTACTCACCGCGATGGTCGCCTTTTTTTTAATTTGTTGACTCCGCCTCGATTTGACGCGCTGATTCAAGAAAGGAAGTCTTCCGGAAGTAAACTAGCTCACCGGATAATGTTTCCGCATTGGTCGGCATTGTTACTAAAAATAACTTTTTTGCAATTAAGATATCCCAGCCAAGGCCCCTAGACTCCCTCTCTGTCCAATTATAATCTCTTCGTGAAAAACATTCCCAATTCACCATCACTGAGAAATCGCCACTAAATTGAACCAAAAATCAGCCTGTTTACAGTCCTTAAGCAATATCGCATATATAAATGTGTTTTTTTGTTTGTACGAATTGGGCTTACCAGTCTCGCAATGTTCCCCACTATAACCAACCGAGCAATTACAGAAGTAACTGTTGACACCATCAACACACGATCCACCGACAGAACATGTGTGATTAACACAGTCGTCAATGTCTTTAAAAAAGAAGAAAGGAAATGATATTACCTAAACTGAACAAAATTACCTGGTATCATATTTGTTTATCAGGTTAACGATGCGATTATTTTGCACCGAAGTCGCAAAATGTCCTAAGAGGCTAACCAATGGTATAACAAATGTAACATATCTTGTTAAAAACCGAATTCGGTTTCTAGCGTTTTGAATGGTTCAACGGACACAGGTTCTCGGCTCGTATCCTAGCTGTGGAAAAAATGAACACGTCGTCAACTGTTTAAGCTCAAAACGTTTTCTTACTCGGTGACGAACTGTGACACTGCAAAATCGCTCATTTACAGACATTTTAGAGGCTAGTAAATTTCAAAATGCTACAAACGTAAATAACCTTATTAACGTAAATAGTATCGTTGTAGCGATGTGCTAAAATTGATTATGTTACCAGTTTGACAATGATCTCCAGTAAAACCCACTGTGCAGTTACACCAGTAACTGTTGACACCATCCACACACGATCCGCCATTAGTAGTAGTCTAGGGTCATTTTACTCCTTGTTACGGATTTCCCTTGGATTTCCCGCATACTAATTTGAATTAGGGGTACAGGAGGGGTACATAAAGGGTACAGGAGGGGTACAGGAGGAGGTGGAAGCAATAGAATTGAGGAGGAGGAGGAGGCGGAGGAGGTGAAAACAAAAAAATTGTGAAGGAGGAGGAGGAGGGAAAACAATAGAATTGTGGTGGTGGTGGTAGTGAAAACTCCTGTACCCTTTCTGTACCCCTCCTGTACCCCTCCTGTACCCTTTCTGTACCCTTTCTTTACCCCTCCTGTACCCTTCCTGTACCCTTCCTGGCCCCTCCTGTACCCCTCCTGTACCCCTCCTGTACCCTTTATGTACCCCTCCTGTACCCCTATCATTTGATCACAACAGAAAACACGGATATCCAGTTACTTTTAATATATATATGATCAAGGATTTGCGAAAACAGCCTCGAATTAAAATTTCTTGGATGAAAAACGCGGCGTTAAAGAAATATACCAGTTCCCAAAATCCTTACAACCTCCGTCCGAGTTCTCCAGTTAAATTAAGACATTATTCACACGATAAAACAAAGTGGATTTACTTACACGGAGATGAACCAAACGTAAAATCGTTTTCAGAGGAAACCATTGCTTTCGAAAAAAAAGGCAGCAAAGCTTTAGGACTGCAATACGGCCTTATAGTGAATTCGCGCTACGTCCGAAAAGCTATTTCATTCTAACATTTTGTTCTTGATTTCCTTATCATTTGTGTAGTATATGGATTTGAGTTGTTCTAAATAAAACAGCTTTTGTTGACATAATGATTTGATGAAACCTCAATACGTTTTGTTATTATTAAATATATATTTTACTTAAACAGAGTGTGGGTTTATTGTTTTAGTAACGCATGTAATTGGTTGCTTTGTTTATTTTTCCGAGGTGCTAATTTTTCATGCAAATTTAGTTCAGTGAAAGTTCGCATAATTAAACGTTTGAACATTGAAGCTAACGGAAAAGAAATTAAAACTTAAAGTGGGTGATGGCTGGGAAACTGAAAATCGATATAGAGTCTAGCGATGAAGCGGCAATGAGAATGTTGCGGAAAATACGAATAAGAAGTGGTTTTTTATATTGTGCAATTTTATTGCTTCTAAACTTCAATGTTCCGAAAAACTCTAATTAGTTTATTCAGCTATAATATCGGCCACAGCTTTGATGGTCTAGTGGTAAAGATATGTTGTTTTGATCTGTCTCTGTAAAGGATATCTGTGTCAGTTGTTTTTTTTGTTTTGAAGTGAGTTGGAATAGAGCGGGCAAGTTTGGGCCGATCTATTGTTTCTATTGTTTCAGAATAACACAAAAGGAATAGGTAGTTGATTGGGCATTCCGTTTATTAGTATGCGGGAAATCCAAATTAGTATGCGGGAAATCCAAGGGAAATCCGTAACAAGGAGTAAAATGACCCTAGACTACTACTCACCGCGATGGTTGCCTTTTTTTTAATTTGTTGACTCCGCCTCGATTTGACGCGCTGATTCAAGAAAGGAAGTCTTCCGGAAGTAAACTAGCTCACCGGAAAATGTTTCCGCATTGGTCGGCATTGTTACTAAAAATAACTTTTTTGCAATTAAGATATCCCAGCCAAGGCCCCTAGACTCCCTCTCTGTCCAATTATAATCTCTTCGTGAAAAACATTCCCAATTCACCATCACTGAGAAATCGCCACTAAATTGAACCAAAAATCAGCCTGTTTACAGTCCTTAAGCAATATCGCATATATAAATGTGTTTTTTTGTTTGTACGAATTGGGCTTACCAGTCTCGCAATGTTCCCCACTATAACCAACCGAGCAATTACAGAAGTAACTGTTGACACCATCAACACACGATCCACCGACAGAACATGTGTGATTAACACAGTCGTCAATGTCTTTAAAAAAGAAGAAAGGAAATGATATTACCTAAACTGAACAAAATTACCTGGTATCATATTTGTTTATCAGGTTAACGATGCGATTATTTTGCACCGAAGTCGCAAAATGTCCTAAGAGGCTAACCAATGGTATAACAAATGTAACATATCTTGTTAAAAACCGAATTCGGTTTCTAGCGTTTTGAGTGGTTCAACGGACACAGGTTCTCGGCTCGTATCCTAGCTGTGGAAAAAATGAACACGTCGTCAACTGTTTAAGCTCAAAACGTTTTCTTACTCGGTGACGAACTGTGACACTGCAAAATCGCTCATTTACAGACATTTTAGAGGCTAGTAAATTTCAAAATGCTACAAACGTAAATAACCTTATTAACGTAAATAGTATCGTTGTAGCGATGTGCTAAAATTGATTATGTTACCAGTTTGACAATGATCTCCAGTAAAACCCACTGTGCAGTTACACCAGTAACTGTTGACACCATCCACACACGATCCGCCATTATCACAGGTGTGAGTAACACAGTCGTCAATGTCTGCAATAGAAATTGCTTTAGTATCACAGTTAAAAAATGCAGCGTGAAAGAATATAAACGTAAAATTATTATGTTTATTAAAGCTTATAATATAGAGGGCAAAATTACTGAATGCTGATTGGCTGACGAAGAGGGCATTTTTTCTTAATTGAGGGCAAAATTACTCGCTCCTGGTTGGTCGAGCATCAAAATTTCTCACTCGTGATTGGTTGAGCGCTTCGTTCTCGTTGCATTCAGTTGGCTTGGCGGGATTTTGAAGAAAATGTACAAACGGAGCGCTCGCATCAGTTTCGCCGGAGATTTTGTTATAAAAAAAGAATGAAATCGGAAGATACCTAAGAAAGGAATTCTACAGGTGAATTACAGCATTTAACGCCAAACAGGAAGCGATTATTTGTGTCAAGTCTTGGATTAACTAGACGCCTGCAGGCCATTTTGCGACGTTGAAGATCTAGAAGAAATTCTCATGGCGACAAAAGCTGGTTTTAAAGTTCCATCACTTCATTGAAAAAATGCGGATTTCTGCGGACCTAAAGAAAAGAACTTTGACATATTTTGCTGAAAGGGAACATATACGTTTAACAGGAGAACGAATAAGGCTAAAAGACGTGAAAGAAAGCAATTAAATCGCCAAACGTGCACTCGCCATTTGTTGTTGTTATCAAAGCGGCAAAAACTTCAAAACACAGGTACGCTTAAGTAAAACTTGCTTTGTTTTTGTCGTAAAGTGTCTATTTTTCTAGATGTACATAACAGACAAATGTATCTTTGACCGAATAGAAATTTATTTAACCACAGTGAGTTGAAACGTTTTTCTTGTCAGTTTGCGAGAAAGTATTTTCACTTCAATTGGTTTCAAGTCTGAGTGACTCTTAAAAAGTCTGAAACGTTTCCCTATAATTTTGCCCTCTATATTATAAACAAGTCATCGCATGTTCCCTCGTAAAATTAAGGATTAATATCACTTGTGTTTTCAGAAGCTGTAGAAATTGCCCGAGTCGCGAAGCGACTCGGGCAATTTCTACAGCTTCTGAAAACACGCGTGATATTAATCCTTAATTTTACTCGGGCCCATGCGATTACATATACTAAGCTGCTTGAAATACACAAACCTACCTGTCTGACAGCGATCCCCTGTAAATCCGGCAAGGCAGTTACACGAGTAACTGTTAACACCATCTTCACACGATCCACCGTTAGCACATGTGCGATTAATACAGTCATCGATGTCTGAAAAAAAAATAACATCCTGAGCATAAATGGGTATTAACTATTCGATTTCTAGCGTTATGATTGATTCAACGGACAAAGGTTCTCATCTGATATCCTAGCTGGGACAAAAATAAACTCGTCATCGACGGTTTTTGATAGTTTAAAACGTTTTCTTACTCGGCGAAGAACTGACACCGCAACATCGCTCAATTAACCGACGGTTTAGTGGCTTGTTATTTCCGAAGTCTGTCTGAAAGCAAACGCCTACATACACTATATTAACCCTATTCAGACCGGGCTTTTTTGGATCTTCTCAGACCGGGGGGGGGGGAATTCCGCCCCCCCCCCCCTTCGTAACTTCTACAGGAAAGTAGGTATGGACACCAAATTTTCAGGAGACATTGTATGTCCGAAATTCTATCGATCCACATAATTATGTTGCCATGACAACTTCTATGACGTCATAATTACATCATATATTGACAGTTCATTCACAGAAAGTGTTTGCCGTACCTATCTCTAAATTGTTTTGAATAATGACAATAATGTTTTCTCTGATGACGTTGGAAAACATTTTTAATGTATATATTGGTACTTGAAACTTGTAGCAACATGATGACGTCATCATGACGTCATAAAAATATATTTGTTTTGATGTTTTAATTTTTGTAATTAAACCACAATCTAAGGGAAGTATAAATTTTTCTCACTTTGAATTGTTTAAACATTTGTATAACAACAACTTTTTATGTTACCATGACAGTTAATGTGACGTCATCATGACGTCAACATGACGTCAGATGTGCAAGAAAACGTCCAAAAGGCGAGAAAATGTCACCTTAAAATACTTAGAATGTATTTATTCTAAAAAATACATAAAAAATTAAATAAAGCTAAAATAACAAAAAATAAAGAAAAAACAACATTAAAAAAAGAAAAGAAATTTCGAATATTTTTTTGGAGCCGCCATCTTGGATCCGCCGTCTTGGATCCGCCATCTTGGATTCGCCATCTTGGATCCGCCACCTTGGATTTGGAATATCGTATCCTGAGCACGGAATATGCGCTAAAATTACCCAAAATCACTCAAAATTAAAAGATTAACATTTAAATCAAGGAAAGAGTAAAACACAAAAATAAGAAATATGCGATAAAAGGTAGAAAAAAGTGAAATTTGAAAGTACTACAAAAAAGCCTCTTTAACTACGTTACCATGGAAACGCCTCCTTACTTTTTTAATTTTGGATCAAGGACGACAACAATGCATCGTTTGGTGTTTAAATCCATAATAAAGATCAGTGTAAAACAGAATAACATAAAATAAACAGAGGAAATACTTATCTCTCAAAATGCGCAAAAAGCATCCGTCAAAATGTGGTTGCCATGGCAACGTCAAATTTTCTTTGACAACATACTTTCTGCCAAAATGTTCACAGATAAATTTTAGGAAAAGTCGAGAAGTTTCAAGGCTGTAGGTAGAAAGGCTTAGAAGTTATAAACGTTCAAAGTCGGCGCGGGCACTTTCCCCCCCAGGTCTGAATAGGGTTAAATCGAACTCATATTTTTAAGTTTTTGGCTGTTTCAAAATGTTACAAACGTAAATAACCTTATTAACGTAAATTTCTTATCGTTGTAGCGATGTGCTAAAATTGATTATGTTACCAGTTTGACAATGATCTCCAGTAAAACCCACTGTGCAGTTACACCAGTAACTGTTGACACCATCCACACACGATCCACTATTAGCACAGGTGTGATTAACACAGTCGTCGATGTCTGCAATGGAAAATCATAAAGCAAATTTGATGCAATTTCACAGTAAAAACATGGCAAGGCGAAATAACAAATAAACGAAAACTTGTGTTATTTTAATTGAATTTAAGCTCTTAGGTACACAAAAGCCTGCCTGTCTGACAGCGATCCCCTGTAAATCCGGCGAGACAGTTACACGAGTAGCTATTTACACCATCTTCACACGATCCACCGTTAGCACATGTATAATTAACGCAGTCATCGATGTCTGAGAATAAAAAAACAAATTTAACTTAATATCTTGAAATAATTTGATACGTACGTAATATGCAGAAGTCGTGTCTCTTATGAACCTGGTAAAAATTACCTACAATAGCTTCCTCGCAGCTCAGTTAGTTAGAACGCTCATCCGGCTCATGTATATCCTGAGCCCTATTCGGCCTGGGAGGGGGGGGGGGGGGGCACAAAGTGCCCGCGCTAACTTTCAACATTCATAACTTCCTTAATATGTATGCAAACGCCATCAAACTTCGTGACTTTTTCTAAAATTTATCTGGCAACAATTTTATATGACAATTTTTTGATCACGTGACTTGATGTTTCCATGGCAACAAGATTTTGGCAGCCATGTTTTTTGAAAATTGCATATTTATACCTTTGAATGAAGAAAAACAATGTTTATTGGTGTAACTTTTATATTTTTACGTCATTTAGCGTTTATTTATTGGTTTTGATTAATTTTGGGTGAATTTGGACGGTTTTTAAGAGGTTTTGAAAAATTCAGAAATCCAAGATGGCGGATCCAAGATGGCGGCCGCATAACTAATTACCTAATAACTACTTCATATGACGTCATCGTTCCATTATGCGGACCGCAAAGGAGACAGTTTTGGACGTACTATGTACCCTCTAGGTTTCATTGTCATAGCCTTAATGTTCTTGAAGTTACGAAGGGGGGCACAACAATGTGCCCCACCCCCCCCTCCCCCCCCAGGCTCAGAAACTCAAAAAAAGCCCAGGCCGAATAGGGTTAAAGACTGGTCTGCTATTATTTTATAAAAAAAGCAAGCGGGGTACTCTTTCTTCAAACCAAAACAGGTCATGACTAAGAGACTGGGCCATGAGACTGGAATTGTTGAGAATGATGTTTACATGGCAACCTATAACGTGACTAATTAGGTTTTACTTCCTATTTGTACCCATAGTGGGTCTGCAGACAAGGAAAAACTGTGTTAACTGAGAATTTTAGGTGATTTTATTTCTGTCATTTTGAAGCTGGAACAGCACGGGAAATAAGGTCCACCTACGTGGCAAAATCGCTCAATAAACCAATTTCCGAATCCCGTTTGAAAGTGAAAGTTTCAAACAAATCGCATTTTTATTTTAATTTTCGGCTGTAAGGCTTCGCGCTCCGAAGAAATTCAAATGGATATTTTTTAAGACTTAATAAAATGCTACAGCACGCACGGTAAATATCGTTTATAAAATGTGTGAAGTTTCGCTACCATTTGTAAAAGCTCAAATAAACCAAATTTTGTTTCGATGAATTCAAATGCATGTGTGATGTTTTTTTTAAAGACGTAGGTAAACGCTACAGCACGGTAAAATAAACCAAATTCTATTTCTACTGACGATTTAAAATAATAATAATAAAAAAACATGTCTTAGCGTGACACAAATACTTATTGAAAAGTGGGTGACGTAATGTTTAAAATTTGTTTACTCATCAATTCTGACTGCTTTGTGAAAAAAACAAGATCACTGGGATCATGCTGCATCAAAGGAACCGATGAATCCTTGTCCAGAGTGGATACATCGGTTCCTTTGATGTTTCATGATCCGAGTGATCTTGGATCAGTGATCCGGATCCAGATCATCCCAAAGGAACGCACGCTTAGGCAGTTTTGTTTGCTCCTCAATAGTAAAAAAAAGAGGTTTACCTTCGCAGTTTTTCCCGTCCCCTGTAAAACCAGATGGACAAGAACCGCAAGAAATGGTGTTGCTATTTTGAGTGCAGGGTACACCACGGTAGCAAGAATTATTGCTGCAGTGCGTGATAACAATATCACAGTGTTGACCTGTAAAACCAACATTGCAAATGCAGCTGTAATTGTTCACTTGGTCAACGCAACTTCCTGCACGAGAAAAAAAAAATAGTCATTCAGGAAAAGGGATATAAAATCATTTTGATATTTACGAAACCAACTCAATGGGCAAATGAACCTACCCTTGGACGTACACGCAAACGTATACCCCCGCGGTTGTACAAGGGGGGGGGGGGAGGGGGGAGGGGGTAGGGGTAGGGGGTAGGGGGAGGGGTAATTGGGTTTTTGCGGTGCGGTGTTACGATATTTCGAAAATATTTGTAATGATCTACTTTTTTTACCTGATGTGCTCTACAAGTGTGCTCTTCAAGATATGGTAAATATTATAGACAAAGGTCATTGCCTGACGAGTTAATTCCACGTTAAATTTCACGCAAAAAATCGATATCCCCCGAATCGCGCGATAATTAGCCAAACAGTATGCTTGTTTTCATCTTCTTTTATATTTTGTGGCGGATTCCACTCCCCCCCCCCCCTCCTGCGTCCGAGGGTTAAGTGAAAATAAGCTTCCCTGGTCATTGTCAATCTTTTTAACCCTATCCAGACCGGGGGGGGGGGTGGGCTTTTGGAGCCCGCTCGAACTTTGAAGTTGTGTCGTTTCAAAACGGTCGATGCAATGACCACCAAATTTGGTGACTTTTCCTAAAATTTATCTGGAAACATTTTCCCGTTAGCGTCCTTTGTCCACCGACATTGACGTTTCCATAGCAACCGCTTTTTGACACCTTAGTTTTACAAAATTAGCATTTTTCGCTTTAATCAAGATTATTTCAAAGTTTTCTTATTGAATTAATATTTTCCACTTAATTTAGCGATAATTGATCAAATTATGTATAATTGTTTATTAATTAAGGTTAATTAACGGTAATTTTAGGAAAATGTGGAATATGAAATGTCAAAATCCAGGATAGCGGTGTTTTCTCTCTATAATTACATTATTGGTTCATATTTTGGATTGTAAAACAATTGCCCACAATAAACTAAGCTTTAGCAGTCCATCTGCTTTATTTTGGACTAATTCAAGATGGCGGATCCAAGATGGCGGATCCAAGATGGCGGACAATAAAATGCGAAATTTATTTACTTGTCTGTGTAATTCCAATATCTCTAAACATTTATTGTCAAAATATCATAAAAAAATGTCCTTTTCACTGGAGAAAGCTTTTTTGAATTCATTAGGTACATGAAAAGCCATAATTTGCAAAGTTATCTGTTCCAGTTTTTAAGAAAATGTACACATCACTTCTATGACGTCACATGCTGTTACCATGGCATCATAGTGTACGAATTCATTAACTTTTACTCCTGCATCAATATGTGAAAGTTTGGTATGAACACTACCGTTTCTTTCAGAGATATGCCTTATAGAACGTTTCAGTTGGTTATTTCATTGTATATGACGTCATAATGACGTCACTGTAAAAAGATAGCTAATAGGTTCAATGCCGAAAAAACTGGCTGGATTACAAAAGTATTAGAAATAAAGTTAACTACGAAATTAAATCTGCCAAAGAAGAATACTATAGAAATTATTTTAGAGAAAATTCAAAGAACATAAATCAAACATGGAAAGGGATTAACAATTTACTGGGTAATAATCTGAGTACAACGTCTATTAAAAACATAACATATAACAACACAAATTATACTACCCCAGACGAAATTGGGAATGCTTTAAATTCCCATTTTACTGAAATTGGACCGAAACTATCTTCTCAGCTGCCATTCTCCTTATGGCAGCCATCTCCCCTATTCAGCACTCCTTCATTATTGAGGAAACGTCCATTAGTGAGGTTCTTAACTTGTTAAAAGCTCTGCCTAAAAATAAAACTTGTGGTCTAGATGGCGTTCCTGCAAGGCTGTTAAAGGAGGCCGATACAATAATAGCTCCATCCTTTACCAATCTATTCAACCTTTCTATTAGAACTGGAATTTTCGCAAGGGATTGGAAATTAGCAAAAGTGACACCGATATACAAAGATGACAAGAAATGCATTCCTGATAACTACAGACCAATTTCTGTTTTGCCAGCTGTCACTAAGCTGATAGAAAGAATTATTTTTAACCAACTTTTCAGTTATCTGACAGAACATGGTTTACTTTCTCACTCTCAATCGGATTTCAGACCCCTACATTCCACTTTGACCGCTTTATTAGATGTCACTAATGATTGGTTTCTAAATATGGATAAAGGCCTATTAAATGGTGTCATATTCTTAGACCTTAAAAAAGCTTTCGACACCATGGATCACGAAATTTTGTTGGACAAACTGAAACAATATGGTGTATGCCAAGTAAGCCTAAATTGGTTTATTTCATACCCTACAGATAGAACACAAAAAACATTTGTCGATGGTGTGCTGTCAGATAGCTGCACAATTTAATGCGGAATACCACAGCGTTCTATTCTTGGGCCACTACTATTTATTGTTTACATAAATGATCTTCCATCTTGTAACCTCTTCTCTAAAGTGCGGATGTATGCAGATGATACTAGTTTAACTGTTGCACATGCTGATGAGTACATTCTGGAGCAACAAATGAATCATGATCTACATGAAATAAATACATGGCTAATAGCGAATAAACGTAGCCTTAATGTGGTAAAGACAAAATATATGATTGTAGCTAGTCAATATAGGAAAAAACACCTTCAGCACCAGTTTATTATTCATGTCGATCAAAAACCCCTTGTAAGGGATAAGACGTATAAATATCTTGGTGTTGAAATAGATCAATCATTAACTTGGAGAGATCATGTAGACAAAATTGCTAAGAAAACCTCTGGAGGGATTGGCGTTCTGAGACAAGTAAGGCATCTCTTACCTTATCATACATTAATTATGATGTACTACTCCCTTGTACTACCATATTTCGATTATTGTAGTATAGTGTGGGGGAGTTGTGGGAAAGGGATGTGTAACAGACTCCAGACCCTCCAAAACAGAGCTGCCAGGGTGATAACCTCCTCTAACTACGATAGACGATCAGTTGAGATACTGGATGAACTTGGGTGGGATAATCTTGAAACACGAAGGACAAGACAACTAGCCATAATAATGTATAAATTGAAAAATCGAAATGTACCTGATCATTTGGCTCAAATTTTTAATAGTACAAACTCTATGTATTCTTACAATCTAAGAAACTCAACATATAATTTATTTCTACCAAGACCGTATACTGAGGCTGGAAAAATAGCTTCCACTATAGAGGGGCAGTTCTCTGGAATAGTCTATCCAATACTATTAAAGGGCAGACAAGCCTGAAATCGTTTTTATCATATTTGTAATTTAGTATAGTTTTAATGACCATTTTTATTTTTTATTGCATGATTTTTGCACGGCTCTCTGGAAGAGCATTTTTATGACGAGATGATGATGATGATGACTGTTATTGTTAACAACAAAAACAGTGTTAGTAAACATAAGACTTTTATCAAATAGGTAGCTGTGAAAGTATTGTTGTTATATGTTCAAAATTGAGAAAATATTGATGAAAGACTGTTTTAGCCAATAAAATCGAATATATGTATCTGTAGTTCCTAGAATTAATGAGAACATTATCCTGTGTAAATTTGGTGGCCATAGCATAAGCGGTTTTAAAGTTACATGGGGGGGGGGGGGTGGGGGGCTTCTGGAGCCTCCCCCCCCCCGTCCCAGACGGTCTAAAAAAGCCCGGTCTGGATAGGGTTAAATATCGTAAGTTTTGATAGAAATACAAAAGCATTCTTTTTCGGTTCTCAGATAGCAAATGTTTTATTCCAATGTGAGAAGAAAACGTTTCACTTTACACACAGGTTACTAAAGCATGAGCAGCCACAACTATAATAACGTTATGTGAAATAATAGGATGTTGCATTGTTATAAAACGGGATTTATATCTCACCATTTCCACAGGAGACTGATAGACATTCATTTATGTTCTCCTCACATTGAATGCCGCTGAATCCAGCTTCACAATTGCAGTTATATCCATCAACCAAATCATCACAAGCTCCTTAAACCATTAAATGTATAAACAAATATATGAATGAATGAATGAATGAATGAATGAAAAAAGAGGAGAGCCGTTTCTTCAACAATTTGTGGCCATACGATACTGTCTTGAACTCTGATGTTTCTATAAACTGTGAAGGTCCTTTAACAGAAAAAGAGTGCCTTGAAACTCTTAAACACATGGATTCTGACAAAAGCCCGGGAACTGACGGCCTTCCAGCTGAGTTTTATAAAACCTTTTGGGATGAATTGTCTTCTGTTTTGATTGATGCTCTTAACTACGGATTTAATACAGGACAACTTTCAATTACACAGAGACGTGGAATAATTAAACTTATACAAAAAAAAAAGACTCTGATCCGCACTTTATTAAAAACTGGCGCCCAATAACCCTCCTTAACTGTGATTATAAAATAGCTGCGAAGGCTATCGCAAACCGAATAAAAGCTGTTATCCCAGAACTCATCAATAATGACCAGACTGGTTTCCTAAAAGGAAGATTTATTGCAGAAAATGTTAGATTGATAGATAATATTATTGATTACGCTTCTCAGAAAAATATTCCAGGCTTGTTACTTTTTATAGATTTTGAAAAAGCCTTCGACTCACTCGAATGGCCATTTGTCGAACGCACACTCAAGTATTTTGGTTTTGGTCCCTCCTTAATGAACTGGATTCGAACATTTTACAATAATATTGAAAGTTGCATCCTAAACAACGGATGGTCGAGCAATTTCTTTAAGCCACAAAGAGGTGTTAGACAAGGCTGTCCTCTCTCGCCTTACCTCTTTATACTATCTGTCGAAGTTTTTAAGTAAAGTTAGATTTTGTAAGTAATGTTATGATATTGTAACTATTGTGTGATACTGGTAATTAATTAATTAATTAATTAATTAGTAAGTAATGTTAAAAATTGTAAGTAATGTTAGTATTGTAAGCAACGTTGGTACTGTAAATAAAGTTAGTATTGTAAGCAACGTTAGTATTGTAAGTGATGTAGTATTATAAGCAATAAAGTGTTTTCGACTCCAAAAAAAAAAGGAAAAAAAAACCAATTTGTGGCCATGCATTGCAATAATAACAGGTTTGTTGTTTTAAATTCACTTGCTCGATCCGTCGGTCGGTCAATGGGCTGTAAACTTTTTAAGTTAATTCCGCTGACCAGTGCATAAGGCTTGCACATTCATTTGAAAGTGGCCTTTTACCCGTTCCAAATGCAAAGAAACATATAGGGTAGAGAACACTCAACCGCCGTATAAGAGCAATAATGTCCTCATTTTTCGCGTTTGGGGCCCTTTCATTTCAAAGGCCCAAGCTCTGAAAAATTAAAACCAGTCTGCGGACTTAAAATCGGGTTTTTCAACATAGACCACAGGCGGACCACCCGATGTTTGTGTGATGGCGGTTACAAAAGAAATATGGGTTAACATAAATAACTTGGCCGCGATTTGCTCTGAATACTAAGTTTATCCTATATGTTCAATAAAAGTTTAGATGAAACGTTAAATGAGTCTTGTGTGTTATTTTTTGCCCGTTCTGAGCCGTTTAAGGTGTCATTTCGCGAGATAATTTATCGAACCCGAAGAGTAAGAAGAGAAAGAGAGACAAGGCAGGCAACAAACCAGACGGCGACCGCGACCTTGTCCACTTCAAGCGCGATCTGACGCTAAACCAGCACATTTCTCACCTCGATTGAGCACAAATTTCTTCGTACTTGTGCCGAGCTTGAGCTTCATCCTTCCAGAAGTTTTCGAGAAAAGCGATCCTGAAGTCCAAAAAACTGCTTTCTCAATATGATCGGTGCCAGATTCATGACCAAAGGAATCTGAAGAATGCGAGTCCATTCGAATCTACCAATGGGCTTTTGAACCGCCAACGGCAGCGATGCGTTGTGTTGCGTGAGATGCGTTGTGTTGGTGAGAAATGTGCTGGTTTAGCGTCAGATCGCGCTTGAAGTGGACAAGGTCGCGGTCGCCGTCTGGTTTGTTGCCTGCCTTGTCTCTCTTTCTCTTCTTACTCTTGGGGTTCGATAAATTATCTCGCGAAATGACACCTTAAACGGCTCAGAACGGGCAAAAACTAACACACAAGACTCATTTAACGTTTCATCTAAACTTTTATTGAACATATAGGATAAACTTAGTATTCAGAGCAAATCGCGGCCAAGTTTATTTATGTTAACCCATATTTCTTTTGTAACCGCCATTGAACGATGTCACGCAACACACACAAACATCGGGTGGTCCGCCTGTGCATAGACACGAGTAAAATAATCTAATTTATCCATATTACTTGTGAACTGTTAGCGCAACACTAGAGCGCTGTCCTGCTAAACCAGCGCTTCCGATTGGTGGATGCTCAGATGGGGACATTGAACATTTTTTTATTTACTTCTTTTTCCTTTCTTTTCTTCTCTTTCATCGGAACTGGAGACAGTGAAAACGATGTACTGAACTTTCGCGTTTGGAGACCTTCGACAAGCTCTCGAAAATTAAAATCGATCTGCGGATTTAAAATGGACTTTTCAAGACATCACAGTAAATGTTGTCTTTAAATGTGAGAAGTTCTGCTGCTTTTTAGACGGGAATCTGATAAAATAGGCAGCCTTTATCTAAAGAATAAATGAAAGTGTGACCAAAACTATGCGACTCTGAAGGAAAACCTGTGGCGATTGTTATCACGGTGACCCCACTAAAGGTCTTGAATCGCAATTGAATCGCAATGGATCTGTTCCTCAAGTGAAAATATCTCCTTAAGTCAGCAAAGACATCCTCGACCGTATAAACAGCAACATCACAAAAACATGCAACTTCAACCAATGGAAAAGCACCGCATCCGTAATTAACTGGTTCAAATCTGTTCAAAACCAACAACGCTCCAGCTTCATCTGCTTCGACATTGAAGAGTTCTACCCCTCCATCAGCCAAGACCTCCTTAACAAAGCACTCGACTTCGCCTCTAACTATGATAACATCACCGCCGACGAAAGAAACATCATAATCCACGCTAAAAGCTCCACCCTAATCCACAAGAACCAACCCTGGCAAAAGAAAGGCAACACGACATTCGACGTCACCATGGGAAGCTTCGACGGCGCCGAAACATGCGAACTCGTGGGAAGCTTCCTCCTATCTCAACTCCAGCACCTAAATATTAACGTAGGACTTTTTACCGAGACGACGGACTAGCCATTACTAACGCTTCACCCAGAGACACAGAGAACACCAAGAAAGAAATATGCCGCATCTTTAATAATAACGGACTACGCATTACCATAGAAGCTAACAAACAAATCATTAACTTCCTAGACGTCACATTTAACCTGAACCAAAGCACCTATCAGCCCTTCACTAAACCGAACACTAAACTTCAATACGTCCACCGCGAGAGCAATCACCCGCCCATCACTGCAAAGAACATTCCCGCCGGCATCAACAAACGCCTTTCATCCCTATCTTCCGACAAATCATCCTTTGACAAAGCCGTCCCTCCATACCAGAAAGCACTCGACGAAAGCGGCTACCAATACACGCTACAGTATGAACCTCCAACAACAAACAGACGGAAAAACAGACAACGCAACAACATCATCTGGTATAACCCTCCATTTAGCAAAAACACCAGCACCAACATCGGATACAAGTTCCTCGCCCTAATAGACAAGCACTTCCCTAAAGATCACAAGCTCCGAAAAATCTTCAACCGCAACACCATAAAAAGAAGTTACAGCTGCATGAATAACGCCAAACAGATAATTGATAGCGGAGCACTTGCCAGGCCGAAGGCCTGGCTGCGCAGCTCCATACTCATAGAACCTACGCCGTGATTTTTCATGGTCATGGCTAGCGGAATGTTTCGCGGGCGCGTGTCCGTCTGCCCGTGTTGGACAACATCCGGGATCTTAGCAATTTTGTTTTTCGCGCGGCCACACGTACACAGCCGTGAGCTCAGTAAACACTTTAGTTGTTTTCTTGTGCCTAGCGGAGAATTAAACTCGTTATTTTCCTGCATTTTTTCGCGGTTTGCTACTCAAGACAGGGATACTAATTGAGGTATACTCAGAAGCCGCTTTAGAGGAAAAAGACGAGCTTTCAGGGATAAAATCTTGCTTCGAGGAACTTCATGTATTACGTTTTTATCAATGCGGGAGATGATTAATTTTCAGAAACAGAAGCGGAGATTTGAATTTCCAAGCAAGCGAGGAACTTAAAGGTAAAACAGATTACAGTTTTCGATGAGAATTTATGTTGTTATCAATCTGTGAGTGACTTGTTATTAGTGTTATTGTTAGTTTTGGCGAATTGATTTTAAAACGTGCCTAAATTTAGTTGTATCGATCTCTTGAATTTCATCGAAGAAAGCTTGAACTCGATGAGCTATAAACAAATGGTACGCGTTTTGCTTTTAAACGTAAACTAATGGAGATTTGAATAAATTTTGTCGAAAGAAGATTGTGTTGTCCATTTTTATGTGTTTGTTCATTCATTAGATAGATTGAAAAGCGATTTTATGTAAACAAAACAAGACTTGATTTTATAGTACTACCTTCACTCGCATCGGCTTATGCAAATATGTTTGTGTATTTTTGCAATTTTTGATTTTCAAATCAGTTTCTCGGGCAATTTTTGACAAACATAAACTGTATTTTATTCGGAAACTAGTGGTACTATTTATTCTAGACAGAGAAAAGTTGTTTTTGTGAACTTTTGTACGGTCTATAAAAATGTACTGTGCAGACGGTCGCGTAATACTGTTTTTGAGAATTGCTAAAATTGAAAATAGCCCGTTCGTCAATCTTAATTCTTGTGCTTCCAACCTTTCACCTTAGTTAAGTTTCACCTTAGTTAAGCTTGTTCAAAGTGCGACGCTGTTAGGCTTGGGCTTTCTATATATATTAACCATAATAAGCAGATTCTAAAGTCATCCACGCAAGCCAACGACGCCGCCACAGCTAACTCTAATACCACTCAAGACAAGAAGACATGCAACTGCCGACAAAAGAATACATGCCCACTCGACGGAAACTGCCTACAATCATCAGTCATCTACCAAGCTACAGTCACGCGCAACGACAACAACACAACAGAAACATACATCGGACTCACGGAAAACGACTTCAAAACAAGATACCGAAACCACACCGCATCATTCCGCCACTCTAAACACAGAAACTCAACTGAACTAAGCAAGTACATCTGGACTCTCAAAGACAACAACATCGAACACTATATTTCATGGCGCATCCTGTCTTCGCATTTAGCCTACAACAGCTCAAGCAAAAGATGCAACCTCTGCCTAAGGAAAAATTTCTAATCATTTGCCGACCGAAATTAAACTTTCTACACTTAACAAACGTAATGAACTCGTGTCTTCTTGCCGCTATAGAAACAAAGCCCTTCTACGCAACAGCTGAACTGTTAAACTTCGCGCCGCATAGATTTGTTATTGTTATTATGTAAATTATTTTGTATATAAGAAGCGACGGTAAGGAATATTCTTATTGAATCCCCTGATGAGTGGGCAACCACGAAACAGGCTTGTCGGGATGAAAGCGTAGTTTATTTGTTTCTTTCCTCCATAAACATATATATATATATATATATATATATATATATATATATATATATATATATATATATATATATATATATATACCTGGATTTTTCAACCATGTTTGTGGTGAAATCCGCTGTAGTAGTGCTAACAGCCAACACTCATTTGGGGTCCCTCGAGTTAAATCCAGGGGGGTAGGGTGGGTCAAAACTTGTGTCTCCAGTTCAGAAAAAGCAACTGCTTGACTTGGTTTTACTCATTCATTTGCAGGGGGGGGGGGGGGGCGTCTAGCCTGGGTCCGGTGAACTGTACTGGAGTTATGCTAACAGGCAACGTGCGTTAGGGGTCCCTCTCGTTTAATCCAGGGGGGTAGGGTGGTTCAAAACTTGGTTACTTTATAGGCCTTTTTGTTTACAATTCGCAGACCACCCCTGGAGAGTGCTCAGTTGTCTTAGCCCAGGAACGGGAATCAACTCTCAGTGTTGGTTTGGGCAAGCGGAGTCTGACGGAAGGTATTTTCCAACCAAACCTGGCATTTTCCTGGTCATTTCAACGCCTGTACAGTTTTGGCCCAGAAGACCGGATTTCAAAAATCCAGGTATATATATATATATATATATATATATATATATATATATATATATATATATATATATATATATATATATAGAAGACAGCCCTTCTTGTAAAAAAAATAAATGAAACACAGATAGAGAGTAAAAATGCGTATATTTGTTTACCGTGGATGCAAGGGGATGACTGACACTCGTCAATTTCCAAATCACAGGTACCTCCTGTGTAACCAACTTCACATTGACATCTGTAGCTGTTTACTTGATCGAAACACGACCCTAGAAGAAAGAAAAAAATGTTTGCGAAAACTAGGTGGGAGCGACCGGGAAATTACATAGACAAACAGCGCGTTTTTAGTAATGCTATCGTTCATTTCAAAAGTGCTTTACATGTATATGCACAATGCCATATTTATGATCTGTTGACCGCCATAATTTACGCACATACTTAGAATTTACGCATGATATGACAATAGGGACATTTATACGACAGAAAATAAGACGCGACTTAAATAAGACGCGAACCGATCGTATAAACAGTACAAAATAAGCATTCGTGTCCTATTTTAGACGCGACTTAAATAAGACGCGTCTTATCTTAGAACAGGGTTTTCAGCTGTTCTTATTTTGTCCGCGGCTTAACTAAGACGTGAACTTCCTCGTATAAATGCTTTCGCGTCCTAAATAAGACGTGAACAACAAGTGCGCCGTATCAAAAATAAGACGCGAACCATTTATACGTGATCTTCGCGTCTTATGTTGGACGCAAACGTATAAATGGTACACTTCGCATTTATTTAAGTCGCGTCTTAGATAAGACGCGTCTTATTTTCTCCCGTATAAATGGCCCTAATAACGTACTAAGAAATTCAACTTCAAGGTGTGGGTGAAGTTTCTGAAGCCAATTTGAAAACTTATGTCCTTGATATGTTAAAACCTGTGAAATTAGCATTCTGCATTGAGTCGAGCAGACAATGAATCTCAAAATGTCGCGTTTAAATGAGAAACCACTTTTCTGCCAATTGAATTTTAAAAATGTTAAAAGAGCTACTAACATAAAAACAAAACATATTCCATGGGAAAAGAAAGTCGTTAAAGCCTTTGACTTGCGAATTTATGAATATATAGATACATGGAGAGTTATGTGAAACTGTAGCCGGGTTTTAAATGTCAAGGAACATGTTAATAAACGACATGGCAAATCGCTTACATTTTGACACCAGTCGTTCTTATTATCGGATGGCGACACAGTTACAAACAATATAACAATAATAGTAATAGTAATAATTCTAATATTTTAAAATAACATTTCAGTGAATCGTAACAAGCAACAAGTAGAACCACATGCAACGGATTACTAAAAACTACTTAAATCAATTAGCAGAAAACAAATTTGAACAACTTTATGACATATAAATTTACCACGCAAGCAGGGTGATGACTGACAGTCATTTATGTCATCGCTACAATTCTTCCCACTGTATCCCGGATTACAAGTGCAGGTATAGCCATTAACATGATCATGGCAAATTCCTGTTTTAGAAATAAACAAAGATAATGAATGAGTTACCAGTAATCGGATATGGTGTTATGTGCAAAGGGTTCTGGGATCGCTAGGGGGCAAACATTGCAAGTCGCTAAAAGGAAATGTACGGTTTAAAGTTGTTTTTTCGTCAAAAACTTCGATTTTGGGAAGAGAATAACGCTTTTTCGCTGTTATTTTATCAGAAATGGAGTTGAGCAAAGTTGATACGTGGAAAGTGTAAGTTTTTGTTTGAATAATGTGATAGAATCTATCGATAAACTCTTGCTTGCGTAAGGTTGATTGTGAAATCTACATCGAGTACATGTACTATTTCGAGATCATGAATGGTCTCGATACTGCCTTTTCAGTTGTAATAACTTGTGTCGAGAAGTTGTTTTCTTGCAATAAGTAAGCTCGATACTACATGTACTACGAAGAACATAATTATTAGAAAAACGCCAAGCGGCGGTCATGCATTGTGTTGTGTGGGGTTGTCAACGATCGACGGTATTCAGAAAAGCAAATCATTCTTCCTCTGTCACGTTGGAATATATTCTTACTCGCTTAAGAACAAGCAAAATGTATTGTCATGGGCTAGAGCTATTAATCGTAATAAATTCAAGGTTATAATGAGGTTATAGAGACTCTCATTGTGATTGTTGCACATCGAAGAGAAGAGTAGCGGTTTAAAAATTTTTGGGTGTTTCTCAGTAAAACTACTACACAACCTTCGGATTTCCTTGTGTTCTCTATCGTTGATTTCATCCCTCCAACGAGCAACAGCTCGGTAGAAACAATTTCCATCTCCTCGAACAACGATTTCTCTCCTTTGTGGGGGTAAAATTTCCAGAAGCCATAATTTGTTATTAACACACGTAACTGAACAGAAAACAATCTCGACACAAGTAATGAACACTGATCATGAAAAGGCATTATTGAGTCATTTCCCTCAAATTCACACCTAAATCTTTAATATTTCGAGACCATAACTTGATGTAAATTTCACATTCAACCTTACGCAAGCGACAGTTTATCGATAGATTTTATTACATTATTTAATGTTCAAGCAAAAACTTACATTTTCCACGCATCAACTTTGCTAAACTCCATTTCTGATAAAATAACGGCGAAAAAGCGTTATTCTATTTCCAAAATCGACGTTTTCGATGACAAAACAACTTTATACCGCACATTTCCTTCCAGCGACTTGCAATGTTTGCCCCGTAGCGATCCCAGAACCCTTTGCACATAACACAGTATCCGATTACTGGTAACTCATTCATTGCTATTTTAATTTCCTGTGTGCAAATTAAACAATTACAATTTGAATTACAATATTATTACAATTTGAATTTGCTTACCGTGAACACAAGGGGATGACTCGCAGTCATTGATGTCGCTATCGCAATTTCTCCCGTCGTATCCAGGATCACAAATGCACGTATAGTTATTAACCCCATCTTGACAATGACCTAAAAACAAGTTGCACATGTCAAAAGATGAGGCTTAACGGATAAAAGTAGCTCCATCTTTTGTTTATTTATTTTTTTTTTGACACATGTTTCCCTTTTTAACATCCGTAAGTACGTCCATTATTGCTCTTTTTGACAGGATCTTAATTTGAATGATTTTGATATCTATAATCCGCTATAGATAGATAGACAGACAGACAGAATTTCTAAGAACTATGTACAATGATTAATTTATACAAGTTCTGACACTTATACGTTAAGCTACAAAAACAAAGGAAAACGAGGTTACGTAACATAACAAAATAATTAAATTACAAGGAAAATTTCGCACTAAAAATAACAATCATGTTGTAATTAAAAACCTTAATTTATGAATGAAACAGAGAAATAGTGACTAATAGCGGAGCACTCGCCGGGCCGAAGCCCCATACTCATAGAACCTATGCCCGTCATTTTTCATGGTCATGGCTAGGGGAATGTTTCGCGGGCGCGTGTGTGCCCGCCGCCGCCGGTGTTTGAACAACATCCGGGATCTTAGCAATATTGAAAGCAAGGCTTTGTTTTTCGTGCGGCCACACAGCCGTGAGCTCCGTAAACACTTTAGTTGTGTTGTTGTGTTTAGCGGAGAATTAAAGTCGTTATTTCCCTGCAGTTTTTTGCGGTTTGCTTCTCAAGACAGGGATACTAATTAAGGGATACTCAGAAGCCGCTTTAGTGGAAAAAGAAGAGCTTTCAGGGATAAAATCTTGCTTCGAGGAACTATATACGTTTTTATCAATGCGAAGAGATGGGTTCGTTTTACGGATTTCAGCACCAAAGCGGAGGTTTAAAGAATTTCCAAGTACAGTAGTCGCCGGAGGGACTTAAAGGTAAAACAAATAAATTACATTTTTCGATGGGAATTTATCTTGATATCAATTTGTGATTGACTTTTTGTTTGTGTTCTCGTTAGTTTTGGAGAATTGTTTATAAGTGTAGCTTAAATTCAGTTGTATTAAATTCTTGAATTTCATCGAAGACACGGCTCGTCCTCGATGCGCTGTAAATGGTACGCGTTTTGCTTTTAAACATAAACTAATGGAGATTTCAAGAAAATTTTTCGAAAGAAGATTGTGTTGTTCATTTTTATGTGTTTGTTCATTCATTACATAGATCGAAAAGCGATTTTATGTAAACAAAACAAGACTTAGATTTATACTCGCGTCGCCTTATGCAAATATGTTTGTGTATTTCTCGGGCATTTTTGGACAAGCAACAACTGTATTTTATTCGGAAAATTGTCGTAATAGTTATTCTAGACGGAGAAAAAGTTGTTTTTGTGAACTTTTGTACGGTCTAAATGTACTGTGCAGACGGTCGGGTAATACTGTTTTTGAGAATTGCTAAAATTGAAAAATAGCCCGGTCGTCAATCTTAATTCTTGTGTTTCCGACCTTTCACCTAAGTTAAGCTTCATCTTAGTTAAGCTTGTTCAGAGGGTCTTCAGAGGGCTTCGCTGTTAGGCTTAGCCTAACTATACATATTATACGATATACAAAGGAGGGCATATATACAGCAGTTTGCAAAAAATTTGAACCCTCCAAACTATATATCATTATATCCCTGCTCTCTAACAATGCTATATATCTGGATATATCAGGACCAGCACGTCTTACCAAGTGCCCTCGACAGAACGTTCTGAACATGACAATTCACAAATTAGCTTTAATCTTATCGAAAAAATTAGATGATTCCAAAATACCCTTCACCTTGACCAATTGTTGCTCACCAGGGAGGCTTATTGGACAACCCAATTGTTTACGCTCAATCCGCATGGCCTTAACAAGAGACGCGAATTTATATCAAAACACCGCATTAACTACAATAATTAACGCACGTATCTTGCAAAAATAGGATTGTCTTTTTCTTTCTCTTGGTTTATTCTTTGTATTGTTTGTAGGTGTTTTGTGTTCGAACGTTCTGTCGAGGGTACTTGGTAAGACGTGCTGGTCCTGACATTCCGACAGTGACCTATATGATTATTCGGGGGCCCTCGATAGGGAGTTTGTATTGTTAGATTCCTTACATATTTCGTACGTTCATTTGTTAATTTTTCCTCTGGGACAATGCCATTTTCATCCCTTTTTCAAATCCCGTTTGCTATCAAAAATCCCAAGGTCACCATTTTCCAACGTCGATTCCAACGCCAATCTTAAAAATCTGCTTAAATTAACGTAGCCCAAATCGAAAAAAACAAAAAGCATCTTCAGACCTGTTAAAACTCAGCGTAATTTTTTCTGCTTAACTCTAGCAGAAACCAAACAATCAGCAGAAATACGCTCATGACCTTGGGATAAAATCACATTTTTTTGTTTCTGCCAATGCCCCCAAGCCAGCGTACTAATTCCATCTTCACAAATAAATCACTTATCGTCATCAGCGCTCAAAGCAATCTTGTTGACTGTCTCAGAGTATATTTCGTGCTTCTGGCTTCGGATTACATTCATTTTTCTCATTTGCTTAAATTCTCGGAAAGCTGAATAAATTTTCTCCGAATAACCTGGCACTTCACGTGCTACTTATCTGCCTACAATAAATGTTCACGTGAAAAACAATAGGTTGCATTCCACACTTCCCTAACATCCCGAGTAGCTGAAGGTCAACACAAAATCTATTTTCGGTTTGGGTGGTTGTTAGGGAAGTGTGGAATGCCTTGATGTCATACAAGTATAAAATGTGACGTGAATGGCCTATTTTGTCATGTTAAATTAATGGCTAACGCGTTAGCCGACCTTTAGCGTGCTTTTCCACGTCACTCAACGGTATCCAACTATTGAATTTATCAGAATAACCTTTCCATTTTACGAATGCTTTCTTCTGCTTGTAATCACGGCGAATAACCTTTTCAACGCGGAAAATATCTTGAGATGTGCGTTCGAGTTCTTCCTCATAGAAGGATCCGGTTATTTTTTCTCCCGACAGATCAACTAATCTATACGTTACAGGATTTGTGTTCAAAACCTCATTGACAATGAAAATTTCTTCTCTCCAATTAGGAGTGAAACCTTTATCGAATATTTTTCGTTTATATTTAGATATTCGAACTTTATCACCAACATGAAATTTTGCTGGGAAGTGTTTAGAATAAATTAAGTCTCCATATAAATTAGCGAAAACCTTTGTTTGATTTTCATGTTGACTTGCCTGCGCGGGGGTCATTCGAACGCTAGAATGATAAGTGTGATTATATTCATCGACTAACCTGTCAAATTTGTCGAAATACACTGTGCTATTATTAGCAGAAAACATCTTCCAGAGTTTCTGCTTCATCGTCCGGTTCCACAGTTCGACAACCGAACTTTTCTCTTCGTTTTCAGTAGTATATAATTTAATGCCATGTTAATTCAGGAGACTTTCCAAATTCGAATTAAAAAAAACTCTTTACGCAGTCGCTCCATATCATTTCCGGTTGCTGCTTCGTGCTAAATATTCATTTAAAATCATGTGCAACTGACTGCCCTTTTTTGTTTTTCAATGGTCGAATCCAGCCATATTTTGAGAAAACATCGATTACCATCAGGAGATATTTAATCCCCTTATTCCACTTCGAAAATTTCCCCATCTCAACCAAATATGCTGCCCATATCTTGTCTATCCATTGTATATACCCTTCTCTTTTTAAATCTGCGTTTGATTGGCTGGTGTAACTATTCGGCGAGGCTTTGAGCCCAACCATTACTCAAAACCTTCTTCCGTTTTTTGAAACCCCTAATCCAAGTTTCTTTTCCGTGTTGATGATGAATCTTGCCGCTTGCCCCCATTTTGGCATGTCGCCATAGGGGATCTTGTCAAGTTCAGAAACCATTTGCCTGTCGCAATCGCCTTTGTTTGTCTTGCCTGTCTTCACTCGATCATAACAAATGTCGTGATAAGCCGAAATTTCATCTACCTTGTTATATGGCTGATCTATCCATTTCAGGACTTCACCAGTTTCAGGATTATATTCGAGTTGTCCTTGCAACGGGTTATATGGGCCCATATATTTATATTTCCCTGGAGTAAATCCGCCTTTTGGCCGCGGTAATTTGCCGAGAAGTTTAGGCGCATCAAATCCGCCGCCATCGAGATCTTTTCTTTTTGTTTTATATTTTTTGTGTGGCCTGATTTTTGTTGACAATTCATCTAATGCTTGACTGCTTACATTTTGTATCATTGGAGCTAATTTTTCCAATCCATAATTTATAACATTTTACTGAGCGTTTTTATTTCTTAGCAACTCACTTGCTCCATAACGACCCATTTCAACAGCTTTTTTCCTAACCAGGGGATAGCATGCGTCATGCCTTCTAATCCCAGTTGTGCAATTGTTGATCCAATGCCCTCCCCTTGTGAGGGCTGAATTAGTTTCCGTGCTTAGCTAATCTTGTTTTTTTTTTAATGCCACACGAAGCGCAATGGCAGAACCACATGGTTTTGCCATTTTTTTGCTTTCATATAACCAGATGGCTCAACGCATCCAGTAATTCGTTTTTCCTTGGCACAATATGATTCCATTTTTAATCGAAATATTCTTTTATGAATTTTTCATATTTCCGAGGATGGTTTAAATAAAAAAACTTTGAGGCAATCATAAAACGATTTTTCATGAATATTATCTAGGAAATATAAACAATAATATCCACATCGCACAGAGTTGATGTCTTGAATCGGATGGCCGTAATTATAAACGTATTCCTTTTTTAATGTTTTTGCATATTCCGTAAATTCAATGGGCGGTGGCAGACAAAATGAATCAAAATAATAAATAATATTTTTATTTTAACAAATGTTGCAACCCAGTGCGTTCCGTTTCCAACAGAATCATCTAAATTAATTATGCATCAGCCTGTTTTATGCAAATGATCTTTTGAGTCTCTTGAAAAGATTCCTTTGAAATTTTGGATTTTTAGATATTTCACCCAGTCGAGAATATCAAAGTTGGAAAGTGGCACATCTTTGAATGCAGGTTTCAAAGAATTGCTCCTACGAATGGTATTTTTTGGAAGCGCCTGTTTGGCCCCAGCAAAAGACCCTCTCCTTTCAGTCGATTCTTTCCAGATTTCTTTTTGTCCTCGCCCTCTTTTTTGCTGTTCCCATGTCCCAAAAAAGGGAGGCGGTGCATAAGGATATAAACCTGGTCTTGGTGAAACTTGAAGGCCGGCCCCGCCGCGACCCCGACCTTTTTTGGTACTTGCAATCCCGACACAAACAGCTTGGAAGCAAGCTCAATAGCCATTGGAATTCCTATCGCAGCAAGTGTTCCCAGGAGGCCACCATTTATTTGTTTTTGAGATGGTTTGAAATTTATTCCTCTTCCAGTTTGAAGTCCTTTTTTAACAGAATTCAACTGTCTTTGAGTCAATTCCTTTAACTTTGCAACTTGGGGCTAATGTGGGCTTCGACTAAGAACACCTTTCTATCGCTTTGTCTTGTAATTGATGGTTTGTTGTATTTGATGGCATATTTAAGAGTTGGAAGATGAATCCTGCATTCTCTGGCTGCTTTTGAAAGGTTATTAAATACTTGTGTCTCCAAAGCTCCTGTGTTGTTGTCAATCGGTGTAATTTTGATTATATCTGTTTCCATTTTTTGCATCATATTATTTTTTTTAATTTTTTGTGTTGGCATTTAAAATAGAAGATTTGAAAGTTCCAGAACAACGAAATCTTGCAAAAGAAAGAAATATCCCTGGTCGCTCTAGAGCAAGAACCAGGAATGAATTATTAAAACTTTTGACTGGTGAAGAACCAGAGAAAAGACTGACATTGCCTGAAATGAGGGCTCAAGCAAAATAAATGGGCTTGAAAGGGTATAGTCAATATAGAACAAGACAAACGCTCCAGGCATTCTTGGATGGAGCAAAAGCGAATAAGGAAAACTTGTTGGATCAGCCAATTCCTGAGATAAACGCACCAATTTTTCAACCAACCCCTTGGCAGCCGAAGGTGCAAACGCCTATCCCCAGAACAAGAAGAAAGAATCTCCCTCCTTCAACGCCAGCCCCGAGAACTGGAAAAGCTTCTTTCTTTAATCGAGTTACCAACACATTCAATGATTGGCAAAATGGTTGCAAGAAGGTACTGAAAGTTTGGTTAACAAAGTTTCAACGAAGGTATCAGACTTCCAAAAGTGGATTGAGGGTCTCTATAATGAAAAGGCGCGGTTCCAAGTTGAAGAAGGGGAATCAGCTTTGAATGAATTCGCAAGCCAATTCACAATTGAAGGGCAACCTGGCATGGATCCAACAACATTTTTCGAAGCAATCAAGCCATTGGTGCTGAAGATCCTGAATGAAAACAAACAAACCAAGGTTAAGTTGATTTTGGTTTGCAATATGGAAAGAACTGCGATGGCGACTGGTGAGTTTATTGAAGATGAGGCCGCATTCCATTCAGGCATTGAAATTAGTTTGGGATCAAGAAATGAAAATGAATTGCTAAAACGCATGAATGACACAGCTCTAGAAGCAATGGCAGCCTTTCAAAGATGGGGATCCAACTGGAGATTTGATAGAGTTAATCGGCTGGAAATTCATATGGTAGAATTTGATCCCCTGAAGGGAAACAGTTGGGTGAATCTTCCAAAGAGGTTGAAGGATTAAAAAGCATTGATAAACATGAAAAACGATGATGACCAATGCTTCAAATGGGCGGTTACAAGAGCATTGATTCCAGTTGAAGATCACCCCGAAAGTATAACACATGAATTAATTGAACAATCTGAAAGACTGGATTGGTTTGGGATCCAATTCCCAGTTGAATTGAAAGGCATTGATAAATTTGAGAAATTGAATCCAGGCATTTCTGTGAATGTTTTTGGTTTTGAAGACGTTGTTTATCCCTTGAGAATCAGCAAAACGGGAAAACAAAATAGAAATATTGACCTTCTCTTGATTGCTGAAGAGGACAACAAACATTACTGCGTCGTGAAAAACTTGAGCAGACTTTTGTCAAGCCAAGTTTCCGGCCATAAAGAGCCAAAAATCTTCTGCCGCAGGTGCTTGAACCCTTTCACAGACGAAAAGAAATTAGGACTTCACGACGAGAGTTGCTCAAAAACTGAGGCTGTGAAGATTGAAATGCCTAGAGAACGAAGCCAAGTTAAATTCAGGAATTTCCAAAGAGCAATGAAAATACCCTATTCTGTGTACGTGGATTTTGAAGCATTGACTTTACCAATCCATGGCGTTGAGTCACATAGCGATGGGTCTTTTACTATCAAGAAAATCCACCGAAAATTCAGCTGGGCTCGAAAGATGGTCTTCACTGAAAAAGACAGAAAAGATTTTGAAGAAGCGAATCGCTGCTGGCTTTGTCAAGGGAGCTTCTCCCCTGAGGGGCGAGCCCCTGATGGATAAGTCGATGCAACCAAAGAAGTAAGAGATCGTTACCATTACACAGGAAATTACCGTGGCGCAGCGCACGATAAATGCAATCTTCAATTCCGCAATCCAAAATTCACTCCTGTGATCTTTCACAATTTATCCGGGTATGACGCGCATTTATTCATCAAAGATTTGGAGAGGAAAGACGGAAACATCAAATGCATCCCAAATAATGAGGAAAAAACATCAGCTTCAGCAAAACCATTGAAGTAGGAAGGTACAAAGACAAGGAAGGAAAAGAGAAAGTAATTTCCCGTGAACTGCGATTTATTGATTTATTTAAATTCATGGCTTCTTCCCTTGAAAATCTAGCAAGAAATCTACAACCCGATAACTTCATTCAAACAAAGAAAGCATTTGGAGAGAAAGTTGATCTGGTGACAAGGAAAGGTGTCTACCCATATGATTGGATGGATTCTTTCGAAAAATTCAATGAAACATCCCTTCCTGAGAAAGCTGATTTCTATTCGATTTTGAACGATTCTCACATTTCTGACAACGATTCTGAACATGCTAAGAATGTATGGAAAGAATTCGGCATGAAAACCATGGGTGAATACCATCACTTATATCTTAAAACAGATGTATGCCAGTTGGCTGATGTAAAAAAGTCTGCCTGGAACATTATGGGTTGGACCCGGCTTGGTATTACACAGCTCCTGGGTTGGCTTGGGATGCAGCATTAAAAGAAAGCAATGCGGCGCTAGACTTCTTAAATGATCCGGGTATGCTGCATTTCTTTGAACAAGGTACTTGTGGGGAAATTTCAACAATAAATACATGGGTGATCAATACGATCCAACAAAACCAGCAACATTCATCTCATATTTGGATGCAAACAATCTTTATGGTTGGGCAATGATACAACCACTTCCTGTAGGGGATTTTGCATGGATGACAGACGAGGAATTAGGAAACTGGAAAAACATTCCTTGTGTCCTTGAGGCTGATCTTGAATACCCTCAAGAATTGCATGAGTTACATAATAATTACCCCCCTTGCTCCTGAACGTGTAATAATAAATAAAGTTGAAAAACTCGTGCCAAATCTTAACAATAAGGAACGTTATATTCTCCACACTAAGAATCTAGCACTATACGAAAGCCTTGGATTAATTGTGAAAAAGATTCATAGAGGAATCAAATTCAGAGAAGAACCTTGGCTGAAAAGCTATGTAATGAAAAACACACAGCTTAGAATGAAAGGGAAGAATGCATTTGAAAAAGACTTCTTCAAACTTATGAATAATTCAGTGTTTGGGAAAACCATGGAAAATATCAGAAAACGTGTGGATATCCGGCTGGTAAATAATAAAGATAAAGCCAAAAAACTGGCGTCAAAACCTAACTGGTAATACGTTCATGATAACCGTCACGAATATAGCATCTCCAACGTTTAAGTCTATAGGAATCACATACTAAATTTTTTAAGCTATCCCTTCCGGTGGATCCCGTTGTTATCTTAGTTCTTGTAGTTTCTGTAGTTCTGGTAGTTCTTGTAGTTCTGTAGTTCTGGTAGTTCTGTAGTTTTGGTAGTTCTTGTAGTTCTTGTAGTTCTGGTAGCTCTGTAGTTTTGGTAGTTCTTGTAGTTCTGTAGTTCCTGTAGTTCATATAGTTCTTGTAGTTATCGTAGTTCTGGTAGTTATGTAGTTCTGGTAGTTCTATAGTTTTGGTAGTTCTTGTAGTTCCTGTACTTCTTGTAGTTCATGTAGTTCTTGTAGTTCTGTAGTTATGGTAGTTCTTGTAGTTCTGTAGTTCCTGTAGTTCATGTAGTTCTTGTAGTTAATGTAGTTCTTGTAGTTATCGTTGTTCTGGTAGTTATGTAGTTCTTGTACGTAGTTCTGGTTGTTCTGTAGTTATGGTAGTTCTTGTAGTTCTGTAGTTCCTGTAGTTCACGTAGTTCTTGTAGTTAATGTAGTTCTTGTAGTTATCGTTGTTCTGGTAGTTCTGGTAGTTCTGTAGTTATGGTAGTTCTTGTAGTTCTTGTAGTTCTGTAGTTATTGTAGTTATTGTAGCTCTTGTAGTTCTTGTAGTTCTTGTAGTTCGGTAGTTCTGTAGTTCTGTAGTTATTGTAGTTCTGGTAGTTCGGTAGTTCTTGTAGTTCTGTAGGTCGGTAGTTCTTGTAGTTCTGTAGGTCGGTAGTTCTTGTAGTTCTGTAGGTCGGTAGTTCTGTAGTTCGGTAGTTCTTGTAGCGGAGCTCTCGCCGGGCCGAAGGCCCGGCTGCGCAGCTCCATACTCATAGAACCAGACAACCATAGAACCCATGGCCGTCATTTTTCATGGTCATGGCTAGCGGAATGTTTCGTGGGCGCGTTGTGTGTCTGCCGCCGTCGCTGACCGCCGCCGTCGCTTAGGGCTAACTCGCAGGCGCGTAGACCGTCGCAAAACATGCGCGTATGACGGCACCCAACAACATTGCAATATCACGTCACCTGGAAAAACACTGATGTGTTTAGCGGAGAAAACCGTTTAAATTAAAGTCGTTATTCTCCTGAATTTTTTCGCGGTTTGCTTCTCAAGACAGGGATACTAATTAAGGGATATTCAGAAGCCGCTATAGTGGAAATAGAAGAGCTTTCAGAGATAAAATCTTGCTTCGAGGATGGGAGCAATGCGGGAAGATGTTTGTCACTTCGGGTTTCAGAACTGAAGAAGCGGAGATTTAAACAATTTCCAAGCAGTGGAGGGACTTAAAGGTAAAACAAAATACATTTTTCGATGATTGACTTTTTTGTGTTCTCGCTATTTTTCGGGAGAATTGTTTATAACGCGCTCAATTAAATTCAGTTGTTTTGATTTCTTTCATCGGAGACATCTCGGCCTCGAATCATGAGCTCTTAATGGTTCGCGTTTTGCTTTTAAACATAAACTTATGGAGATTTGAATAAAATTTTTCGAAAGAAGATTGTGTTGTTCATTTTTATGTGTTTGTTCATTCATTACATAGATTGAAAAGCGATTTTATGTAAACAAAACAAGACTTAAATTTTCTGTCTTCACTCGCGTCGCCTAATGCAAACATGTTTGTGTATTTTTGCAATTTTGATTTCCAAATCAGTTTCTCGGGTAATTTTTGACAAACAAAAACTGTATTTTATTCGTAAAGTAGTCGTTCTAGTTATTCTAGACAGAGAAAAGTTGTTTTTGTGAACTTTTCTACGGTCTAAATGTACTGTGTAGACTGTCGGGTAATACTGTTTTTTTGAGAATTGCTAAAATTGAAAATAGCCCGGTCTTCAATCTTAATTCTTGTGCTTCCGACCTTTCACCTTAGTTTAGTTTCACCTTGGTTAAGCTTGTTCCTTTTCTCCGGCTCATTTCGATTTTTACCGTAATTTGTACTTGCAAGAACCTGTTTATTTAACAGTCCAAACCGAATTTTTGAACAAACTTGAAAACAGATTAAGTGAGAGCGAAATTTTATCCTGCGAAGGATTTTTATCTTTGGCTGAAATTACCCACGCAATGCGTGGACTTTCTTCAGGGAAAACCCCCGGTTCAGACGGATTACCTCAAGAATTTTACGCTAAATTCCCCTATTCTGTTCGAAATTATAAATTTAGTTTGGAAAATAATTCTCTCAGTGATTCAATGCAAGGAATATGATAAGAAAAACCTCAAAAATTGGTGACCCGGCCATTTCGCTACTCAATGTGCATTACAAAATTTGTTCAAAAGCTCTTACAAACAAACTTTCAAAAGTGTTACCCTCGATTATTTTAAGAAGATCAAACTTGTTTCTTCCCAGGTAGGGCGATTTTTGAGAATTTAATTCTCTTGCGTGACCCTCTAGATTATATAAATATTACCAATGAAACTGGTATCTTGCTGAATATCTACATTATACTGTCTAGCAAATATGAAAATTATAATTAATGGTTTTTTGACTAAAGAAATTCCACTCGAGTGGTACATTTTATGCGCAGACGTTTTGGCTACCAGTATAAGAAAGGATGATACTATTGAAGGTTTTCTCCTTCCAGAAGCCTGAGGAAAGTGTTTTAAAATTCGCCAATATGCGGATAACTCCACATGTTTTGTAAACGATATTTTTTCTTTAGACAAATTATTTACCTTACTTCACAAATACGAGACAGGTACGAGGACTAAATTAAATGTGGCAAAGAGTACTTAAGCCATGTAGTTAGGAGCTTGGTGCTCATGTCCGGACACTCCTTATGGCCTGACGTGGGTGTCAAGAATGCGAATCTTGGGTGTCTGGTTTAGCAATGGTACTGCAAATGTGGAACCAGATAACTGTTTACCACGCCTTTCCAAGCTACATTAAAATTTGAACCTGTGGAAGGGTGTGGGGTGTTTTCACTCCCACCCTATCGCCACTACTCAATACTAGGTTTATAGTTAATGTTAAGACTATTTTCTTTTACCTTATGGACTTCTGCTGTCGACGAGAATGACATGCGAGCACGTTCTTTCATTAAGACCATACTTTATGGTATATGGGTTTTTTGAAATAAAGCAACTTTTCACAATAGCACCGAGAACTCTCGGGCCACTGTAAGGGACATAAGGAATGACATCACAACACAGTTGCAAATTGACTGGGCAGGGGGGTACTTTGCAAATTTTTTGGCGGGGGTGTGCTGCTGGGACTCTGAGACCCTTAACCTATACTAGACCATTTTAGCTGCATTTTGCAACCATATTCTAGACTAAACACCGAAAAAATCCTACCCTATCCTAGACCTTTTCTAGACTCGCTATTTTGCAGAAACTCATTCACTATCACAGTCTAAGATACCAGGGGTCAGTAAAAATGTCATACAGCACACCTTACCGATTATTAAATGTCATTTGCCAGTAAACCTCGTCTAGACTAAATTCTTCATGCAACTGATCAGTTTCGTAGAAAATGATACCCTATTCTAAACCAAAAATCTCTGATTACTATACCCTATCCCAGACTAAACTGCCTGAAAACCATACCCTTCACAGCGTCACATACCTATATAGCTCATATATGGGAGTACCGCCCCCCCCCCCCCCCCCCCCCACCCCACTGCAAACAGAAATTTTCTGCTTTGTGGTGTCATCCGATAATTTGTGAAATACAACAGTCAAAGCTTGTGACTCTAATAATTTAGCTACTGGCAACTCATCATTCATTACCAGAAATGACTAAAGTAATCATGTGCAAACCAGAAAGAACTTTCAAGTGGACCAAACGACCGGAAATGAACTTTATAAATAATCCCTTATGGACTAGACTTCCAAGTGACTAAACCGGAACTGACCTTGTATTATTATAACCGGAAATGACTAGCTTTAA